>JARYHS010009186.1:104321518-104871828 GCA_031002005.1 Vandiemenella viatica | reverse complement strand
TAGCGGCATAATTTGCCAGAACTAGTTATTTTCGAATGATATATTGTTCATTCTGGCGCCCATGATTTTCCTTTTTAACTGTAAAGTCACAGTATCATGATACCTTTGTCTGAGGTAATCATAACTTGTTTTTATTGTTTCCATTTGTCATTGTTTCTTGCATTTTGATTCTGAGATATATTTAAAGTAAATATACAATTGTTTGCTTGCTCATGACGGCTAATTGTAACTCTGAGCGTTGCTTTTATGATTTTGCCAATTTGTGTTAAGGTTAACGGTAATTCGCTCAGACTTGTAATCGCCAGTGATAAGAAAATAAATGTCATATTGTGACAATTTTCCTAAATTCCAACTAACGTCGAAATTCTTGCAAAAGTAACAAATTCCCACTCCTTCATAAATAAATTAAGATTAAAATCCACAATTATTAATCATAAAGGTATGAAAGATAATTGTAACGTGGTTTGCCCACCAAGGCATCCACCACAATATTGATGTGGCTATTCAGTTGCAATAATGAAACACATAATGGGGTGTGTGATCCGAGAAGTGGGTGTAAATGTTCAAAGATCCAGAGTTTTTGGTTCTACAAAACTATTGAAACGATTATAAAGAGATTATTTCGGATAATTGTCTAAGCCAGTTGAATGTAACTGACTTCCGAGGCAAGATAAGGTTGTTTACCCACTGCACGAGCCGTCTGTGAAAATGAGCTCCGTTTGCTTGTGGCTAACCATCTAGTCTTGTAACGCGTGGTCCTCGGTTCGAGTCTAGGTTTCCAATTTATTTTTTTGCATTTATTTTACACAAGTCGAACCTACAACTGCGTTATGCGTCAAATATAACATCGACTCTTACCTGCTAGCGTCAGGACATAACATACGTAAGGAAAGACTCATAACTGAGTACTTCTTAATAAACTGCACACGTAACTATGAAAGCTTTCACAGAGGTAACACTGAAATAAATCTTCTCGGGCTTCAACATCGTCGGAATAGTGTCGTGTGGTTACGTTAGGTGGACTATAACGAGTTCGCACCATCGTCAAGGGGACGAAAAACTAAATAATATTACTATACCAATTTCTTATTATGCTTCTGGATTTACGATTCGTCGACTTCTAAGTCATTAAAGGTGGGAAGGAAATGGAGACAAGGAATGGGAAGGAATTCGGAACATGGGTTTCCGAAGAAATAATCCCGCCATTCACACGAAGTGACTTGGAGAAACGAAGGAAAATCCAAATCTGGATAGCCGGATAGGAATTCAAACCCGCTTCCTCTCAAATGCGGAGCCATAGCGTTAACGCTCAACCATAAGGTTCAGTTTTTCAATATATTTCGTATTTGGTCTATGATGCCGTCCATAAAATTATTTTAAAAAAATCTATTGAAAAGTTAAAAATCGTAAATTAAAATATATGTGCAGAAGTGAGTTCATCTGATGAGAGCGGGGATATCAAAAAAATCAGAAACGCAATTCAAATTTTATTTTCTCTCTCTCTACTCTTTTCGCCCCTCTCTCTTTTTTTAATTTTATTTGCTAGGTTTTTACGGCTCGTCGACAGCAAGGTCATTAGAGACGGGATCGGATTGGGGCAAGAAACGGGCAGGAACTCCGCCATGGCCTTTTCAAGGAAGCATCCGGGCGTTCGCCTGGAGTGACTTGGGGAAACCATGGAAAACTCAGATCTGGATGCCCGGACGGGGATTCAAACCCGCGTCCTCCCGAATACGAGGCCAGTACGTTAACCGTTCACGCACCACACCCGGTACTTTTTTTTCAATTTTTAGCAGCTATCAAATTCAAAGTGAATATAAGCTACCTCTTATATGGAAGATATTGTCATATTAATCCCGTTGTTTAATGAAGTAGTATTAAACCAAAAATGACGAGCAAAATTGATCGGTTTGCTAGTAACCAAATAGGTAACATTTCAGTCTTTTCGTAGAAATGTTAAAATAAAAAAAAAATATAAAAAAAAAATAAAAAAAAAAGAATCCAATTTACATTCTACTTGAGCAAAGACCTCAAACCGGATGCTAAAACTACAGAAATTTGCAGTCTCAATAAATGTGGTAAAATAAGAAATTTCAATGTAGTTATGATGTAATTCTCTATAGTATTTTTCTCATTTTTTTGAAGTATGTCTTTCAGTAAAGACTAAGAGGTAGTTGGAATGAAATTATCACGCTGAGCAATAACAGCTAATTGTTACAAAATTTTATAAATCGGCAGTACTACTCTCCGCAGCTAGAGTGTAATTCTAAAATATCGTAGTAGACGGAAACGTAGTGTTTACAAAGCGTATAATGCTGGTTTCCTTGTTTGTTGCCACACTGACATTCCTGCACTGAATTTCAATTTTATGCCTCAGTTTTTCCTCCTACAATGTTCTGATTGAATGCCTATAAGACTTTGCAATATTTAAACGTTCAAAAGAAATTGTTGCTTGTCATTCTGAGACAGACATTATAAAGTAAATTCTTTGGATTGGAATAAAATATATAGTAGCTACAGTTTGAATTTTGGAAAAACCGTGCCGCAAGAGAATCAATTCTTATCACCAATCAAGAAAAACAAAGTTACTTACATAGCGTTTGTTGATTTAGAAAAAAGAGCTTTTGGTAATGTAAGGCGGGACAAAATGTTCAAAATTTAAAAAAAGTCAGGTCTTACGTATCGAGATAGAAAAATATTTTATAATTGATATAAGAATCAAGTGGCTATAATAAAAGTAGAGAATCATGAGAGTCACCAATCAGTTGAAAAGTGTATCAGATATGGTTGCAGTTCATCCATACTAATATTCAACTTATATGTGGAGGAAGCTGTAAAAGAAGTAAAAGAGGAATTTGATGTGGTTCATGAAAAAGTAGTTTCAAATGTTGACCAAGGAACCAGAGAGAACTTTTTAAAACTGTATGTATGGAGCATAGCACCTTATGGTAACGAAGCATGGACTTCAGGAATGCCTGAAAGAAGGAAAATTGAAGCATTCGAAATGTGGTGCTATAGGAGCATGCTGAAAATTAAGTGGACAGTTAAACCACGAAATTAATATGTTTTGGAAATGATGGCTGACGAAAGAAGTTTGTGGAAGAATCGTAAACAAAGAAGAAACAGATTCATGGGTGGTTTTTTATACATTTGGGATTGGTTATGTATGAAGCAGATAACGGTGGACGTGTTTTAAGAGAGGTGTTTTGAGATGAAGGGGATGGTGCAAAATAAGAAGGGATGGTGATTTATATCAAACCAATCGAGAGACCGACGACAGTAAAATAAGAGATAAGAGATTAAATAAGACAGAAGGTGCCGGCCGATTGAGATCTACTCCCCCCAAACACATCGATGGGGCCGACAGCTTAACGTCCAAATCCGGCGGACGAGTCACTGTCAGAAGTTCCATACGCGCTACAGAGAGGTTTCGGATTTAAACCAGGATTTTCGTGCACCATCTGATAATTAGTAATAATGCACCGCCACCGAAACATGTCCTAGTTCTAAAAAGTTCTTCAACCACCGGAGCTCAAATCAGGTGACGCAGTATCTGACGCCGCGCATCATCACGGAGCTATAATGACCCGAAACGAGGAAGTTGGCTATGGAAGTGTAGCATTTAAAAATCAACCTTTCACCTCCGTCACATGCTGTTTGGTGCAGACGCGTAAATTCCAATTGAGGTAGCTGACTCAATCTCATACCACTGCGGTGCAAGACAATCTTCTTATATCTATCACTTTAGCAATATATGCATTTTATGAGCGGAACAGAATATAAAGCATCCGGCATCTTTAATTCCTTTAATTTATAGCTGCTAAAAATAGAAAAAAAGGAGAGGGGTTGAAAATGAGAAAGAGAGACAGAAAAAAAATTTGAATTGCGTTTCTGATTTCAGAGATTGATTTGGAAACTCACCCTCTCATCAAATTATCTCACTTCTACCGACATTTTATCATTTACGATTATCAACTTTGCTTTAAGTAAATTTTTAAATAATTTTATGGATGTAATCGTAGACCAAATACGATTAGTAATGAAAAAACTGATAATGGTGTCGCATTCGGGAGGAGACGGCTTCGAATACCTCCATCTATCGAGATTTGGGTTTTCTTTGGTTTCCCCAAATCACTCCAGGCAAATGGTGGTATAGTTCCTTTAAAAAGCCAAGGCCGAATTTCTTCCAGTTCCTTTCCGCAGTCTTTCCCCGCCTCTAACGACCTCGACGTTAATGAAAAGTAATGCCATAAGAAGGAAAAAAATTGAATGGGAAGGAGTCATTGTTAGTCCGGTTAATACAAGCTGCGACCACAACAACTACTACTACTACAGCTACTGTAAAACACTGAAAAAACTCAGAAAGTCAATTCAGAACCGAAGAAGACGAAATGTAAGCAAGGAAGCAAGCATTGTTCACGACAGAGCTGGTCCACACGTTGCTCATCACACCGTCGTTCTTCTGCAAAACTTTGGTTGGAAAATAATCACCCACCCACCATACAGTTGCAGACTTGGCCCACAGTGAATACCACCTTTTCCTAAGCTGCGAAAATATTTGACCGACTTAGATATTAAAGATGAAGTTCAATGCTTGCTCAAAGACATGAGGCGAGCATACATTCTTTTTCCTTTTTTGCTTATGGTTTTACGCGTTGTCGACATCGAGGTCATTAGAGGCGTGAAAGGAGTTGTAGCAAGGATTTCTCCAATGGCATTTTAAAGGAACCTTTCCAGTATTCACATAGAGTGATTTGGGGAAATCATTGAAACTCAAATCTGGATGGCCGGACGAGGCTTCGAACCCGCAACCTCCCGAATGAGAGGCCAAACCGTCAGCGCTTATTCCACCACGCTCAACTATTTCATAAACTGTCACTGCATCTACAAAAATGTGTGTGCCGAATTGTGAAGATGCAGAAAAATAGATGATTGCTCAATCTTTCCAAAGAGTCGATCGTGATAAATTATTACGTGTTATTTAGTGTTATAAAGGTATTCTTCTTGGCTGAAGGAAACAGGAAAGTTGGCACTTACTTCCTCTTAGACGTTGCCACAACTACTTCTTCCAGTGTTGCCACGATTTCTGACTTCTGGCAGTGCTGTGGTAATTTCCTGTTCAAGGAAACGTATCTTACAGCTAGGCGGTATCAAGAGAACAGACACATTGCCGAAATAGAAATTTACTTTCCTTCCCCGTCTATCTATCTTATTTTTATTTGACTGATTATTTCTGTTATAACAGTTTGATTCTTTATATAGATCATCATTAACTATTCAACTTCAAATGTTGTATCTTTATATATATATATGATTACTTTTATTATATAATGGACGAAGTAGGTTTCAGCGTAAGGCAAAGTAGCTGAACGGATGAGCATTGTCCTACGGAGGTGAAGTTGCTGGGTTCGTTCCCACCTCAAGTTGAGTATTTTTACATTGACTATCCCCTTCTCACTTGTTGTAAAATACATATCATATATGTAAAAGTGAACATTATTATATTTTACATCAAATTGTTTAAAAACAAACTCCTATGAAAATATTTTTTGATTAGTTCATAGGACACATTGGCGGTTGTAATCAGACAATAAGGCTGTTACGTGATTTGCATAAAAAGGGAGGGGGGATTTATTAATATAAATCTGAAAAATGAAAATACATTAAAATGTAATAAAGGGGAGCTAAAAGGAACCAGAACCATGAATATTAGACACAAAATAATATCCCATTTATTGATTCTTATGGCTTTTACAAGGCCGGGTAATAATTAACTTTACGTTAAACATAGTTTGACCAACAAAACAAGCAATACCCGACGTTTACAATCCGCCGATGAAAGCAAACAAAAATTGAATGAAATATTTCAACAAATAAAAAAAAACAGCAAAGTTAACATTGAACAACGTGGCAACACAGGCCATCAAATTGAAGCTAACATTTTACTGTAACAAAGGATTATCCCAGGGGCGCCGTATAAAGTTAAAGAAAAGCATCAAAATGAATTAACAAATAGCAAGATGCTTGAAATTTACAGTGAAACATAAAATCAGCTAGCTCAGTGATTTAGTGGCGGGAGCAGAGTCTTATCCCAGTGCCGCTTAAGGGTTCACAAGTCCGTTAAAACCCAACGAATAGTGACCGTCTGTATCCGGTACATTACCATAAAAGCATCGCCGTGAAGTAGCGTGACATGCTCAATGTCACTGCAGCTGTGGAAGCCAGATAAGCGGGTACGACCGCGTTATTAGAACGACTTCCAGGCAATGGCAGGCATGCCATATAACCTCTCGCTTCCCAAAGCAAGAGTGTGATCACAACCAGACAATGATCACCAGACGAGAGCGTGTCGACTGACACGTCTGTTCATCAACTCGTCCCGGCAGCAAGTGTTGCTTAAGATGCTTCTTCCTTGGAAAGTCGCCTCTCCACATGTAACAAACTCCCTAGATTTAGTACTGTGGACCCCAATAAATGTTCATGATTGGCTATCTATACATGTCCGTCGTCACGTGTATTATATCGCGCCTCGCATTCGCTGCATCCCTCCGCGCGTTTTCTGCCTGGCCTTCAGCGCAGTAGCGGAGTGGGGTGAGGTCAGCGCCCGCCTAACGGAAGATAGCCGTTGTGAAGCTGTGGCGCCGCCAGGTTGGAGAGGCCCCCATTGTCCCACTCTCGAGCGTCCGAAAATGGCAGTTTCCAGCCTCCAATATTCACCACCTTACTGAGCCACGAGTTTTACAGAAAATAAATTTACAACAACTATACCTGTGGCTGCCCTGGTTTAACATATGTTTAATCTATCCAGACAACCCCCATTATTTACGCTATTTACACGTCACAAGATTGACTATAATTAATAAAATTGAATATAATTAATAAAATTATGAATATAATTAATAAAATTATGAATATAATTAATAACAATTAATTATATTCATTGTGGGTGACGCTGTCACACCACACGGTTAAAGGTGTGTTTGTGGAATTTAAAATATTGTTCATCCAATATAATGTGACGAGTTTAGTTGACTTTAGTTCCGTAAAGGCAGAGAGTGTGTTTGGAGTTGTTGCTGTAGAGTTTCTCACTTTTTCTGTCAAAGATACAATTTTTTAACGTTTTGTTTCCTGTGATTTTAATTTGGTGTGAGTTAAGCCTTTTTAATTGAAAATGTCTTTTTAAGGCATCAGGAAAAATAGCGTTCGACAAAAAAATCACGAATGTGCAATCAACAGCCTTGGAGGCTCAGTACTTGCTTACAATTGAAATTTTCATTCAGGCGGAACACGTCGCAGCGATACAACTGGAAACAGATGTTTACTGTGTTTGCGTAAAACTCCAAGAATAAACCCTGTTTGCGAAAATTCAGGATCAGTATGGAGTCCATAGTGACTTATTCACGTGATGTCTCAAAAGAAAAGGTAAGTGTCACTAATGGTAGAAACTGTTGGTAACTGATGGTGCTGCCGTAAGGCTAGAATCAGGAAATACCTCAAGTGCTGAGTATTTATGGAGTTATAAGATCAATAATACCGAGAAATTGGCATTAACAAATCTTATTTAGGAATATAGGGTTATCCGTTCTGTTTGAATGATCGTTAAAAAATCATATAATTATGAATATTAATGCTAATGACTTCAAGACAATATTTCATTGCCAGTTGCCCACGTGTCATTTATGTAATTAGTACCGAACATGAGACAAAATTGTCCGCGACGTGTTCTTGTTTTGCGAAATAACTTGCAACAGCCCAAGTGATTAAAGATTTTGATGGTATTTCTCCTGATGTCTTGATGGGGTATTTTCAATAAAAAATGCCGCAACATGAAGTAAAAATTACAGAAAAAAATAGTTTCTTTGACATTACAAGTGAGAAACTCTACAGCGACAACTCTAATCACACTCTCTACCTTTACGGAACAAGGTAGAAAATATTTGGGTAATAAGGTGTCGTACTGATGGCTGTAATATTGTTTTGTCGTTAGGGATAGAATTTCACAGAATACATAATTAATTTTTGTGCAAAGCATCTTCTGTCACCCAGTTTTTCTATCCATCCGAAACAATTTAGTGCTTTTTCGTGCCCACTAGAAACTGAATTCAGAGTGTACTTTAAGTTACAACAACCATTGCATCACATCATGGCTTTCTATGTAACTCTCTAACAGGCAGTTTGTCCCATAGCTGTCGAATGAATAAAGCAGAAAGTTAGAGTAGGAAATGCAGTATCACAAGAAATGGAAATTAATATGGAAATGACAAAAGTTTTACTGCTATTCGTTATTCTAATGATTGGTTGTGTTGATGGTTTACTGTAAAAGGTAATGTTATTTTCAGATGAAATAATGTTATATAACATGATCAAACCGGTAGAAGACGGAACAGCTGCAGGGTGATCTGGACAGGATAGCTAGATGGGACCGCTGCTTGGAAGGTCAACATGGGATGAAGATAAATGCAAAGAATAGTCAAATTGTTAGATACAGAGATAATAAACTGAAGGTCGATCATGATTGTAAGGCTGGGAAGGATTTTCTTGTTGAAGACTTGAATTGTAAATACATTGGCATAACATTTGATAATACGAGTAAACTCTAATGGGCAGGAAACATTGGACAGGTGGTAGAAAAAGGTTTTAAAATCCTTCATTTATCGGAGAATGTGATGAGGGGGTGTACGAGAGAAGTTAGGGAATCGAGCTACAAAACTTTGGTCAGACCATTGCTTGAATATGACGGTATAGTTCTGGAGCCACATTTTGGGTATTAAATACAAGAGCTTGAGGGCATGCAAATAAGGGTTGCTAGATTTGCCTCTGGAAATTACAGTCAGTAACTGATACGATATAGGAGCAGGAATGGTATTTATTGGAAAATAGGAGGAGGGTAAAGATAGTTTCGGGAGTGAACAAGGCATATATTGATGACTAGTGTAAGCCCGTGACCGTTTCTTGTGTATCGTCACGGGTCTAGAATAGTTCCAGTTTTTAGAGTCAAAGATTATGACAGATTGACCTGATCTGACCAAATACAAACTTGACCTGTGTTTAACCCTTGGGCTGAATAAAATCTCTTGAGCTTGAAGAACTGAGAAGAATTAACAGACGCGTTAAACACCGAAGGGGGCGATCGCGCTGTCGTATAATTCTTTCAAAGGTCGTAGACTCGAACTTGCTAAAATACGAGCTTGTATTTGACCTTGCTTAGAAAGCATCACGTTGTTTTTTTATTTATTTTTTATTGAGACTGGGCAAACATTCATAATTAAATCTTTGTTCAAAGTGTCTGTAATTGCCAGAGAACTTAATAAAGATTCCAGATTATTAAACAGTTGATCAACTCCGAAGAAATGAATTGCTGGAACACCCGATTCGGTAACATATTTTGTGTGATGTCCACTTTAAACAACCTTATGAATCACGTACATCGAACGTGAACAAAGACCATTAGCGAAAGTGGTCAGTAAAATATTTAAAAAGCAAATAAATCGTAATGTATAAACTTTGGTTAAGCAGCAATATTAGCGAATGTATTAATTAAAACGAAATGTAGCTTAGGCGGGAATGAAAATTGGAAATCGTTGTTATAACAGAGACACATTCGTAATTTAAGTTTTTAAAAGGAAGGTCCTGCATAGATAATATATTCTGCCTTAGACAACTACTGGAAAAGAGAAGAGAATTTAATTTAAAGACTTTCATTGCTTTTATAGACTATGAAAAAGCGTTCGATAAAGTAAATAGACAAAAACTATGGGAAATAATGCAAAGAAATGGATATCCACAGCATTTAATACAAGTTATTCAAGATATGTATAGAAGGACACAAATCGTCTTAGACCTAGGAAATAAACTTACAGAGGAAATAGCAATTAACCAAGGAGTGCGACAAGGTTGTAGCCTGTCTCCAACACTTTTTAATATATATATAGATGACTTAGTTAGGAAATGGAAAGAAAATGTCCATCCTGGTATAAAAACAAGCAACAACACTTACATAAATACTATGTTGTTTGCAGACGACCAATTTATCCTCCAGGAAAATGAAGATGGACTTCAAAAAGCAATTCATATACTAAAAATTATCAGCAAAGATTACAATCTGCAGTTGTCTCGTGCAAAAACGAAAGTTATGGCATGGCAGGGGAAATACCCTATCAGAGTTAAAATAGTGGTAGACAATCAGCCAATAGAACAAGTCTTCAGTTTTACTTATCTCGGATGTGAATTATCTTTTAATGATGATAACGAGGTGAAGAAGAAACTTCACCGATTTCAGTATATGTGTGGAACAATTCGACGAACACTGAAAGATAAAGCACGAGAGGAGACGCAACTCAAGTTTTATAAAACAATGGCCGTACCGACTCTGCTATATGGCAGCGAAACATGGGTAAATAAAACGCAATACAAAAGCAAAATTGAATCATCGGAAATGAAATTTTTAAGGTCAGTAAAAGGGTATTCCCTAAATGATAGGAGGAGTAACGAGGAAATAAGGGAACAACTGAATATCTCCCCGCTAAATGACAGAATTACCCACAAAAGGGATAACTGGAAGAACCACGTCCTACGGATGAGAAAGGACAGATTTCCTAAGCTTGCCCTGGAATACCATCCCACAGGCAGAAGGGACATTGGAAGACCTAGGAAGAGATGGTCGGAAGAATGAGGTCGGCACAGGCTTTGGGCCTATCCATGAAGAGGAAGTAAGTAAGTAAGTAAGTTTTTAAACGTTTTTTTTTATGTTGCTTTAATTAGCAACAAGTTACTGAAAAGCAGTTACACGTTTTTCCAGCCGTAATGTTTATCGATATTTTTGTAACTATGAAATGCTACGAAAAGCAAAACTTAATTAGTGTATTATGCCAATTAATTTGGTAGCAGTTGCTTAGCTATTAAATTGTGGATATAGCCTCGAATTTCTTCTAATGATATCTCTGGTCGCTGTTAATTTGCGAACGAAGGACGATACATGACACCGTTCTCCAGCCAATAGCTATGGAAGTGAGTGAATGAGCTTAGGAAATTATATAGTAGATACGTGGAAAGTTACTGGTGAAAAAATTAGGAGAGGTCCATGGAAGGGAAAAGATGACATTGACTACAAGCTGTCACACAAATTCGTGCATAAGGATGTGGGATGATTTTCTTTTGTGGGTAAGGGGGCCATGGTTTGGAATAAATTGCCAAGGGAAATGATGAATAATTTACCAAAAACATAAAAAAATTAAAATTGGTAGAGGGGAAAAGTTGGCGGGTACAGGAAAGGGAAAATAGGATGAGTATGTTAACTGCCACCGGGGCAAGCTCTTCATCACAATTAATTAAATTAAACTATACGTCTATAAGAAAAATTCGACAGTATGCACTCAAAGACTTCTATGAATTTTTGTAGCGTTTCTCCGAAAATTATAAATGACAAATTCAGAAAAAACGTCTAATCATCCGTTGTGATTAGTAATGGTGTCGTATCATAATGTGATCGCCTTCTAGAGACAAGATTGAGCACTTGGTAAAAATCTACACGAAACTGCTAAACCGATAGTGAACAATGCACCGATCAGAGCTTGTATCAACCTTGTGATCACTCATGTGTTAATTTAGCTCGTTTCGGCCAGATGCGCGTTCAGATTAGGCGCTAACCCGACTCTTGTTAATCGTGACAGCACCTGTTACGGAAGATTCCGCTCCATTGGGTATGTCCCCGAATGCAGTGCGTGTCGTACCGCAGAGCGGTCACGTGATCACCTCTTTGCTCACAGCCGCAGAGCCTACGTGGGAAAAGGGGAGGGGGGGAGGTGTTGTTTAACACTGCCGTTTACGTTTAGGTCTGCTGCTGCTGACCTGCAGAATAGTTCCCACAGGGAATATAGAATACACCGAGTTGTGTAGCACAGTGAATAGCTGATGCGATCCAACTGGTTCCTGAGATCAAATGGAATTTCGAATTAGTACTGCTGCCGACAGACTTGGAAAATAAGGAAAAGGACTTTACTGTCTCTTTTCTGAAATTATTTTCGAGTTTTACTTAACGTGTCTTACTTGCCATAGGCCTTTTAAAGAATAGAATTAATTTCTTAAGATGTAATGCAACTGTGTATATTGACTCCTTCTCCTGCATTTGTTTTACCGATCGTGGTGGTGTAACGGTTAGCGTTCTGGCCTCGCATTCGGGAGGACGGCGGTTCGAATCCCCGTCCGGGCATCCAGATTTGGGTTTTCCATGCTTTCCCAAAACGTTACAGGCAAATGCCGGGATGCTTCCTACAAAAAAGCCATGGCCGAATTCCTTCCCATTCCTTGCCCCCATCCTTTCCCGTCTCTAAAGACCTCGCTCTTGAGAGACGTTAAGCAGTTAAAAAATGCATTTTTTTTGTGCTTCTTACTGATAGTCTTAGAAAGTACGAAATATATTCACACACTATATAGATAGTTAGACATTAAATTGCTGATTTTATCTATACAGCAGTTGAATATGACAACCAAAGTTACATTTAGCTTTTGTAATTAAATGTTTCTCATTCTTCCATTGGTGACCTTTATCTTAGAAATTTGGCTACCGATCATGGAAAGTATTTCCACACTTCTAGAAAAATATTTTATGTTATTCAAGTCACAGGTAAAGAATGAAATTCTATATCCGTGAAACATAATGGCAGTTAGTATGAAAATCGTCCATTAATGGTAGTGTATTCTCAACTTTCATAAAACAAATAAACACCACATTTATCTATTATCAAAATTAATAGCGTGTTTTATTAATTTTTTCTTCGAGTACATGTTTTAGATTCAAATGAAATATTTAAAACAAAACGTCTTGTATCAAGTGTATCAAGATTAAGCAGAGAATCCCAAATCAGTTAATGAGCGTTCGACCAATGTTCACCATGTCCTTTTGTTGACGAATATAAAAAACAGTCATCAATTCTCACTTAGAAATCAAACATCTTCTCGAGTACCAAGACGTGTAGATATATCTAAATTAAGAGTTTCCCTAATTACTGTAATGTGTGTATGCTTTCATATCAAAATAAAGAAAACAATATCTTTATCTCCTAGGAGTAAAACAGGTTTCAAATGATTCTTAATCAATTTGTAAACAATATTTGGCCATCACGTCATAGCAATGGATACAGCACCGCCAAGAATCGCATTCGAAGTGAACGTAATAATTATAGTTCTTGAATAGTTTTCTAGAATATCCTGTGGAAACGATGCAACAGAACTCAATTTTCACCTCAGAAATACACAATTCACGAAGAGAATGATTGAAATATACTAACACAAACCGTACATGCATCGTAAAGTAACCCAACCCAATTCAGTTTTTCGGAATAATTTTTAGTGTTCGAGGTTAAGAAAGGGGCATCACAATGAGAAGAAAAATAAGCAAATGTTGTTTCTGCCAAACTGATTCCTATTGAAACTAATAACAGAATATTTTAAAACAGTTTATCTATCGAATCATTTAAAAAAAAAATATTACTGTTTCTTCAAATTAGTAAGAAGACATCAAGATGCTACGAAATATTGTATTGCGGTATTCAACTGATTAGTATCTACGTTCCAAATGAAATAAACACGTTAAATTTGGCAGTACTCTGAATTAGTTATCTTCAAGTTGTAAAGTGTACCATAATACAACGTTTCGGCGGTTAGCTGCGCTGTCATCATCAGGTGTAGCAGTCGTCTCGAAATTATTGCTGATGATAACTGTAGAGGTAGCTGCCGTATCATTGTGTTCTGGCCGATACGTTCGACTGTACATTCGCAACGACTAAGCCGCAACAGTACGCCGTGAATGACTCCATCCTCACATAAATATTCCCAAATGTTAAATGTTTTCATATATAACTGATGCGAAGTGTAGCTTTATGACATTAAACATTGATTATTTGTATTTTGGTTTCCAAGAAAGCATCCAAGTTTTTGATTACTGAGGTGTTTCTTCGCAAACTATGAACGCTTCATGCAGAAAGTAGAGATCGTAAAATAACGGAATTAGATGACATGGCAAGAGAATAGCGTGTAGATCATCAAAAAAAAATATTAACGGCATTGATGGACACAAAAAACGAGAAAAATTAGGAAACTGTAATATATAGCAATAAGTATAAATTAGAAACTGTATTTTAGAATATCGAGAGAGGTAGTCAACACAGTAACATCAAGATAAATACGTTTTAGAAAGAAGACACAAGTAGCGGCCAATTATGGACTCGTCTTAGTGACGTTCTGACCTCACTTACCAGACTGGCTGGCACATGCGACTGAGATATTATGAAACAACCTAGGAAAACTAAATCTTTTCCGCTGAGAGGAAATAGCAGGCTTAGCTCTCTGGTTTTGTATAAGCTCCCATAAGGCAGAGATGTTATGCTAAGGCCATTCAGAAATAATTGTCATTGGTAGTAACTCCGAATACAGTTGGTCTATAGTAGAACGCGAGTATGGTTAGCCGAGAAAGCATAAATAAACTTACCAACGTGTACCTGTTGTCTGTTGTGGACGCGTGATTTTCATGATTTGCGCTGCTTGTTAAGTATACCGTGCAGGTACGTAAAGTTCTCCATTAATTAAAGAGCTCTGGTAGGTTACTGTGTGGCAATCACTAACCCACCTATACAAGAAGTAAGCCAATGTGCTCTCTCTCTCCTGTATAATAATGATCTCTCATACATGTGTTGTGCCGAATATAATGTATGATTCTGTGAAGGATAAATATAATTCCTAAAGTCGATTAAAGACAGAATAGGATTAACCATTCCTGAAAGTAGTTTTCTGAATAATAAGAGTG
Organism: Vandiemenella viatica; assembly: GCA_031002005.1. NCBI lineage: Eukaryota > Metazoa > Arthropoda > Insecta > Orthoptera > Morabidae > Vandiemenella > Vandiemenella viatica. Next base: position 104,857,028 of record JARYHS010009186.1, on the reverse strand, counting down.
TTTTATGAAAACGAAGTAATCACAAGTTTAATATTTATGCGTATTACAGGTATTGTTCATGTAGAAAGCCCCATGTGATGGTAGTATTTTTGTCGATTAAACTTATTCATGTTGAAAATCAAATGCTACAATTTGTAATAAATGAGGAACATTTTATAGTACTAGATTTAATTGTGATACTCCCCCAATCTCCCCTCCGGACTGAAATTTCATAAGTGTGGAATGGTTCTAATAAGCAATCTTCGTTAAATGAAATCCGTTAACTGGTACTGACGAATGAAGCTGAGTAAAGAATAAAAGTAAAGAAAAAATCGGGGAGTTAACAATTTATTTATTTCGTAAGGCACAAGTGTAAAAATACAGTAACTACTCGTACATTGAATCACAATAGATACAACAAAACATGGATGTTTTTACAGACTGGCGTCCAAAAATTGCAGCCATTTGATAGCTTCTGTGATTATTTCGTGACTCTGACGCATTGTACCACTGACTCTCCTAAGTGGGAATTCCATGGCAATGTGGTTAATAGTTTGCTGACGATTACCGCTGTCGCCAGAAGGATTCTCTATTATTCAGTACTCAGACATCCAGTAGTTGCATCTACCGTGACCTTTTACATTTGTTATTTATAATTCTATAAACTAAGCGAGGGTTCTCTGAATTTTCTCTCGTCCTGGATCATAGATTATAAAATAGGAAACATTTAATTTCAGTAGAACATTGTCTCCATACACTTTTCAAACAAATTTAAGTCTCTTATCACATTTTCTATATCGAGTTACCGTCGCAAATTATATGTAGAACAATTCGCAATGTTTTAACGTAGTTCTGGTGTTCTTTCCATAGTTTGGCTATACACTGACACAGGGGGGTCTTGAAAGCTTTGGAGGCTCCTCCAACTGCCACCTCACGCTGTTCAGTTCGCTGCCCCCTGTCACCTGATTCGCTCCTTCTGGCCACACAGGTGTTTGCTGTGCAGTATCTCGGCTAATGGAGGTGCCAGATTTCTGCTTGTCCTTCAGCTCCATATACAGCATTCTGACCGTCTATCGTGAAGGCTGGGTCACGAGAAAACGACGTAATAAAATCAATTTGCGTCCAGTCCTCCAGTGTCAAAGACAACAGAATAATTAAATACTGAGCGTTTTTGTTTCAATTGGAGATAAATAACTGTTGAAGGTTCACAATGTCGGAACGTCTAATTAGCTTCAGAATATAATTAATGAAGTCGTTATACTGGCAATGGGCTTTACTTTGAAGAAATCACTTTGGAATAACGGCTGATATCGCGAAGAGCAAGAAATTGGATGTTCCTTTATTAAAAGACGTCCAAGTATAACTTCTTACCATGTAATTTATTCACCTGGTGGTGTAACAGCTAGCGTTCTGGCCTCGCATTCGGGAGGACGGCGGTTCGAATCCCCGTCCGGGCATTCAGATTTGGGTTTTCTATGTTTGCCCAAATCACTCCATGCTTCCTTCAAAATTCCATGGCCGAATTCCTTCCCATTCCTTACCCCTACCCCCTATCCTTTCCCGTCTGTAAAGACCTCGCTGTTAAGAGACGTGAAGCAGTTAAAAAAAAATTTAATCCATCGATATCTCGAAATAAGTTGATATCGGAGCGAAAAAAGAAAAAGATGAAAATGTCACCGCCACATAAATTTTTAATTTGCTACCTTTTTTAATTAAATTTTGCTGCCCCCCCTCAAGTTGCCGGCCGTAGCAAGTGCCCCGTTTTGCCCCTCTCTCCCCTAGATCCGACACTGCTCCTATAAAGGGTAAGTCATAGAAATCTTTCCGATAAACACAAAGCGAGATGCAATTAATTTTTCTATTATTATTTGAAAGAACAAACAATGCTGTTTTAATTTACCTGCTTTTGAAAATGATATATTGAAGATGTCAACCTCCATTGTCCAAACACTGACGGAATCTATCCCGGAATTTGCCCATGACTCTGCGGATCGTATTCAGATGAATAGCATTGATTTCTTCAGTGATGGCAGCCTTCAGTTCATCGATAGTTCGGGGACGATGCCCGAACACATTTCCTTGAGGTAACCCCAGAAAAAAAAATCGCAAGGGGTTAAGTCAGGCGATCTGGGGCGTCATCCAATGTCACCTCGTAAAGAGATAAGATGGTCAGGAAACATTTGTCTCAGAATTTCAATCGAACGACGCGATGTATCAGCAGTAGCACCATCTTGTTGGAACCAAATGTTGTCATTGTGCAATAATTCATCCAATTTTGGTTTAAATTTTTTTTCGAGTTTGTAACAATACCGAGCAGAAGTCACTGTTACAGCTTGACCACCTTCTTCGAAAATCTGCAACAGCGCACCACACTGTCACTCGAGGGCTGTGTAGTGGTCGTTCGTGAAGGGTCCGAGGGTCATTCTGAGCACAGTATCGGAAAATTTTTATATTTACATTTCCGGCCAGGTGAAAATGGACCTCTTCACTACAGATCAAAACAGCAGTACGAGGAATATTCTGCAAAATGTGGCGGCACAAAATTATTATTATTATTTACTTATAGCTTTACGCCTCGTCGACATCGTGGTCATTAGAGGCGGGATGGGACTGAGGACAAGGAACGGGAAGGAATTAGGGCATGGCCTTTTGAAGGAAGCATCCCTGCATTCACCTGGTGTGATTTGGGGAAACCATGGAAAACCCAAATCTGGATGCCCGGACGGGGATACGAACCGGCGTCCTCCCGAATGCGAGGCCAGAACGTAAACCTATCACCCACCACGCTCGATGGCAAAAAAATTTTTCGTGTTTCACTTACCTTGCACAATCTGCATCTTGTATGGTTGCAATTTATCGTCTCTATGGACGATTCTCCTGACACTACCAGTAGATAACACTAAGTGTAGCGGCGTATTTAGGAACTGAACAATGGGAGGACTGTTAAACTGAAACCCTTACTCTGTCCACGTTTTAATGCCGAAGATATCTTTAAAATTAGATACCCAACTACTAATTTTTGGTGTAGAGGGAATGGATCATGACGACTAAGAGCAAAATATACATGAAACGCACGCTGTTTTGATCACGGATCCACCATTTGGAATGTACTCTTCCACTACGAACGCTCGATGTTGTCCCGACCAAGCCATTGCTCACACTGAAAACTGCATGTCATGACGCGTACAACGACTCTATCCCCATCCTTCTGCTCCCTCCCTTGTTCGGTCAATGACCTTATGAAATCGGAAAGATTTCTATGACTCAACCTGTATCTTCAGTGCGAGCTGTCTATTGCGGAATTACTTAAGTTGTAGACAAATGTAATATAAAGCCCACTAGATTTGAAATAAATACAGCGCTGTAGGTACAAACTACCTTTTTTTTATCATAACGCGTGATCGAGACAAAATATGAACTACAAAATGAGAAAAACAATAAAAAGTTTTTGTATACACATTACTTTGTTATATACGAATAGTACTTTATTCAAAGTATATTGCGTCCCAGTTATGTAGCCTACCATAATTTTTTATTGCAGCCGAACCATTACAGTTGCAGTGAACCGAGCGTGGTGGGTGAACGGTTAACGTTCTGGCTACGCATTCGGGAGGACGCGGTTTGAATCCCCGTCTGGGATCCATATTTGGGTTTTCTAAGGTTTCCCCAAATCACTCCAGGCGAATGCAGGGATGCTTCCTTCAGAAGGCCATGGCCGAATTCCGTCCCGTTCCTTGTACCCAATCCCATCCCGCCTATAATGATCTAGACGTCGACGAGGCGAAAGAAAAAGTTACAGTGAGAGCGGCTTCTACGCCGAAGCCTCCTTTCTACCGGCAGGAGCCACTGAACGCGTCGTTGAAAGCGTCAGACCTGAAGAGTGGTCGATGAAGCTATGGAAACGTCGCCTGGACCGCGGAAACCCCAAGAAATGGAAGTTTTTCATCGCAATCCTACTGGACGATCTGCAATTCTGCTGGGAGGTTCCAACCAGAGACTTCGCCACCTTTGAGATGGTCCTCTCAAGTCAAGAACATAGTCATCTGGCAGAGAAGATTCTCCCAGCGGGAGTCGCAGAGTGGCCGGAGGCGCTAGTGTTTCCGACCCCTCTAGCTAGCGACTTTGACTGGGAGAAGTACGCCGACCTCATAAGGGGACGATTCAAAACGTTCTGTTTTGATCCGACGACCAGCCGTAACTTCCAGACCACTCCGATCAGGAGGACACCGCAGAAATCAACAGCCTACGCAGAGGAGGGACCAGTGCCACTCATCTTTGCCCGCTATAGGAGAAACTACACCCGCATTCTGACCAAACTGCATCGCCGCACGAAGCTGCCCCTATTCTGTTGGCCCGACCAACAAGGGATAAAGATTCTGCCGGCCTGCCTCTACGACTTCGAGACGGTTATAGACATCCTACAGAATCGCTCCACTACCCATCACATCATTTTCCACGACGGAGAAGAAGTCAACACCACTGCAGTGGAAAAAGAAGCTCCTGAGCAGCAGAATCCAGAGGGACACAACAACACACTCCGTGTTGTAGCGAGTACCAGCGTTACAACGCCGACCATCGTTGAGAAACCGGCACCACGCAATGCCACAACGCAGACCACAGCAGCGAAGCCGCCCTCACGCAGCCCGGTCCAGTGCTTCAGGTGCCAAAAATTCCGGCACTATGCCAGGGATTGCACTGAACCGGTCAGGTGTGTCCGTTGCGGAGGAGGACACAATCTTGCAGACTGCAAAAAACCCCGGGATGAGCCAGTCTGCTCCAACTGCGGATCCAAGCACGCAGCTTCTTTCCGCGGTTGTGACACGTGGAAGCTGCAACTTCGCAAGACTCGGCAGCTCCGGAATACAAGGCTCCATACGCAGCCCGCACCAAGTCGAGAAGTGAGCAAGACACGCCCACAGCAGCGGCAGTCGAGTTCTAGATCGCCACTGCAGCGTCGGTTCCTCTACACCATCCAGCAACAAGACAGAAGAAGAAGTCGGAGCCTCAAAAGTTCGACAGAGCTCACACCAGCCACTTCTACACCTGCCAAGTTCCAGGACAGCGAGAAGATCGACTGGATGCCCTCATCGATCTACTCAATAACCTCGTCAACCACCTGGCTTCAAAGGAAGACTTGCGAAACGCGCCGCGGCAACCCTAAGGGCACCACAGCAGAAACGGATGACCATTTCTGGGATGGCAGATGCGCCGGCATTCCATCTTGTAAAGAAATATCATTTGATGACGACTACAATCAACGCCAAACGTTAAGACAAATCTAACCTGAAGCAAGTATCCATCTATAAGACTAGGAGTAAATGTCGCAAGACAAACACTCCACCCTACTCTGCCCAAGGAGGAAATGGGCAGTTAATGGCGTTGCTGCTGGCTTTCGGAGACCTGGAGTCCGCTGCCTAATCTGAAAGGTGTCTAGCAGTGATTTTCGTACCAAGTTACTACCATTTTTCACATACGAAACATCTGTTTAAGTTATTAGTTTCTTTTTCTGGCTTTACGCCTTTTCGGTGTCAAGGTCTTTAGAGGTGGAAAAGGACTGGGGTAAGAAACGAAAAAAAGATCCTTGGCATTTTGAAGGAACCATCTTGGCATTCACCCGGATTGAATTGGGGAAACCACGGAAAAATCAGATCTGGATAGGCGGATTGGGATTCGAACCGTATCCTTCCGAATGCGAGGCCAGATCTTTTGGGAGCGTCCATAAACTACATAACTCCATTTTGGCTTCCTGTGTACTACCTCTCTCTCCTACCTAACCTGAGGCGGCTTTTGCCAGTACCCTCCCTACTCCACCCTCCCCCACCCCTCCCCCCTCTTCCCTCAACCTCACCCCCCAGCATGGCATGTAGCTTTTTTCTCTATTCATTCCAGAAAACATTTTGTACTATTTCCTTTTGTCAGACTATCGTAAATTACATATGGATATAATTAAATGACAGAAATAAATGTTCACATGCTGTTGTGAGTACAGTACCTTATTTTTACTGTGACAAATAATATGAATGCAAAGCTACGTGGCTTAGCTCTAAACACCTCCTCCCCTAGATCATGCCACGTAGTTTATGGACGCCCTTACTGCTGAGGTTGTTTGACTACAGAACCCAAATTGCACGAGACTCGAATCGCGCATGAGAAATTGCATGCAGTTTCCGGCAAGGTTGAACGATTTTCCTTATGGCTCTCCCTTTGAGCGGTCGGCAAGACAACACGTTTACTTGTATTGATGGAGCAGTCGCGCATATGTTCACGCGGTGGTGGCGGGGTATGGGGCGGCCCCATAACGACCCTGCCGCCCGTGTCGGCACACTATCAATCACCGTAGGCAGTCAACAGTGGGCGACAAACAGCGCGGGCGCTGGGGCGGCAGATTAAACGACACCGCATGAACGATGGTGCGGCGCCGCGCTACAAAGACCCGCGCTGCATGCTGCCGTCGCGTCGTCTGAAAGAATGCGCGATGCTACAGTCTGTTACACTCAATTCTGTTACGTTTTACAGGGTGATTCAGGAAAAACGGTAAATATTGAAGGATGTGATAGTATGAACAATACTGAGAAAAAAGTTCGTATTAACATGTGTCCGATTTCCAATCGTTTTAGAGATAGAGATGCTGGAATGTTATGCATAATATAAAACTCAGAAAATGATCAAGAACACACAAATAACTTATTGAAGCACTTTATTCGTACAAAAACACTAATATTTTACAACAGTTTAATTAAATGTTCATTACAAGGAAAGGGAAAATGACTCATTACTCACCAAAGTTGAAGGCAGCGACGGAAGAAAAACATATATCACGAACACAAAAATACACAATATTTCGGTCTTAAACATTCTTCATGTCAAAGAGAATGAGTCATAACATGAAGAAGGTTTAAGACCGAAATATTGTGTATTTTTGTGTTAGTGATATATGTTTTTCCCCCGTCGCTGCCTTCAACTTTGGTGAGTGATGAGTCATTTTCCCATTCCTTGTAATTTATTTTGCCTAAAGATGTTTCCTTTTTCCTTTGTTTAATTAAATGTTCAGAAATCAACCATCGACTTCAATACATTTTACATTTTCCGAGTACGTTTTGGTGTACTTTTATGAGGGTAGCAGCGTTTAGAATGCGAGCGAGTAAATCTTCTTTTGTATTTACTTTTTCTTTGTACATTTCGTTTTTCATCCCCACACACAAGAATCCAGCACCTGTATCTCCAAAACGAATAGAAATTGGACACACGTTAAATGAAGCTTTTTATTCGATATTGTTTATATTACCATCTTCTTCAATATTTACCATTACTCCTGAACCACCCCGCATAACCTTCATGTTTAATTTCATTAGATGCATAATTTTATTCAGCAAAGAAAAATGTGGCTTTTTCATTTGCGCGAAATCGATTTAACCCATTGGGAAACGCTGTATTCTTCTTGTCGATTGAACTGGAAAGAGATACAGTGTAATTGTTTCGCAAAGACGAGAATTGTCTGGAGGCAATGTCCACTACTGTTAACAAAAATTTTTACCTCTGCGTTGATCGGCGGAGGTTGTGACGAACATGATCTCACTGTTAAAACAATTTTTTATAGAAAATTATAACCGTGAAGTTCAAAGGGCAAATGTCAGCAAGCCCGGAGAGAAAGAGATTCTTTAGGTTGTTGATTCCAGTGGCGTGCTCCAATGATGGAGGAATGAGCTTAATGTGATTTTGGTGGAGCAGAAAATGTTTATATTCATACAAAAAGTAACACTTACGTACTCCTACAATACTATGGAAGGTAATGGTAAATAACCCCCCATGGCAGTGCCCAAGACTCTGCTAGCGTGTGTGGCGAGCATCATCAATTTTCCTTGTTGTTCCACTTTTTTTTTTTTTTTTTTTTTTTTTTTTTTTTTTTTTTTTTTTTTTTTTTTTAATTGCTTTCGGTATCTGAGGTCTCACAGCCAACTCGATAGTATCTCCAGTATGAATTTTTTCCAGTTAATTAGACGCACCACAGGACGGACATTACATTCACAGGCACAACATTTAAACACCCATGCCCGCTCTAGGCCTTACGCTACCGAGGCCGGCGTTCACTTCTTAAGCGGTCGTAACGCGAGATTCTACTAGATCTTCAGATAAAGGCTGTTTCCGTCACCGTTTACTTTTCTGTGTTCTGTTAGTAATTACCTACACTCACATCCATAGATTGTATTTTTTTTTTTTTTTTTTTTGTAACTGCTTTACGTCTCTTTTTAACATCGAGGTCTCTAGAGACGGGAAAGGATGGGGGGCAAGGATGGGGGCAAGGAATGGGAAGGAATTCGGCCATGGCCTTTTGAAGGAAGCATCCCGGCATTTGCCTGGAGTGATTTGGGGAAACCATGGAAAACCCAAATCTGGATGCCCGGACGGGGATTCGAACCGCCGTCCTCCCGAATGCGAGGCGAGAACGCTAACCGTTACACCGCCCCGCTCGGTACCATAGATTGTCATAGATTCAGTAATAGAATTGTAGAAAGATTATTACGAAGAGGTTATCAATGGAAATATAACGAGAAATTTTTCCAATATTCTGTCGTAGTCGTGAATTTTTAATACGAAGCAAACAACAAAACGATTATAGATCTTTCAGTATGGGAAAACACAGCCTGTAAAATATAAGAGGTAACATGCGGTGATACTGGCTTCTTAATTTTAATGTCAAACAGGCAGCTTCATACGTAGCCATTAACGTGGTTTAAATTTGTTTTGAGACAGAAATAGCTAAATGTTTAGTGACAGTAACTCAGGTGTTGCAGGCTTTCTTAGATTTCTCAGGAACTTAGGGGATTCAAATAAGTAACAAGTGTAGTTTCTCGTTATTTCATTTGCTTAAAACGTTTGCATCACTTGAATATAATATATTTATAGGAATCGATTGAATGTTCCATTCTGGATCAGAAGCGATTGCTTATTAATTCACTGGAAAAGATAAAACTATTGTGATTATTTATTATGAAGTTTATTTCCTAGTCCTTTCAGAAGATCAGATCGTCTTGCAGTGAGGTTGAATTGGCGTCTAGGCTTACCTGTAATACAGTTTCGTTCAAGATTCCGTAGCGTTTGTGGATAGAATAGTGTCAACGCCTGCTGCCTCTGAAGAAAACACATCTTATAAAGACAGCCGAAAACTTAATAATATCACGTTACTCCATCAACATTCTGCTTTTTTGGTAGTGAGGAATTTAAATGAAAGAACTGAAAAAAATCTTGTCGAACATGGAATATATCTAGTTATACTACAACCATCTACGATTGACATATTTGTGCCAAAAAAAGAAAGATTACCGCACCAGATATGTTTTATCTCTGAAAGAGAAAACCGAATTATGAGCTGTAAAAGAATTCGTACTGTGACCTTGTAACAGCCCTCAGTTTCAGCCCTTTCATGAAATTTTATTTTAAGAATTATGTATAGCAAGATTGGAGTTGATTATTTGAGTATTAGTATATTTTTATGTGATTAATTGTGAACTTGTGTATATTCGTCATGCAAATTAACATTGTTTTAATTATAGAAGCTATGTAAATGATATGTAATACAATCAAGGACAGTTAGAAAGTTAGTTAAATTTTTTAAATTATTGGTGTTGATGTGAGCTACGGTATTTGGAGGACAATTCTAAACTGTTTTAACTGATTTGTGATGAGAATTTTGAGTGTAAATACCTTTTAAAAGTCTAAATTTCCATTTAAGGTGTTTTCTAATGATTGTGAATGACTTTGTACAAGTTGTGATTATTTCTCTATGAGAAACGTCTGTCCACTCTAGGTTGCCTTCAGGATGTTTCTGTAGCGCCTATGTAAATGCGCGGAGATAGCGAGCAGAGTTGTCAATCGTTGTCAGATCTTTTGTTTCTGGTTCGTCAAGCAGTCGTTTGTGAGTTTAATCGCTGGAATTATTGGGTATTTGTGCTTTAATATCTTTGGTGGAGTCTCGTGCCGTATTCGCATGTAATGTTACTATGGAGCTCAGGGAGAAATAAATATGACGTGAAAAGTGATTCGTTGGTGTCGTCATTTCGGGGAATTATTTAATCCATTCAAAACAGTAGTTATTTAAACTTTGCGGGAAGGTAAAACCCTCTAGCGACCAACGACAGTAATCTGTGAATTGGAGGACGAAGTAATTAATGCTAATAATCATTAATTGACGACAGTGCGAATTAATTAATTACCGAGAAGCATATAAAGAGGTGCTGCTTGTATCATAGAGTACACTGACACAGTATTTACCGTGTGTTCTCTGTGTTCCAGACGTGCCGACGGAGCCTCCGCTCATCTCTGTGGAGAAGCATCGCGACGGCGTGGTTGCAAACTGCACATCAAGGGCCTCCTTCCCCGCAGCCAACATCACTTGGCTCATCAACAACCACCTGGTAAGTGAAGGGGGCTTTCATCCCGCACCGATCAATAGCCAGCCACAAACTGCTTATTTATTACTAGCCCGTACCCGCGACTTCGTACGCGTGGATTAATAATGTGTTTGCCAGAATTAAATATAGAAAGTTGTTGGTAACGAAGGATTGGTCCCAAACAATATCGAGTCGGAATAATATGACACGAAAGCTATCACTATATCACTGTACCGTCGAACCTGTCTCTTGAAGAGAATCATTTTCCAACATATTTCTGTCACCATTCGATAAGGTGTCAAATTTCGTGACTGCAACTGTTAATCATACTGGAAAAAATATCCTGTGCCCTTCATACAGATTTCCTTATAAATTTCCATCACAACGATATAGCCATATAGTCGTCAAAACGTAACAAAAAGACAGAGACTTACTTCCGTATTTATATTAGTATTACTGTGGTTCACACTCACACACTGACTGCGAACAACACCTGAGGGATCATTATAACGTAAAAAAGTGTACACCTACAAAATTGCAAGACTACCTACGATTTGCCTCACATTGCACACCTAACTTTATAATATCTACAGTTTAACATTCAATCCAAATAACCTACGGCCCAGGCCTGACTCTTACGATGAAAAACAATTTTTAAAAATCTTAGCCTTTATGGAGATTTGAACCGGAGACCATGACGTTCGTAAGCAATCGCTTTATCCACTCAGCTGGCAGTCCACTACACGGAAACATGGTACGTTGATGTCCACCTCCAACGTGTCTGTCTATCGCCGTATTTCGAAGTTATGAGGCAAAATGTGTTATTTATACAGATAATTTTTCAACCAAATGTAGACAGTATTTTTCTCCTTGTTTCAAAGGATAAGTGTGCAAATTTTCATCGACATCGGATGAAAACTGTGGATTTCTATGAAGAACAAACAAACAAACAAACAAACAAACCAACAATCAAACCAACAAACATACAAACCAACAAACAAACAAACATACATTCATCTTTATATATAAAGATTGTTTACAACAACATGGCTTTTCTTCCTAATGGTGCAAAGTATTTTCATAGTCGTCAAAAAGTAACACACAGATAGAGAGTAGAGTTTCGTTCTCATTTATAATATTATTAGTGTAGATCATTCACAAACTGAATGTGAGAAAAACAAAGCCCGAGCGACCGATATAGTATAAAAATAAAACGCCTATGGCATTGTTGAGTCTGATTGTTCGGCCGCTTAGGTGACAGAGATTCGACTTGTCACATATTTTGCCTCTGTTGTGGCTGGACCTACAGTTTAACGTGGAATCCTAACAACACAACGTCCAGGAGTGGCTCATATGATCAAACACAAAACCCATAACTATTGAAAGCAACCACCTTAACCACTCATTTTTTTTAATAGAGAATCGCAATGTTCTGGATAAGCCCAGGGCACCACAGGGTGCTATTGGAATTAAGTGCCTCAACCACTGAGCCACCAGCCCACACTCCGTCATGTGAAACACAGCTGGCCCTATTTACACACGACGTAATGAAAGTTATCTATGCAGGTTCACAAGTAGATGCAATTTTTCTAGATGTCCAGAAAGCCTTTGATTCTGTGCCACACAACCGCCTTTTAGCGAAGCTTCGAGCGTACGGTATATCGGATCAGCTTTGTGAATGGATAAAGGATTTTCTAACTGGTCGGTCGCAGTATGTTGTCGTTGAAGGAGAAAGTTCTTCTAATCTAGATGTTACATCGGGTGTACCTCAAGGAAGTGTAATTGGACCACTTCTTTTCTTAATTTTTATAAACGATCTCGGAGACAAAGTGAAAAGCCTTTTTAGATTGTTTGCAGAAGATGCGGTTATTTATAGGGAAGTAAGAAATTTGGCCGATTGCTTAGAAATTCAGCGCGATCTGGATGTTATTTTGGCATGGTGCGCTGAGTGGCAACTTACTCCAAATTGTAAAAAGTGCAAGACAATGAGCATAACTAACAAAAAGAATCCAATTGTTCAGAAATACGAGTTAAACAATACAGTTATTGATATGATCGATTCTATGAAATATTTGGGAGTAACAGTACAAAGGAATATGAAATGGGACATACACATTAATTCGTTAGTAGGTAGAGCAAATTCTAGGCTGCGATTCATAGATCGAATCTTGAAAAATTGTAATGAACAAACAAAGGAGATAGCGTACAAATCTCTTGTGCGTCCATATTTGGACTACTGTTGTGCCATTTGGGATCCGTTTCGTAAGGGGTTGATCGAAAGTATAGAGAAAGTACAGAGAAGAGCCGCTCGATTCGTGACCGCTTGCTACAGTCCTTATGAAAGCGTCACAGAACTGATTAGTAGACTAGGTTGGGAGTCTCTGGTAGATAGACGACACACGTTTCGTTTAAACTTATTGGAACACATGCGTACTCCCACTTTCACTTTTGAGTGTAGTGAAATACTTCTTCCACCAACCTATTTGAGTCGGAAGGACAGGAAAGATAAAATTAGAGAAATAAGGTGCCGGACTGATTCTTATATGAATTCTTTGTTCCCACGTACCATTAGGGATTGGAATGCACAGCAAAGAGATTAGCTTTGGTGCTGAGCATCCGCTGCCACCCACAATTTTGTGAATTGCAGAGTATATATGTAGATATATGTAGATGTAGATAGTATTAATGAGACTTACAAATGCTATGCGTCTATCACCGTACAGTTATTTTTCAAAATTACGTTACAATAGACATTATTTATACAAGAAAATGTCTCCTATGCCCTTCCCAATGGCAAATAGTATCACTCTGTCAAATCTCATCAAGACAAGATTAGTCGTTTGGTCCTGTAAACGTAACAAACACACAGATAGACATAGTTACTTTCGAAGTTATAGCATTAGTATAGATAATCACAGGACTGGACAGGATGGCGATGCGGTGAGAATTCGTGTTTGCTGGGAACTCGGTCGCTGGCGTGGACTGACGTGCAGGCTAGCTCAGTGCGGCCAACTTCATTTCCGCGGCTGTCTGCGCCCCGGCCAGATGAGATTGGCTCGATTACCGCTGGCGCCGTCTGAAAGTTGCGCCTTCAAAGGTGGCGGCACTGCCTCGTGCTTAGTGGGCGCCGCACCCGCTAATAACACGTCCGTCCGGATGGCCTCAAAGGAAGGACGTCTGTGCGTAGACGGAACGACCCAGTCCGACACCGTTATTAATGCTAATTTAACCGGGTGATGAGTAGTGGCACAGGCTTGTGCCAGTTATCTCCAAACACTGACAACTTTTACGTCCCATTAAGGGAAATAATTAATGCTTAATAGATTCCTAATATATCACTAAATCAATATAACATTATAATTATATGAAAAGAGTCTCATGCAATTCAAAATGTTCCAATAACTTTCGTACATTTATAAACGTTTCTCGGGAAACAAACCGAGTAATATTGTTATTAATGCTTAATATATCGGCGACCTTAATCTCCGTCGCCATCTTCAGGTGCAGTTGCAAGTCTTGAAGTCAGCCTTGAGCGTGTTGTTTGTAATCTGGCATGGCAACGACAGATGTTGTTACGTTGCCTAGCAGCATCTCAGATGTCATTAGACGCCCGCGGAACACAAAAACCAGAGCGTTGGTGATGAGCAGCCTCAATAACAGGAATCCATGCATCACTTATCTGGAATCCACAATCCCTGTTTACCAAATCAGACGCGAGGCGAATTTCAAATGCTTCTTTAATGACGCTGTCCCAGAAGCCTCTCGAATGTGTCAACACCTTAGTCGCATAGAAATCGAAACCCTGTCCTTCTGTCAAACTATGTTCCGCCACTGCTGATTTGTCTTTTTGCCCCAGGCGAACATGTCGGGCGTGTTCCAAACAACGTTGATGTACGCACCGTATGGTCTGACCGATGTATTCCTTTCCACATTCACACGGGAACATAGTTTGACAGAAGGACATGGTTTCGATTTCGAAGCGATTAAGGTGTTGACACATGCGAGAGGCTTCTGGGACAGCGTCATTAAAGAAGCATTTGAAATTCGCCTCGCGTCTGATTTGGTAAACAGGGATTGTGGATTCCAGATAAGTGATGCATGGATTCCTGTTATTGAGGCTGCTCATCACCAACGCTCTGCTTTTTGTGTTCCGCGGGCGTCTAATGACATCTGAGATGCTGCTAGGCAACATAACAACATCTGTCGTTGCCATGCCAGTTTACAAACAACACGCTCAAGGCTGACTTCAAGGCAGACTTCAAGACTTGCAACTGCACCTGAAGATGGCGACGGAGGATAAAGTCGCCGAAATATTGAGCATTAATAACAATATTACTCGGTTTGTTTCCCGAGAAACGTTTATAAATAAACAACGCCGAGAAAAATTACATTCATTTATAACTTTCGTACATTTTAAGGGATTTTAAAGGTATGGTTCTTTCTCGGTTAGAATTCGGGGACAGTAGTCATCTAACATAGGATACATATTTGATCATAAAATCATGCAAAAATATGCTTCATCCAAGGTTAAAATTCAACTATCCCTCTCTTATCGCGTGAACGCCTTCTTATTTTCTAAGGGCCATGAAACGAGTACAGTTGCAGGATGATGCTTCTAAGTTTCGGTTCTGTATCTACATCCATACTGTGCAACTCACAAATATTGTTGTTGGCAGAAGTACTTTGCGCCAAAACTATCTCAGGGCATTCCAATCTCGAATAGACCGTGGAAAGTAAGTATCAGTATGGCATCTTATTTCTCTAATCTTTTCTCTCCTGTAATTACAACCTAAATAGTTTGGTGGTCGACGTATTTGATTGCACTCGTAAATCTTATATATATACATATATAAATAGAAGTGTGTTTTCATATATTTCACATTTCAGCCACCACTACCTAGCACAGACCACTGATTTTATCTGTAGAAGTAGCATGGAGTTTCCTGTCGTGCACAACGTTGACCGAATGTCGATAGATGTGGGAGATATGATGGTTGAAAGTGGTCGATGCAGGGCATTTTCATATTTCGACCAAAGACATGTGTCTCCGTATATGTCACTCTGCTGCCATAACTACATAGCATAGAACAGTGGTGTTTGTGTGTGGTAGTGGTATCGTGTCTCCTCGCGTGTACTATAGTGGTTAGATGTCGGTAGCTATGTGGGTGTGGGAGACATGGTGGCTGAAAGTGGTCGACCTGCGACACTTTCATATTTCTACCAAGAACGTATGTGTCATGGTGTATCACTTTTCAGCCAAAACTATCTAGCGAAGATCACTGGTATTTGTGTGTGGTAGTAGCACAGTCACCCGTCAATAACAACGTTGGTCGAATTTCGGTAACTGTGATAGTGTGTAAGATATGGTGGTTGAAAGTGGCCGATAAAGGATATTTTCGTATTTCGGCCAAAGACATGTGTCTTCGTATATTTTACTTTGTTGCATGAACTACTTAGCGCAGATCACTGGTGTTTGTGTGTTATAATAGCATCGAGTCTCCCATCGTGCACTATGGTGGTTAGATGTCGGTAGCTGTCAATCCAAATTCTTTACAAATACGAACGAAGTTGTGGATACCAGCCAGTGAAAGAATAATTTCGCATATTTGCCAACAAGTTCAGACGAAATCGACGTCGGCTGTCTGCCAGACAATCCCAGACCAATCAATGTATCATTTCTGTGACGCTTTCGCAAAGACTGTAGCAAGCAGTACAAAGTAAACAATTCAGTTGCTGACACGTTTGATTCTCTGAAGTATCTGGGGGTGATAGTACAAAGCAACATGAAATGGGACTTGCACATAACTTCCGTCGTTGGCAAAGCAAATTCTAAATTACGATTCATAGGTCGTATTCTGAGGAACTGTAATGCCCATACAAAGGAAATAGCGTATAAAACACTAGTGCGTCCGCATCTGGATTACTGTTGTGGAATTTGAGATCCGTATCGCAAGGGCCTAATTGACTCAGTGGAGAGGGTGCAAAGGAGAGCCGCTCGATTCGTGACTTGTTGTTACAGCCCTTATCAAAGCGTCACAGAATTGTTACATAGATTGTGCTGGGATCGTTTGGAAGACAGACGACGTCATTTGCATTTGAATGTATTGGAGAATATGCGAAATTATATAACCCACAAGAGATACTTCTTTCGCCAACGTATTTCGGTCGCAATGACCGGAGGGATAAAATTCGAGAAATGAGATGCCCTTTCTTTCCTGGCGCTATTCGGGATTGGAATGCGCGGAATTAGTATTGGTGCTTAGCACCCTCTGTCACCCATAATATTTGTGAGTTGCAGAGTATGGATGCAGATGTAGATGAAGAAATCGAGCGGCTCTCACCTGTAATTTCTCTAATATGTCAATCAATCAATTGCAATAAGAATCCCAAATTCCACAGCAGTAATTCAAATGTGGACATTCAAGAGTTTTGTAAGCCCCTTTCAATTTTCCAGCTCATACAGGATTCGAAACGGGGACCTTTCGATCTCCAGTCAGACGCCTTAACCATTGAGCCATGAGACCGCTCGCTCACCTGTTAAGAGAAAGAGTGGAACTTTTTTTTTTTACTTGGGCTTTACGCCTCATCGACGGCGTGGTCATTAGAGGCGGGATGGGATAGGGGACAAGGAACGGGAAGGAATTCGGTGATGGCCTTTTGAAGGAAGCATCCCAGCATTCACCTGGAGTGATTTGGGGAAACCGAAATCTGGATGCCCGGACGGGGATTCGAACCGGCGTCCTCCCGAATGCGAGGCCAGAGCGTTAACCGTTCACCCACCCCGCTCAGTGTGGAACTTTTAAATTAGTCGGGAGCTAGCAGACAGATACAGGTAGCCTTCTGCAATGGAGATCTAGCTGTCAAAATGTGGAATACTTGAAATGTAGTCGCAATAGAAGACTATACGAGTGTGAACGGGAGAGTGTATGGGTGGAGTAAGGCGCTATCTTTAGATTTGCGGACAATCGAAGGAGTGAACCGATGGTGCGTGCAAAGCCAGAAATTATTTGATTACGAAGGCTTCCGCGGTCACTGTATGTATTATCTTGGTTCTCTGGGTCGAGCCGCGTCGATATATTTAAACCTAACGTTTCTGCCATCTTACTGTGTCCTCTGATGAAAGCCACAGTAAGATGGCAGAAACGTTAGGTTTAAATATATCGACGCGGCTCCACCAAGATAATGCCATAAATTATTTGTTCGTTTTTCAGACGACCGCGTTGTCAACCAGTTGGGCGTAGGAATCATTAGAGTGGTCATCTAAAGTCTGAGTTAGCAGATGGTGATTCGCGGTATTCTAACTTTGCTGTGGTCAGTTAAAATTGATTGCGATTATCATACCAACTGTGAAGCAGTGATCGCTGACTCGAGTAACGAATGATTTGGGTGCACGGCAGTGCACCCGCCAAGTCGAGTCAACAGCGGCACTGCCTACCCTTTTCTCGGAGCGATTCGGGCCATTTTTGAACCTCAATTTCTTCGGTCTTATTTATGCTACATGTCTAAAATTTCTGTTATGCATAGATGTTAGCAATCTTAGCAAACATACTAAAAATTATTTTGTTACTGTTCTTAGTTCGTATGTTATTCGGATGCAAAGTACAGCGATTTTGTCACTCACTCACTGAAATTTGGTACACGGATAAAATTTTACCCACATTTTATAAGAAAAGTCTTAAACTCGTAAATTTCCATATACCTACCCTATTACCTACCGCTAACGTAAAATCGGTTTTTGCCCTAATTACTTTATAAACCCCAGATTTTCACTGTAGAGTGAGCTTAATATGTTTAACTAATATATTTAATTTTACTTCTTTCCATTTCTTATTTTTGAAGTTATTGAAATTCATAATTTTATTTCGGCACAACACCCCGACATCAAAATTCCACTGTACTTCCAGTAATCCTAGAAATAAGTAATTTGGTAAACATATGTGGTTTCATCCCTAAATCATCAGAAAAATCTGATATTGGAGTTTTTCCCCGTATTTATTGAATTGCAGTCGCAAACATGAAAAATTCTGGCACATATTTGCGGTTTGTTTACTGTGCTCCTGATGAAGGTACAAACCTGATATTTCCATACTATATACAGGCAAGCAAGTTTAACCAAAGCCTTAATTTTTACTTTGGTTATTTTTGAAGTTATTTGTTATTTATTTGAGGTGCTAGTTGAACCAGCTGCAATGTTAATTGCTCGGCTACGACGCACATTAATTGTTTGCAGAGAGTGGGGCATTGTTGGTAATGATATTGCTAATTTTCCCTGTATTTATTGAATGGCAACCCAAATGCGAAACATTCCAGTACATATTTTCAGGTTAATTGCTATGTTCTGGATGAAGCTATATGGTCAAACCGTCGAACCTGTCTAATGAAGAGAATCAATTTCCAACATATTTAAAAACATAAAAACAAAAGAAGGTGTGGGGAAGTGTGTTTGTGTGTGCGTGTGTGTGTGTGTGTGGTTGGTGGGAGGGAGATGTTTAACTATGGGTGGCTTTATTTCAGCTTGATCTTTTCTTCTTTCTTTAGCAAGAGCATCGTATTCTTGGGTTCTAATAACTTAAGCTGCTCGTGTTCTGCTAGAGCTACACTTTAGGCCAGGTTTATGCCCGCAAGGCATATAAAAAATAAGACAAAATAAACTGGTGCCAGAAACTTTTAGGCAAACACAAAATAATAGTACAGTGCAGAGCAAATCGACTTCTATACTAAATAATACGTTTTGTCTCTAATCGAAATTTACTAACAAATCACACACGCGAGAAGCACAGCTTGAGCAACCAACGTAACATTACAGACTAACATACGCATCCGTCTGTATGTCACCATTCGATAAGTTCTCAAGATTTCGTGACTACAACTGTTGTTCATACAGAAAATAATAATAATGTTCTGTGTTCTTCCTACAGATACAAAGTATTTCCTTGTTAAATTCAATCATTATCGATATAGCCATTTAGTCGTCAAAGCGTAACAAAAAGACAGAGACCTATTTCCGCATTTATGATATTAGCACTGACCACTAATCAATATAGCGTAAATAAGTGTACATGTACAGCATTGCACCCATAAATTTGTGATATCTACAGTTTAACATGGAATCAGAGAAACCAAGCGTCCAGGCGTGGCTCATACGATCAAAAACAACTCTTCAAAATCATTGCATTCACCGAGATTTGAAGACCACGGTCCAAACTTCAGTAAGCAAGCGCGTTAACCACTGAGCTACCAGACAGCGATGCGGAAATGTACTACAGAGACGTAAACAACCTACTCGTCTGTCTATTGCTGATCAGTAATATTTCAAAAATATGTAACATGTACTATTTATACAGAAAAAAGTATGCTTTGTCCATCCTAATGCCAAATAGCATCTCTTGTCAAATTTCATCACGATAGGATTAGTAGTTTATCCCCAGAAATGTAACAAACAGACAAAGGGACAGATAGACAAAATTACTTTCGCATTTATTATATTAGTATAGATTTATTTTAGGACTTGTCAAAACCGAAAGAAATCTTGGGCTTTTGTATATTTAAGATTGATAATGCTGCGCATTTGTATTTACACAGGTTATCTAAAATATGACACGTATAATGGCCAACTGGCCATATAATACGTGCACTCTTTTCTCTCTGGCATACTAATCAACAAACTCTTTGGTCACTTGACATAATCAAGCGAAGGTACAAAGAAAGTTTATATAATATAGAGGCAGATAGCGGTGATTTATCTGGATATTGCAAAGTGAACCCTGAACGTAGGGATACGTTTGAGTACAGAAGTTACAAACAAATCTTGCACGTGTTTTCATAAGGCTTGAACTATAACATCGCAAAGTGAACAATGTAATGTAACAAACTTCAAGTTTGGAATCAACTTAGGGATCAGAACCGTTGTGTTAACTTACATACAGCACACATGTTTTGTCAGCAATGCCTTGTTTCCACATGCGAGTTCAGTGACCTCTATGTCAGTACCATTACTCCTGAAATAAGTGTGCTTTTAATCAAATTACATGAAAAAAAGGAAGTTATTACGAAAGCTCACCATAAATTCCTTACACGAAAGGAGAGAAAATGCTCCAGTTTGGAAACTAACGAATTCTTGAAATAAATCAAGTGCTAATACTAACTATGCACATGGGGTGTAACAGTGGACTAACCTCCTCGTGGTGCACTCTGGGCAAAGTGGCAAAACCGCGGATGAATGGTATACATCTCAACTAGTTGCTGGACTAGCACAATATTGTCAACTTCAAATGGTTCTTCTCAGACTCATCAGTAAATTTATTTTCCCGTATTTATTTAATTACAACCCCAAACATGAAAAATTCTGGCACATATATGCGGCTTAATTACTTTGCTCCTGACGAAGTTACACGCCTAAGAATTTTTCAATGAATAGAAATCAGCAAGTTTAACTAATACCTTAATTTTACTTTGTTCCTATGCTTAGTTTTGAAGATATTAGTAGATAGTACTAATTTATTTGAGGTGGTAGTTAAATCAGCGGCAATCGGTGTCATAGATCGTTTATTTAGAATTAAAAAAATTCTGGTGACTTGGCCATTATGCACGTCATAACTTTTACTGAAATTGTGGGCATAATACATATTTGTCAAATTCAAAAAACAGCGAGGGATATCTTGACTTTTACGTGTTTATAGGTTTGATGAAGTAGCACATAAACTAAAACATGGCGCGCATAATAGCCAAATCACCAAATTTTTTTAATTCTAAATAAACGATCTATGACACCGAGAGAAACCATTCTGTTTCATAAAGTGAAGTGAGTACAATTGTAAAGTGTAGACTTGGTTCAGAATAAGATCTCATAATTTTTTGTCACTACACAAACACGAGACATGGACTATTTTTTACAAGAATTGTTTTTGTGGCTATATATTACTTCTAAAAGGTTCTTTTCTTATGAGCCGTTTAATTGATAGAAGAGGTATCATTTTTTAGGATTAAATTCGTATTAACATCGTATTTTAACAAATGAATTTTTTTGGATTCGACCCTCAAAGGGGTAAAGTATCATTATTTCTCAAACGTTTTTTATTTGCGACGAGCTATTTATCTCCCTTGATATCTAAACGAAATCGATAAATGAGGTATAAATTTAGTTGTTAGGGTCTCCGGTAAACTAAAATTATATTTTAAGAGAGAATTTTTTTTGGAATTGGACCCTTGAAGGGTAAAACTATTAACTGTCACGTTGACACGTATGGGACAGTTCAGAGCCATGTATATAGACTTCACTGGTGTCGATACGATTCATCGTCTTCCGGCTAGATAAGAGCGCCACAAATTTCAGGGATACTGGAATATTGTGTTCTGTTCAGCTTAGTTGTATTTCGGTGATGTCTGTGAGACTTTGGCTTCCGGAAAGTGACAGCTTCACCTGTTTACGTCAAAGTAGAGAACTACAGGCTAGAATACATCAGCTGAAATCAAAGATATTGCTACAAACGAGCAGGTTCTTCATTCAACATACTACAAATCACCAACATAGCTTTTTGTCGTTTCTTATTCGTGAAATTCTACCAAAATATCTGAAATATTTTTGTTTATAATACATCAGCATTACTTAAAGAAACACTTACTTATTGTTGATATAAATAATGAAATTATACACGATGACGAAAAAAGACAAACGTTAACAAGTTTACTAGTGAAAATTATAAGAAGAAAGGAAATGTGAAAAGAGAACAAATCGAGAGTGGTGGGTGAGCGGTAACGCTCTGGCTTATCATTCGGAAGGACGCGGGTTCGAATACCCGTCCAGGCATCCAGATTTGATTATTTCATGCTTTCTCCAAACCATTCCAGGCGAATGCCAGGATGCTTGCTTTAAAACGTCATGGCCGAATTCCTTATTGTTCCTTCCTTCCCATTTTTTCCCGCCTCTAATGACCTTGACATCGATTAGGCGTCAAGCCGTCAGCGAAAAAAAGAGAACATGACATCGTAATCGCTGACGAGGACATCACCTGTATGCAACTGTTGTTTGACAGCGTCTGTTGTTAAACGTATCTGTGTGAATGAATATATCCGTATAATTTTACAAATAATTCCATCAAAAACAACTGTTTTGGTGAATTTTTTTTTTTTTGATTCCCCAGAGATGTTTCGCCCTTGTGGTGTAGGGTATCTTCAGTGGCTGTAAAGTGTTTTTACATCTGTTACAATAATTATCTACAGTACAACTCCTTATATATATATATATATATATATATACATATATATATATACTTTACTCACAGATATAGTGGTATTCCTAACATGCCGGTCTGTAACAGCACTTTACACACTTTTAGATCACTATTATAGTATGTGCAAATCAACAGAAAATATTCACAACAATAAAAGTGCAGCATAAAAATCAACTAGTGATATAATGCTAAAATGGAAATGCAATGAATAGTGCTGTGAAAGTGTGGGAAGTGCAGTTCCAGATCGGCATATGAAGAATACCACTATATCTGTGAGTACAGTGTATATGTATAAAGAGTTGTACTGTAGATTATTATTGTAACAACACATGTAAAAACACTTTACAGCCACTGAAGATACCCTACACTACAAGGGCGAAACGCATCTGGGGAATCAAATAAAAACAAAATTCACAAAAACAGTTGTGTTTGACGGAATTATTTATAAAAATTTTGTTCAACAACTGCGGAAATATGGCCTGTCAACAGATTAATAGAATATATCCGTAAAGCGTAATATATCTTAGAGACTTGTAGCATCCCTGTCTCAGCGCAGGGCACGTTATGGGACGGCTGTTCCTCTAACTCAGGACGGGGAGGTAGCCCAGACCATTTAGTTAAAGTCTCCGAAATTCCTGTAATGCCGTGTGGGTTCTCCATCTTACTCGCTAAACTTTGAAGTGAAGACCGCGCCTTGTTCTTTGAAGTGTGTGAGCGGGTCTCCAGAGCGTGGAACAAGTTCCGTAGAACTGTTACCTCACAGAAAATATCACCAAGTTGAGAACAGTTTCTCTCGCCGAGCCCAGCGATATGTACCTACAGAGGCTGAAGCTGCGAATTTTAATTTACACTTGACGTTGATATAACTTAATTAAGTTCTGTGTGTTACTTAGAAGTTAGTAATTCATTACAACAAGGCTGGTAACGGTGCGTTATTTTTTACTATACAATATCTAAAGAATGTATTCCATATAAAATTATAATTTCGTGTATTAGTTTACATTCCAATACTTTTTAAGTTGTTTTCGTTAGTTTCAGCTTGATGTGTACTTATTTCAGCCTTCATTATTTTGTGAACATGATAATAATTATACATATAAAATGGCAGACAGGTCATGATTTTCTGTCACGCGGTGACGTCACGCTATGATGTCATGCTATGACGTCACGCTTCTCGCTTCTACTTACAACGACCAGAAATGTTGTTATAGGTTAGTCCGTTATTAAATAACAGTACTATTTAGATAAGCATCAGCGAATAAATGAATTGTTAGAATAGACCCACTGAAAGAAAAGTATGTATTTCATTTAAATCAACATATTAAATATTAGTTGATTATATTTATTTAATATTAGTTCGATGTAGAAGTATTGATTAATTTCTTTGCGCATTGATATGTAAGATGAACGCTTTAATTTTCGATTAGCAATGTTAGCGTCAGTTGTGATTAGATTGTTATTTAGCCTCGGTCAGAATTACAACTGGCATTTGATGTTACAGCAGAAGGCATGAGCAATTTACCTTTTGTTTAAATAATTGAAATTGTTTTACTGAGTGCTCTGTTATTGAAATCATTATTTCTTTTGAACGAAAGTAGATCCCCATCGATCACGATCTTTGCAGCCTAGACTACAATTAAAATTGACATTATTTTACATGAGTTATTAAGATTTATTTTTATTTTCTTTTGCATTCACTGACGCCGTATTACTAAGATCATTATTTCAGCCACATGTAACAGACATACAAACGTTGTGTTATCGGTCTGGATCACTGTTAAGAAAAAGTAGATTTGTAAGAACTCATGAATATTTCGGACCAAGATTACATCGCGATGCATTATTGCCACTATCATGCGACACAGTGAACGTATTAATTCGCGTATTACTGAAACATTAATTTTCTAGCGACAATACTGTCGGAGTTTGTGGTTAGGTTGAAATGCATCCTGGACCGGGGTGGCATCTGAAACATTTTACTACAGCCCAACTCGTGAAGAATTGCGTTGAGATTTATTTATAGCAATTCTTTTTAGCCAAGCAACTAAGACACGACTTACAAGAACACTGCATTCATTTATTCAGTAATTTTTGACTAGCTTAGACTTTAGGATGAAATAAATACTGCTGTACTTCCGTAGAAGTGTACGTTGATCACTTATCCAGTTCCTGAAGTGTTATTAATTTTCGGAATACTATGCTTGGCTAGTAGGATATGAGGTCTGGAGATTTAAAAACTGTTAAGATAGATTTAATCCCAAATCCATGCATTAAGAGAAGACAAGTGGTACCGTTAATGATTACTTGACCATAGGTTTTGTCACACACTGTCGATTGTCATCTAAAGCAAGGTGCTGTGCCGTACACGGTTTCCAGGCGTCGGGGGTCGTTACAAAGAGTGTTATCTCTCCATAGCAACTTCTCGGTGAAAGCAGATTGGGATAGGTTCCATTGCCTTTCGCACGTTTGTTTAAAAGTTTTTTCGATGAATCTGCAGCGACCCGTTAAGAGAATGAGTATCACTGTGTAGCATAACAAATATTCTAAAGATATCTTTGAAGTATGAGTTCCATGGCACGGGCCTGTCAATACTCTTTTAAAAGTAGGGTTCCCATAGCAACAAGATATACAGATATAACTAGGAGATTGCCTAGGTCAGCGCTAAGGAGAACCTGCATATTAAGAAGTCCGATTATGTAATTGAAGCGATGTATTTGGAGTTATTAAAACTAAGTTAAACTGTGCTGAATATAAAAAAAAACTATCAGTTTATTTATTTACTTTAGTTGCACATTCAGAAGATAAAATAAATAGCTCCACTTCGCAGTAAAATCACAAAGCTATTAAGAAGCATAAAACACAATAAATGATAACTGATCATAAGAAATGCTACATGGCGACCGTGACAGGACTTGAACCTGCAATCTAAGCAAGGGATGGTGGTCATACAAGTACAGGTAGCCTTCGTGAGGGGTTTGTTTGTTGCTCAGCGCCGTTCCCTTTAGTATTCTGCATGTTATGGGCCGAATCATTTCATCAGACATCAAAATGGTAGTTCATTTCTTGCCATACATGTTCGAGGACGACCAGTAATTTACCTTTGCATATGCTCCCATCTTCTACGAATTACTTACGGCAATGGTAAATCTGTTCATAGCGTGATGGTACTTTATTGAACTTTCGACGAAATGCACGCTACATATCGACAGTGGACTCATTTTTTGCACACCGTAGCTCACAAAACGATTTTTCCTGTGGTGTCGCCATTCCACCTAAACATACAACAGTGCCGTTGGTGCTAACAGGCAAGGGTTACAAATTTTGAACCTTCCTCTACCCAGTGATATGTGGCAAGTATTCGTATCTGTCTGTAAGAAATAAAAATGTAAAATCTTCTCCTTATTTTTGAATAACCCTGTAGTTTGTACTCTTCTATTTAATTTTTAAGTTTTTTGACAATTTTCTAAAGTCAAACAACCTAAAAATAAATAAAAAGTCCATTAAATAAATAATTATGACATAGCAGTTTTCTCTGAAAGTATAGAAACCACACTCGAACAAATCAACCTTCTGAAAACAATAGCAAGAAAAGTCGGACTTCAGATCTCTTTTGAGAAGACTAAATTCATGACCAATATTAGGGATTCACACACAGCTCTAAACGCAGAGTATGGAAAAATGAACAGGGCCAATAAATTTAAATAGCTAGGTGAAGTAATTCAAATTAATGGGATTGATAAGGAAGCAAACAGATCAAGGGTAAGAAAACTAGAACTAGCATACCAAATATACGTACAATAAGACGAATCTCTAAAGGAAAACTAAAATCAAACACTACAACACAGTAATCAAACCAGAAGGTCTGAACGCCTGAGAATGTTTGTTGTCTTTGAAAACTGGAGAAATATAAGAAATAGACAAAATGGAAAGGAAATTTGGGGACGATTAAAAATTGAAAAAGAGAGTTTAGACATTGGAGGATTAAAGATCTATTCAAAGAAGAAGAAATTGAAAGGATGTCAGACACGATCAGAAAGAGGAGAACCAGTTTTTTTAGTGACATAAAGAGAATGGATAACAACAGGCTTACAGAAAGAATTTTCAACCATGTTTATATGAGTAAGAAGAGCAACCAGTGGATCCAAGGAGTAAAGAAGGATATGATTGAGATCGGAATAACAGAAGCTATTGTACAAGATAGAGCAACGTTCAGGAGATTGATCCAAAATCGCAAGGCGAAATGTAATACCGTATGGACGGATGAAAGGAAGAAACAGCAAAGTGACTAGATGAAGAAGTCAAGAAAAGAAGCATTGAAATGAATGCACGGGATTACTTTTCGTGTCTTTGGATGGCCGATATCGAAGAGAAGAAGAAATAAATAAAATATCAGATAAACGTCTTTTGTAATTGCTCTGTAAATTACCTATGAACCATTTATGTCCGTCTATTAAAGCATGCGCTTCATTTAATATTTTTAGTTGTTTATGTTTAAGTTACCTAAATGTGTGTAAAATTAAAGAATAATATTCAGTCTAATATCCAGATAATGTGACAAAGGATACTGGCCGTTACCAAGTAACAGAGATGTTCTTGGCGACCAGCGGCCTGGTTGAATAGGAGATGGCAGACAGCCGTGTTCTACAGCCTATTCAGTGCTGTCTGCTGAATCAAGGACACTGCAGCCAGCGTTAGGAAGCACGCGGTGTTTAGTTCCACCAATTGCTCCCCGAACCTGGCTGGATGACATGTGATATGGTTCCTATACTGTTCACACTCCATTTCACAACTAGGACACACTGCCTGCAATAGCGAGACTATAACTGTACTCATTGCGCCAACACACCGATAAAAAAAGTTCATTGGTGCGTGCAGAGCAGTAACAAATGAGAACAGTTTTGTGCGGGAAGTAAAGGATCGTTTGATTCAAAGCGGAGGTAGCGTTTTAAAACAATCGTTAGTTTTACTGTAACGGATTTTAACAGATATTTCATCAGAAATATCTCCCTCTGTACGTTAGGTTGCAATGCATTGAACTGGGGAGCTAGAGCTGTCCAGTTAGTAAATTCAGTAACGTTGCCCTGCCGCTTACTCTATGTCGCTTGAGAAGAAATTTCCATCCTAGTAATGCTTCAAAACATTATATCGGTAGAACCACTTTGCGTCACAAAAAACTGATGACGTAACAACAAGACGCAGCATCTTTGTAGGGACAGCTCATCTTGTTAATCAGCTTGATTCATAACTCTATCGATTGTTGTTATGACATTATTGGTCCAGCGATTAAATAATGTTTTGTATGTTTGATTAAATATCAAAACCTTTTATGGGATCAAACCTTGTTTTTAACTTTGAATAACTAATCTATTACAAAGAGCATAACAGTTGTATCTAACTCTTTTGGTGAAATTACCCACAACCACCTTCAGTTTTATGCTTAGAAAGGTGTACGAATTTACATTCCTATTGCTTAGTTGTGATTTAATAATGCTGAAAAATACGGGTAATTAGCAACAACAGTAACGAAGACTGTTTTTTGTTTTGCCAACCATGTGGAATTACGAATTCGCGTATAAGATGTGAAATTTGCTTTGGAAAACTTTAAAGTAACCTAATTATTATTATTTTTGTTATTTATTGTGATTGCCACATATGTACGTCTATTAAGTAATTGAGTAAATCAATTCATTAAAATTTAAAATAAACACAAAAAATCATTTCTGGAACGCATCCCTAGGTGCTAGTTCCGTAGAATAAAAACCACTAGAATATCGAAAAATGAATAAATAACACAATGAACACTCGCTAAGACTTATTTCATCTCTCAAAAAATCATATTTTCAATTCTTACAAAATAAAACAATAGTACCTATAATAAATTTAAACTTTGTGCGACGTCGAATGCGTCTTTTCAGTGAACGCATCCACAACTAAAGAAAAATGTTATTATTACGAACCTCAGACGAAGCTAGCGAGCACCCCGTCATTGAAACTGATCAGGTTACCTGTCAGCTACTTTGTCACCAGAAAATTAAGTACAATTCCACAGTAAAGTAATTTTTGATTGTATATTTAATCACACTACATGAATACAGCGATATTCCGGGAACGCATCTAAATAATAATATAGGTAAGAAATTTCGATTTCAAAGACATTAACAGATAAATCTTCAATGCAGTTGTTGTTATTGAGAAGTTAGCTTACGCTTACGCCACGCAGGCGTTTATTTAAAAACGTCATTCCAGGAACGTTCTTGGGCATGACGCGTGTTCCCGAAATGATTCTGCGTTTCCGAAATAATGTCTCTTCTCGAGTACGGATGAGTAAAAAGAAAAGGGTTACGTTTTTAGCACTATGTATCTAAAACCGAAGAAAGTATTATGGAAGGATATAAACAAGTGAAAAATTACAAAACCAGGGGTCGATCTTGATTAAAATTTGAGAATTATAAATACAATTAGCAAAAGAAATGCCAGTAATAATGTGGTACTACTACAGTAAAGAAAAATCATACAAAAAGTTTAAACCGAAATAAATTATTGAAACATATTCATTTTTCCGAAAATTATATGTGGTTAACTTTTTTTAAAGATATTTGGACAAAACAGTGCCTTTTTTAAAACTTGAATCCAAAGATATTTGATACATTATATATGAAAATGTAATTCAAATTATACCCACATTATTACTAAAAAAGAAAAAACTGTCAGTATTACGGCATTACTTTGAGAATATGATATTTTCGAAAAGGACTAATTTGTGTTATAAGACCAAGCTTTTTATTTGTGATAACTAAATAGATTAAATAATTTAAAACTTAATGATGCATGAATTATTACAAACCTGTTCTGCGGTTATTTCGTCATTTTGGGAACGCAGTCATTTAAGGGAACATCCCCGAAAGGCGCAGAAATCAATATAAATGAAAATTTTTCCAGTCAATAAATTTAATAAATTAAAATACATAATAATTTCATAGTATGTGAAGGTAATTCAACACCAAACATAATTCACATTTTACATGAAACTTTTATGTCATAAATATGTAATTTTTCAACAGCTATAACTAATGTTATCACCAAATCTTAAATGCATGAAATATTTTAGATATTTTCGATAGGTTTAGTTTGAGTTATATCTAAAATACACATTTATCGATATTAACAGCAATTTAATTCATTAACACATTTTTTTTCAGTTTTTTAAAAAGCTTTTACATGTTCGATATAAAATGACTTTAATAAAAACAGTTCAAAATGTTGCACGTGTTACTTGTGAATAACACTTAATCACGAATCTAGTAATTATATGAATCACTTTTTGAGATTTAAGTATGAAAGTATTTTTATTAAACAGTCGATCCTGGAATTTCGCACCTTGGTGATTTTGTGCCATAAGTCTTAGCAGTGTTTTGTGCTCTAATAGGTCAGAAGAATCATTGGCTTTATTGTGTTTATAACTCCGTCGTTCATTTCGATGTCAGTTGTTTAAGGAACGACTGGGCAACAAGATTAGCTCTGTGCTCAGAAATAGTAGTATTTAATACTTTTCTAGTCAAATTTTCGTGTAGAACCAACATGCTTAGCGCCGTTTCCTTACCTTTTTGAATAACTAAGTACGAGACGGTATTTTCCTGTAAAATGTTTCTAATTATTGTGAGGCACAAGTAAATAATCTTAGCTAAGAAAATCAAAATATAAAGCAATGCATTTAGTATATAGAGCTGAGCTAGGAGGAGTGATAGAGAGTGAATTGCAACTAATCATTATTTCATAACTTCAGTTAAGAGACGAACAGTCTGTGAATTTTTGAATGGACCTAATATGTTGAGTTTCATATCCTTGTATTAGATAAGATTGCGTATTAAGTCGGAATTAGAAGTATAAACGAAATGAGTATCCCTGTTTTAATTGTGGACCATTTATAAGACGCTTGTAACAGATAGTTATTAAACTCGACGGTAGTATTTATGCATGCGTTCATGATTGTTAAATATAAAATAAGTACCTGAATCGAATTACGCAGTCCATCCATATTTCTTGAGGCAATGTACATCTGATTTGCATTTAAAAGTTTTTTAAATAAAAAAGTAAATTAACGGAGGGAAAATTTCAGTTTGCGAGAAAACATTGTGTTTTCACGTTACCAATCTCTATTATAAAACTATACGAGGTGTCTTCCTTTTAACTTTCGGATAAGAGACAGTTAATCTTTGGAATATGCACTGTTCTTGAGCCGACAAACGTATGGATTCTTATAAATAACGATTTGAATATGACTTGAACTAATAAAGCAATAAAGAAATGCTGTTGTTAATTTCTTTCTTGAAAATTAGAATGTACGAAACAAGCTTAATGTTTTGCTGAACCGAGAATAAATTCCATAATTCCGACTGGCATATACTTCCACAACTTAACCACACATATCAGGAGAAATACTACATGTGATTAAAATAAGAGAGAATAAATTCGATTGTTAGAGACGAATAATAATTTTTGGTAAATTTTTTTATGGTTTACTTGTGTTAATAACAACTGTTTGGTTCATTGGTTCAGTCAAGCGGTTACGTATTAACCTAGTCATTGTCAGCGGAAGTGCGCAAACGAATAATTTTCTCGGGGTCACAGATCCCATATCATAAATAATCTATAGCACGCATACACCGTCCGTCATTTTAACGCAAACGCAGGCGCATTATTTGACATTGTGAGTGCTATGACAACCGGAAAATGAATGCAGCAGAGTTATAAGTTATATAGCCAATTTTCAGCGATGTTCGGAATTAATTCTAGAAGACTTTTCGAGTTTAGGAGAAAGACAATTTTTGTACAACGTAATATTTATATAAAAAAGAATTTACAAGCTTGTAACAATGAGCTACACTCAATAATAATACCATCAACTATTTGACATCGAAAAACAAATAAACCTTGCATATCGTCCGAAGAGGAAGCTTCATTTTGTCGCTGAATATGGAAACATTTTAATTAACTATTGCATAAAGACTGATATTTTTCGACCAGTAAAATTTCAGGAGTTTTTTTACTAATTTCATATCAAATGAATGTTTAGCACATGATTATTCTTTTAAGTGAAATACAATTCCGTAAATAAATGCATTATCTGGTTACTGAATGGGAAACATAAGAAAACAACACTTTCTAAACGTGTCAGTTATATGATAGTATTATTATTATTATTTGCGAATTGACCTTATAGGATCACGCTAAGCCTAGATTCTTATTGTGACTTGTAATTAAGGTGATTCCACTGGGTAGGTAGTTCCTGAAGCAGTATGGGTGCTTAAATGTTTTCATCTACCTGCGATTCGTGTAACTTACATACTCTATGATATGTGTATATTTGTTTGAGAAATGTGTAGTTTATGAGTCGAAATTTGGGGATCGTCCCAGCATTTGTCCAAGTAATTGAGAAAAGCCGTCTAAAAACCGTAATCCTGCACTCTCCGCTGCAGTTTGGTGGCACCATAACGGGTAGAGCGTCAAAACACTTGTTTCTTTGATAAACTGTACAGCATACAGCAATAAAATATTCTTACACAAATTTAGGAATGCATAACCAGGAAACAATAACTATCAGCGAATGCGGTCGTTTCTGGAAGACTAGTCCAGTAAACTGGTTGCATGTTGGTCTGTAAAGGAGGTAATGAGACACTAGGTTTATTTTAACAGATCCGAAAGCAGTTACCATTTGAATCATAATTACTCGTACAATTAAATTTAAAGTTTTCGGATTAAAACTACCCTCAGAATAGCATCAATTATTCTCGGTTAGTGCTAATACCAATTCAAACGAGTGTCAGATCATATGTATAATTTATGGCAGTGGTGAGCTTATACGGCGATAGAAATGGAAGTCTCTTAACTTAACTCCATGACGATATTATCATGTAAGTATCTACTATATAATTTCGTAAAGTCACTAATCCACTCACCTCGATAGCTATTGGCTGGAAAACCCTGACACGTGTCAGCCTTCGCTCACAAAACAGCGACCATAGATACCATTAGAAGAAATTCGTGGTTATGTATACAATTTAATAGCTAAGCAACTGCTACCAAATTAATAGACATAATACATTCATTGAGTTTGCTTTTCATAGCGTTTCATAGTTAAACAATATTTGATAAATTTTGCGGCTGAAAACACGTGGATCTCCTTTTCAGTAACATGTTACTAATTAATGCAACCCCCCCCCCCCCAAAAAAATTAAATCACTCATGATCTATGCTGTAACCAGGAATGCCAATTGTCATTTCGGGTTCGGATAAATTTCAGTTTAATTACAACTTTCACTAATGTTGTTGCTTGACCAAAATTTATGCATTACGGTTTATTTGCTTTTTAGGCATTTTACTGATCACTTTCGTTGTTGCTCTTTATTCATGTTCGCTGTATGTGAGTTATTAGGTTATTTTAAGTGGACATCAGACCAAATGTGTCACCGAATCGACTATTCTGGCAACTTATTTCTGCGGAGTTGAACTGTTTCATAATATGGAATGTGTATTAAGTTCTCTGGCCATCACAGATACTATGACCAATGTTTACATTATGGGTGTTTGCCCAGTCTCAATAATAAACAACGTGATGCTTCCTAAGCAGACAGGATTTTTTTATTTTTTTTTTTATTTAAATTTGTAGAATGAACTTTAAGGGTCAAATACAAGTCAAGTTCGTATCTAACAAGCTTTCGAATGTATGACCTTTGAAACAGTTACACGATAGCGCGATCGTTCCTGTCTGTGGTTAATACCTACCACTATTAATGCTTCTGAGTTCTTCAAGCTCAAGAGATTTTATTCACCCTGAAACACAGGTCAAGCTTATATTTGGGCAGATCAGATCAACTTGTCATAATCTTTCATCGTAAAAACTGTAACTATTCTAGACCCGTGACGATACGCAAAAAAATGGCCACGGGCCTACACTAGTCACTTATAAAGGTTTTCGGGGGTATCCTTGCAGAATTCACATCAGCTGTATTGCATTCAATCTTAATTTATCGGTACATGGGACTATTACGCTGATATTCGCTTGCTATCATTTATTAGGTAGATTATAAGCTGGCATCTACATGTCCTGGCCGTATACTGCCTAGCTTTCCCCAACGTAACAGTGGGGTGATGCTAGCCCCGATTTCTATGTAGTCCACAAGACATTTGTTAGACTCACAATTTGAAGACGCCTCAAGACAGAAGACATCTTCAAGAAATAAGACATCGCAAGATGATTAGACGAGTTTTCTATGTTACCGAAGGTTAGTCAAACGTCGCCCAAGTCAGCTTCCATCCAAAACTCACAGAATCATCGACCATCTGCTCAGGCCAGTTGACAATGTAGGGTTCGCCACATGAGGTACAAATCGGTCTCTTACAAATGTAGTGATGCAGGAAAATTGTGTAACAGTTGTATCGGGTTGGCTAAAGGACTGCTCTGCAATGTCTCTGGACGAGAGGCGTCATTAATGAATCATATCTCTGCAGCGTGGTGTGATCTGCGCATGTACTGAGAGGCACTCAGGGCGAGCCGTGCAGACACAACGGTGGACGGCCGTACACTCCGGGATGCACAAAGCTCGCCCTGCTAAACGCGTTTGCTGCAGAGTCACAGGGAATACCACTCTCTCGGGTGCCTCCTGCCATTACCTCAATGGTTCTGGGTACGAGCGTGGGGACATATTAACCTGTCTCTCTGTGCGGCTAGCACTCACGCCTCAAGTTCTGGCATGAGAGAATGGTTTGTGAAAATTTCACATCCCACCCATCATTTTTATTATTATTAAATAATTTTTCTTTGGTTTATTATAAGTGTTATGTATAATTGTATAAATGTCTGTAAATTAATTTGTATTTTGTACTGTTTCCACAAGCCGTAGTTTTGTAAGTTTCGTTGCGATTGCTAGTATTGCATAATCTTTGGGCTGCCTCGCCAATAACAGCTAAGAGAACACAGTGTATGGTTGTCGCTTGCTTTGTCAATAACGCGCGGTGCTTGTTTAGGCTCCATTGTGTGCGAGCTGTAATATTAACGTGAGATGTATTACGAGCTTATTAACAAATTAAATATAGCACGTGTAATTAAATGTGGATTTATGTTAATGCACTAAATAAATGAAGTAATATTTCTTTAGGAACAGTGATTATCATTTCTAAAATTAATAAGAGTTCTTATAATTTTTTGGCCGATATAAGTAAGAATATTCAATTATAACAAATTGAGCTGCAGCTTGCATGTGTTCTAGAAGAGAACAACACGCTGTTACCCCCACTGGTGTGGAAATGAAACCCGACATTCACATCTGGCACAGCTTGCTTTTTAAAGTTCGCTAGCCTCGCATTCGGGAGGACGCCGATTCGAATCCGGGTCCGGGAATCCAGATTTGGGTTTTACATTGTTCCACCAAATCACTCCAGGCGAATGCTGGGATGCTTCCTTCAAAAAGCCATGGGCGAATTCCTTACCGTTCCTTGTCCCCAGTCCCATCCCGCCTCTAAAACACCTTAGCCGTCGACGAGGCGTAAGGCAGTAACAAAAAAAAAAGTTTGTCAGAACGCTTCCTTGGTTCGGACTCCACGTTAAACTGTAGGTCCCCTGTACCCGGTATGGTTACAGAGTTTGGTCAAGGTGGCTATTATAGGAATGGAGTGCGGAGCTAATAAAAACCCTGTCATGAGCTCATTACCCCCACACGAGCTATGATATGTTTAAAGTATTGTTACGCTTATAGGAAGCGAGGAGCGTACCATCTCATGACTGGAATAAAATACGGTTACTAGAGGAATGGCTTCTATGAATGAAAGTTCATTGAATACATAATTTGCCACATCCACATTACAGCGATTGACAGGTGAGTTTAAGCACTTGGCAGCCGCATTCGCCACAGGTCTACGAGGTTAGTGGATGTGAGCGGGAGACGAGAAGACAGGCTGCTCCATAGTTTTGGAGTTGCGTGTTGTTGTGCTGTGTTGTGCGCTCTGGGACCAGCCATCAAAGTTGCAGCAGGCGAGCTGCGAGGCGGCCGCCGCTAACTCGATTTGCCGCTAAGTGGAGTCCTGCCCCTGACGGCGCCGCCGCCCGCAAAGCATTCTACGTCACGCACGAGACTCCTCGGAAAAATGGGACCGGAACGAATAGCGAATGCATAAGTACAACATCAGAAATCATAGACTTTTTGTTTCCGGTGTTTTATGAACACCTGCGATTTTTTTTTTTTTTTTTTTTTTTTTTTACTTATGGCTTTACGTCTCGTCGACGGCTAAGGTCATTAGAGGCGGGATGGGACTGGGGAAAACGAACGGGATGGAATTCTGCCATGGCCTTCTTGAAGGAAGCATCCCGGCATTCGCCTGGAGTGATTTGGGGAAACCATGGAGAACCCAGATCTGGATGCCCGGACGGGGATTCGAACCTGTGTCCTCCCGAACGCGAGGCCAGAACGTTAACCATTCACCCACCACGCTCGGTACACTTGTGAAGGTATTGACCATATCTTTAAATACTTCAAGAAGGTGAATGAAATTTAAATCGAAAGTGACACTTGATACCGATTTACTCCAAAGCAAAGAAACTGCACGACAGATGGGGAAAAATATGGTCTGTTAGACAAATATCTGACTTGATCATAGTCACACAGTTTGTAAATTACTAACATAGCTGTAAGTCGAATTCAAAGGTGTTTTTTGAGGCTTTAGTGAAAGGAAAACCTTGTCATTAAGTGATTATTTACTCCCTGAATTTCGCTTACTTTGTTATAATACGTGTCTGTTCAATAATGGAATACTTTAATTTTTTGAATTAAAGATTCATTGTGTCCTGGAAAAATGTTTACTTGAAAAATTTATTACGCTGCAACCATTTTTACTGTAAGGCAATTAGCATTGTTATCTCTGGTTCAACAAGTGTTTGCTTAAAATTAAAATCTTTATTTATAATCTAGATAGATGATCCAATATTTTACGGAAATTCGTTAATCATTGTTTATTTCATAATTGAAAAATATTTCGAACTGGATGTTTGAAATGATATTGTCATATTAAGGTATTGGTCATTTTTGAGCTGAAGCTTGTCTCCATCACTGACCTGGAATTATTATCATGGAATTAATCTTCGGAGTTATTAGAAATTATCAGCGTGAAACTACTGCTCGCCACACCATAACCATGTCGTTGTGGGAAGGAATTATTTTTCTTCTCCCATTGCCTCAAGTTCCTGGACAGGGAAAACGTTAATCTTTATAGCCATAAGAAACTGAACATTGTAGTGAGTCATCTTTTCACTGGCGAACGTCCTCCATTCTTGCCAAAAAACGAAAATTGAGGACTCACTTCCACGAACTTTAGTGGTGAACTATCTCTCTAGTTAGTATGTGAGTATCGTCCCTTAAATCAATTAGCCTATTTTTCAATAAAATTTACTCTTAAATCAACACAATTCTTCCAAACATAATCAAACTTTTTATGTCATTCGCACGAAAAGATTTGTCAAGGTGAAGTGAGGTGATAACCCATATGGCGTCATCGTCTGACTTCAAATGTGCTCCGGAAGAAACGATTTATCGTTGTCACGTATGGGGAAGACTTATAGGGGCACGAAAGGGGAAAAGAGGGACTGCGGTGACAAGGGAAACTTATAATTATGAGAACTTAGAGACTTGAAGAACTGTTCGGAAGTCGCAGCACCTTTTGCTCAAAATTATTTTTCAAAATTAACTTAATACGCCAAATTTTTTAAGCAACTATCAAAGCGTTACATCCTCAGGGGGCAAAAAAAAAAAAAAATTTACGCCATTACTTCCAGGCAAAAGAATTCATCCTGACGCGCCTAGAGATGTTTTCACTTCAATAATTATTCCCAGTATGAAATTTTTCTTCTCCATTTCAGATTAAATGTGTATTCCACCCGCTTTCAGCAAACTGTAACTAAATAAAGGTTCGTTGCATGATGTATATTTAACAATAATCTAAAAGGACGAAAGGAATAAGTAAAGTTTTCGCTAGGTTTGAAGGTTTCTTTCTTCTCCTTAAGCAACTCACTAATGACCTGACTACGGTATTAGGGTAGAATGCCGTATTCGGGGTCGTTCAGTGTTAATAAATTACATGTATACTTTTTCTAGCCCACAGCATGTTCATCTTACCTAAAGTACTGTACGTGATACCAATTAGAGTCAGAAATCAGCTTCGACTTTCCAGTATAACAACTGCGGGGATTTTCTTACCCTTTAAGCCAAAACGAAGGTTTAACGTGGTCCTCGTTGGATCAACTCGTATCATATAAATTTGTAACGTGACTGTGTTTGCCTGTATTTCCAGCTTCGCGTAAGAACTACTGAGCCGATTTCGGCGAGGATTTTACAGTTTAAAAGTTTTGGATCTTGCTTCAAATCCGAGGCAGATCTTACGACGCTACATCAGGTAGCGCCTCACTAGGAAATTAAGATTTGTTCTGAAGAAAAAACGTTTTTACCTAATATCTGGCTTAACTCGAAATTTTATGTGGTATTAAACTTCATGAATTAAGATTAGGGTTACTTATAGTCATAAGGCCCCAGCTCACAACAGAATACGGACCCTAAATCTCTTCTGAACCTTAATTTATTCTACATATAATCTGACATAATCTCACAACTGTCAAACTGACTTTTGGAGTTTCCACCGCTCGAAAACTTACGGCCTGGCCTAAAGTTTGAGGAGATGCCCATCAACACGTCAAGTTAACATGGGAGGGATCAGAAAAATAGTATCTGATAACAGTAACGAAGAAATGGATCTCTCTCCTAATGTCATCTATCTGTCCTTTCTACTAGTGTCTGGCCTTTAAACCCTTTAGACCTCTGGTCTCATATTCGGGAGGACGCGTGTTTGAATCCCTTCCAGCCATATAGGTCTGGGTTTTCCATGGTTTCCCCAAATCACTTCAAGGAAATGCCAGAATGGTTCCTTCAAAATGCCGTGGCCGAATTCCTTCCCGATCCTTGCCACCAGTCCTCTCCTCTAATGACTCAACGAGTAGTTAGGCCATAAAAAAAATCCTTCAGATGGTCGTTGCATAGAAAAAGGCGATTGATTACGAATTATTCAGTTCTCAGATAAGACTTGGCATTGATTAACTGTTGAGACCAAGTTTATAGTTAATTATAAATAGCAAGTACTGTAATGAACAGTAAAACGAGATTTGAATACCACTTACTGTTGATTCAATACATAATTCGTATCAAATGTTAGTATATTAATGATTATAATTTGAAATTAGTCTTATTAACCAGTACGATATCATCGAATCTATGGCGATAAATGGAAATGCTGTTCCTGGATGTAGGGACATGATGTAAGCAGAACACTTAATGGGATTACCACACATTTTCAGAAAACAAATGTGTTTCAAAAATAAAAAGGAAATTCTTTGTACGGTATAAGACTTTTTATAAAAAGCATTATTAATCTGATGATAATTTATTCGATTTTTTTATTCCTGACAGCTTAGCAACCTCTGTTTACCATTGATTCCAAAATCATCTAGGCCTCAAAGCGAAAGAATTTAAAAAAGTGGCGTTTTTTAGTGCTAAAAATGGTTATCTGAATTCTAAATTAGTCGGCCAACTTCACGTCTTAATTTGTGATGACACATGTACTTCTTTTTGAACTTCATTCTACATATCACATTTTAGATATAATATTTTATACATAATATTTTAACTACCTCATTTTCCGTAAAGAATTTTATATATTATCACCGTTTTTTTTCTTATCCACCTTGTGTTCATTTTATGTTGTCCTAGCCACTGTAAACTTTGTTCACAACACTCAATAAAATCCACCATCCTCTCTGCAAGGATCACCAGGCAAGACCAGTTATTTTGCCACTAAGTTGCCTGGACTACCACTAGTCAACTTATACAATAATCCTAATGACATGCTGCTCTGTCAACTGATTTGAGAACTATTCTAACTTTGCATCCTTCCATGAAACAGATTTTTTTAAAGTACTAGTTTTTATGTATATTGGAATTAAAATTGAACATGTAGTTAGTATACTAATATTTCTTAGCAGATGACGTACCGTTTACAAGATTCTGACGTCCCTTTATACTTAGCTCAAATATTCCTTGAACAATACGTATGTTCGTTAAAGTTTGTTTCGTCATATCAAATAGTGCTACCAACCTCAGTGTTTGTTTCTTTCGTTTTGAACTAATTTGGAATTATATTTTGTACTGCAAAGATGCCAGTAGTAGACGTGGTCAAGTTTTCAACTGCGCATTACCTTTGAAGGCAAGGCTCGTATAACAGTGATTGACTATTTAAGAGAACTGCGCTCAGCAAGATGTTCCCATACTAGTGTGTGTTTCCAGGAGACACTTGTCAGACGCTGAAATGTTATCGCTTAACTTTGTCGTATCATTAGCCAGCTGATGTACTCGCCCATCTCCGATCCCACTCAGGGAATTGCAGTGGCCCAACTTTACCGGACAGGTAATGCACGGAGTTTGTAACGAGTTATGCATCTGCCGGTGGTTATTCTAGTGCTTAATACATTCACTTTACGACACCGTTCACGGTTTTTGATAGCGTCGCCGAATACAGTGTCTGCCTCATATCCGAAGTTTGACCACCATGCTTAAATTAATTTCGCGGATCTACCATCTATGTTTTGCTTCATTTGGTTGATTCCTTTCCATTCTTTCTGGAGCGGTGATACGTCTGGAACAACGACTGATGCGTAATTAAGGAATGGATTTAGAACTTTTATCAGCAACAGAGTCTATATGGTGTATTAACCGGAATTCAAACTGTCTTTTTTTCACTTATGGCTTCACACCTCGTCGACGCTGAGATCATTAGAGACGGGAAAGGACTGGGTACAATGAAGATAAAGGAATTCGGCCATTGCCGTTTGAAGGAAGCATCCCAGCATTCGCCTGGAGAGATTTGGGTAAAACCAAATCTGGATACCAGGATCGGGATTCAAACCCGCGTCTTCCCGAATGAGAGGCTAGCCCAACATCCTCCGCCTAAATTGTCAAATAAATACCTGTTGTAAGTCGTTGTTGATTTACGAAGAAAAAACAGTAGTATAAGTCTTTAATCCTGGATGCTTCTACCATCATGACTCAGAATACATGCGATGTAAGAGCTGGTTATGATTAATGTAGCAAACTTATGAGAGCCATTTGGGTTGCCGTAAAAAATTCTTGTCTCGTTCAACCTTGCCGTCTGCGTACCACATGCCTCCGAATGTCGAAGTTCCTAGACGTTCCACCGTTCCCATTTGCATCCAATGAAGGGGTCTGCTGGCCTGAAAAGTATTACGTGTGCTGGGGCAAAAATTTCTGCTTTCGCTGCCGATTAGGTAGAGGAAGTTAAACTCTGAGTAAAATTTTTGACGAAATTCTTATCGCACCGTTTTCCTCGTCGTGATAAGGCAGTAGAGTGAAGAAAGCTCAAACTTGTATTATTTATTGAAATCAGCAAATTTAGCATTTATGAATCCGATCAAAACGATTGGGTTGAAGGAAAAAGACGTAACCCATAAAGCACGCAGTGTCATCTGGAAGATTAAGTAAAACTACCTGACGTTAATTACCGTCTATTTGCTTGCTTGCTCAGTCAGCCCTTGTTCATTCAGGGATGAAATTGGAATAATCTGCTTGAAGCAATATTCGACCACTACTCTCCATTATTGGAATAATTAAAATTTCCTGTCAAAACGATGCTGTCTTAGACCGAATTGGGTTACAAAACTTTGGTCAGACCATTGCTCGAATATGGTAGTGTAGTATGGGACCCTCATTTTACGTATCAAATACAGGAGTTGGAGAGGGTGCAAAAAAGGGCTGCTAGATTTGTTTCTGGAAATTGTCGCAGAATGCAATCAGTGACGGATATGATAATTGAGCTGGAATGGGATTCATTGCAAGACAGGAGGAGAATGAGGAGGGTCATGGGAGTGTACAGGGCATATACTGGCGATGAGGCATGAAAAGATATTGCAATAGGTATGAAAAGTAGTGCATGGAAGGGTAAAGATGACCATGACCACAAGCTGGCACTCGATTTCAGGCACAAGGGTGTAGGACGATTCTCTTTTTTAGGTAAGGGTGTCAGGGATTGGAATGAGTTACCAAGAGAAATGATGAATAATTTACCGAAAACTTTGAAAGAATTTAAAGATAAAATTTGTATAGGGCAAACGTAGGTGGGTGCAGGATGGGGGGAGGATGGGTGTGTAGGGAAATTGCCACCGGAGCGTGTGCTCCATTGCAATTAAATTAAATTAAATTAAGCGATTTGTTCGTCCCTTTATACTAAGAATGAGGATGAATTCTGGTGGTATATACTATGCATAAGATGAGAATATTGCTCATAAGGATACAACACGTTGCTTATCGAACACCACTGATCGTATAACTACGGCGACAGCTTTCATCCTTTAATAAACCTTCTTATATGGAAGATATTGTCTTGATATTATTCACGAGTAAGTCAATTAATATTAAATTTACAATTTACAATTTTTTATGGATGATTTCAATGCCGTCGTATTTCATGTTTTATAGAAGCAATTTATGTATATTTTTCGTGCAAACAAATCGGCACCTGTTCGAAATTTACAGATTATATAACCACTAACATTTACAAATGCCTGTAGGGTAGCACTTATAATTCGATAGCAGGAAATATCTAAATATTACACAACACGTTTCTTTTTTTCTGACTATTTTCTTATTTCGCGGATTCCTGCTGCTCTCTGAAGAGTTTAATTACAGTTATCGTGCGTTTTAGCATAATATAATGGATTAACAATGTAGAGCAGAAAATTAGTTTAAGAATCGTAATGATCCAGTTATTGTTGTAGCCGGTCTGGTCTTCCAAGGACAGCTCTGGACACCCCTGCGGAATGCATGCAGGGAGGTGAGCGATGACGGGGGTGATTCGCAAGCAGGACAGTGCGGTGAAGAGCGCTAGGAACGCCTAGTAGTGTGAAAGAAGTGTGCAATCGGCAAAAGTTTCAACCGTGGTTCTAAACATGTAAAATCAACAAGACTTTCTTCAGTTCCGCAAAAGTCAGTTTTCATCGGTACAAGTGAGGACTACCGTATAAACTGTTCTACATAGCAGAATCCGTAAACGCCGTGAGATTAATAACAGTCTTTCGTAAAATCACTTCATGTTTAGTTCGTGATATGTTTAGTTTAGTTAGCCTGGCACCAGAGGCCAATAAATTCATGTTTCAGTCAATTTTGATTATATGATGTAAATGTTTTAAATTAAGTTCACTATTCATTTTCATCCTATTCATATAAAATAAAATTTAATGATATGTGAAAAATCTTTCATTTATGAGAGTATATTAAAATAAAATATTTGATTTAATTAAAGCTTTACAGCCATGAGGAGTATTACAGTATTTATCTGTGGTGTCAATATAGCATCTTTGTAATATTTGACGCTAATGAAAAATCACATTTTAGATAGGTTGTGTCAGCAATATATTTACGTTTTTGTGAAATTGTTTGAGGCGCAATTTTTCTATCAACAGAGGCGTACAAATGGCAACGTACCAAATTAGGGGAGCATATTTTAAGTGAGATCCTAAACAGTGAAAATTCCACTAATTGAATGTATAGGATTCCACTAATAGTACCTATACTGTAAATTCTTGTATCACAGTCCATAATTTTCTGAAAGGATGTTCACAGTTTTCAGGCGTAAAGGAATACGAGGACATTTTCGTGGAATAGCGAACAGTCTTCAATGTCAAAAATAACGAATAATAGCACAAAAAATAATTCGCGCTTTGTTGTTTGAATTGTAGGATGATTGGATTTGTTATATTAAATGTTGTGTGTAATCTCTTGTGTGATTTCATTAACTTTCGTGTTCATCTGTTAACATTAAGAACAGACAATCATTTATTGCTCTGGTGCCCGTTCACGTAGTATAAGCTAGATTTAAAGT
Organism: Vandiemenella viatica; assembly: GCA_031002005.1. Lineage (NCBI taxonomy): Eukaryota > Metazoa > Arthropoda > Insecta > Orthoptera > Morabidae > Vandiemenella > Vandiemenella viatica. Next base: position 104,813,449 of record JARYHS010009186.1, on the reverse strand, counting down.
TTTCAAACTTCGATAAATCCATCAAAATCGGTTGTCTATAATTTGCGTGAGGCCATTTCAAATAAACCGAGAAGCAAAGCCCGCTACAAATTTATTTACATAGAGTTTTTAAAATGTTAATGTGTGTCATTTTGGCTTGCGATTGGTATTTTCCCACTAGGTTACTACGAGTTGGTTAATATTGGTGATCATGTTGGAGACAACATACAATAACATGGTTTTTTTTATGGGTTTCTGTCTGAGTATTTTAATAAGAAGTAATAAAAGTTATTTAAGTAAGAACATCTTGTTTTGTATGTTACGACAAGATATTTACTTAAATTTTGCATTACATTTCAACGGCCTAGATTAACCTTGTGTAATTACCAGGATCGAAAATATTTCTTGTTTAGGCTTATCGAAGTTATTTTCATCCCATTTTCAAAAAAGCAATGAAAGCGCGTTTTGTTTGGCTTAAAACACAAAAACCATTTGGGAGAGCATCGACTAAAGCAAAATTTTTAAAACGAGCCACAAAAGTAAATGGATGTTACTGACATGGAAACCGACGATTATACAGAAAACAAATATACGATCACAGAGAAAAGAGTGCAGTTTTTGGTTTCCATCGAGAACTTCATCGTTATTCATTAAAGGATATTTCGCGATGAGATAAAACACTGTGCATTATCACATTACCTGCTATTTTTCTTCTTGTGGCACAAAGCCCTCCGCATCGTGTGCTGGCTTTATTATGTTTTGATACGGGAATCTGCCAACGTCATGTCTTGTCTTTTGTTAGGGTTCAGGCGAAGGCGAGCAGGGAAACGCGGCTGTTGCCGGAGGAAGAGGCAGCGGCCGTATCGTCTAATATTAATGCTGCAGCTATTGCTGAAATATTCAGTACACCACCCGACGCCAGTACACTGACCTGCGACGTCTGTTTACACGTCGGACGGGTTGTAGCGACGCCGGAATGTTCTCTGTCTGTCTAGACGGCCACGTTAATACTTACTCTACTCAGCTCAACCACTGCTACACATAAACTACGTGGCTCTATCTAGGGAGCGGTATAGGGGTTAAATAGAAAGCTACGCTGGGCTACGTGGGGGGAAAGAGGGAGATCCAATCCAAGGCACTTAGCTTCCCATTTATATTATTTGTCACAGTTAACAACACACAACAGCAAGTAAATTTTTATTTACGTCATTTAATTACACTGATCATCCAAAACATTATGACCACTTACTAACTAGCATATTGGTCAACCTTTCGAACGCAACACAGCAGTGGTTCGGCATAGCATGGATTCTACAAGTCCTTGGTAGACTTCAGATGTATCTGACACCAGATTGCTACGCAGAGATCACGAAATTCTCTTAAATTATGGGACAGCGGTTTGTGGGCGCGGCATCTGGGAACGAGCATCTCGGAAATGGAGAGGCTGGTCGGCTGTTCGCGTTCTACTTTAATGAGCATCTATGGAAAGTTTTTGAAGGACGGAGAAACCACGAGTAGGCGACAATGTGGTGGACACCCACGCCACATCACAGAACGTGGAAGTCGGAGGCTTTACCGCTCTGTAAAACGGGATAGGGGATCATCTGTAGCAGATCTGACGGAAGAGCACAGTTCTGATGCTACCAGAATTGTTTCAGAGCAGAAGATACGCGATTCTTCAATAGTAATCATTTACATCCGGACAAAGGCTAGGGGTTCATAGAAAAAGAATCGTTTCGGTTTTTACCTAATAGGAAGTCTAACGTGTATTATTACTGAGGGTTAAGAGGAATTAACGCGGTGTTAATTAAATATTCTACCAATTAGCCTTATTGATATTTCACATCGATTACGCAACTCGGTATTCCCCTACAATAAATAATTTGAACTTCGTGGATTTCTTGACTAAATGACAAGTTTGTATTTTACAAATGATGACTTACAAAAAATAATTTCACGCGTGTATTAAAAATGTTTGTTGATACTTCACCACATATAGATCTGACTGCTTACTACAAAAATTTTCGCTGTTAACTAATATTGCTGTTTCTATGCTGTCCCTGACCGCATGACGGTAGATAAAATATAATCCCCACACGTTAAATTAAATCATATTGCGTACGTTATGATTTGGTATCTTACGTACTGCACAGAAGGTTTCGATAGCGTAATGTTGGTTATTGCTTGAAGGGAAAGAGAATATGTTGTCACATTCTCTCTGTATATAAATATGGATATGTGTACAAATATTTGTATGTTCTTTATTCAGATTCACATTTTTGCGCTTACTCGATGGAATGTTTCACACGTATATTTTAAAACATGTCTACATTTGATATAAGATATCTCGCTCTCCCATCACCATCTTAAGGAAAATTTAGGCATGCAACGCTTTAGTTGTTTGCAAGCATCTCGAAAACAGTAGGAGAACATCAGCGAAAATAAGTGGTGATATTCTGAAAGCCCTTAAAATTTACTGTTTATTGGCGTTGGACTAGTCTGAGTCGGACTATCAGTGACCCAAAAATTCGAGTTGGTGTGTTCACATATAGACGTGCAATTTTTATCAGATCTCCATGAAACACATGTAACTTAAAACAAAGATGAAAATACTGTCTACATTAGGCTGACAAAAACCCAACATCAGAACTTTCATATCTAGGGTTGATCAGCTAGTTATGTTACAAAATCTAGTCTAAAAGCAGATGCGGACCTCTGTATCTATGTAACGTAATTGGTTTTAACTAAAAAACCAGTTAAAACAGTATGACTAGAAAATGTTATTTATTAACCTCCAACAATACTCGTTTATAACCTTAGTCGTGAATCATTTAGAATCAGTGGAATCAGCCACAAAGAGATACATGTGGCGAGTGCTGTGAGAAACAACTGGAGGAAGATAATGCCACACTCTAAAATACTCTGCAGTATGACTAAAACTAACGACAGGCTGGCCGTTATCTAGTTTCCAATGGGAAATGGGTGTCTTTCATCTCTCAGTGTTTAAATTTTGCGATACAATTCCGGATTTTCGTTGTAAGTGGTTTTCTTTGGCCCAACGGCTTTTAACGGGAGTCGCTGCTCGATGTAACTTAAAACTGAACTTTCTGCCAGACCAATCGTTTTTTATTGCACCGACGCTGTCTATTCATGAATTGATCCTTTCATGCAGTTAGAATTTAATTTAATTTCATTTAACTGCCATCTAAAGCACGCGCTGGTGAAAATATCGCTACACACTTTTTTTTTTAATCCTCATACGTTTTCCCCTTAGGAATTACAATTTCAAATTTTTTGATCCCTTTTGGTAAATTATTTATCACTTCCATTGTTAATTTATTCCAGTCCCTGGTTCCTTTACCTATGAAATAAATTTGTTCCACATCCTTATGCCTGTAATCGAGTGCCGGAGCGGTTTCCCAGCATTCTGTTACATACTTAAGATGACAGTTATAAAAACCAGGCACACTGGGACTGTTTACAACATTGTATAATTTGTTAGTCAACCATTGTTATCGGTGTCTATCAGTTTTTTAGACGTTGTGAGGATGCACCAGAGAAGTGAAGGAATTGGGTTCCAAAACTTTGCTCAGATCATTTCTTGAATATGGTGATGTAATTTGTGACCCACAATTTGGGTATCAAGTACAGGAGTTGGAAGGTGTGCAAAGGAGATCAGCTAGATTAGTTTGTGCGAACTACCATAGGACCCAGTCAGTAACTGATATGATAAAGCAGCTGGATTGGGAATCATTTGAACACTGGAGGAGGGTGATAAGGGTGTTGGGAGTGTACAAGGGGTATACTGATGACGACGCTTGGAGGGATATTGTTCGAAGAATTAGAAATAGTGCATGGAAAGGAAAAGATGACCATGACCACAGGAACTCGACTTCATGTATAAGGGAGAGCGAAATTTTTTACTTATGGCTTTACGCTTCGTCGACAGCTAAGGTAATCAGAGGAATTCGGCCATGGCCTTTTTGGAGGAAGCATCCCGGCATTCGCCTGGAGTGATTTGGGGAAACCGTGGAAAACCCAAATCTGGATGCTCGGACGGGGATTCCAACCCGCGTCCTCCCGAATGCGAGGCCAGAACGTTAACCGTTCACCCACCACGCTTGGTGAAAATTTTCTATTGTGCTTAAGGGTGTGCGGAATTGGAATAAATTACCAAAAGGAGTGATTAATAATTTACCAAAAATGCTGAGGAAATTTAAAATTTAAATTCGTAAATGTCAAAAATAGATGGGTAGAGATATTTAACAATAAGAGTATATAAAATAATAATAAAAAGTAATCAAACAGGGGTAATTAGTTCACTAGCAAAATTGTCACCGGACTATTGGAAGCATCGCATTTCAATTCAGTTGGCTGTCATTTTGACTCATGGTCAACATATAATGTGATCGAACCAATTTCACGCTTCGGTACTAAGACGAACATCTCACACATTTCCACCCCGATCTTTACAAAATTAAAAGAAAACAATTCGCTAGCCACAAAAGGAGTGACCGTGAACCCTTAGTATTAAAAGTGGTGGAATTTTAAAAATAAACAGCGCTGTGGGAAAGGCGGTGTTTATTCTGCGGGTCGGTTCTCGACCGCCAGACTTAATTACGAGCCGGACCCAAATTTACTCCCACGCAGAGCGGCGACAGACGAAATTAATTAACAGAGTTGTACCTCGGCGGCGTCTTATCACGGTCCGGCCGTCCGGCTGCTCGGAATACGGAATGGCCTGGCGCCGAGCCCAGACAATGCCCGTCCAGAGATTAACCGCACCGCTTCTCGAGGACTCTCACAGTTTTCCTGACCACTCCCGTCGAAGCTCTCGGCTGCGCTATCTCCAGCGCGAAGCAATCCCGACCACAGTGCTACCCACCCAAGATACTATTTCACACATCGTCCTTCTTAAAGCTCCAGAACCATTACAGCTGAACGTAATATTATGTCACGTTTACCAATCTTTTTTTAAAGTGAAACATGGCCGTGATATGGAGGACTTTGTTGGCGTTACGCTTTACGAGCTACGCGTTATGAATTATGTGCTATGAATTACGCGTTACAAGTTACGCGTTACAAGTTACGCGTTATGAATTGCGCGTTAAAAGTTATGAATTGCATGTTATAAATTAGTTGTGAAATACGCGTTATGAATTACGCGTTATGAGTTACGTGTTGCGCATTACGAATGACGCATCACGAGCTAGATGTTATGAATCACACGTTACGAGTTACATCTTATGAATTCTTCGTTACGAATTACGCCTTATGAATTAAGCGATACGAGATATGCGTCATAAATTAAGCGTTACGATTTACGTTTTATGAATTACGCGTTTCAAGTTATGAATTGCCCGTTATGACTAGCGTATTACAAGTTATGAATTACGCGTTTGAGTTACTCATTACTAATTACGCATTACGAGTTACATGTTATGATTTACATGTTACGAGTTACGCTTTATGAATTTCACATTACGAATCACGCGTATTGATTTACGCATTATGAGATACGTGTTATGAGTTACGCTTTATGAATTACGCGTTACAAGTTACCCGTTATGAATTGCGTCTTACAAGTAATGAATCACGTGTTATGAATTGCAAGTTACGCGTTACTAATTAAGCATTACGAGTTACATTTTATGAATCATACATTACGACTTAAGCGTTATGAATTGCGCTTTATGAATTACGCGTTACGAATTACGCGTTACGAATCACGCGTTACAAATTACCCGTCATGAATTGCGCCTTAAAATCTATTAATTGCACATTAAAAATTACATGTTATGAGTTACACATTACGAATTACGCATTACGAGTTACATGTTATGAATCACATGTTACGAGTTACGCGTTATGAATTTCGCGTTACGAATTACGCGTTACGAGATACGCGTTACGAATTATGCATTAGGAGTTAAGTTTTATGAATTACGCCTTGCAAATTACGTGTTAAGAAATACGTATTATGAGTTTCGCATTAATAATTACGCATTTCAAGTTACATGTTATGAATCACACGTTACGAGTTACGCGTTATGAATTTTGCGTTACGAATTACGCGTTACAAGTTACGTGTTGCGAGTTACGTATTACGAGTTACGCGATCAGTGCTCATGCTCTGCAACGTTCGCGTCAGACTCCACAGACATGATATTTACATGAAGAGATGTCGCAAATTAAACATTAGACATGCGGCAGTATCTGTAATTGCTTTTTATTGGTCTATATTCATTCAATGTTGATGATTTCATCATATTCTCTGATCGCTATTGCAATAAAAGCTTTCATTTTCGTATACAAATATTAGCATTCGTCTTTTCAACGGAGGGAATATGTTATTTAAGCGTTTACAAAAATTTTAAGCTCTCAGCCAGATAAATGCGTTCAACCGGACATATTTGCTGGGCTTGGAAGAGAGTTATTGACGAAATTTGTGCACACTGATACACGAATCAGAGTTTGTAGTTGCTTTTTTTAGTTTTATGAGTTAGAAAATCTGCGTGCAATCCGTCATTTTTGTCGGGCTTAGAAACTAATTACTAACGAAAACTAACTGTAAGAACAGTGATCAGATAATTCTTTCAAAGATGTTCGGGGGATGTTCAAGTCGTGACAAACATGGTGCTCGAAAAAGCAGCATATTAATTACTAATAGTAACTAAATTCCTCGTGCTTTATGCTGTAACTAGAATATTATACTTCAGGTTCCCTTTTAATCTAATCACAATCTCCGCTAGTTTTGCCGCTACAGAATCAAATGATGCAGAAACACCTAAACGCATGAAATGCATAGCAAACTACATTTCACGAAATAACGACACTCTCTATATCAAGAGTCCTAGTTCGCATACCATACATTATCAAAATTAATTTCATCATGCACCTTGAGTATGAACTGCAACCAACCTAAACAAGCGCAATAATACATTCACTGTATCGCGGTGTAAACTTGACCCAGGTGTTCTCCGATATAAAAGCTGTAAATACAAAATACAGAAAATACTCAATAATCTAGGGACGTGTGCTTTAAATTTTTAATAATTTTCATTTGTTTACGAGAATAAAATGCACATAGTTCCTATTTACTGTAGAGATGCAATATAGTATCATCTTTCGTCGACTGAAATGCGAAAGATACGTAAAAAAATTACACACTAATAATCCATTCTGCTTTATATGAGGTAAAAAATCAAACGCTTGGGGTCGTAATGACCTGATGACTGGATTTCTTATCGCCTGCGCAGTCCACCCCTATCATAGCCGCTCACTCTAACCCGATAATCCTACCAGAAATAGGGGACCAACAGTTTAACGGGAGCCCAAACAACAGAAACTGCCTGTTACTTCACATTAAACAGCAATTTGTGCTAGGGGGGGATGTTGGGTTAAGAGCCTATGAAATTCCCCGTCGAGAAAGGGACTCGTACCGAAGACCTTTCAATCTTCAGTCAGACCCCTTTGCCACTGGGCTACCGGACAGCTCAAAGATGTTGGGGTATAGGGAAACGAGCTCGAGCCTTCTAGGTGACAGGCAGGGATTCTGGCCACTCTACCATACCACACTTTATAGGTAATGTGGGGTATACAAGAGCGTTGATACTGTGAGTGATCGATTCAATACCAAGTTGTGGGTTGTGTCACCATACAGATTGCATTGAACTTCACATACGTATAATAAATCCCAAGATTCCAATAGTTGCTATGGCATAAATTATTCCTAATGTTCCAAATGCTTCAATCTTACCTCTTTCTTGACATACAATATGCGAAATTATTCCAAATCCTGGAAGAATAAGAATATATACTTCTGGATGACCAAAAAATCAAAATAAGTGTTGATATAGAATTGGATCTCCCCCACCAGCAGGATCGAAGAAAGAAGTATTAAGATTTCGGTCTGTTAATAGTATTGTAATTGCTCCTGCAAGAACTGGTAGAGATAATAATAAAAGAATAGCTGTAATAACTACTGATCATACAAAAAGTGGTGTTTGGTCTAGAGTTATATTAGGAGATCGTATATTAATGGCTGTAGTAATAAAATTTACAGCTCCTAAAATAGATGATACTCCGGCTAAATGTAGTGAGAAGATTGCTAGGTCTACTGACCCCCCCCTATGGGTAATTGCTCCGGCAAGGGGTGGATATGTATAATACGTATAATGTGAAGCAAACCCGAAGATTTACTGAAGTGGTATTATTTTAAGAACGTTCTTTCTCGGGATCCATGAAATCGTCCTGTCAATTTAGAGCTTCTTCTTCACCACCTTTTGCCAATATGGGCTGGTTGCCTTTGATGAGTTTTTCTCATCATTGGCGTGATAAAATTTGGAGCTTTGTACGGCCACAATCCTTTGCTGACACCAAGCATTTTGTACCCAGTGACAACTTATATTACGCACTAAGGGAGGAAGTGTTCCCATCTGTCCGCCAAATGCGTAATCATGTTCTGTGTGTGCTAAGTTTATTTTTTGTTTTTTTCGTGAACCGGAGACTGGAGACCGTTCCGATATTAGCCTTGATGACTGCAGAAAGTCGCCTTAAAAACTACAGGCAGGACGGGGGCGTGTTCTCGTGCCCTGTCCCATTGAACCTCCCCGATACAGTGTGCCGATACACGGAGCCATATTGCCTTGTTAATTTTGAGCTTCAGACCTGTCATCGATTCTCACTGGCACATTGTATCTCGCAGAATTAGGGTTCCGTACAGCCTTCAAAATTAAACTGAAGATTTGAGGGAAAAAAATATTATAAATGAATTTTATCTTACATTGAAAAACATTTTCGGAGTCATCGTGTTAGCATTTGTTATATTAATCCTCTTGCAAATATTTCTCAATAGCTCTTTGCCTACGTCGTCACACCTGTCTTTGTAATAGGTTCACAGGTGAGATACTTTGTTGTAGGTGAGTAGATAGTTTTTTAAAATCGGCTCCTGTACACACGCGTACGTTGTGTAATTTAGAATGAGAGGACACGTACCCTTCCCGTGAAAGTATGTACCAGAGTTGTCAGATAAGGACGATTTACACTATTGGAGGAATATTGTGTTGCCATCTTTTGTGAAACGTGTAACGAAGTTGCGTGAATGATAAATGTATTTTTCTTTGTGAAATGCTTATGTGGCTGATATTGGGGGCAATCTCAGCATTCTCCTTGATGGTTGCCGTGAACCACTTGAAAACCGCAATCAGAATGGCGGGAACGCGGAGACCAGGACTCCACAATCCAGTCACGCCTCGTCGACGTCGAGGTCAATAGATGCGGGATGGGGAATAGGAAGGAATTCGGCCCTGTCCTTTTTGAAGGAATCATCCCGGCATTCGCCTGGAGTGATTTAAGGAAACCATGGAAAACCCAAATCTGGATGCATGGACGGGGATTCGAACCAGCTTCCTCATGAATGCGAGGGCAGAGCACTAACCGCTCACGCACCACGCTCGGTTTTCCACTGGTAATTATAACCAGGAATTGTCATTTTTTAATTTTATGCCCCGTCGCCAGGTACGGTAGCGAGATTTTAATTATTTATTTATGGCTTTCGGTCTCATCGGACATACAGCCAAGTTCATTACATTTAATTTTACAACAATTTACATTCCCGTTTCTTTACATCTTCTGTGTAAATCAGTTTACATTCTTAATTCACAACTCGGATTTTAAGGCGTACAAAAGTTTCAGGCTGCGGAAACGTATTTAAAATCCGTTCAATATTTTTTGAGTGATTAGATTATAGATAAAAATGTTTAACTTTCTTAACATATTTTGATTTATTGCTGTGCTGTCAAATAATGTAGCATGAAGTTACACAGTAAAGATATTAAGTCAGACCATAGCCTTCCAAATGCGAATAGTCTGCCTAAATTTTTTCAGTAGTTTCTGCCGGATGTCATAACAAACACACAAACAAATGCACAGACAAAGATTCAATTTCAGATTGATTTGGTAGCGGGAATATCCAAATAGCAGATGCCAATCAATTTTGCTGTTTCAGTACTATAGAATATTCATATCCTTTTTATACTATGATCTTGTCGCATAGTTGTTTGGAAGGTGTTGCTTCAGAAAACGAGCAGCTGTATCCTGAAGTAATTCCATGAAAGGAAATAACTGAAAGATACGTTGTTTCATTTTTCATTAGCGTGAAAGCTTTTCTGATATTGGCGTGATCTCTTTCTCTCAGAACACCTTTGTCTCATACTTGAGTTTCCACATACTCAGAGTATGAAATAAACGTTTTGTGTCGGTTACGTTACAGATGGTCACCGGTCCACTCAACTGTAAATCTTTGCTCAGTAGCTTGGAGATTAGTGTATTGTTGCTTTACTGTTTATTTCAATTACTCAAAACTAGATGAACAACTGCAAAGAAAAGAGAAAAGAAAAAAAACAACGTTATAGTTTGTGTGTGGCTAGGTGCCTGAATAACTAGTTCATTGGCGATAGGACATAAGATCAACTAAACTTTCAATTTTTTTATATAAAATATTTTTAGAAATTTTAGTAAATATTTGGCATCCTGTACATTCTCGTCTTTACTTTTAAGCCAAATTTATTAATCCTTTTCGTTGTTTGGTTATTACTTGGTAAAGATTGAAATGAGTGAGCCCGATAACTCTCGATAGTCAGAACCTGCTAATGACATGCCTTCACAGAATTCGGAAAGTTGCTATCGGTTACGGATATCACGTTGGTCTTGAACCAAACTGAACGAAAGATCGCTATCGGAAATTAATATTTTAAGTGATAGTCAGTATCAATCACAACTTCTGCTGGTATTTCGATAAAGACATATTAAGGAATATTTGATAAAAAAATTTGTTTGCTTTACAACGTCATTTTACCTTACGTGCGACCTCAACACAAAATGGAGCGACACTATTTGCCGCGTTTCAAGAGGGAAAGCAAACTGACCGTCTCCTGCCTTTTCTCGGTGTCAGCCGTGATCAGTTTCGCTGTGGAGCTGGTACACTGAGTATTAAATGTAGTTTGCCGAATACACTAACTGTAAACCTAGCTGCAATATTATAATAGGAGCATATTAAGAAATCTAACACAATACTTTTAAATAACAACTTATGATATTTCTCGGTTTCTTGAACTTATAAACTTTGTACAACTATTGTACATTATACGGTTAAGTAGGGAAAAACCTTGTGTTTTTTCACTGATTTCATAATATTGTTCTTGTATTTTCGATTTTTCGGTCTCACTTTGTAAAAATGGTCTATGATCGTGAATATTGTATTTAAATGCAGTTTATGCGTACAGCTACGTGGAAAACTCAAATGAAAGATGTTCGCTATGCTATGGTATGTCTTCGTAATATAACTATTTCATGGCACGAAAGCCAATTTGTGAGTTATTAGCACTTGAGCTTGGCATTTGGAAGACGCTGGGTCGATTCCAGGTGCGACTGTTCTGATTTCGGTTTTAAGTGGTTTTTTTGTGTTTTTTTCTCAAATAACTCAAAGGAAATGCCGCGACAATTCCTTCAACATGCCATGGCCGTATTCGTTCTAGTTCTTTGTCTCCAATTCCCTCATGGTTCTAATGAGATCGACGTCTACAAAAACTTAAGCCTAAAATAAAAAAAGAAAGCTTGATTTAGTTTATAAATTCTGTACTCGATATTCATTATGGCACATATCGGTCCTGAGATACCCTTACATTACCTTTCCCTCAAAATTTGTTACTCCTTTCTAAGACATGTTCTGAGATTTATTAGAAATGATTTCTCATGATATATCTAGTAAATGATGTATCCTCACATCACATCATGATGAGGCCCGGTGAACCATGCGAGCGCCAATGATTTTCCTCCACTGTGTCGTTTCTTTGTTTATTCTTTGTAACTAGGCAATCCACGCATTATACCCTTGAGAAGTCCATCGTTTTCCCGTCTCTTGTCAACCTCAGGACTCAGGTTACCACCTCTGATAACCGCCAATCCCATTTTCGTGAAGATCAGTTCCAGGTACTTCAACTCGTGGGCAATTTCGAAGAATTGGTTTCCAAATGTTTGCTTTCATTCAGCACAAATCCTATTTTCTTGACCACCTTCTCCAGTTCCTTCCATATTCCAATCAGTTCTTCCAATATTTAGACAGCAATATCTTAGATGTGGAATCTGTAAACTTCCTCATGAAATCCTTTCTCCCGATCTCTTATAGAACGAATAATACATACGAGGCGCGTCCAGAAAGTAAGTTCCGTTTGGTAATAAAATGAAATTGTATACAGATACAGAAGAAATTTTTATTGCACAAAATTCTACAACTCTCTTAAACTACTTTTCCACATAACTGCCGAAATTTTGCAGGCATTTGTCATAGCGTGGCACCAGGTTTTGTATACCTTCTTCATAGAAATCTGCCGCCTGTGTCTTCAACCAGTTGGAAACAGTTTCTTTCAGCTCGTCGTCATTGGTGAAGTGATGACCGCCAAGGAAAGACTTGAGATGTAAGAACAGATGAAAGTCTTGCCAGTTCTTCTGTAACCAAAGGTGGACGCCCACTTCGTTCTTCATCGTGCACATCACTACGCCCGCCATTGAACTGTCGGACCCATCTTCTCACCATCGAATCACTCATCGCATTTGGTCCGTAAACATCGCAAATTTGCCGATAAATTTCACTTGGTTTCACTTTCCTCGCATTCAGAAACCGAATCGCAGACCTGATTTCACAGGCGGCGGGATTTTCAATCAACGCCGACATTTCAAACAAGCACAACAAAGCGTACGTAACTGACAGCGATCTCCAAATGGTGCACGTTCTTCCCATTGATACACATCGTCTACAGCGCATGTGCGGAACTGCAATCGCAGCGCTGCAACGGAGATAAATTGAAACGGAACTTACTTTCTGGACGCGCCTCGTATGTTGTTGTTTTTGATGCTTTATATTTTCCTACGCACATTTTAGGAGTTACTAAAAAACAAGCAAGTGTAATTATGTTCCCATACTCTAATGGCCTTAAAATATAGTTTATTATATCAGAACGTAGTCGCTTGGTACAAAAATAAAGTCTGACACACTATCATGTTAGGTAGAAGATTCATTTTTACGTTCTCCATCTCAAGTTTCGTTGCCGCTTGCACCTACAGTTTAATCTTTCAATACCATTCGAATAATTTTATCCGTCATATCAATTAAAATGCTACTGATTCTGAATTAATAGCACATTCAATAAAACAGTATTGATATATTGCGAAGTAACTGAGAAATAAAAAAGTTTCCCAGCAACTTACAAACTAAAGTAGATTAAATAATTTTCAGTATTTGTCGTTTAAATAACGTGTATACTTGATAATGGGACCGAATTTCAAATGTCTATGTAACAACGTATATTGACTAGACCTACGAAAAAATCTAAATGTTGACATCTTTAAAAACTATTCACATCTGTATTTTACTGAGAAAATTGTTGAAAATCGAAATGTTGGCTTTGAATTTATTGATTTCTTAACACTGTACCCTCATCCTGGATCAGAAAATAAAACTTATTTTCGAATCCCTTTATCAATACGGTGACCATCTTATAAATAATTTTAGAAACATTTATTACGATATTCCGTTTACGATCAACGAAAGACGTAACACATGCAACTTAGAAGTTTGTAACTGTATTCGCTTAGTAGATGGATGTCTGTGACAGACGGAGTGACGGCAGATCGTCAATAACTGGGTTCCGTGTTCCCAATAAAGTAACGTGCGTAACAGTGATGAAGATTTAATGTGAAAGCTTTGTCCACTGCAGCTGCTTCCTATACGGAGTTGAAATCTTGTAGCCAAATTCTTCACCTCTCTCAACCCATTTTATTCGCTGCCAAGCAACGGCATTCAGCTTTGTATATGTTTCGACGTAAAGTACTTTACTGATCTAACAAACTCCAACTATTGTTAAACGAAGCTGCAGGAAGTAATTTTTTGCGATTTGTTAACTCTTGCTAAGAGTAATTAGATTTTTTGTCAAAATGTGTTGATTTTGGACTGTGATAGCATTATACTCTTCAATAGCAGTGATCCTGTGGACATTTATGTTCGTCGCCCTATCTTCATTATCTGATTTATCATTTTAATGGATTCTGTTAGCCGAAAATAGTTGTTACAAAAATAATTTTCCAGTATTAATTTTTTCTTAACATGGTAATGGTGCAACATAATTTGAAACGAAGTTATCTATATTATTACAAACTGATTTTGCATGTTTAGTGACCTGAATAATTCTAAGTGCATTCAGATGTTCTTAACAATGGTAGTCGCTAAGAGAAAAAAGGTTATATTTAAAAGTTGCGGCGTATAGATTCCTCTAGCAAACACGAATTTGGGCACGTTATCTAGAACACTTCGGCATTAATCATTTATTTTGCGTAAGTTATGTTCCGTGGTTCGGGTACCACGTTCAACTGTAGGTTGCACATAAATTGAAAGGGTCATCCTACGTAATAGCTTAGTATGATTTCTCCGGAGGATCTAACCAACCTATGGATTATGAACTAAGTTTTCGAGGTGAATATATTAGCAAATCTTCTCTTACAGACTGTTCTGAGAGATATTAGCATCGTTGTAAATAACTTCGAGTGATTTACGCTGCGTGCAAACATACCTTCTTCCCGAAGATTAGACCAAAGCGTATTGTCCTATTCACGTGGCTAGCTTCCTGTTGAGTCACAAGCATACTGTGCAGGAGACTATCCCCCTGAAGAAGGACATAAGATTTGATCGAAACGTTGGGTAGAGGAGTATCTGGACCCAGCGCACATCTCGCGACGTTATTTGCAATATCATTACGGCTGCGAAAACCACAAAACGTTTTAGATATTAGTATTGTTATTCATAGTACGATATCCGTATGGACCAGTACCTTACAGAAATAAGCTACAATACAACACGTATTATTAGCACTACAAATATTTTATTTTGTAAATATCATTTTAGCTTTGTCTGGTTGGTAAGCGTTTAAAGTTGGTGGATTGGGAAGAAACGTGATTCTATTCCCTCTCCGGCTATACAGAAATCACCGAGGCTGGTGGATGAGGTCTAACGCTCGGGCTGGCACGCGGGAGGTCGCGGCATCGAATCCCCTTCCGGCGATCGTAGTTTCTGTTTCCCATGATTTACCAAGATCAATTAAGATGAATGCCGGGATGATTCGTTCAAAATTTAATGCCCAAATTCCTTCTCTTTCCTTCCCCCAAATCTTTCCCGCTTCTAAAGAGCCGGATGTCATCGAAGCATAAGATTAGGAAAAAAAAAAAAAAGATTTTTCAAAGCACCCCAGATGAATTCATTAAGACCGTGCCTTATTTCCTTGTAGTAAACCACTGCCAGTTTATGACGTCGTCGTACAATCAACGAAGAAGACGTTGACGTATGTTGGAGTGTCGGGTTATTTTCGCAGAAGTAAAGAACGAAAGGAATATAAAAACTAATAAAGATATCAGTTTCCTGCGTGAATCTGAACAGCGCTGTTTTGAAGCCTAACAATAAACGTCACCGTGTTATTGTGCTTCGGTATTTCTTTCCTTTAGAAGAGTCATAAAAACACTGAAATATTTCCCGACATTAAATTTTTATGCAGTTTCCTCCGCGGTAATCTGCAGAAGGTGATGACGTTCATATTTTCTGCAACGGAATAATGTGACAAGCAAAGGCAGAGGCAAGGTCTTTTCTTCAGTTCAACGTGCTCGCTACTGCCAAAACCTCAGGCTTCCTGTTTGGAACTCCGGTGTTTTGTCCACTTACGTTTTATTTTACTATAGCTTATCTGTTTTCATGTTTGACATTGATTGATAATTTTAGTTCTGTACATTAATAGGATTTGTGTAATAGATTCTATATTATTTAGTTTTGAGCCTAATGAAAATATAACGTAGTTGATAGCATCTTTACAAAATATCTTTAGCAGTATATCTGGATGTTGTGGATCATTTTTCTCAAGTGCTGATTATATTGATGAAGTGAAATGCGTTCGGGAGTTCAATAAAAACTCAAACATTCAATTGCTGTGGCATTATTTATTCATCAATACCTTTAGCAGCATTATTTTAATTTGTTTTCCTTAAGTATTAAATGTGATTGGTAAAACATATTATCTACTTATGGATTTTTACTTACCGTTTTATGTTTTTTACCCTTTAGCTCGGGTCGTCGTCATAAGTGACGAATCTGTGTGCTTACAAATCTGTTGATTTTTGTTTGTCTTATCAAACAACGAATGAATCATGACAATTACTCCCAAAGCACAGCAACGAAGTACTTACTACAATACATAAACGAGAAGACCAATCGAAATGCAGTATCATTGAAACAGAGTATGTTTTAAAACTGCAAAAAATAAAGGTTCTACATAGCTATTACATTCATTACATTAGCATGCTGTAAGCAGTTATATGTTCCCAGAATGCAGCTGTTAGAAACATTTCTCTCTTATACCTCTATGTGTTACCATACTGTTTGCAATATCAAGAAGAAGACATCTGATTACAATAAAATTTATACCACAGGTTAGGGTCATGACAATACTTAAATGATTAGAATTACAGAACTGCACCAGCACT
Organism: Vandiemenella viatica; assembly: GCA_031002005.1. Taxonomy (NCBI): domain Eukaryota; kingdom Metazoa; phylum Arthropoda; class Insecta; order Orthoptera; family Morabidae; genus Vandiemenella; species Vandiemenella viatica. The sequence goes on along the minus strand of JARYHS010009186.1, from coordinate 104,796,892 downwards.
TCAACCGTGAGAAATTAGTACGGTATAAAGTCACCAAGTGCTGCAGTTAGGGACTCTAGACATCGTGGCATGGAATCAAAAAGATCCTGGATATGCTGCTGCGGAACACATTGCCAGAGCGCTTCGTGTTCTAAAACTTCCCTGATGTAGCGGTTGCTGTTCAGATTGCAATCAGTACGCAGGATGAGAGAGAGCATGTTATAGCCAATGACACCACCAGTATAGCAATAGCCTAAGATTTGGGCACGGCTACACTGGAACCGACTTCGGCCGATTGTTCACTCTGCCGAATACCGCCGACGTCAGCCAAAGAAACGAAGTACATAACAATATGGATTCCGGTTACACTATGACATAGCTACTCGGTCGGACTACGCCAGACTCTGCCGACTTCTTTCACCGACCAAAGAATTTCGTTTTATTCTGCCGAACGCGCTTGTCTCGAGTCATTTGTGAATTTGTATTGAGCTATATCTCCGCATCGAAATGAAAGAGTAGAAATGTATTTTCACCTATAAACACTTATGATGACTTGTTTTGATATTTCAATAAATTATCACCTAAAACTTTTTTTTTTCTTTTTTTATCACACCTCATAAATTTTCTATTTCAGTTGACAGTAGACCAGACTATGTGATGATTTATATACATGGATAAAATTTTAAAAATATATAATTATGCAATTAAAAATAAACATATAAATGAAATGAACCATATCCCTGGAGATCACAGCTATGGTTGTCACCCATTCTGTATTATAGAATATTGTTCTTTATTTTCCGTAGGCATACTTTATAATAAAATTATAAAGTATGCTAAAATAGTTTTTTTCTTACCTGACTTACGTTATAATCTCGCTGTTTGATCTCTTACGTACAAAAATAGTACCCAAACGCATTCTTAACAAAACATAATTAAATGTTTGGCATCCTATACTGGATTGAAAGATTCTCGCGTTTCTGAACACAATAAAATGAAATATCAAACGTTAATCACTTCACACTTGACCTTTTTGTTTTGCTTGAGGTTACTTTAGGCTTACTAGATATTTCTCTTAATAAAGATGAGATCATTTTATATTTTAGTTTAAATATAGACCCCATTAAGAAATGAAAGCTTTGCTATAGGTAAAGGTCAATTGTAAGGTCCGTAAATATTGCAACCAAGACCGGAATTTGAACCGGCGACCTTCCGTACCCCAGCCACATGACATCACCATTTGAGACATCAGACTAAATTTAGAAATAATGCAAAATATCTATTCAAACATCTATACTAATACAGTATTATAAATGCGAAAGTAACTCTGTCTCTTCGTCACGTTTCTTGGGTTAAACGACTTCTGATCGTGATGAAATTTGACAAGGAGATGCGATTTGGTATTATGATGGACATAGGATGCTTTTTATGTATAATTAGTACATACTGTCATGTAATTTCGAAAAATTACTGAACCGAACATAGACCGATGCTTAGGAAGTGTAAGACTCTGTACTACCTTGCAGTATCGCGGGTTGGTAGCTCAGTGGTTAACGCGATTGCTTACTAATGTTTGGACTGTGGTTCCCGGTTAAAATTCCAAAGGAGACAAGTATTTTTAATAATTGTTTATGATCGTATGAGCCAAGCCTAGATTCCATATTAAAGTGTAGATGTCACAAATTTATGGATGAAATGCTTGGCAAATCGTACGTGGCCTAACAATGCTGTAGGTGTACACTTTTTTACGCTGTATTGATCACTCAGCCATTGTTTCTCTCGCAGTCAGTGTGTGTGTGTGTGTGTATGTGTGTGTATGTGTGTGTGTGTGATCTTTACTAATATTATATATGCGAAAGTAAGTCTTTGACTTTTTTTTACGTTTTGTTGTCTAAATGGTTACCAATATTGATAGAATTTGACAGGGAAATACTTTACATCTGTAGGAAGGACACAAGACATGAATAACAGTTTTAGTCACGATGTTTTGAGAACTTATCGAATGGTGACAGATGGACGGATGCGAGTGTTAGTCTGTAATCTTACTTCGGTTGCTCAAGCTGTGCTTCTCTCGCAGTCTGTTAGTGTATGATTTGTTAGTAAATTTCGTTTAGAGACAAAACGAATTTTAGTATCGATGTCGATTTGCTCCGCACTATACCATTACTTTGTGTCTGCCTAACTGTTTCTGGCACCAGTTTATTTTGTCTTCTTTTTTAACATGCCTTGCAGGCATAAACCTGGTAGCTCCAGCAGTGCACGAGCAGCTAAAGGTTTTAGAAAATCCAAGAATCGGATGCTCATGCTAATGATGAAAAGACCAAATTGAAATAAAGCTGTCCTTAGTTAACCCCCCTCCCCCCCATATCCCCGCACCTTCGTTTGTTTTTCTGTATGTAAATATGTGGGAAACTGATTCTCTTTATGAGACAATTTCGACGGTAGAATGATATAGTGATGGCTTTCCTGTAATACTATGCCGACTTGGTGTTGTTTGGGACTAATCCTAGGTTACTAACAGCTTTCTGTATTCAATTCTGGAAATGAAATTCTAAGTTCACGCGTACGAAGTCGCGGGTATCGGCTAGTAATAAAATGTATTCTTTTTCTGCACAATATACTTTATTTTTGCTATCTCAAAACACAAACGTACTTTTATTGTTCCATAAAAAAGGCGGGTTCTACCTTTGTCAGAGCATCTGATGGATGATTTTACGAATGTTTTAGAATGACGCAATCTATCTTTTACGATCATCTGATATAGCTGGAAGTGAGGTTGAAGAAAAAAAGAGTTTTTTTAATGCAGTCGATAACAGGGAAACAACATTTGGTCGTAAAAGACTGAAAATTTGCTTCTCGATATCCATAAACATGACACGGGACCACTCCGTCAAAACAAAGGGATGTTGGCTGGCTCGCGGTGTCGTTTGAAGTAACTTCAATCGAGTGAGTGCCAAAACGACAGAAGTCTGGGACCCTGCAACCACTTCAGTCGGCAGAGTTCGGTTGGTTGTTCGGCAGTGAAAATTCGGCGGATGTCGGTTCTAGTGTAAAGGTAACCTTACACGTACGCTGCCATCACTGTAGAACAAGTTGAAACTTGCCAGAAAACGCTTCCTTTTTCCGCTCAGCACGCCAGGGGAGCATCCTTTAATTACGTGGGGTGAAATGAGCGGTGGAGGGTCCGGCCAAATATCACGTCATCTTTTTATATCCTTGAAGAACAGTAGTAGAACAAAAACAAAAAGAGGTATAAAAATTACGATGTCGGCAGCACACGTAATTAATGGACGCCCCCTTCCCCCTAATGATGGCGTTCACGTGTCCATTGCATTATGAGTCATTCTAGTCAACGGAAACCGACTCAATGACATGCGTGCCACCATTCCAGCTCTCAGCACACGGCGTCGAACCTACAATGCATGTATGTACCAATATACCCATCGAAGTGTTCAAAGGTCGATCCAACGATGTGGACGAAGCTTCTGTGTCGGTTACGGCCATGGACACGAGATGGCAGTCGTCCCGCGCTGTGGTCACACTGTGTTGCCTAATACCCGCTCACCGCCATATACGACCCCCTTCTACCCACAGGTTCCAAGCATGCATTACTGTCGCAACGCGCCTTGTACGAGCCGCAGTGTTACATTGTCCGGACCAATCATTCTGCCACGTTCGAACTCACTCGCATGCTAATAATGGTCCCTTCGATTGATGATACCGGCACTTCCTTGAAAGTTTACGCTTCGTCAGAGGTTTCTTCACCTACTGGGCGTGGTATAACACTTAAATGTCCAGTCAAAGGAATCAGGGTGCTAGATACCTTTCAATTGTCTTAATAATTTACTGTGGATGGAATGTTCTACATATCCTCTGTTTTTTGAATATTTCAAATCATTCCTCCTAGGTGTTGCAATTTTCACAAACAGTAGTATATATCTTTTCGTATGGCGTTATATAGCGGGCTTACATGTTCACCATCATTAATTTTAGTCAGGTAGGCATAATCATTTAGGTAATAGCTTCACAGCACATAACAGCACTGACAACATTCTGCGTTTTGATGCGATCTGTACACCGCCTGAATATTTCCATCTTCCTATTACACGATTTCTGGAACGTCGGAATATATAAGAAAGCAATATTAGTCCCAGTGAGTTATGATACAGTTTATTGAGAGATGGGTTAGCTAATTTTGAGCTTTTCTCTTCGTGTAAAATTTCGGTTCTTGTAATGGGTACAGGTTAGATTTTGGGCGTACACCGATGTTTAATTTATGAAATGATAGCACAGTACAAACTTTGAAATGCAAAGCCAAATAAAATTTAGCCGTTATTATGAATCCATGTTTGACTTATTTCAATGAATACAAGAAGTTTTTTATTTTATTTTTTAACTGCCTAACGTCTCTTAACAGTGAATGGGAATGGCCTTTTGAAGGAATCATCCCGGCATTTGCCTGGAGTGATTTGGGGAACCATGGAAAACCCAAATCTGGATGCCCGGACGGGGATTGGAACCACTGTACTCCCGAATGCGAGACCAGAACGCTAACCGTTACACCACCACGCTCGGTAATACAAGAAGAGAATGATTCCATAAGTACTGATGTGTGGGGACTACTGAATATGAGCATGAGAACATATGGACACCAAAACGGCCATTTCATTCCTTTAGCCCTATCGCGGATGAAAAAAATATTAGGAGGCTGAAATACTTAGTAAAATACGTGTGTAACGGGTTACTTCTTTCAAACAGAAATGCGTAATCCGAATAGTTCGGAGAAACATTGAGCTTTACAAGGAGACATGTTTCGTTTAATTAATTACACAGCTTCCGGATAATTGAATTTGTTACCTACGGTTTCAGATTTTCCTAACGTCCTCTAGTAATTAGTTAAGTGGTCACTATATCACGTTGATCTGGCTGCGAGCTTAGCGCCAGCAAATGTGTTGCCAATAAATGAGTTGCCAACCAACACAGGCTACAGAGAAGGATCATTGCTCACCATAATATATTTCACTTCTCGACACAGCGCTCTGCTTCACATTCTGGAGGACGCGGGTTGAATCTCCGTTCGGCAATCCAGATTTATGTTTCCATGGTTTCAGGTAAGCACTCCAGGCCAACGCCGCGATAGTTCCTTCGGGAAGGCCATGACCTAATTACTTCCCTTTCCTTGCCTACAACCCTTTCCCGTCTCTAGTGGCCTCGGCGAGGTGTAAAGCCATACAAAAGGACAAGATCAATAACAACGGTTGTATAGCTCCAGATTGGAATTTTGAAAATCGAGGAATTATACCATTTTTGACTCATATTGAAACAATTATTAATCTTTCGTATAACATCATGGCTGACGAATAAACATCGATAGTTTCTCACGATTAAGTTACGTGACCTATTATTAGCTGACGTTGTTGCTACTTCTTAATATAACAGCTAAAATAATTTAATACGAATGACGTTTATGGTAATTGGAAAGTGAATTTAATCCTTATGTTTTATTAATTTAAGTAAATTAAACTTGGGAAAAACTTTAAAGATTTAAAATTTGGCCCTTAATTGGCAGTGAGGTCTGTTCGAAGTTAACTAAATCATTACCAGAACTTCACCAAAAAACAAATATAACTAATAATACTTCTTCATAATACAGTATACAATACGGTACATGGTTTAGAGATATTATTTATCTCATTTTTCTTCGGGTACCTTTCTTTTATTGACTTGAATTTTTCACTATGCATCAGTAGCCAACGACAAAAAAATTACAAATTTTCCGGTATCAGCTCGTTTTTTTCAATACCTGCTTTGCCGTTTTTTTGTCTCCATCTAATGTGGAAAGTTTCATTCGAATGCAATTTTATAACATTAATATTTGCGTGTACAGTTACAATGGTGCCACCGCAATCAGGTGGACAGCCTCGATTGCTCTAACTACGCTTCATCAGCTGATATTGGAAACCATGTTCCAGTGGATTGTCGATACTCGTACGGTGTCAATTTCCTGCCATCTCTGTCCTTAGGAGAGAGAGAGAGAGAGAGAGAAAGAGAGAGAGAAAGAGAGAGAGAAAGACTATTATAAAAGTCTTGTGGACAAAATTTTCTAGAAACCTCTTGCTAGTAAAAATAATCCACTATGAATTTCGTGAATTCAAAAATTTCAACAAGAGGGTAGAAGACACTGCATATTGTTTTTATGAAATACTGGTCTTAACCTCAAAAAAATTGTGTAAACATGTACCGATGTGGAAATGGATTAGAATAAAGTGCCATTTTATTGAAATTACCTGGGTGACCGATCTTCCTTCTGTTCAATAAACAAGATTTTAAGTAAAGTTTGATTAAAGTTAAACTTTTTCTTGAAGGGTTCCTAGGCATTTTTAAGAGCAGAATTCCTTTAACAGAGAATCTTAGCTAACATCAATATGCTTACTGGTACCTGAAACGTACGAGATGAGCTTAGAGCTGTTTCCGAGATACCTAGTCCAAGAATTGCTCTTTGTTTTGTAAAATCGTGTTACAAACCTGAAAAGCAAAACTTTATCTACTCACGAAAATTCATCTAAATCGCTAGAATCATTTTTGAGATCGCCTGGTTTACCACCTTATAAATTGCTTTAAAAATAGTATTACTGTGTTAAATAGAACTATTGATGCCAATCAGGAATTAATTAATGGTGTAAGATTAGTGGTAATTCTTTTAGACGGATACATCATCAGTGCTAAATTAATTTACCTACCTCGATAAAACTATGCTCTTACCTCGCATTAACCTCACACCACCAACAATGCCTTTCCAAATGATAGTAAAACAATTCCCAATTAAAGTAATATTCCCTACGAACATTAATAAAGTACAATGTCAGACCCTTCAAAAGGCAGGATTGTATTTATCAGAGCCTGTGGCTTTTTCAAAAGTCTGTAGAATCATCAATATTTATTTTTGTGGCAAGGACACATACGGTCAAAAAGTCAACGTTGATCACATTATAACTGCTAACATTGTTTTCAAAAAAGTTTTGTAAAGTAAAGAAGATTGAAAAAATTACTTCTGACAAAACCAATATTTTTAAAAAATATTTACTATTTAAATATTATTCAATTAAACATGAAGTATTTAATGATAACTACTTATTTTACAGTAAAAGTTATATTTATTACTTCTCTTCAAAACAAAATACCTTTAATTAATAAATACTTGCGTTTCCTTATTTCCTCATTATTATATTACCATTCGGTAACTGATCACGATACTGTCCTAAATATTCGTATGGTTCAGTTAGTATGCACGAATTCTTCATTTAAATTTATTAGAGTTCACTGTCGGAACCAATGAGAAACTATCAGTAGGCTTTCTGGTATCTGAAACGTCTACGAGATGGCGTTTGAGTCGTTTCCGAGAAACCAAACACAAAAATTGTTCATTTTTGTAAGTTCGCGTTTTTGCAGGGAAGACACCTATTTAAATAAATTTAAAAAGCAAAACCTTATCTAAATATGAAGTCTCATCCAAATCGTTAGAGCCGGTCCCGAGAGCCCAAATATATAGATATATATATACTACTTACTAGCTATAAGTGAAGACAGAAGTGTGATATCTTCGATCACATAACTCAGATAAAACTAATCTGATTGATTGAAGCGAATCCTGGTTCTGTGACGGCATCCAGCTTAGGTCGTTGCAATACCTTCAAAATCTATAGAAATTCTTCAATTTTAACAGGTGAAATTCATATTTTGAGCTTTCATAACTTTTGACTGTAAAAAAGGTAACTACATCTACATCTATACTCTGCAGTTTACAAATATTGCGGGTGGCAGAGGGAGCTAAGCACCAATGCTAATTCTGTGCATTCCAATCTGGAACAGAACGAGGAAAGAATGAACACATAAAAGCATCAGTACGGCATCTTATTTCTCTAATCTTACCCTACCTGGCATTGCGACCTAAATAGGTTGGTGGAAGAAGTATTTCACTGCACTCGTAAATTGAAGAATTTCACATATTCTCCAATAATTCAAACGAAAACGACGTCGTCTGTCTGCCAAACAATTCCAACCCAATATATGTATCAATTCTGTGACACTTTCGTAAGTGAGTAGCAATCATGAATTGAGCGACTCTCTTCTGTACTTTCTCTAACGTGTCAATCAATCCCTTGCGATACGGATCGTAAACCCCACAACAGTAATCTCAATGTGGAAACATTAGTGGTTTGCCTATACTATTTCCTTTGTATGAGCATTACCTCTTCTCAAAACACGACCTATGACTCGTAATCTAGAATTAGCTTTGTCTACGTCGGAAGCCATGGCTGTTACGACGAAATATTGGTCCAATCATACATCGAAAACCCGTGTGTGTTACATCAAACACATGAATCGAGCAACTTGGTCATTGGGCCTGTTTATATTTATGTAATTCTCGTGGGAGGCCGGTCGCTCGTTTCTTCTCCGCCATAAACCGCGATATACTTGCTTCGCAGTGCGGCCGAGTGCTTTTTAAAATAGTTGTTTCGTTCGTTTAAAAAAGACTTTTCAAGATTTCCATCGCAGTAAAATGTATTTTATGTTTAGTTTAATGGCCCGGACGTAACGCGGATATATAGTGAACGTTCAAGTGGCATGCGCCAGCGTTTTTAGCGCAACGGAAGGCAGTGAGAGGTCTTTATGGCCCATGAGTCAGTCTCCTGCTGCTGCAGCTAAACGTTATCTGCCCGCGCCTCAGGAAAAATATCATTTCCAGCTCTGCTCTGAAAATTCTAAGCACTCGCTTTATGCCTGCGGATCTTCAGTAGCGGCCACTTTCCCTGCTCACTGAGCCACAGGACCCGGCTCAACGATGAGCCAACTCGTCGGGTGGCCTCTGGTTCTCCATATACCACTTCAAGTAGAATCAAATGTTATTTTCTTGTTTTGTTGTAAAAACTTATTATTGTTTCGGTTGTACTTGATAGTGCAAGGACAAAGTTGGGACCTAGCATCGTTAGTGAGCGGTAATGCTCTGGCTTCTCATTCGAGAGGTCGTGGGTTCGAAGCTTCGTCCGGGTATCCGGATTTGGGTATTCTATTGTTTCCCCAAATAATTCATGGTGAAAGCTGCGATGATTTATCATAAAAAAGCCATGGCTGAAATCCTTTCCGTTACTAGTGGTCCTAAGTCCTTTCCCGCCTCTAATGACATCGACGTTGACGTCAAGCCATAATCAAAAAAAAAAAGTTATTTTTGGGACCGAGTGTAGTGGATGAGCGGTAACGCTTTGGTCTCGCATTCGCGAGAACGCAGGTACGACTTACTGTCGGACCATCCAGATTTCAGAAGTCCGGTGTCGGTTTCCTTCCCGTTCCTTATCCTATTCCTTTCCCGCCTCTAATCACCTCGACGTAGAGGAGGTGTGAAGCCATATAAAAAAAAGACAGTCGGGGGTATATCCAGGGTGCGTGAAATAGGTTTTTCCGGGTTTTGTGTCCTGTCGACGTCGAAACATTAGAGGATGGGGGCAGGTAACGGGTAGTAATTCGCCTATGGTCTTTTTGCAGGAACCATCTGGGTATTTACGTCATAAGACTGAAATAGAAACTTATTGTTGTAGGATTCAGTGAGGTGAAGACTATCTAGATGTAAGCTGCATCGTTCAACACAAAGTACCCTCAAAGTGCGATGCAAAAACGTTAAAATAAATTGAGCAATTCAGCTATCTTGATAACATCAGAATTGCAGAGGATAGATAAAACGCTGATGATAAAATTAAAAAAAAAAAATACAAAATTTATAGTAATGTATAGAATTTTTCTGAAAGGTTTGATGCTGAACGTGATTTTAACGTTATTCCAACATGATGTGATAATTTAAATTGCAACAAGAAATTAGCAAATTTAGCTGCTTGCTCATAAGTGAAAAGTTGTTTGAAACCTAGATTTATTGAAGAATTTCAATGTATGTAAACAACAAAACGAATTGGATAGGTAAAGAAGTTCTAAATTACAATTCGTACGTCGTATTACGAAAAATTTTAACATTCTCATCAATGATACACGATTTAATACTTTTACATATTTTCAGTTATAAGACTACAGAAAAAGCGCATGTATTTTGACTGACATTCAAAGCCATTAAGAATGTATCGCAGAGTTTATACAAAGGTTGGCCTGAGATAAATAATAAGTTTCCGCTTAAATTTAGTGACATACATCCGAAGATCCATTTTTATTTTCCACTAGAATGAAATTTTTTTTAACTGCTTTACGTCTCTCAACAGCGAGGTCTTTAGAGACGGGAAAGGATGGGGGGCAAGGAATGGGAAGGAATTCGGCCAATGCCTTTTTAAGGAAGCATCCCGGCATTTGCCTGGAGTGATTTGGGAAACCATGGAAAACCCAAATCTGGATGTCCGGACGGGGATTCGAACCGCCGTCCTCCTGAATGCGAGGCCAGAACGCTATCCGTTACACCACCATTCTCGGTCACTAGAATTAAATTTTTCTCCTGTCAACGTATTTGGTTGGCAATGATAGTGTAGATATCCAACTCGGTGGATGAGCGACAATGTTCTGACTTGGTATTCGGGAAGTCATGGGCTCATATCCACTACTTGTATCCATATACTGATTTTCATGGATCCCTAAATCACGCCAAACCAATGTCTGGATGGTTCCTTCAAAAGATCATGGCCGAAGTCCTTCCCGATCCTTAAAAAATGTTAGATAAGATCTGGGAAATACATTGCCATATCGATGCCTATATCTATTCTTTTTTCCAATATAACATCACTTATTTGAATTCACAGTTTTAGAATTGAATATTGTAGATTCAAATTTAGAACTGTTGAAAGGAGCGAAGTTTGTGAGTATTCAGTAAATTCTAACAATACTGAACTCACTGAGGTTGTTTATTACAGAGAGAGCTTGAAACAATGAATCACGAGGCGTGGCTCTAACCGTGTTGTCTTGGAAGCAGATTTGTCAGTATAGCGAGCTTACCGTATTGCAATATTATATTGAGAAGCGACCTTCAGGAAACAGATATTATAACATGGGTCTCTGTATAATCTGGTTAATTGCTATTCTAGGATATGTGCATGCATTGCTCTCGCAACATAGTATCATATGAAGAAGTATTTGGTTAGTATTTGGTTATTTCACAAGTTCTTTTATAGGGTTCTTCATATTACTCAGCAATCTGTGACAGAGGTAAAGTTCTGGTTAAGGGCATTTCAAAATCCCCGCCGAGACAAGGATTGAAACGGGGGAACTTCTGATCTCCAGTCAGACACTTTAACCACTAAGCCACATGACCGGTGACATGTGTGAAGGAGTATCTAGGATTTCTCACTCAGAGGCATTTACTTCTTCCTTTTTTAACCTTCCTTACAAAGGAAGCAAAAGACACAAAATTTCAATCACGCGTTGGTCTTTGCAGACATCATGACAAATTGCGCTCTGCTATTATAAATCCTTTGCGTAACAATAATTTTTGTTGGTTCTTTGTTTTATGAATTATGCATAAAAATGACTGTGTATCCTCATAACATCTTGTTTCACACCCCCTTCTTCCATCGTTCTTTAAAATCACTACTTCTCGTTAACATCAGGCCAATTTAGAACTAAAATTGAGTGTATTTCGGACAAGACTTATAACGAGAAATACTCTGTAACCTCTCGATAGGACAGGAAATTTGTGAGCAGATTTTGTCCCCCTTACACCGAACAGGAGCGCATTTATTTTTTTCTTTACGGAGCATGCGAACTGTCCCCGTTTAAATGTGGATCCTTGAAGATTGGGTCAACTGCGAACCGTCCCTGCTTATTTCTTGCATTGATACGCCCGTCGTAAACTAATGGCTTATTGACGTAATTGGACTCCACATTAAACAAAGGTACGGCGTATTTTTAGTGGTTTAGACTATAACCACCTAACCCGTAATACATCTGATTACAAAAATTTCCACGAAAAGTAGCTGTTTCATCGAAATATATGCAGCTTCAGTAAAAGGCGCAGGTCCATAATCGTCACATCAAATCTGAAAGATTACTGAGGTAATGCGCCTTCTCTGTGATATTGTTTATAAATAAAAGAAGAAATAAGAGAAGAGGAAATTATGGAAAGAGAGATCTTTAGAAAGAAGGTGTTAAGTTTGGAAGTATTCCAAGGCAGAAGAGGAAAGAAATCTGCTTCGAAATGGTATGAGGGGAGAAGGAAAGAACATAATGAAATGATGAAGGAATATTGGATTGAACGGAAGAAAAAATAACAACAAAGGATGAAGAATTAAAACTGGAGCACAGAGATTTTTTTTCTTATTTCATTGGAAGCAGCTTGAATTCTACATCTATATCTATACTCTGCAATTCACAAACATTGTGGGTGGCAGAGGGTGCTAAGCACCAATCTTAATTCTGCGCATTCCAATCCCGAATAGCACGAGGAAAGAAAGAATACCTAAAAGCATCAGTACGACTTCTTATTTCTCGAATCTTATCCCTCCGGTCATTGCAACCCAAATAGGTTGGCGGAAGAAGTATCTCACTGCACTCGTAGGTCACAGAATTTCGCATATTCTCCAATAAATTTAAACGTAAAAGACGTCGTCTGTCTTCCAAACTATCCCATCCCAATCTATGTATCAATTCTGTGACGCTTTCGTAAGGGCTGTAACAACCAGTCACGAATCGAGTGACTCTCCACTGTATCCTCTCCACTAAGTCAATCAAGCCCTTGCGATACGGATCCCAAACTCCACAGCAGTAATCCAGATGCGGACGTACTAGTGTTTTATACGCTATTTCCTTTGTATGAGCATTAAAATTCCTCAGAATACGACCTATGAATCGTAATTTAGAATTTGCTTTGCCAACGACGGAAGTTATGCGCAAGTCCCATTTCATGTTGCTTTGTACCATTAACCCCAGATACTTAAGGGAATCAACCGTGTCAACAACTGAATTGTTTACTTTGTACTCGTGAGCAAAATGATTCTTTTTGTTACTTATTCGCATTGCCTTGAACTTTTGCAATTAACTGTAAGCTGCCATTTACGGCAGGTTTTGTCTTAGACGTTTCCTCCAGGCATTCTAGATGGCATGTCCTTACTTGAGGTTAGGTATTGTTGTTGCTCTGTCTTTTATTTGTCATTTCTCAGGATAGACAGGGGGGTGGTGCGTATCATATGTGTTACACTTTTGCCCTAAGTTGATTAAAAGCGGATTTGTCGACTTTCTAGTGGCCTTGTAGAAGGATTTTGTAAGCTGTACAATCCTGTCCTCCAGGGGTGGAACACCTGTGGCTTTATGTAGGTAGACTGTAGGAAACCGATTAGACATGTGAAGCACGATAGTTGTTTGTAGAAGGAATTTTATTTGTAAGATCTTTTGTTCAGCAACTGCGGGAAACGGTTTACAATCAGATTAATATCTCTGTGGGATTATGCTGCCTGTAGTTTTAACCATGCTGTTTCTGTAAAACGACCTTGCGCTGTTGTTGTTGCAGATTCCCAACTCGTCGCCCACGGTGGTGTCCGCGGAGCCGGGGGGTGCTGGTCGACAGCTGTCCCGCTCCACGCTCGAGCTCCCCTCTTCGGGGCTGGCCTTCCCAGACGCGGTGCTGCGCCTACGCTGCGTAGCCTCCATCTTCGGCGTGTACCGGCGCAGCAGCGAGTCCGTCGACCTGAGCGATGAGGCACCGCCCAAGATCGCTTCTGTCCTCGGACACAGTCACTCGGGTAAGGAAATGCTGCAGCAGCTACAGTTGTCCTGAAAAAACACAGTGAAGTTACATGGGACCGACATTTCATTCTTTTTTATGACTTGTGTCAGACTGCATAGGTGTGATGATACCACCAATTAAATCTCAAACAGCCAGTAGCATGAAATCATTACAGTTTAAAGTCATCCGTTCGGTCGAGGTAAAGCCGCGTTCCCACGACGTCTTGTAACGAAGGCGGGACGGGACCGGACGGGACGAATACTTAACAACATGCCATGGGAACAGGCCGCCTCTACTAGCGGTGACGAGACGCAGCTACTCACTCTTTGTCGGTAAACATCACAGGCGTGCGTAGTGGAGCGCTGTTGCCATCGGTTTGCACCAGCGGTGCGCACCCCTTCTGTTGCTGTAAAATGCTCTGTGCCAAACGACACTAGGCAAGGTGGTGGGGAGGTGGCGGTGAGGTAAGAGAGGGCTAACCTGTGGCGCGCGCTCGTCCCTACAATTCGGCTAATGAGGTCCCGTCCCGTCCCGCCTTCGTTACAAGACGTCGTGGGAACGCGGGTTAAGTGTTTCACTGCAAGTGGCGATAAAGTTACGGTTATTGTTCAACTACAGGCAAGGGTACAGACTACAGATATCGTATTTGTAGGTTTCAATCCATCCCTGCTGGATGGCGAAACCAACACATTAGATTCCTTCAAAGGTGTTTTATAATTAAAGAAAGCTTCTTGGGTTTTTAGCCGCGTCAAATTCGCAGCGTTTCGGAAGTTGACACTGCTTTTAATGTCAAGCCACCACTGAACATCTACTGATGATGGCAGAAAACGGATCTACATTCGCTTACAGAAATTGTTAAGCACCCAGAAGGAATGGCGATAATGGAATGAAACTGTTGGTGTTGAACTGCCGCCTGTCTTTCTTTCAGTCATTACAATATCAGATGAAATGGGTAACGAAGTTTGTAGTACACAGGAAAACTGCTGCTCCCATCTAAGTATGGTGTTGCACCAAGTTGAGCCTTGACACATTCGTCACATAAATGTGGGGCGGTGACATATAGCCTAGTTTCCACTATTGCGGCGAATTGCCTCATAGCTATTGTAACTGGCCTATGAGATCTGACAGATTGACAATATGTTAAAATTGTCGTTGGAGATGGTCTTCCAGATGTTCAGTTATGGACAGACATACGCAAAATGTCAGTCCATTAAAGGAGCCATGTGTGGATGGGCATTGTCTGTTGAAATACAAGTGACTGAATAATGTTACTATGATAGCGAATAACTACCAAGGGAGGGGGGGGGGGGACTTAAGTCATATCTGATGACTCCAAAAACCGTTATTCCATGAGTTTTGCTGGTATGTTTCTGCCCAATATTGCCAGAATTAATCCTCCTTCATTGCCACCATGCGCAAATAGGGTTGTCATCTATGGTCAGAAAAAATTGTGATTCAATGCTTAACAAGATGAGGCGATGCCCGTCTTCCATCAGTGCCAGCTGGGTACATCACGATTCCAAACGCAGTCACCTATGATACAGTGTTAATGGAAGCCGAACGTTGGAAAGATGTGCCTGCAGTTTGGCCAATGTCAGAAGTCAAGAAACGGTATGGGATGACACAGAGTGTTGTACAAAGTCCAATACCTGTATCCGGATGGCAGATGCAGATGTCTTTGGGTTGCGTGATACATGACGTGTCTTAGGACGATCCTCTCTTGGTATGGCAATATGAACATTTACAAATTATGTTGGTGTCCTTGAGTTCATTTTTGTTCTAACACCAGACTCGTGTAGCATCTTCGTGCCTACATGACAGAATACGATCACTCGACCTCATAACATCTCACAATGAAATCCATATAAAACTTCTACAGGTGACGCAAATATTATCTGATACAACCACGAGGCATCTGACATGTCTGGTGACGTATTCTGATGGTGTTGACTGATTGCTGGACGCACAGCCACTGCTCCCCCTCACTGTTCTTACACTTCTGAAGTAACTACTCATGCCTTCTGTTAGCTCTGTGTTAAGCCAATCACTCTTTGAACATGTCTGTCACTATTTATATATTAGACCACTTCTTCTGGGTGCTTAACTATTTTTTGTTATGAAATATACCCAAAAACAAATATTATGTTATGTTATTGGACATTGTGATTACAATAAAATGATAAAACATCGATCATTTCTCGATATTCACCGTACAGTTCATAGGTGTTTCAGGTTTTAAATCTTCAGTTTTACTTTTTTTCCTGATATTTACTGTGTATTTAAGCTTAATTTCATTCATCAAGTACTGTCAAGCGCGTGAAGATCAATCATTACGCCTGCTTCAGTGATGGATATGTGAATGTGATCCTCCTGCACGATATGCTCGTCGACCCAGCCTGTCGCAACCTTTCACTTCGATGCTTGTTTTAATACAGACACCTCTTGTTGGTTATGCGGTTGTATTTGTACTAAGGAAGACTGGAGAACACGAACTTGTCGATTCCTTATGTCATTGTTGATATATGACTGCTAAGATGAATCTCATTCCATTACGTCTTCTGACTGCAAGAGGCAACATTGTTATATGAGAAAAAGTTATAAAGTGTCATAAATACAGAGTTTAGATTATCGCGCAGTTGCTTCTGTGGTGGCAGAAGCAACAGTTTAACGTGGAATCCAAACCACGGAATATCCTTGCGTTTCTCATATTATTTAGCGGATTTCTCATAAATTCTTAGCCGGATTATCAAGCGGTGCGCCGAACTTAGAAAGCAACGATAACGTCGACGATGACGCTGCTGCCGCTGACGACGACTATGACTTCAAAGTTGGCGGTTCCGACGATGACGCCACCGACGATGATGCCACCGACGATAACGCCACAGACGATGACGAAACCGACGATGACGTTACCGACGATTACGCCACCGACGATGACGCTACAGACGATGACGCCACCGACGATGAAGCCATCAATGATGACGCCACCGACGATGACCAAACCAAGGATGACGAAACCAACCAGCACTAATAAACAAAATCGGATGCTCCTCTTTTTGGTGTCTTGCTTAATATTGTCATAGAATCCACTTAGTATTATTTTTCTGTAGAATTCACAACGCAAAGAATGCAAGCCTTTCTCTCCAAGAAATTTGAAGTTCGTTTGAATCTAATCGTATCAATTTATAAACCTTTCTATTGTAAGGAAACTTTTGCCTCTCCATTACGTGTCTGTTTGCGTTGGAACTAACACCAGTATGATAAAACAGCACATGCGTTGTTAGTCTGTTAGCTAACCGAATTGGCCTGCAGATTGTGTTTCTGTTTGTTACAGGGTCAGGTCTGGCTTCACCGGGCGCCGTGGCGGCAGCCCTAGTGCTGGCGACCGCCACCAGGTAGCAGTGCAGTCGTTGAGGACGCCCCACCCCCCGCGTCCGTCGTTGTGTTGTGAACTGGAAAGTGACTCTTTGTTGAACCGAGGAAACAGTGCAAATGTTTGTATTGCGGTTTTTTGGTGTATAAATGTTAGTAGTTACACGGTGCTGATTTAAATGGGTTGGTCAGCTTGCCTCAAAATTTACTGCAGCGTATAAATGAAACTTAAGTATGGTGGATTCTCCAGATACTTCTGTTAGAAATCTGTTATATTGACGAATGATCTGGTATTATAAGAGATTAATGATTATATACTGAATAGATGCTTTTAAGGCGTGTGTCTTAAGCAGAAGAATGTTGAAACAACTTTTCCTTACATCTTGATGTTTAAATTTCACAGTATGATAAAATACATATAAAAAGCGTTGCTCAGTGTATAAAAAAAGCGTAATCCTGAATGTCTCGACCGTATTGTGCTTATGTCATCTAGGAAATGCATGTAGTTGTAAAAATAGTGGATCAGTTATGTTGAGCCACGTTTTGCATGTTGTCATTTTCAATGGATTTGGCAATGTTGACTGTTCTGTATGTTCCTTTGTAGACCCATAAAACTTGTTTAACAGCAGTAGATTTCAAATAAGACGTTAATAATCATTACAGTTAGATCTTACAGAACTTTTTGTTTAGGATTTCTGCTTGATATAGACAAACCAGGGTGTAGATTGTAAAACATGCTCTAATGTTTCTGTTATATCTGTGATTGAACATATCTGAGTATCTTTGAAGACCACAATTATCTCGTACAATAAGCTCCGAATATCCGTCATTTTTGTGAATGAAGTATTGAACAGTAATTTGTGAGTAACTATGACGAAATCGTTGAATACCTGGCAATTTCTGCGAACTGAACTTGTGACGTACTTTGCAACCACACCTGCTTGCTGTCGTGGCTGTAAAATATGACAAGAACCGCAACCCATACGAATCAGCCATCGTTATTGCAGTAAAATATACCTGTCTTTGCTGTTTGTCCCCATAGATGAAACAATAAATATTCGAATCTGTTTTGAGTAATCTGGCACAATTATTTCTGTCTCATCATTATTAACCTCTGTAAATCGTCTATTTAATTAGAAACATGATACATCGTAACAAGTTATTATCAAATGTTTTGGTGTCTTAGCTTCACTGCGTTATTGGGTGAGTATTTACCGTGGAAAATCGGCGGAGGTAAGTATCGAATACCATCAGAAATAAAACTAGATAGAAACTCAAATCATTTCCAGAATATGCTTCGCAGGTCACCGAGGATCAAGGGGAGAATGATCTTGTGTCTTCATTTTTCCCCACAGTTAATCATCGAGGATGGGAAAAAATAGTCGAGCTACCTAAAGCTATATGAGAGTTAAAAGACAGAAGATAGTTTGGTTATACTCGATTTCCTAAGCAATAAGAATTAAAGGGACGAAGCGCAATAAAATGACTATAAAATAAATCTACAAAACATCCGTAGACCCAGAACACGCAAATAAGTTGGTTCTAAGATGCCTTCAATTCTTGGAATTAAAATGATTCATTAACGCTATAATTCTTCTATACCATCGTATAGTTTTAACAAAAACACTGATATCCAAATTTAGTAATTATAACTCCTAAAAAAATAGATTTTATACATGGTTTTCTAAAAAAGTTTAAGAAGCAAACGGGTGGTCTTAGAATGAACAGTATACTGAGTTTGGTGGGTTAATCGTTATCACTGTGGCCTGGAATTCTAGAAGAAGTGGATGCAAATCCCGGTCAAACACCAAGATTTCTGTTTTCTGTGGTTTTCAGAAATAATTCCAGGCGAATGAAGTTTTTATTTTTTGTTATTTTTTTTTAAGTAGGCCATGGCCAAATTACTTTCCGTTTGCAACGGTCATACGTCTTGTTGCTTTGTGAAATGTAAAAGTGAAATTGAAAAATCTTTATTTTATGTGTAATAAATGTAAAATACTAATCAGATATTTTTTGAAGAATCTCTGACAGCAAGAAGAAAAAGTGAAAACTAGTCTACGAAAGATTTTTGGAAGAGGATTATTATTGAAGGAATGGAATGGCTTGAGGTGATGAAGTGAATGAGATGAGAGGAGAAAAAGCACCGGTAGGGTGATACAGGAACATGAAAGTAATTTGAAGTACGGAAAATGTCCCCGCAGGGGCCTGGTACGCAAGTGCCAGGTACGGGTTTGGCGAACCCACGGTGCCCGAGCTGGAAACTTGTGAGCGCCGCAAGGTTCCCACACCGTAAGCTCCAACAACCATCGTATGACATGATGGTGGAACGTTGTGTGCCTTGGAGATCGGTGATCTTGGCTTCATCGCCCGGATCGCGAGGACGGAACAAACCTCTACAAAAATACCCTCAAGGTCAGACACGTGCCGATGAGGCGAATGGGTGATGAGGGAAATCACTCGCTAGCGTGCAACCTCAGGGGCACCTGCGCACCCCTGTAGTATTAACATTTCATTTTAAATTGGTTATACTCGTGGGACCAAAATTCCAGCTCACAAGAAAACCAATAAAACCTGCGGTACGGGTGTGCCGCAGGCTAATATAATTACACCCAGTTATAAGAAGCGGGTGAGGGTTGATAGCCCGCCCGCTTCAGAAAATGACAGTAACGGAAAGGTATGTTCGCTTGCGAACACCTTTGTTGTAATGGAAAGAACGGAAGGATCATTCGAGAAAGTTTCGCCTTTCTACATTCAAAAATGATTACAAAGACTGGTAGGGACCCTGAATTCTTTAAAGAAGCTGAGGAACGGGATGCTGCTGCTGGAAACATCCACCAGTAGAGAAGCTACCCTAGTCCTTAACTGTGTGAAGCTCTGATAGTTCGCTGTTACTTGCGAACTTCACAAATCCCTGAATTGTACCAAAGGCGTTCTCACCTGCCGCGACATAATAGATATTGGGACCGAGGAACTGGTTAAGGAGTGGCAGGATCAGAAAGTGGTCGAGGTACGTCAGATAACGCGAAGGGTTAGTGGCAGTATTGAAAAAACTGCCACCTTCGTCCTGACGTTTGACACTCTAGTACTGCCAAAGAACATCAATGCAGGCTACATAAATCTGAACGTCCGTCCGTATGTTCCGGACCTGATGCGCTGTTACCAGTGTCAGCGGTTCGGAAATACGTCGACGTCGTGCAAAGGTAACCCCACCTGTGGTAGATGCGGCAAGGGCGCACATGAGCCTGGTGTTAGTTGCACGCTCCCACAGGTGTGCGTCAACTGCTCCGGGTCGCACCCTGCCTGGAGTAGGGAGTGTCAAGTGTATCTTGAAGAGCGCAAGATACAGGAGGTGAAGACCAAAGAGGGATTCCCTATGGGGAAGCTAAAAAGTAGGCCAAGTCGCCCGCCGCTCCAATTTTTGGAACTAGTTTTGCTAAGATGGCTTAAGCTCCCGTCAGGAAGCAGAGTGTTGCTACCCAGACGTCCGTTGCAGACTATCACCATGTCAGTGCAAATGCGGTGCAAAATCCGCTAAGGTTGTTACATCTAAGACTGCGGACGTTGGTAGCAGCACGTCTGCGACCTCGACCACACCAGCAGCAATAGTGAAGGTTCCACCAGCATTACCAATTAAAGTCATTGCACCTCCAATTCCACCACGTGCAGTGAAAGGAGTAGCAACACCTTCTGCTACCAATACTAATGAAGGCGATCAGAAGGCCCGGTGCCCGAAGTTCAGGCAGACGGACCCAACTCAGTTTGTGAAAACCCCTCTTCGTCCCCTCCCAGGTTACCTGGTAGTAGGGAAAACAAGGGAAAGAGTGCGAGGAAGAAGAAAGCCAAAGAGGTGTTTGGTGAGTTGGCTGAGTCGGAGATGTCTGTCTCTTCGGAGCCAGAAGAAACTGAAATGCTGGTGGACGAGCCCGGTCCCGTTCCTCAGCAGATAGTGACCGAAGACCCACCCGAACGGGGGCGGGTGAAACTAAACAGGTAGGATGATGGATGGGTGGCCTCTTTACAGCCACCCATCCACATGCATTGTTTTTTTTATTTTTTCAATGATATAATTAATGTCTTGCTGGCCACTATACAGCCAGGGAGACATGTAGTGTTTTTAATCCTCTTGTGAACCTTTCTGGCCCCTTTGGAGCCATCCAGGTGTTGTACTGTCTTAAATCCTGGTGGCCGCTTTGAATCCACGTCAGATTTTATGATTTATTTTATTTGCTGTCTGAATGGCCGACCCCTTTACAGTCGACCATGTAGATGGTATTTTAGTATATTTTTAGCCAAATTATTAGCTGGTCATTGTTAGGGCGCTAATGACTTTGCATTCGACGCACCCTAAAGCCGCAAAAACAACAATATTGAGGGGGATGAGTGTCCATTTTACAGCCACTCAACCATGTACATAGTTTCTATTCTTGTCGTATTATTAGTTGTAAGCTTTTATATCTGGTTGGCCTCTTTACAGCCAACCAGATATGGTTTGTTAAGTTCTTATTTTTAATGGCCCCCTTACAGCCAACATTTTCGTATTTTATTTATATTTTCCGGCTGTGTGGCCGACCCCCATACAGTCGGCCATACAAACGGTAATACTGTTAATTTTAAGCCACATTGCTTAGCCGAATATTGTTTGGGCGCTAATGACACCGTTGTCGACGCGCCCTTAAGCACCACCAACAACAACAACAACAACGGAAAATGTTTGCGGCTGCGACCATAGGGAGCAATGCTGATTTTGAAGTTGTGTTATGTTTATTTTTCATAGTGTGAAGAAAAGCGATGTACAGGGGAGAGCAATGTATGAAGTGTTGCAGAAAGATTTTATGTTTTTTGTTTTTGTTGTTTTTTTTTTGTTTAAGGAAAATACCATAAAAGAATTTCAGGTAGAGTATATAGGTTTCTTTCAGACAGTAAAAAGAAAGATAAATTATAATCGGATTGGCGAACGTTGGAAACCGCCTTAGCAAAAAGAGACCGCAAACATAGCATTTCCCACCTGTGCGGTGTATTATGGAGAACGACAAGGTTAAAGACAATATTGTAAATATACTTATAATCATCGTTGAATGATCTGAGCTAGATTTGAATGTTGATTAATCGGCATAAGAGAACTAAATAGTATTAGTGTACGTAGTAAATTTCCATATGCCAAGAGTTCACCGAAAGGGTGGGATATACTTTCCTTTCCCATGTTACCCTCTCGTCTCTAATGGCCGAAACGTCGACCAGATATAAAGGTCTGAGAAAAAAAATTGCGTGATCTTCATTTTCCCGTCCACTGAAAAAAATACACAGAGAAAAGTTCGAAATCGATATTTCATTTAATTTTGTCTAATATAATTGTTAACAAACAACCCTCGCATTCTGTAAGGACAGCTGGTATATACTGTTTAATGGAATCTCAATTTAAAGCATCCAGTCGTACAGCACATGTGGCAAATAGGCAGAATAAAGCGAAAATTTGATTAAACCAAATGAATATGATTGAACAAAAACAATAAACGAATATCTGTACGCTTAAATTTAGCGCTCTCCTTTGTGCTGCAGGCAATATCACTCGGAGCGTAAATTCTGTTTATTCTATCTGCGAAACATCCTGTGTTTACAGTGGTATTTAAGAGACACCGCAATATCCTTAAAAAGTATTTTTTTTTCCTAAATTTTAAAAACCGATACAGAAATTTTCAGTTACCTGATCATTCAACGTTAGTATTACGAAATAACTTAAATTCATCTCTCTTATGTACACAATATTTTATTTTAAATAAAATACCAGATAGTATTCGCTTTTCAGATTATTGCGTTACAAAAACCAAGTATTCCATATTGAATTGCGTGTAAATAAAAAAATAGGTTATTTAGGAGAGCTGAATCGGTCTTGCGCAAAGCGTAAATTATTTTGAGATGTTGCAGATTCCTTAAGCAATGTTTATACTATTTTCTAGCTTAATAAGGCAGCCCAATGTTGTTTAGAAACCAATCTGATGTTTATCTGTCGTAACATGTACATATTTATGAACTTTAAAGGAAGCATTACAATTTTCTCCACACAATGGTCAAGCCATCTACAAAGTTAGACGATGAGTGCTTTTATTCTAGCAAAGATAAGATCGCTAGCGTAGTTAACTTGGCATTCTGGAAGACACGAGTTCAATATCCATCAAGCCACTGTTTCCCCAAATTACTCGAGGTATATGTCGTGATTGTTCCTGCAAAAGGACAAAGTGAATTTCTTCCTTTCTGCCAAACCTATCCCATATCCAGTGACCTCAACGTTGATGAACCATATAATCCTAGAAAGTAATTCATGGTATTTTGGCATGACTGCAAAGGGAAATGCAATTAAAGTACATTGTCACATACTGGCGTGGGGGAAAGTAACTGTACAGAAGTTGTTACTGGTAAAATATGTTCCGTTACTTATCGCCAGAGAAAAACTTAGTCACATTCTCGTTAAACATATATCAGTGGATTTTAAAGTGAATTTAATCAATAGTACTCATCGTGTAATATGGAATCAATGGTAAGGTGTAAAAGTTTTCACCTTTCTTAATCCGCAAGTCAACTTAGTTGTTTACAGATCGTGGTGTCGTTAAAGGATTAATAAGTGTTAGAAAATAAGCAGTGATTCAGTTTTCACTTATCTTCTACACTCGAACCAATCTTCCTAATTACGAAAAGAACATTTTGAAACTGCAATAAGGGAGCGCCCATTAAAGACGTGAGGTGTTTTTCTGGAATTCCGGACCCTCCCCCCCCCCCTTCTGGTGAGACTTCGTGAGATTTGGTTGCCCCCCCCCCCTGTAAAATGGCGTGAGATTTTGACGGAGACCCCCCTCCCCCCCTAAGAATTAACCTCGTAACTTTTTGAGATTTTTTTTTTATTGTTCTCATGCTCCTAAGGGCGGTTATACCACCCTAAAATCGACTTTCGCATGATGTGTAGACCTACTTTATTTTTCTGGCTCTACTATTCTACAAGAATTTCAAAACCTCACGTGAGATTTCTGTTGACCCCCCCCCCCTCCACCTTGGTGAGGTTTCGTGAGATTTCACCGGATCCCCTCCCCATTTCACCTCACGTAATTGGTGGACGCCTCTAAGGCTATGCTGAATTGAATCTGGATACCGCTGAGGTTAAACTTGGCCAATTCTCCATATTACCATAAAAGTAGCTAAGGTAAAACTTGTTTTCAGACAGTATTCGAAACAATCAAAAATTCTGAAAGACGCTACGACACAAAGCGAAACTCAGCTGAACTTCACTTACTACCGTTTTAGTGGTTACAAGATACTATCCACTTAAAACGATCAACAATTTAAGTTAGGGGGCGTCCATTAATTACGTGAGTGTTTTTTTTTTTTTTTTCGAAATCCGGACGTTCCCCCCTCCCAGTGAGATTGGTGGAGACATCCTTCCCCTTTGGTGCGATCTCGAGGGAAACCCCCAACCCCTTTCCCGCTAACGATCTCGTAATTTTGGATACCTTTTTTTTTAGCTCTCCTGTTCTTCAAGGTGAGAACCCTCCCCCTTCCCCCAGTCCCCTAACGTGAGATCGACGTCAGAAGTAATATGAAGAACTTTTGTTAGTTTAATGTTCTTCCACGAAGTAAAAAGATGACGCTAGCTCTCTGTCCCCTCCTGTTGGTGATATTTGTTGACCCCTTCCCCCTATTTGACCTCACTTAATTTATGTACTCCCCCTTACCAAGCCAGTCGATGTTTTCCTCCACGTTAAGACTTCTGTTCCGTCCGTCTGGAACAACTATTTACGCACTCCCGCTGCTGTAAGACGAAAAGTGCGCCATAATGTCCATGGCATCTATTTATACACTTTTTCAAATTTCTTGCTCTAGTGCAACCCGACTAACGTATCGAAAGACGGCGGTTCTTCCACTAAAGTTCTATGTTGCAATAATTTCTTATAATGACGTCACGAAACATCGAGCCATGCTCTAACTTCTCCAAAAATGATTCAAAACTCCTCAAATAAAATCCCAAAATAAGCTCAAGTACCCTATCAAAATTTTATCGATTGTGCAGAAACGTAGAGTCACGATTAATTGTCAAAATATTTATGAAGATTTACTTTTGTACGTAACCCGGACGGTACAAAAAATACTGGCCGGTGTGTTTGTTACGGACAGGACATGCTCCCTCTGGCTGGGACACTTCGCAGGCTGGCTGGCAGTAATTCAAAATTCTGTTGAGATAAGTGCCAGCGAGGCAAGGTGCTGGCGCCCCCAGGGGTAGCCTTTTTCTTGTTTCCTCGCAGCGCGAGTGAGTCATTGCGTGATAGCGCCCATTGCAATTCGTCCTGCTTTATACGCTCCTCGCCCACGCCGGCTGCTACTGCCCCTGCCTGCTGATACCGCACAGTGATAACTCCAGCAATCAAATCCCGACAAATAACTTTCCGGGCGAGAAGCAATTCGTTTCTGTTCCCGTACCCATCACTAAGCCGGCTCTGATTGATTTCACCGAACGTATAATTACACTATTCTACGTGGTCCGTGTGAAATGATATTCGATGAATAACGAGGTTGGTGATTTGTTGTGTGATGAAAGACGAGCAGGTTCATTTGTAGAAATTATTTATTTTTCAACTGAAACAAGTACGTAGCAGGACACTCACAATGCCTTACGAAACAATTAGAAACTATGAAATACTACCCTAACAGAAACAAAAAATTCCGAAAAGCTTCTTACTCTAGAAAACACATACAGTTTACTCATATCTCTGTGATATGTAGTGTTGACATTTAGCGGTAACGGTATTAATTATTATCGACGCTACTGGAATCTAGCGGCTAGTTTCTCAAATGACTACTACGCATGACCTTCATAGTTAATACTTTTGCCATTTGCAAGTTGATTAATTAATTTCTTAATTAATGATTTGATCTAAGCGGAGAACTTAGTCATTAAAATGACACCTCCTTTATCGATTTTGGTTAAGTATGAGAGGGGAACGGTGGGTAGACACAAACGCCTCTCACAAATAATTTATATGTTATTTTTATTTCAGTAATAAAAATTAAAGTTGATAACCTACCCTTTCGGTGTATTCCTGACATTGGATATCTTCTACATACACTAATGCTTTTGACCATTCTTATTTGAATTAATCAATATTCGAGTTCTAGTCATTCAACAATTATTATAAATGATTTTACAATATTGTGTTTTACCTTGTCGTGCTCGTTAAAACTTTCCAACCAGCAAGGAAATGCGTTTTTTTGCTGTCTCTTTTTGCTAAGACGGATATTAACGCTCGCCATTCCGGTTATAAGTCATTATCTTTCTTCCTACCATCTGAAATAAATCTTTATACTATACCTAAAATTCTTTTATGATTCTTTCCTCTAAAAGAAATCAACAACACTATAAAATCTTACTGCAACACTTCATATATTACTCCACTCTATACATCACTTTTTACGTTGTGAATAATTAACATAACACAACTGCAATATCAATAATGTTCTCTTTGGTAGCAGCCGTACATATTTTCATAATTCAGTATCCTTTCATATTCCGGTATCTACCTTCCGATACCATTTCCAATTTCGTATCGTACAGTTCTCATCAAAATATTTCCTTAATTCCTTCATTTTTCTTATTATGTAATCTCCATGACCAGTTCTCACATTTTCTCTTTGCTATCAGAGATTCTTCAAAAAACATCTTATTAATATTTTATAACATCACTTTATATTTGTTATACATAAAATAAATAAAAATTAATCTTATTTTTTAACATTTTACAAAGCAACTAGATATATGTCTATTATAAATAATATCATTAGCGTTGCTGTAATGCAAATAGTTATTAACAAGAGTTTAATACGTATCACAGAAGGCTAAAGCCAGCGTTATCGCTGGTATTAAGGGGTATTCCAAACTGCAGGATGTTAGGTACTGCGGGCAATCACAAAGGTGCTGGGTTGTCTATTCTGCACTATTTTCTCACCAAGTTGAATCCTTGCGATAGCGTCATCTTGCAAGAATTTAAAGTTATGATAATTAACACTTGATTATACAGCTAATACCTATTTTTGACATCATTCCGGTTACCCTGGGAATGTGAGGTCAACGCCTGAGCTACTTCATAACAGCAAATGTTTACTTACACTAGTTTCTGTGATGTGGTTACTCATGACAGTTTTTCTTCATCTCTGGGTAACATATAATTGGAAGTTTTCACATTCTCTTGAAACAACAGCTGAAAAAAAAAGATACGTCATACAATATAAAGTTGCCTGCAAAAAATATTGAGTGGTAATACAATACGAAAGATGAACAGACCGGACGTTGGCTTAAAATTGCGAGGAGACCAATGAAACAGAGTTAAAAGTTTCATGTTCTTAAGTGTAATACTACGAAATTACGCCGAAGAGCAATATAAGGTATTAATTTATTTTTTAGTAGACCCTATGATATGTATAGTTTACAGTTTTCACTAATAGGAAGGAAGGTAGGATGTTTATTAGAGAATAATTATTTAATTTGTCCAAGTTTCCTCCTGCTGCTCGTTGAAGTAATCCACTCCTCTTCAGAAACTAGTGGGAGCGGAGGCTACGCCAACACAAAACAAGTTTCATTAGTAGGGTGAATTTTGATCCAACGGGCAATTCATAAGAAAATTTACTTAGAAGCACTTATTTCTCAATCGTTTATCAGCTCTCATTTCATCACGTAGCAAGGGTACGTGTTCACCCTACCATTAATTTCACGGAGTTCCGTGAGACAAGCAGATGGTTGAGCAGGGATTAACATCTTTTACAAATACGTGAATCCTTTAGCGAAATTTAAGTTGGCTAACTTCTCGACCACACAGCTATATCAGCGGCCCATGTTCCAGCATTAACATAGATCGACCTATGTTTGTGTTTTGTTTATGCGTCACGCAAACTTAACCACTTAGTATTCTTTGCCTCTCATTCGAATAAAATAAATTTCTTAAAGAAAAAAAAAAAACTGTACCTGATTGAGAAGTTATTTTCGAATTTATCAGTAAAAATTAACCAAGAATTCGTTGAAGTATTCCAGGTATCAGACAAAAATTTATTTGTTGCCCTATGTTATTGTATTTATTGAACTACCCCAAGTGTCAATGTGTAGCACGGTTCTATTTCATTCTGATTTTGCAGTGGGTGTATAACTTAATTTCAGAGTGTGAAATATTCTGTAAGAAGATTAAAGTGCTCAACTTATCATGACAAATTACTTAACTGAATCAAATTTTTGTTAAAATATTAATTCTCTATGCAATTATATAGTGATATTCGGAATGTGGCAAAGTTAAGATAAGACATGGCAGAATTGTTCTAAACAATGACTAAGATCTGGCTAAATTCATTTCATCACCCCCCCCCCCCTCCCCGCCCCATTTCCAACAAAATTACATTTTTTCTATGTATTGCAGTATTATACTATTTACTGCATTGTTACAAACTATTTAGTCTATAACCAAACGATTCATAGCATTTGTGAGAAATCTGAAATCTTTTTGTGAGTTTTATCGTGTAGAATTCACTTAATGGATTGCATCAAACACAGAACCTTCCAAGGAATTCATGTTTGCTTTCCAGACACAATTATTAACTTAGGATGCATTTACAGTATTATATTGTATATTGTAACCCGAAAAAGAAAGCAAAAATTTTTAATAATAAATAATGTAACGCATGTGAATATCCGCCGCCAAGTGGTGACTCCAGAAAAATGAAATTTGTAATGCACTAAACCATGTTCATGGCAGAAATTTAGGTTATCGTCCCCTGGTGTATCTTTTGGAAGAGTATACCTTAATGGACTGGCACCGCGTTTCCCTAATTCTTTTCGTTCATATTTCATTCATTCACATCGCAGTAATCCATATAAACAGTAAAACTTACATGCACTTCCATCGCTGGAGTATGACAAGGGGAAACTACCCCTCTTAAGTTTCTCAAGATGTTGCCTCGGTGAAGTAATATCCTTCAAGGCTCCGCGACTACTGGGTTATCGAAAGTGGCGAGTATCATTTAATTTAATTTAATTGCAATGGAGCACAGGCTGCGGTGGCAATTTCCCTAGATCCCCATCTCCCCCCTGTCCTGCACCGACCTACTTTTTCCCTCTACAAATTTTATCTTTAAATTCTTTTAAAGTTTTTGGTAACTTATTCATCATTTCTATTGGTAATTCATTCCAATCCCTGACACCCTTTCCTAAAAAAGAGAATATTCCCACACCCTTGTGCCTGAAATCAAGTGCCAGCTTGTGGTCATGGTCATCTTTTCCCTTCCATGCACTACTTTTCATACCTACTGCAATATCTTCCCATGCCTCATCGCCAGTATATGCCCTGTACACTCCCATGACCCTCCTCATCCTCCTCCTGTCTTGCAATGAATCCCATTTCAGCTCCTTTATCATATCCATCACTGATTGCATTCTGCGGTAATTTCCAGAAACAAATCTAGCAGCCCTTTTTTGCGCCCTCTCCAACTCCTGTATTTGATACGTAAAATGAGGGTCCCATAATACACTACCATATTCGACCAATTGTCAAAACAAAGTTTTGTAACCCAATTCCTTTACTTCTCTCGTACATCCCCTCATCACTCTCTCCAACAAGTACAGAACCTTGAAACCATTTCCTACCACCTGTACAATGTGTCCTGCCCAGTTAAACTTGTTATCAAATGTAATGCCAAGATATTTGATAACAAGCTTAACTGGGCAGGACACATTGTACAGGTGGTAGTAAAAGGTTTCAAGATTCTGCACTTGTTGGAGAGAGTGATGAGGGGATGTACGAGAGAAGTCAAGGAATTGGGTTACAAAACTTCATCACTTGAATGTCAGTTCCGCTACGTACAGCAGATGCAGTGATGCAGTTTTCAAACCGTAACAAAAGCATGCTTTCCAGTAAAAGTTCATTTTATCAACAGCAACCTATAAATGCTACAGACTATTGATTATGCGGAAACTACGTGGTATAAAGAAACAAACCTCCTTCCCACTTCGCTTTTGTTTGTTTATTGTTTTTCTTTTTTGTGTAGTGTTAATATGTTTCTTCCAATTTTACTAAGACGTAGCACAATTTGTTTTGTATAACAGAGAAAAAGTATTTGGCTTAGATTGGTAGGCTGCGCGTTTGCACCAGAGAGTAGTGTAAGTACCTTTGGAAAGTCAGTCAGTCTTAAAGATAATATGGTTTAGTCAGCGTGATATGGAAATGCGTGGTGAGGCTTGTTTTGGTTTGCCTTTCTAGGTTTATGGAGACAGTATAATATGTAAATTGGATTAAAAAGAACACGGAGAGAACTGAATAAGATGGTAGTTAGCATAAAGTTGTCTGAACAGTGTAAAAGATATGTTAGTAGCATATGGTGAATATATGGAGATTTAAATACGAGTGAAGTATTTTGATTGTTTCGAATCCTATTAGAGACTTATCTTGGATTTTCAATCCTCAAATCCAGTCCTTCGTTATTGCATACAGAGTGTAAGCAAATTTGAATGAAATGAATAGGAAGCAGGTGTATCAGGTAAACTTACAAGTGGCTTTCGTAAAGAAGACAAAAATAAGTATTATTACATGTGGCATTCCGTGACGAAGACATGGAATAGTTTATGAGCATACGAAGCAGTATTATTACAGTTGTCATAATGTGCAGAAATCCAACTGTAGTCACATATAGTGATCCGCTTGCTCTGGAACTAAACGGTTGGAAGGAAATAAAATTATTTTAAATAATGTTTGCTCAGTAACAATGCGATGAATTACTTTTCAGTCCACAAGAATGATTCGCGCCGAACTAGTTAAAGGTAAGGATGTGCAGTGACAATAACGAATGATATGTGAAAACTTTTAAAAAACTTTGTTTATGACGAAATACAATACGGACAAATCGCAACAGAAATCAATAATTTTGTAACGTTAAACAAAAATGAAAAGTGATGATGAGTTCTAAAAAGTAACCCGAAGTTGACAAAATCTATGGCATCATTGTTAAAAATCACCGTATTTTTATGACGTTGAGGTTATTAGACGCGGGAAAACACTGTGCGCAAGGCAACATGATAAATAATTGTAATTAGCAAATGATCTGTACATGATACATTTTTTATGCAAAACAGAACATATGCTTAGGATTCTGCAACGTATTGTTGTAAGTTATATATGGTTATTTGTCCATCCTTGTTTTATACAATCTGTTTATTTGCATGTGTACAGATTTCGGTTGGGTATTCAGAAAGATAAATTGCTGGCGAAAAAAAAAAAAAACATTGTTTAGAAACATTGATATTTTTGCCACTTTAAGAGTCTAAATTGTAAAAATTACTTTCTTAAAATAAAATGCGACCAAAGCGGATACCGTAATCTTTAAAATGACACCTCATTTATCGATTTCGGTTACATATGGAGGGATATAATGGTTTGTGACAAAAACACCTTTTAGAAATAATATACACGATTTTTGATTGTGGTTTAAAATTATGTCACTTTCTGTTGATATCTTATGTCTTCACCGTTTTTGTTTCTCTATCCTTACTCCTTTGCTAACATATACAGCCTTTGAGGGCTAGAAAACCGCGAGCTAGCTACATTTAACTTCACATGGGAAAGACCTCTTTTATAAGTGTACCCCTGTTATTTCCAGCGTCTCTTCCTGCGCTTTATTGATAGTCATCGCTAAGGCTTATTATAGTGGGAACTGTAGTCGCTTAAAATGGATTGGTAGATCTGTTGGAATTCAAGGAATCAACACATCATCACTTTTTGCTATTCCAGTCATAATCACAGCTTTTATTACGTTTCACCTAGTTTTGGTAATTTTAAGCGCATACCGTTGCATAATAGTGGCGTCTGTGCATGAAAATTTATGGCCGGAGGATACACAAACTGACTGCGAGAGAAACAAAGCCTGATGACAGATGTAACATTACAGATACACATGCTACCCCTCTGTCTTCCATCATTAGGTTAACTTTCCAAATTTCATGACATAGTATGTTATTGTTGCGAAAAAGTATCCTGTGCCCTTCTTAATTATACATAGTATTTCCTTGTCAAATTTCATCAAGTTCTGTTTAGCCGTTTAGTCATGAATACGTAACAAACACACAGAGAGAGAGACACTTTCGAATCTACTATATAATTTCTTAAGGTCACCCACTCACCTCGATAGCTATTGGCTGGAGAACGGTGTCACGTGTCAGCCTTCGCTCACAAAAAAGCGACCAGAGATACCATTAGAAGGAATTCGTGATTATGTATATAATTTAATAACTAAGCAACTGCTACTAAATTAATTGGTATAATACATTCATTAGGTTTGCTTTTCATAGCGTTTCATAATTAAAAAAATTAACAAATTTTGTGACTGTAAAATACGTGGATCTGTTTTTCAGTAACTTGTTACTAAATAAAGCAACTTAAAAAAAATTGAATTACTGAGTTTCTGCTGTAACCATGAATGCCAATTGTCATTTCGGGTTAGGATAAATTTCAGTTTAATTACAACTTTCACAAATGTTGTTGCTTCACCAAAATGTATGCATTACGGTTTATTTGATTTTTAGGCATTTTACTCACCACTTTCGTTATTGGTCTTTATTCATGTTCACTGTATGTGAGTTATTAGGTTATTTTGAGTGGACATCAGACCTAATGTGTCACCGAATCGACTATTCTGGCAACTTATTTCTGCGGAGTTGCTCAACTGTTTCATAAAATGGAATGTGTATTAAGTTCTCTGGCTGTCACAGATACTATGACCAATGTTTACATTATGAGTGTTTGCCCCGTCTCAATAATAAATAACGTGATGCTTTCGAAGAAAACAGGATTTTTTTTTTTTATTTAATTTTGCAGAGTGAACTTTAAGGGACAAATACAAGTCAAGTTCATATTTAAGCAAGTTCGAGTTGAAACAGTTACTCGATAGCGCGATCATTCCTGTTCGTGTTTATTAACTAACTTTTAACTTGGTCCACAACTCGAAGGTTGGTTGGATCCTCCCGAAGGAGGCATACTAAGCCATTAGTGTCAGAGGTAGGACGGCCAGTTCCTTTCCTCTGAGACCTACAGTTTAACGTGGAATCCGAACCACGGAGCGTCCTGGCATAGCTCATATGATTTAACACAATCTCAAAATTCCTGCGCCTGCCGGGATTCGAGCCCAGGGCAGGAGTAGCGAACGTTTTGATAGCAAGCGCCTTAGCCACTGAGCTACCAGAACGCTCCCGTGTTTAATACCTAGCTCTATGAATGCTTCTGAGTTCTTCAAGTTCAAGAGATTTTATTCATCCCAACTGTGAAACACAGGTCAAATTTATATTTGGCCAGATAAGATCAACCTGTCATAATCTTTAATCGTAAAAACTGGAACTATTCTAGACCCGTGACGATACGCAAAAAACGGGCTTACACTAATTTGTAATATTAGTTTAGATACTTCTAACTAAATTGGTTCTTGTACTTTGCAGGCTCATAGCATTAAAGCCGAGGTCGTATAATTGCATCTACCGGTGACTTTTAAACCTGTCCTGCAATCACATCAGCTCTATGCTCTCCGGAATCGTTCATCAGCATCCCGAATTTTTCTCCCCGGACACTGGATAGCATCTAAATTTATCGCCTCACATCCATTTATGGGTTCCTTTTGTTTTAATCGTTTTGCCATCCGTCTGCCGTATCTGCCGTGCGCGTTTATCTCGGTGATCTTTAATTCCAGGCGAGGCGAGGCGAGGCTAGGCGCGGCCGGGACACTGTGGGCTGCGGCAGCTGGACTCGAGGGCTGGTCGGTCGCTCATAAAGCGAGACGAGCCTTTCGAGAGTCGATATTTCAGCTGGCGGGCGCAAGAAAAAAACCTCCTCTGCCGACCGATGGATTTATCGCCGGTGTCGGCCCGGGGCGCCGTTATTTCTGCCGTCTGTCGGCGGATATTACAAACTTTCTTTCGTCTCGTAGAGTGGTCGGCCCGTTTTCTAGGCTGGCGATTGATGGATTTTTGGAAATGGGCTGCAGACCAGGGGGAGTGCCTTTGTCGGCCACGCGGAAGGTCTGACAGCTGCTACCAGAGTGGAGTTACTCAGGGCTGTACTTCCAGTATCACTATGAGGAGGTGTAGATGTCAGTATGAACGATGTTTTTTCCATATGTGACTGTTCAACTAATGATCGCCATGGCGGCAAGCATCCACGTTAGTTTATTTTGGATACTTGCTGGTAACCCTGGACATTTAAAGTATAACAAACCAACCACGCTGCGCCGGTATAAGGAAGTTATTCATTGCGCCTACGATTTAAGGGTGTAATTTTGTGCATTATAATCAAAATATACTGGTAAACTTTATTACAAATATGCACAATGTAGTATAAAAACAAATACAACTGAGCTGCGGTTTGGACGCCCAGTGAATTCCACACTAGTGTGTGTTTTGTTCCTGGCAGAAATTTTTCGTCGCTCCTATCAAAATTCGTTGGAGATTATTGACTATCATGCGTCAAATAAAGGCATAGTATTGCAAGTTCGAAAAATACAAAAGGGCGAGATTTTAACATCTTCAGCATATAAAAAAACGTGAAAAGGACAGACAAAAAAGGGCGAACTGAAAAATTAAAAAAGGTAAAGGTGCTATAGAGACGTTAATTACAGAGAAAAGTATTCAAAATCTTTCCAAAGTAAATCAGACCGAATGCATCGTACGTGGAGAAGTTTTAGAATAAGTCTAGATACAATGCTATGAAGCAATGACGGCTCATGAAGACTGTGTTTTTATAGATTCTCCGGATATCCGTTATTATTGTGATTTATTACTGTGTCTGAGGCTACCTAACAACTTTTGCGTTGCCAAATAATTAAGGATAAGTGTTTTCAATTTAATTGGTTGAAAAAAATGTTTTTATTACTAACTTCTAATTAATATGAGCTGCAGAAGTTCCCAATTTCATTTTAAGATTAAAATAAAGATAGAAAATGTGTTTATTTTATTTTTATTTGCAGTTAATTTGAAGTGTCCGCGGCTACCTGAACTTCCCCAACTACCATCTTTACAAACACGTTTCTGGAACACTTTGATGTTTCATTTCTTCTCTTTCTCAGCTTGTGTGTTAAAGCTCATCTATATCTAGGCCAGTAGATGTAGAGCGCCACAACATCCAACCTGAAGATAGCGGCAGAGTCAGTCGCCGAAATCTCGTTGTCGCATTTCAACAACATATTACGGCGGAAAACCCGTGATGACTACATTTCATCGATACGCCGTGAAAGCCTTCAATCTTACATCAGATGTAATCACCTTGAAGGAAACAATCTGAGCTAACCACTCACGATTTGTCGAAATAACCAAGCAGTTTCTGGAAAACACGTGACTTCTTAATATTTCCACATCAATCGTAGAAACATGGATGATTAAGGCGAATTATCATCTCTCAAAATGTGATAGCTAACCGCTCATTTTAGTTAAATTAAAGATAATTGAAGATTATACTTGCCAAACAATTGAAAGGTATTATTGTCAATTGATAAAAATTATACCAATGGTTCCTAATGAAACACCACTAAATTTATTCATAGTTAATATCATAAATATTTACACGCCCACGATACACTGCAATAGGATCATACGCACTTTATATAAAAATACAAGTTTCACTTGATATTACTCCAACTCGCGCCAAGGACGGTGCTCAACCCGACCAGGTGTGCTCGCCGGCGCAAAGATTGTTAGTATACCCTACTGGCGTACAACTTACAGATGATAATACTATGCTATCTCAAGGCTGCACACACTACAGCTTAAGAGAGTTCTATAAAATACAAACATTTTAAAATTGTTAAAATAATTAATCATAACACCTATAATTAATGAAAACAAAATATTAATCGTAAAATGATTTGCGGGTTATGAGATTGTCCCAACCGACGTGATGTTATGAGGGAATTAATTGAACGGTTTAAACTTTACCTGACAAATTTGTTTGGGTAGGAAAACGGCTGCATCTCTGGCCAGCGTCTAGCATAGATTATCGCTGGCTATCAAATCCGAGATTTTTTGACATTGTTGTAAAAACAAAATCATATGGACAGCAGTTTTATAAGAACTAATAACACTCATATTATACATGAAAAAATCAGGAATAAAGACATTAATTTGTTAATATATGAAGTGCGACATAAATTGTTAAAACTACAGGTGGATAATTGCCTTATTTGAAAAAGCAGAACCATTTCAGTTGATTAAAATAAAAAGGAAAGCAGTAAACTAAATAATAATAAATTCAAATTGTGTAAACGACTATAAATGAGATTATTATTCAAGCTTTTATTTTAGATCTTTAACAATTTAATTATATATGGTTATATAGTTAATAGAAGATCTTACCTCCATTTACAAGAACCTTACATGGTCTAAGTTATAATACCAAAAAAGACGCAGTCCGGCATTCGTTGGTATTGATTTCTGAAAACAATCGAAAAACCAAATCTGGATGGTCGGGGATCAAACCCGCGTCCTTCGAATGCCTGACCATAGCGTTAACTACACATGTGTAGTACACATCCATGAGGCTGGAAGGGGATCTTCTCGCCAAATTTCAATATTTTCCTGTAAAAATTATCACAAAGATCGCTCATGATGCTAATCTCCGCCATAAGTTGATTTAAACCACAGCAAAGCCAAAAAATGTTTATTTTAATATCATCCTGTCGAACACTGTACATCGATAACCGGAAAAGCGATTCTGTATTACAAGGAATGTTTGAGTTAGATCTGCTGTGCCGATACTGATTGAGCTTGAAATCAGAAGATTAATTATTGTCGTTGCTTTGTAGGCAAGTAAGCTTATTGACCCTGGATACTACAGCTTCATTCCGCACCCTGATGAATTCGCTGACAGGCAGAAAATGATATTGTATCTGTTGATTGAACATTCATGCGGTTCGATTCCAATTTTAAGAAGAGGGTACTGAAATTCCACTTTCCACTACATACCGACGTTTGTTAATTTTGTCAGTAGTTTCGTGGGACACATCACTTTTATGAGTTTGGAGTACGTGTGTGTGGTGTGTCTGGGTATGTGTGTGATTGAATCTTTGTGTGAGTGTGTGATAGTGATGTGTGTTTTTGTGAGTTATTTGGTTACTGAGGGAATATAGGTAAGTTAATGACGCAGTATGTACTTTTGCCTCTGTGACTGCTAACAAGAAATTAAATGATTGTTCCGAGTGAAAAATCATAGTGTATAATGGCTTTATTTCAATTAGGTGATCAGAGCTGTTGAGTGGTAAGTTAATTCATTTACAAAACGATGAGCAAGGAAGCAAACAATAAATTCTTAACTTGATAAGTGGATTGTCACTGTATGTAGTTGCAAATGATGAAATCACTAATAATGTCAACATAATATCACGCGTCTAACTAAAAAATATAGTAGAATCAAATGTTCTTTTAATGTTTATACCAGTTGTTACCCTCCACTTTGTACACTTGAGATTAGAATTTAACTACTAGATTTGGGTATAAAAAGCTGATAGGTATGTAATATTTGTCCCAAATAACCTCGATTCGGCATGATATGTTGGAGAAGCCATCGCTACACCAT
Source organism: Vandiemenella viatica (assembly GCA_031002005.1). NCBI lineage: Eukaryota > Metazoa > Arthropoda > Insecta > Orthoptera > Morabidae > Vandiemenella > Vandiemenella viatica. Next base: position 104,759,224 of record JARYHS010009186.1, on the reverse strand, counting down.
TCTACCATTGAACCTGTCTCATGACGAGAACAAGTTAGGAAATATACAAAACTAAGGTGCGGGTAGGGGGGGGGGGTATAACTGATGGCAACTTTATTTTCAGTCTGGTCTTCTCTTCTTTCTTCAGCATGAAGCATCAGATTCTTGGGTTCTAATAACTTTAACTGCTCGTGTTCTGCTAGAGCCAAACCTTGGAGGCATGTAATAAAAGAAGACGAAGTATACTGATGCCAGAAACTTTTAGGTAAACACAAAATGATGGTATGGCGCAGCGTAAATTAACATCTGTACCAAATAATAAGTTTTGTCTGTAAACGAAACTTGTTAACAGATCATTCACTAACTGACTCAAGCTCTTCCAGTGTGGTTTGAAGGTTTAGGTAGACAGTGTCTTTTAAATTTTCTCCATAAAAACCAATTTGAGTCATTGATCTGTGTGGATACTGAATTCATTTCCGTTGAGACACTGGATGATGTAATGGCAAATTTCATTCGGTGTTTGCGGCAGCTCTCTACTTCCAGCGGCGGACAATTTGAAAACATTGTGATGTGATTCATTCATTGCAATGACTGCTTGCCTTGGACGAGTTTGTTTGTGCATTCTGATACGAGCTGTACAGCATTCAGTGCCATCTGTTAACAGTTATTATACATTTTTGTTTCAGTTTCTGTATGCAATTATTACAGCTTTCTTTGTTTTAGAGATTTTACATTTTGAAATCGGGGACTCCTTTCGTGGACCCAGGGTGGGTATCAAAAGATGTTCTGATGTATGTTTTACTCTTTCCATCATCTTTGACTATCATACAGTAAATTTGATTCTAGGCTGAAATTTCATAAAACGGTTTTATACTCACTTAATTCCTGATGCTTATAACCATTGCTTTATCTTGATTTCCCGAAAGTACTTTCTCCGCTTTTGCATATCCGTTAACGTTTGAAGATCGTGAACTTTTATGTTGTTTAAATTTTATTTTTCCACTGTCTCCCAAGTGTTGGTGTGTTTTTCCTAGAGAGTTTTGTCCTCCAAGCTGCGCATCATACATGGTCTAATACTAGATTTATCTTATTCTATTTAGCAACAGAAGTAATCGGTTACGGTGTTTTTATTCTTACTTTGGCGATTAGGAGGACTTCCGTTGTTCCTTTTCCCCGCGTATTTCTATATTTTCCTGCCAATGTAGCAATTATACCCTGTTCACTCTGAACTAGGACTGTTGATAATATATCGATGTATCGAAATATCGATATTATTTTTTTGAAAATATTTATATTGATGAGTGATATTTTTTAGGACGATATATCGATACTGAAATCTGGATATCGGCTTCGATACTTTTTAAAATAAGTCATCATTTTTTGTTTGCTCTGAATGACACTACAAATTTCTCTTATTACGTTTCTATAATTAATTTAAAAGTTATAGGTACCAAGTCTACTCAGATGATGACACCAGAGTAGGCAGGGCATCGCTCGCCCAGCACGAATCGAACGCGAGACCATTGTTTGAAATGAGCGTGTGGATTGTCCAGGATAGTCCAACTGGAAATTAGTGTCTTAGCAGGAATAGTGGGAAGTGTAACTAACAAATAGTTGCTAATTCGAGAGCAACAAAAATTAGACAACTCAGAATAAGCTATCAACATACAAAACTAAATGAAATACCACAAAAAATCATATAAAAAAAGTTATGTAACTTGCTATGATAGCTAAACTTCTACCTAAATAAATGTCTCAACTGTATTACTTATCAATCTTAAAAATACAAAAAAATAAGATTTGGCTCGAACCTCTTTGCAGTTTTATAACTTTATATTAATTTTTATGAAACATATGAGACGCATAATGGTCAAATTTTAAAAAAATCAACAATCATCATCACCAACAGAAACCGTTCGAAAGTGAAAACCTGATTAAGAACAAAATCACACGTCTATTTATCAGTGGACAACCTTATTTTTACAAGGTTTGATTTTATGAAATTACATTTACGAAAGTATCGATATATCAATACAATTTTTTCCGGTATATCGAGAGCCGATATTGATACTTTTAAAAATATCGATATATCGAAAATCCGATATTTTAAAAAATATCAACAGCCCTACTCTGAACTGGCGGCTCAAGGGCATGATCCTCTTGCCCCGCCCGCTCCTCACCTGAGCAATCCCTCGTTTCCTACCTCTCAAAGCCGTGTCCATGCAGGTGTAGGGGTAATGGCAATGGAGTGGGAATAGAAAAGACAAGTTGTAAAACGAAATATTTTAAAAAACTGTGTAGGTATGAACTTGCTCTTTATTCCCACTATATATATATATTTATTGTCATTTCATTCATCCCCCTTAATGGGGGAAGCGGGCTGGCAGCACACATGTCGTGCTCTTCAGCCAAATTTTTTTCCCACTATATACTTTTCTTGTAAATTCGTCCATCAAAATAGATATACAGAATCATAATCAAAGGAACGTACGTTGCTTCTCGCAGTCAAAGTGCCTGTGGCCTTTAATATAAATAAAACCCAGAATATATTCCCACTATATTCTGGGTTTTATTTATATTAAAGGCCACAGGCACTTTAATATATTCTGGGTTTTATTTATATTAAAGGCCACAGGCACTTTGACTGCGAGAAGCAACGTACGTTCCTTTGATTATGATTCTGTATATCTATTTTGATGGACGAATTTACAAGAAAAGTATTGCATGGATTTTGAAGGGAGTTGAAATAATGTTAAGCCCATTTTGATGTGAAGTTTGGAAGCTGAGAAATTTAAGAAAAAAATGTTTTTTTCTATTTAGTATCCATTTTTTTCTTTAACATGATTCACGCAAAAACTACTTTTCGGATTTAGTTACGTCTGTCCGTGGAAATGTTTATTGTACTTCAGCGTACGAGAGGTATGTAATTAGTTTTTTCCCTCTCACTGGTGATATGTGAATTGTGACATAATCGATTTGAGAGAAAGGTCGATACTTGAACAGTCTACATGAACGAAGTAGCGAGCAGTAGCTAGTTTTATTATAAACTCATAAACTGGTTGGCCTTTGGATAGTTTTATTAGTCAAAACGCCCCATAAAGCTTCTTCTTCTCAAGTCTTCTCATCACAGGATTTTTGTTTCTATTATTACAAAAGATACAACTTTTTCCTTCTATAAACTCAACAAATCAGCATCTTCTCACTCTACAATTATGCTGTTTGTCCTGGATTTTGGCGCGATCACAAAGAGGGAGGATGATCGTCCTGTTTAGCTTTTTGTTTTTGTTTGTTTTTTTTATGCTTATTTTTTTGTGTTTTGGTTATGCCTTTTCTCCTCGTCAACATCGAGATATTTAGAGCGATGGGAGGGGGGGGGGAGGGAGAGAACTTGGGGTAACTTTGTCTCGAGTGATTTGGGAAACCATGGAAAACCCAAATCTGGATGCCCGGACGGGGATTCGAACCGCCGTCCTCCAGAATGCGAGGCCAGAACCACCACCACGATCGGTTGGGAAACCACGGAAAGTCCAAATCAATAATGACTGCACTGGAATACGAACCCTTCTCTAATGCCAAGCCCGAGCTCTACAACCAGGCTCTGTATCCAGTTAAGAATCAGCCAATAGATGTACGGCAGAAGCCTCTCTTGTGGACTTGATGTTCCAGGATTCAACATAAAACTACTAAAGGTTAGTCGCGGCATTTTATTCCTGTAGTGAAGTCAATACGTACCGCTCTATATTCTGATTCCATAATTCTGAAGCATTCGCGTTTATTTATTATGACAGCGTCAAAGCCCAATATCCTCTGCTTTATCTTACCTGCATCTTCTTACTGGTGGTATTTTTTCCTAGCAGATTCCATGTTATAGATAGGTTCGAAACATTCAAACAACTTGATTAGTGGTATGCAACTTCAGTGTTTTGAAAATCTCTCTTCGTCTATTCCATTACAAGGACGAATAGTTCAAGTAACATCGACGCCTTCCCGTAACGTCATGCAAATATAGAAATGAGCCGAAACATGCATAGTGCACTTAGGTTCCCTTCTACAATTCGATACGAATCATTTTACTGGGTACATCAAATTTCTTGATAATGTAATCTAAATATTCATTCTTATCCCCGATTTAAATCAGTAAATATGGCATGTCCAGAATGATTCGAAACAAAAGCTGTGATTATAGGAGATTAAATTTTGTACTACTATTACCGTTGACTATAATTATTTTTTACTGAGGAGACAAATTTTATGGTTGGACTTAAAACTCATTGTACTGCATTGTCTGTTTTATACTTGTTTTTAGTTTACAAGTAAACATTACAGAGGTCTTAAGATTAAACCACCGTGATCATGGGCGTATCCCTAGAAGAAAAATTAAGTTGCCTTCAGTAAGCTTCGACGAGTGAAGAACTGGCTCAAAAGCTCCATGGGATAGGAAAGATTGTGCCTGATGAGCATGCATCGAAATTTCGTGAAAGTACACCGTGAGACAAATAAAGTTATTGAAACATTTTCTGAGAATCTGAGACAATTAATGTTTACATAAAAAACTTTAATTGAGTTACGATCTTAATTAACTACATAGCAGGTCTTAAGATTAAGTGGTTGGATTACTATGTTAATCAATAATAAAAATAGTTTCCTCAATTGGTTTGAGTTTCATTTTGTAAGAAATCGTCATGTTTCAGTCCCCCTCCCCACTTCCTCGAAAAAAATACCAGTTATCCCGCCTCCCCCCCCTCCCCTTTAGTTCAGATCTTGCCCCTCTCGAGTTCTGATCCTGGATACGCCCTTGATCGTGATGACTGATTTGTACATTCGAGTGTATCTGATTCCAAGGTGCCTCATATTAACCCACGGCGTGCTTATCTGCAGGTATACAGACTGATAGACAATGCTGTCGTTCAACCAACATTATGTCCACGGAATACCTGGACTGCTCAGTAAGACCTATACCAAGCGTGGATAGCATATTATTATTATTATTATTATTATTATTACTCCGCGATTCACTAAAAGTGTGTGGCGGAGGGTGCATTGCACCTATCGAAAAGGGTTATGGTTTGGAAGGGTTATAAGGGATATGGCAGGAGGCGCCCATGGGCTATTGTGAGGAACCATCCCCGCATTCGCGTGGAGTGATCTGGGAAAACCATGGCAAACCCAGATCAGGATGGCTGGAGTGCTTTATCGAAAGCTACTCCTGTCGGATTTTAAGTTTACTCGCCCGGTAAATCCTTTCTATTCCATTCCCTAATCGCTCGTGGGAAAAATGAGTACAGAAATGAATCGGTTCTGGCCCTGATTTCTCTTATCTTAATTTCACGGTCATTTCGAGATATGAATGTTGCTGGTAGCAATATTTGCTGACTGTCATTCCGAAATACGTCTGTCGTGAATTTTTCAATTAGCTTCCGTCGAGAGCAATGCCTTCGGTGTTCCAGGTCTTCCCAACCTAACTCCTTCAACATCGCACTTACGCTTTCCCTCCAACTATATATACCTATCACGAATCGGGCGGCTCTTCTTTGGACCTTCTCTAAAGCCTCCATTAACCCCTTTTGATGGGGACCCCATACAGAACAACAATACTCTAAGTGAGGACGTACTAGTGACTTGTATACAATCGATTTAACTTCCTGAGTGCATTGATTTAAATTACGACCTAGAAATCGGAGCATACGATTTGCTTTTCCCATTACATTCTCGATATGCTCATTCCACGACAAATTATTACGAATTGTTACCCCAAGGTATTTAGCGGAATCTACCATTCTAAGGACAGTGCCATTAATCGTATATTCATAGTTAAATGGTGTCACCTTTTTACTTACACGCATGACTTGACACTTTTTAGCGTTTAACTCCAACTGCCAATCTTTACACCACGCAATTATTTTCATAACATCGTCTTGTAACAAAGCGCAGTCGTCCTGGGTTTTGATTTCACGATAAATTATAGCATCATCGGCAAATAATCTTTTCATCCCCCCTATTATGTCGCATATATCATTGATGTATATGAGAAACAACAGTGGCCCTAACACGCTTCCCTGGGGAACTCCAGACCCCACTTCAGTAAGTGATGAACACTCACCATCGAGAACTACACACTGTGTTCTGCCCTTCAGGAAGTCTGCAACCCAGTCGCATATTTGTCTAGATATGCCGTATCATGGAGTTCGCTAATGATACTGATATCAGCTGTTGCAAGAGGACCGAGCGTGATGGATGAGCGGTAACGATCTGTTCTCTCATTCGGGAGGACGCGAGTTCGGATACCCATCCAGGCATTTCCGGGGATTTTGGTTTCCCATGATTCCAAAAATCACTCCATACGAGTGCAAGGATAGTTCCTTCAAAATTACCATGGCCGAATTCCTTCTCGTTCCTTGTCCCCGTCCGTTTGCGCCTCTAATGATCTAGAGAAACAAAAAAATGTTGCCAAGTGGTGTTTGTTTTATCTCCGAAGTGGTTCCTGTGATGGCAGTTCACACCTTCAGATGATAATTGTTGATGGATGAAAGTCCCATTGAAATACACCTGCATGGAACAGCTCTATTCTGCCATTCTGTGATGCTGTTGAAGTTAGCTTTAATAGTCAACTGTTACGAAAGGAGGAGAGTTAATTTTTAAACGAAGTACTTTTTTTTAATAAGAAGAAAATAATGTAAATATCATTTAAGTATCTTTATTTCCATATTTTTCATACTTTAATCTAGTTTTCAACATTATTTCATTTTTTTTAAAAACATTTGTCATGACCTCAACAAGTTTTTAAATTCCTCCACCAAAGAAATCTGTCACCGGTGAAGAAGCCAAATCTATGACGGCCGTTGTCACTTCTTCATCGTTCTTGAACCGCCAGTAAAAAAGGAACTCCTTTAAGAATGGAAACAGATTAAAGTCACTGAGTACGGGGTCTGCACCGTAAGGTGGATGATTAAGCTGATCCCATCCAAAAGAACTCATGAGATCTTGTGTTTGTGAAGAAACATATGACTTTGGATTGTCATGTAGCAACATCACACAGGAATACTTTACGCCATGGTGAACAAAGCTGACCTTGATATATTTGGAAAATCAATTGATATTTGTGAAATCGGGAATCGTTGGTCCTCTCGAATTTGCTTGTCCACATTATGAACCAAATCTTCAAAAATCAGAAAAGGTTGGCCTGGACCTTGTTCATTATGCACAATAAAGTGCACATTCTTGAATATTCACACCTACTTTCGAACCATCACCCATTCCATTATCACCATACACTTCACAAATCTGTCGTGCATTTACGATGCTGACAAGTTTCTAAAACTGAAGAATCGAATTACAGAACGTGTCTCACAGTAACCAGCCGAATCAATTTTCTTAAATGTTGTAAACATCCACAGTTCAGCACTCAGAAAGACTATACAGTTGTAAATGACGTCTAAACATGTGCAAATTATGCTGGGAGCGCGTGTCATTCTCACTTTAATTTAATTTAACTTATTTTAATTGCAATGGAGCACATGCTCCGGTGGCAAATTCCCTACACACCCATCTTCCCATTTCCTGCAACCAACTACATTTGCCCTCTACAAATTTTACTTTAAATTCTTTCATCGTTTTTGGTAAATTATTCAAAATTTCCCTCGGTAACTTATTCCAATCCCTGACACCCTTACCTAAAAAAATAATCTTCCCACCCTTGTGCCTGAAATCGAGTGCCAGCTTGTGGTCATGGTCATATTTCCCTTCCGTGCACTACTTTTCATACTTACATCAATATCTTTCCATGCCTCATCACCAGTATACGCCTTGTACACTCCCATGACCCTCTTCACCCTCCTTCTGTCTTGCAATGAATCCCATTTCAGCTCTTTTATCATATCATTTACTGACTGCATTCTGCGATAATTCCCAGAAACAAATCTAGCACCCTCTCCAACTCCTGTATTTGATACTCAAACTGTTGGTCCCATACTACACTACCATATTCGGGCAATGGCCTGACCAAAGTTTTGTAACCCTTTACTTCTCTCGTACATCCTCTCATCACTCTCTCCAACAAGTACAGAATTTTGAAACCTTTTCCTACCACCTGTCCAATGTGTCCGACACAGTTAACCTTGCTATCAAATGTAAAGCCAATATATATCCATGTAAAGTCTTCAGCAAGCAATTCTTTACACACATTTGTGTATCTAATAAGCTGACTCTTCTTTGCATTTATCTTCATGCCATGTTCATCAGCCCAATTAGATATCCTGTCCAGATCACCCTGCAACTGTTTATAGTCCTCTACCGTTTTGATACTTTGATATAGCATTATGTCATCTGCAAACAATCTAATTTCAGATAGTAAACAATCAACACAATATTCATTAGAATAATGAATAGCAATGGTCCCAATACGCTACCCTGCGGCAATCCCATTTTTACTTCCACTTCTTTTGATACTGCATTTCCTACCCTAACTTTCTGCTTTCTACCTTTTAAAACTTCTTCTACCCAGCAAATCACGTTCTCATCCACTCCAATAGTTTTTACCTTATTTACTACCATTTCATGGGTAGCTCTGTCAAAAACCTTTGACAGATCTAGAGCTACACTATCAGTTTGTCCTCCCTTGTCCATTTCATCTGAAATATCATGCACATGTCACACCAACTGAGATTCGCATGAATAACCTTGCCTAAAGCCATGTTACCTACATGAAAACCACTTACGTTCCTCACATATATTTCTGATGGTGTTGCATTTCAATCTCTCCATTAATTAACCTACCACTTGAAATGTCTAGGCTCGTTATGCCGAGAAAACATTTACGTGCATCAGATGCAAGATGTTATTTACTTAAAAAAAAAGTTCTTTTAATATTTATTGCAAAAAGCAGGTTTAAATTTAAATTACACCCTCTAATTACAACAGGACAACACGAGTGCGGAATTGAAAGAAAAAAATACATTTATAAAATTAAATACAAAGAAATACATGATTATTTAAGATTACACATAAAATCGAACTCAGCCAGCAAAGAAAAAGATTAGAAACTGACAGACAATACACAAATGTTCCCGGCTAGGGAGAGCATGAAACTCCTTCAGTTTGGGCGTATAATGGGTGAAAATTATTTATATGAAATTGTCACTTATCGTAACTGCTGGAGGCTGTCGGCGACCTTGATGTTTCCTTCACTATGAAGATACACTTTTAACTCCATCTGGCGACTGAGGTGGGTTCACTTGTTTAAGCACATAAAGAAAACAGCACGACAAATATTGTCGTGACGAAAACGCGACCTCCACGTTTCTTTGAAATCCGCGTACACACACACGTGCGGACTTTACGGGCTCTAGCCCCCAAGTGTCCGCGACAGTTTGACCACTACTCACCCCCGGCCTCCGGGAGTGGCATCTCTACCTGCGACAAACAAAGACATACACACGCGCCAGGAACCTGTCGCCAGACAGGAATGCGCCACCTTCCGCTGTCTTCCAAAACGGCTGGATGAAATGTCTCACAAATGGAGAGGTGATGGAAAATCAATGACAGCAGAGGCTGGACATTACATAGCCCCAAACCACTGGCTGAAGTCTTTCTTGACGAAGAAAACTGAAAGTCCGTGGTTTGATGTCCCACAATTTACACTTCAGTTCTCACTTCATTCAAAACTTTGACGCAACCACACAACTGTTACTACCCAACTGACACTCGAAAACCAGTGTGAATATGCCCGCATTTTGAAATGAACAGTGATGGGCCTGAAGCATTGTTTCACTTCTACTTAATTACATTCTTAACTGACATTTGGCTGGGTCCTTATCGAACGGCAACCACATACAAATTTTTTTAATCTTTTTCTTAGTCTAATGATCTTATCCATAACAAACATACATTCTTTTTACTAATCTCTGGCTGAGTCTATGATCTAATCTCTTGAAACATACAATTATTATTATTATTATTATTTTAATGTAAAATTAACACAAAAATTCTCGCAACCTTTTAGAGTGTGCATTCTGAATTTACACCCGTACTAGAATAACTTGATGATCAAAAATTCATCTTTATCGTACTTAAAGTTGGCAAAACAAATAAATCTTGATCTCATGCGAGAAAAATAGGAAACGAAATGTTGCCACAGACAAACTATTTCCGTTTGTATGAAAAAATTAAATGAAAAACAAAATTCCTTTACAGTCGTACGTAGATATCTTGTACAAAATATTCGAACGACCCTGATGACTGCTAAGAGTTTTATGGAATTAAATAAAATTAAGTGTGACAAACAATCTCTTAAAAAAAATCAACGATACATAATCAACAAACTCAAAAACATCTATTTGTATATTTCAGAAAAAAATAAAAAAATAAATCGATCAAAAATACCTCCACCACAAACAGCAAATTGATATATGCTGGACAAAACAGCTGTAAGACCAAATTATCAAACCTATTCCTACGAATATTTTCTACATTAAGAAGAACAAACATCTGAAATAATATTTTGAAACAAAACCAATAGATTAGCTCCCAAAAGAATAGTATTTTAACCGGCCAGAAATTGTCTGCAGACAACGCTTTCCCTCCAAATGAAAAACGGCAACATTGCGACATCTGGTTCTGTGATTTCCAAAGAGAAAATGAAAATATTTTAATCTCTTCTTCGGAACCATTATTCTGTTATGTACCCTGGGTAACTTTTTAGAACAAATTCTCTTATTCTGGCATGTCAGAAACCATTCCCAGCTGTTGGATTCTGTCACTCCGCAACTGCTGAAGTATCGGTGCGGAAAAACCAGCTTGGACACCCCTCGACCTGTGAACTCTCCACCAACACGATAATAGACATTCCATTTCTCTGAAAGGTTTTCGCTCATTATGCCAAGCAAAGCAACTTTTTTCTCAACCTCAAGAAATTGAACGTAACTTCTATCCGCATGTTCACTGCCAAATCTACGTGAAGGGATGCGTCTTTTTGTGTTAACTGGCTTGACATAAACTTCTGAAGGATAATTCAGTGATTGAACTGTATATCCCGCAATAAGTGACATGTTGTTTCTGCCCCGTGTCCCAGCTGTGTTACTTATCTGCTCTTCATCGGTTTTGTCTCCGATGTGATTGATATCAGTATCGGTAATCAAAGGTTCCTGGACTGATTCTTCTAAATCAACACTCATTACAGGTTGACCTACTTTTACACATGCTGAGGCAAATCCATCGCGAATTTCCTGCTTAATATCAGCTAACATATTTTCAGTTTCACTTTGAGATTTAATTATGCTGCCCTGGATTTGCTGCAACAACAGAAATAATGTTCCGTTCAGGCTGTTAGGTATCTCATGAGAATCAGCTGATAATACCAGTGGCTGACTCATATTTGCATGTGGATCCCCGATTGTACCAGGTGACAGAAATTGTCCATAATTGACTTAATCAAATCCTACGATAAAAATGGAAACTTCTGCCTTCTCAATGTAACCACTCAGCACTTATATCGGACCAGAACCGATTTCAAATCCATAGTTCCTACTTCTCCTAATCAAAAATAGAACTTTCCAATATAACTCCAGACGAACAGTAGAAAAATCGTACAACATATCACGACATTATATGTCAGAATATCAAGCAACATCTACAAAAAAAGAAAACTCAAAACTTATGCCACTAAGCAAAGCAAAAATTGTCTAAACATATAAAAACTGATAGACAAAACCAGCAACAACATTTGTAGAATAATCAACATGCTGTTCTGAGCAGAGAAAAAAAAAAAGACACCTTGACAGCTACACTAACAAAACAAATTTGCACCACGTACACTGCTTCTAAAAATTTGCAATAGAAATATTAGCGTATATTATTGCTAACATAAAAAATATATTTAATAGTTTTATACACTATTGGGATATACAAAACCTGACATAAAAGCTTACATGAAACGTAAATTTAGATGCTTTTGTTTGTCAGAAAAATTTGAAAAGTAAACTTCACTCCAATTTAATAAACATCCTTAAAAACATCGTATCAGGCCTGATTATTTTGGCCCCACGTTGGGCGCCATTGAAATGTCTAGGCTCGTTATGCCGAGAAAACATTTACGTGCATGAGATGCAAGATGTTATTTACTTTAAAAAAATGTTCTTTTAATATTTATTGCAAAAAGCAGGTTTAAATTTAAATTACACCCTCTAATTACAACAGGACAACACGAGTGCGGAATTGAAAGAAAAAAAATACATTTATAAAATTAAATACAAAGAAATACATGATTATTTAAGATTACACATAAAATCGAACTCAGCCAGCAAAGAAAAAGATTAGAAACTGACAGACAATACACAAATGTTCCCGGCTAGGGAGAGCATGAAACTCCTTCAGTTTGGGCGTATACTGGGTGAAAATTATTTATATGAAATTGTCACTTATCGTAACTGCTGGAGGCTGTCGGCGACCTTGATGTTTCCTTCACTATGAAGATACACTTTTAACTCCATCTGGCAGCTGAAGTGGGTTCACTTGTTTAAGCACATAAAGAAAACAGCACGACAAATATTGTCGTGACGAAAACGCGACCTCCACGTTTCTTTGAAATCCGCGTACACACACACGTGCGGACTTTACGGGCTCTAGCCCCCAAGTGACAGTTTGACCACACTCACCCCCGGCCTCCGGGAGTGGCATCTCTACCTGCGACAAACAAAGACACACACACGCGCGCCAGGAACCTGTCGCCAGACAGGAATGCGCCACCTTCCGCTGTCTTCCAAAACGGCTGGATGAAATGTCTCACAAATGGAGAGGTGATGGAAAATCAATGACAGCAGAGGCTGGACATTACACACTGATGTCAAACTGATTGGCCTATAATTTTTACACTATTTCTCGCCCCTCCTTTATGCACCGGCACATCACAATTTTCCAGTCCTGTGGTAAGCAGCAAGTACCCAGACTCCATTTAAATAATATTTCAAAATATGGTATAATGACACATCCGGCTATCTTTAAGATGTCTGTAGTAATATTATCTACATCAGGCCCTTTATGTTTTTTCAGCTTTCTTATTTCCTTCATGGTTTCCTCAGGATGAATTTCAAATTTTGTGGTATCTTCATTTCTAATTGTGTTGTTAAGCTCGTTCTCCGAATTAGACCCTCTCGTTTCTGTTAGCCACCTTCTTAGCTATTATTAGGTCCTTGTTTAATTGTTTTAAATATTCTCTACTACGCTGCTGTCTCTTAACTCTGTTGTGTTCTGTTCTTACCAATCTCTTTAACACCTCACTTCCATATTATAGTACACAGGTTCTATACTTTTCTTTATTTTCTGCTTTGGAGTAAATTTTTCTTCCCCCTTTCTTATTATCTCCTTTAACGCTTCCCATCTTGACTCTACTGTACTTGTACCTTCCTTACATTTGCTGAAACGTTCTCTGAAATATCTCTTCAAATTTGAAATCTGTGCCTTTTTAGAATTATACCCATTTCCCCCTTCAATTTCCGCTGCTGGTTCATATCCATCAGAACTGCTTCATGATCACTTATTCCTTCGGTTACTTGACACCCCACAAGATTATCAAACGAACGTTATTTAAAGAATAACCCACCCGTTTCTCATAAGCGAATACATCTATCATAATTCTAGGGATGTCGATTCTTTCCAAAAAAGATCGATTCTTGAATCGATTAAAATCGAAATCTGATAAATCGATTCACAAAAATCTATGTCTAAAAGATCGATTTTCTAAAAATCAATCTTTGTTTCGATTTTCTTATCGATTTCGTATTTCCAATATAAATCCAGTAATAGAAAACAAAAAGGACACCATAACAATCGATCTTGTTAGGTTTTTACAACTAAATATGCAGGTAAATATATAGGTATACAAAAAGACATTTATTTCATATTTTTTGCTTGCATAAAACAGTTTTGAAATGATATAGTTTACAGTTCCCAGTGATTAATTCCATGATTTTCAGTAACAACAGTCTGTCCAGTCTACAAGGATCAAAGCTCATCACTTGCGATGTTGCCGCAATCGAAAAAAGGCGCTCGCAAGGTACTGATGGCCCCACGATACAGATAATCGTAATGCCTGTTTCGTAAACGTGATGATAAATTGATTTTTTTTTGTCTTGCCAGTGAAGTGTAGGATCATACTTCAGGTGCACAACTGCTTGCGATAAATAGTGTTTAATTATTCGTTTAAACCCTGACTTTCATTTTCAAGTGCATTATATGATGAAAGTTTCTTTTCACATTGGATTTTCAATGGTGAAATATCGACTCACTAGATCGATTCAGTACTATTAATGGATTTAAAAAATCGATCTTTTTTTTAAAAAATTGATTTTCTTGTTCAAAAATCGATTCTACATCATTCTCGTTATTTCACATGAGCCATAAACGGATTTTGGAAGAGATTGGTAGGATGTATAAAGTAAAAATGAAGAGGTTCTGGTGAGAATTGGAGATGAAGAGAAATATTTCGAAAACTATGAGAAGTAGGAAGCAAATTTGGTTAGAAACTTTCATACGACGTTAAAGAATGATTATAGATGTTTTGGAGTGTACTGCAAATAAAAAAAGAAGATTAAAAACAGTCCATGATAATAAAAGTGCAGAGTAACGGCACTAGAATGAAGAGAATGGCAGAAAATGGGTCAGAATACTAATTGTTATTTTGCAATACTGCAATTAGTTAGAACTACGTGGTTACCTCTCAATAATTGGTAAACATAAATATAAAAAATTGTGTAGGAGAGTACTAGGTATAGTTTCTGTCATCTCATAATAAATGTTATTCTTTATTTGCATGATAGTTCCCTTGAATCGCGAAGAAGGACATTAAGTTAAGAATGACGATATGACTATGTAAGGATTCGGTTTAAGGCCATGATGTTTTCAGGGATCCAGTGTGCTAATTCGATTAATCAATCTGGTGGATTTACAGAATGACAATTAATGAAGGGTATCATTACTACTCAATGAATATAGCACCAATGCATGAATATATAATCTGCTTTTGATATATGACAACATCTAGGTAGTCATCTTAACTCTAGGTGGTCATCTTAACTCTAATAGAGCAGGAACAAATTATATACCATTACTATCATGTGACAGCAAAACACAGATTTGAAATTTTACATTACCAACAACATAACATTTGGTATACTCAGTTTTAAAACTCCTTAAAACTTAAGTACACTTCTCTATCATAATAGAAGGCAGAATACATGTTTTAGTTACGTTTCTGGGGATATAGGAGCAGTTGAACTCTTGGAACGACAGTGCATGTGAAAACCCGTTTGACCGTGATCAGTGCTTCCAGAGAGTGCATGATTTCCCTTTAACTCATTTATATTTCCACACATACACAATTAATGAATGACGAATGCCCATGCCTGTTGCTCGCCCGCCGGCCTGTGAATATTCATTTGTGAAACATTTCACGTTTCTCACTCCAACGCCTCATTAAGTCTGTCCACACGTCCTGCTCGCACGAATAACCTAATTGTCTGTTGAGTCGAATGAGTTTCATTTTATCACAACAATAACGCACGAAGTTAATACGCGACGGCACGTTGGTCACTCATACTGCTTTTGAAAGAGAGGACACAAGGAATTGGCGTTCCAGCGTATTGGTTTGGATCCCATATTTCGTCTTTTTAACACTAAGGTTTTGCTAGTGTTCTGTATTATCTTCTCGGAAGTTCAACACGTGCTAGTTGGTTTACCGTTTAGTACGTGTTAAACGAGGTTTCCTGACGATGTTGTTTGATTCAAGTAACCCTTAGCTCTCCGCTCCCTCTCCTAGATGCAAGCTCGACCCTCGATGTCATTTTTATTTAGTAGTTGATAGTAGTACATGAGAAGAAGAGAACCGGTCCGAAGAACAAGAGCACAAGAGCAGAAGAAACACGAAGATACATGAAGATAGTCGGCGCAAATAATAGGGCATCGTAGGAAAAACCCCATAGAACCCATATGTCATCCATCCATACGTACGCCACGATTGCAAGTCCAACAACACCGGGTAGTTAGAAGTGCAAGATGACTATACTACTACTTAGGTAACTGAGTACGTACTTCGATTTAGGCTTCGATATTGAATTAAATTCATTTGCTTTGGATTTAATATTCCTCCACGGGTAACACTATTTTACCACTGTTTCTGTTGAGATTTATTTCTGAATGCTATACAATTTTTTGTAAGGTAAGTATGACTTCTTTGGCTTTCCGGAAAGTACTTGGCACTCGAAACCATCTTTCATTCTTGCTTCAAACCTCAAGGAGTTCTTCCACTCATGGTTTTATAGCAATTTGTAGAAGTTTGGGGCTATCAAAGGGAAGGAATTACACATTGCCTTTGGAAGGATCTATCCTGGATTCCTGATTTTGTAGAACCATGTGTTACCATTATAACGTGATGTTTCTGGTTCCTTAATTTAAACATATGTATTTCTTTTTATAATCACAGATAAAATTTAATTAAAAATTATTTCAAATGGAAAAGGGTTGATAAATTATAAATATTGAAAAATCATAACAGCACATAAAAAACTAGACTGCCATAATAATTTATTCTTATATGGTGTAGATATTTGAAATATGTTCAATTTAACTTTAGTACCAATTTAAAAACAAATACAAACATTTTAATAACACCATCACACTTAGTCTGAATATGAATTTACCAAACAAATGACATAAATTAGTAAAAAAAGGCAAGCAATGTGAGATTAACAATTTACAAACAAAAGTAATGAAATAAAGAATCACCAAAAGCACGGCGTTGATTTTATAAACAAAGAATTATTTGAAATATATGATCCGGCTAAAACTCATGACTGTTCGGCAGATTTAGACTCTTATCTGCGTGTTTCTTCGCCAGGGCCGATATATGGCAAAGAGAGCTTGTTTGAATTTTAGTGCAGTTCAGAGTATGCGTGTTTACGGTAAAAGAGCACCGGGTTTGATACACCAACAGCTCGATCTTCATTCAAACCACTTCAAGTCACACTTTTTCCAGTGTGAACATAAACACTTATCACGCTGTACTGATCGCCTCTTGACGGCTGCCAACTCGTCTCGATGACCTCTCGCCTCGAGAGTCATCGGTCGAGTGCCTGTCCAGACAGCTCGTTCCGCCCTCGTGGACTCTGGGTTCCATTCCCCTTCTCCGCCCGCGTGCAGTCGGGCCCAATCCCGCTTCGCATCCGATCAATGGTCTCCGGATACATCCAGAAATTATAAAAAAATGTTTTAACAAAATAGCAAATAAAAATTAACAATTTTTTTCTATTGGAGGGTCATATTCACGCATCCCCCACACATCAACATTCTTCACTCCGATTTATTCTGATTGGTTGAAATCCCCCCTCCCCGTCGTCATTTAAAATGTTAAACTTCTCTGTCTAACAGATAGTCTGTCCTTGTCCTAACTGTTTACGTGAGAAACAGCCTATCAGGCGAATATGTATTTAATCACGTCTCAATATACTACCGTCACTTGGGTCTTAGTTTCCTTTAATTCTCTCAAGTTTGAAAACGGAATCATCCTAGACGGATGTAAAGGACGCGCCTTTCATCTTCTACCACCTGGCGGTGGGTCGAGACGCGCTGTAGCTGCTAGCTTATGCGACAAAGATGAGAGGCGTCTCATAAAAGGCGCCGAGGGACTCGCCGTGGGAACCCAGCTTTAAGTCTTGTTCCCACGATCTCTTGTAACGGAGAGGAGAAGGGACGGGACCTCATTAGCCGAAGTGTAGCTGAGGGGACGATCGCGGGCCGCAGGTTAGCCCTTGCTTACCTCGCCGCCACCTCCCCACCACCTTGCCTAGTGTCGTTTGGCACAGAGAAATTTACAGCAACAGAAGGAGTTCGCACCGCTGCTGCAAACCGATGGCAACAGCACTCCTCTACACACGCCTGTGATGTTTACCGACAGAGAGTGGGTAGCTGCGTCTCAACTCCGCTAGCAGAGGCGGCCCTTTTCCCATAGCGTGTGGTTGAGTATTCATCCCGTCCCGTCCCGTCTCGCCTCTGTTTCAAGAGATCGTGGGAACGCGGCTTTGGAGAGACATAAATATTCCACTTTAGGGCAACGTCCCTATTGAAGCCTTCAGTGGCTGAGAAGGGTCAATCCGCTTGAGCTGTTGTTAGGGAAACAAAGCTGGGTGTTTGACCGCCCGGCCACAAGTGTTTCTGGCAATTGACGTACGCACAAATAATAATTTCTCGACTTATTACACTGATCATCCTGTGCCCATACTAATTAAACAATATAAGATTATCGTAATTTTACGCAATATTACACTATGGATGGCCAGAATGTGAATTGAAGCCACGACCTCCCGATGGGAAAACCAAATTTTAACCACTTACCCACCAGGCATGGGGGGGGTGACGTGTGTTCAAATACCCGTACATCCATCCAGTTTTGGTTTTGTGTATTTTCCCCAAATCACTTCACGTAAAATGCTTGGATAATCTACTTCTTCCGGTTCCTTGTCCCAGCCCTCGATGTCAAAGAGGCGTAAAGCCGCGTTCCCACGATGTCTTGTAACGAAGGTGGGACGGGACGGGACCTCATTAGCCGAAGTGTAGGGACGAGCGCTCGCCGCAGGTTAGCCCTCGCTACCTCGCCGCCACCTCCCCACCACGTTGCCTAGTGTCATTTGGCACAGAGCACTTTACAGCAACAGAAGGGGTGCGCACCGTTGCTGCAAACCGAAGGCAACAGCGCACCTCTACACACGCCTGTGATGTTTACCGACATAGAGTGGGTAGCTGCGTCTCATCCCCGCTAGCAGAGGCGGCCCCGTTCCCATGGCGTATTGTTGAGTATTCGTCCCGTCCCGCTTTCGTTAGAAGACATCGTGGGAACACGGCTTAAGACTCTTACTGCAAAACTATACGGTAGAATGATCTCGATCATTAGTGTTACCAGTCTTGGGTTTGTTGAAAAAGAGTTAAGTTACTTCTACTTCCTGATTATACATGTACTTCAACGTGAAGACGTTTACTCCTTGACAGCCTGCTGAATTTGACAAATTATTTATTTGCCTGACAGTGCAAACGTCAAAGAAGCTAAGCTTGTGCTGAGTATTCTCTATATACTCCGTAATGAAAACCTCTTTGTATAAAAGGGACAGTGAAAACCGTGGTAAATTAACCACGAGAGCCTAAAGAGATTGAGTGGAAGACAATGAACGGAAGCTCGTATTTAAAGACAGAGGAATGTGATGAAAATAATAAAACAGGGAGGAGTGCAGATAGTGGGTGGGGGAATTCACGAAGCATCAGAGCGAGTAGGAAGCAAGTTGGTGTGATCAGAGACTTACAAAGGCCGAGCGCCATTAGCTGCTCGCGGCGCATTAACATTCATCAGGCTCTGACGGACTCGCGTCTGCTGTGCCAAAAGCGCCAAATTAATTGCCATCCCACGGCTCGCCGCGTTCGGTTGACGCGATAGAAATTGTCGCTTCTGTAAGCAGCCTCGAAATTAATTAGTATCCGTTTTATATACCCGACATGTGCAGTGCCGTGCGCAGAAAGTCTACTATGTGGGTGCCACGTATCATCAAGTTTGACGGTCCTCTAATGCCCAACGCTGGTCTGAAATATGATCAGCTCCAACCTCATTTAGATCAATGCAAACATTAAATAATACGAAACATAAAATATAGATTTTGATAAATTTATTGATTACTACAGAAATTTAGTATAACGTATACATAAATTTAGTTTCACCTTCACCTTTGGGTTTTACAATCAGAGTAATATGTTGAGTTGTTAGAAAACCCAGTAGAAGGTTGATTTTTCATCTTAGGGTTCCATTTATTTTGTGATATAAGTGATACACAGCTTGTGACCCCTCTGTCTGTAATGAAGGTCTCGTTCAGGTTTTTTATAGTGATGTGCATTGTTCGCGTGGCGTAATGTCAGAATAAATTGTTGCAACAAATGTGTTCGGTGGTATTATACTTCGAGAAAAAAACTGCTCCAGAGCAAAACATTTGGGAGAAGCTATATATACTGGTGTGATATTCGTTAAGGTCTTTTCATCAGTTATCGTTGTGGTGATACGCTCGCTTGGTAGAGCAAGTTCCCACCTGAGAATATTGTGTGCGTGTTACTGTCGGCTAAACTATCTGAGTTTGTCATTTTTTGAATTGTCTGGGAGTAGTTGTTAGTCTTTCGCAGTTTTTTTTTTCGGATGTATGGACTACCTACAGTCACTCCAGCTCAGGTTTTTTCGTCGAGGAAAACTGATGTGCCAAGTTTATTGAAGTGTGACCAGGAGAGGTTATTAGAAATTCCGAGTTACTTGGTCTTCGACGAGCACATTCCGGGGAGCTGTCCGCTGTTTGTAGAAAGTCATCGTTTAATCTGGCACAGTTTAGAGCAGCTGATACATCACTGTAAAGTGTTTTAAAAGAAAGTATGTTATTTCGTCATAGTAAGGGTTATGAATTTTTATTCATGAAGAAACAATGATAAGTCATCATTGTGCAACGGGTAGGTAAGAGAGTGTTAGGAAGTGTTAAGAATTTTTTGGAAACAGAAAATCGCATGATAATGACCATAACGCATATAACATGTGTTTGAAATAAGATTCTTTGGACAATTATTTAAGAAGCGTTAAGATATTTTCTGATCGTAACAGAAGTGTGTTTTGGTTTAGAAGAAAATAAATACCTGGCAAAAGTCTGCTGTGTGTTATCTTATCGATGAAATCTATTATACGGTCCGGTGACTCACAATCTAAAAAAAAAAAAATTGCGTATTAAACATTAAATAGGCATTATATATCTATACTTGTTTTCATTTATTAGTTTTGAGACCCCTTTTTTGACCTTTCAAAAGTTTCAGAGGAGATTAGAAGAGAAAATCGACTGAAATTGCTTGTATTTTATTCTCACTTTAATCTCTCCAAGTAGTGAGAAGTCGGTGAAGATATTTGAATAGTAATGTAGTTTCACATGGTACCAAATGCGTTTGAAAGTATACCGTAGTTTCAGAAACTCCAATAACGGAGAACCTGTCACACAACAAACAACTTACTGAATCTCTTCTAGAAAGTTTCTTCCAGTACTTCTGCACCATACCGTCTCCCCTACAGAACAGGCCTCT
The DNA here is from genome assembly GCA_031002005.1 of Vandiemenella viatica. Classification (NCBI taxonomy): domain Eukaryota; kingdom Metazoa; phylum Arthropoda; class Insecta; order Orthoptera; family Morabidae; genus Vandiemenella; species Vandiemenella viatica. Next base: position 104,738,119 of record JARYHS010009186.1, on the reverse strand, counting down.
TCAGCACTTTCCAGCGTCCAAGGAAGACTTCTCCTTTTGACCGTTACTCGCAAAATCTGCGCTGGCTGAAATCAAACCGTCAAAAATGATATATTTCCATTGGCTCTAAAAACCTACGTAATGCTACAGGGCATTGCTCTCGCATACACAGCTCGGCCAATGACCGACGCGACTACCTCGTGGCTGAATCAATGCGGTGACAACAAAGGAATCACCTGTCTGTTTCCTGACAATGCGACAGACGGTAATCAAATTCGTTCATGAACGTGTCGCGTAACTTGCTACGAGAGTTTTAATCTCTGAGAATGCAGTCTCGGCACGTTATTGCTGCATGCTGTAGATTGCTGCATCAAACGAAATCTGAGTGTTCTGCCGCAGGGGAATTGCGAATTCCTGGCGCCGCTATTACGTATTATCCATTGCTTACGCGTTTCTGGGAGCAATATTAAATTCCATGCTGCAAAAAGACAATTAAAAACCTTTAATGAGAAGCATCTCCAAAACCGAACTATATTGCTTTGGAAATGTTGGTGAACTCATATATCTGCGCTTCTGCAACTAGAGCAGGCACATCTGCTGTTTATTAAGCCACAAAATAATTCAGCACAAACTAGACACAATGAGATTGTAAGTTACATTATCTGGGAACAAAATAAGAACAGTAAAAGATATTGGTTGTAAAATGATAATCATAACGATAGACGATCGTTTTTTAAACGAAGGACATTAAAAGTGGGAGAGGTTCGTGACGAGGAAATTGAAGAAATTCAAATACCACTTTTTTTTTTTAATTGAAAGTCAGTCTACTAGCCAGACAGCCAGCTTCCATTAGTTTGAACTATATTAAAACCATGTGCAATGATGCTATTTTTCTATTTTTAAGCGATCATTCAGAAGGACGATGAGACAAAAGGAACACGCTACTTAATTTAACATCCATGTCCGCGATCGGACTCGAACCAGGGTCCCTCGTCAAGAGGACTCAACACAACACAACTGCAGGATCGACAGCAATGACTTCTGAATGATTCATCTGCTACGATTTCGACAGATCGCGATAAGCCGTTGAAAATTATTCTTTCCGATAGCTCTTTTTCTCTCTCCCCCTCTACGCTCACAATGGTTTACCCTGTTGCTGAGTACTGTGCTCCAGTGTGGCAGCGTAGTGCTTGACACTAGAAAAATCGACGACCATCTGAACGAGGGTTTGAGAGTAATAACTGGCACACTAAAAATCACTCGTCTCCTAGTTACATCTAATCAGCAATATACCACCTCCAGAGTGTGGTAGTAGAGGGGGTTTGCTGAGTAATTATCTTTATAGAATTCCATTTACCATTTTATTAATATTGATATTAATTATTTTTGATTATCTCATCAATTTAATAATGTTAATCATTTGATTTTACCAAATAGGAAGAGGGTGCAAAGTGCTACGCTATCTTCCATTATTAATGTAAAGTCATAACCTGACAGATTTATTCAAACTAAACATTGAATGCCTACAGACGTCGATGAACTTTACAATTAATTTAATACATGAAAATCCAATGTTCAAACAAAAATCAACACCGAGTCTTACAATATGAGGGATAAGACGTTAATTCTAAACAAACAACAGCAATATGTGTATGTGAAATGTAAGCACTATTTCAAGATGCTTATTTACATAAAGCTGTTCACAAATACAAACTTATAGAAATGAATTCAAAGAGGGAACCATTAAGTCTTGTACTTAAATAAAATAATGTTTACTGATTGATAGGAATTTATAACATTCTTCCCGTATCTAATCAGATTGCTCACGGCTAATAATACGCTCAGAAAGATCGTCGGAGAGTGATACTTTGCTCAGAGGCGTTCACGGGTCGAGGAATGCGCAACACTGAGTTCTTTTTATTGGCTGAAGGTCTTTACCGTTTATGCAGCAGCTGTGGCACCAATGGTGGTAACACCCACACTTCCTTCAGACAACAGCAACAGGTACAGCAAGCCAGACGTAGCTTAAACCATCCAGTTTTAAGTCTCGTCGTAATCGCAGACCCGGCGATGGCGTGACCTGTCTGTCGACCAGACACCATCGCAAGACCACCTTCTCTCGCAATGTTGGATCGGAATCCCTTCCAACCCCGTCGAAATCCAATGCGTGGGGCTGTAGGAGATGTGGAACCAGAACACACCAAACAGCTCCTTATTATTTTGTAACATGCCCGTTCATTGGGAGTTCACAGCCACGTGATTCACACTTGGATCTACCAAAGTGCCTCACCCCGAAAATATCCGACCTTATCCGAGTTTTGCTTCAGCCACCAAATTTTTCCACTAGCGTACGGCACAATAGATGGTCCAGCCGAATTATCCACTTGACCGGAGAAGGGTCAGGTAGGCGATACGTGCTGCAGATAAGCTGGCTTTCCCTCGCTATTGAGAAATATGTTGCTATTTATAACATTGTATGAGTTTGACACAGCAGTCTCGTTACCAGAGGTAAGACGCCAAGAAGCAACGGCACGTGAGTGGATAAAACTACACCATCCTGACCATCCATAGGATCTCCCAATCCACGAGGTCCTAAATAACCTACCCCCCCCCCCCCCACTCCCTACCACCTGTCTTAAATCCAGAAATCCAGTATGGCAAGACGTATTTGACTTCGATGTCAAGAAAAATTGGCAACAAAGCTGGAACTCTGCATCTGTGAAACATCTAGATACTAAAGATCCCACATCTGGGCTTCCGGCATTCCACCTGAAGAGAGACCAGTGGGTCAAACTAAATCGCTTAAGAACAGGCCACGCCAAATGCAACGCCATGATGTATAAGTGGGGTCTACAGGATTCTCCTGCCTGTGACTGCGGAGCTCCTTCCCAGAGTGTGGAGCATATCATCAAGGAATGCCCTCTAAGGAAGTATGATGGACCATTTCAAGGTGTTTTCAATGTCACAACTTCCTTCATAGCATGGCTGCAACAACTGGAAATCAGTTTGTGAATGCTTCCAACGTTCTTGTCGTTGTATTGTGGTGGATGCCTTGGTGGGCAAACCACGTTACAATTATCTTTCATACCTTATGATTAATAATTGTGGATTTTTAATTTTAATTTTTATGAAGGAGTGAAAATTTATTAATTTTGCAAGAATGTCGACGTTAGTTGGAATTCAGGAAAATTGTCACAATAAGACATTTATTTTCTTATCACTGGCGATTACAAGTCCGAGCGAATTTACCGTTAACATTAACACAAATTGGCAAAGTCATAAAAGCAACGCTCAGAGTTACAATTAGCCGTCATGAGCAAGCAAACAACTGTATATTTACCTTTAAATATCTCAGAATCAAAATGCAAGAAATAATGACCATTGGAAACAATGAAAAATACAAGTTATGACTACCTCAGACAAAGGCATCATAATACTGTGACTTTACAGTTAAAAAGAAAATCATGGGCGCCAGAATGAACAATATATCATTCGAAAATAACTAGTTCTGGCAAATTATGCCGCTAGCTCAGGGGTTTTTACAATTACAAAGTGAGAACATGGACCTATCCTCTCAAAGTCGCTTACGGGTTCTGTTTCACGGAATGCACAATCACATGGCTTGGTCGTAATAAATTACCATTGTAGTTCTGCGTCTGATGTCTGTGATGAGTGTAGCGGACCCACGATATGTGAGATTATCTCACAAGTCGGCTATAGGCATCTCTGGTCTGGCAATGCGCATCATCGCATTACCGGCTGTGTTGCGGTGATAAGCTTGCTCCAGCAAGGCAAGCTGCAGATAGCGAAAGAAGTCAACTTTCCAAGTCAACCTCAGACTGGTGCGATCGAAGTTAGAATGTCGAATGTCAGCTCCTCGCTCTTCGGTCCACGAGGAAACTTCTTGCTCCGCCCATTTGTAGTCTCGAAGCTCACATACAACAAAAATTCCCAGGATTTTGAGTTATACGCTCATTTTGATTGGACCTTCAGGTCGGCACCTAATGTCACGTGATATCCTCGATATGTGATTTGGCCAAAGAATCCAACAGAGGTCGGACATATTCGGCTAAGTTCGCCGGGGCGAGAGAACATTCGGGTTTCGGACGGCAGGCTTTTCCCGCTCGGTGAGTGACCCATCCCCAGGGAGCAGTGTGTGTGGTCTGGCAAATCCCAAATCCGCGACGTCCTGTCGCCATGGCTCGGAAATACCAAGATTAGCTTCAAGCCTACATAGCTCAATAACTCTTTAATATTCGCTTTGCTACGATACACTGTATAAGTTCACCATTTCATTACAGTCCTCACTTGGAATCTTGCGTACTTTATAAAATTACCACAAAAATCTATTCACGTGGTCGCCCAAGATTTATGTAAATTACTCTTATATTATTACATATATAATAAAAATGCACCTTGTAACGTGGCGACAGCGCGGCTCGTTACAATATGGCCGGCCGTTGGTGAAAATGAAATTATGGTACAATAATTTTATTTTTAACTACCTAATTCTATCTTCATTGTGAATCAACAAAAACTTAAGCATTTTTCTAATTACATTAATTTTAAATGTGATTCCAATAACCATCGGTATTCCTGCCTTGTAAGGTGAATATATAACGGGATCATATGTCCTTTTGGCCGTCTTACAATTCTTTACAAACAGAAGCACGTGAATTCAGGTAGCCTTCCCAAATATAAAGTTATATTAAACACAATACTAAAATATACATGAAAAGAAATTATTTACATACATGTTTAAATAATAATAATCTTGAAAATATCTTGTATCAAATCTTATCATTAAATCACTAAAATGAAACACATTAATAAAACAAAACATTGTCAGAACACTTATGCAGAAAGTGGTTGAACTATACATTGTATTTACAATTTAGCGTGATGTTTTACTCATGTGCATAAAAATAATTCTGGCTTCAACAAACATCCATAAAGATGCTAGAGGTGAGCGTAAAATATCCCATTACATTGCGCGGTTTTAATCTCAAAACAACGGAATAGTTTAGTCGGATTCGGTGACGTGATTTGTGTCATGACCGACGTTTAATTCAAGAAGCAGTTCAGAGAGAAGATGTGTTCGTGTTCATGGTCAAATATTACCAACGGTAATCTTGGATTTGAATGACGCGGCATTTACTCATAATTCAACGTGGTGTGGAATGAACGATGTAAGTACATGTTTTCGTGTGTTACGTAAATTATGAACCTTACTCGTTGAATGTTAGGTGGTCTCCTAATTAGTCTTTCATTGGTCGACATCTCTAACTTGTAATATACCGTCTGTGAAGTGATTGCGAATTTCATGGCGAAAGGAAACTGTATTTGCTCATGGGTATATGTAATGGAATTTCTATAAAATTTACCATTCCCATATGAGACATTATACACATTATGCGGTTTGACGTGAACTTTTGTCATCGTCAACCAAAGTCGCTGTAGCATCTCTGGCAAACAAGCGGACCCGAAATATAACCATTCCGCACATAAAATTGAAGGATAATGAATAGCGTAACTATCATTCCTCAGTAATATTACGATTCCTTCACAATGGGTCTATTGATGACTCGAGATTATCTCGACATTCAAAGAATTGGTCGACATCTTTATTTAGGAGTTATTATAACCGTTTTAACATATCGTTTACTCCACGTTTTAAGCCGAAATCCATCCCAGTTAGCGAATATCTTCCTTTTATACACTTATGCTTCTTTAGCTTGTATGAAAAAGCTGTAAGCTTTGTGCATTGAACGGTCCGATCTCAGGTTTTCCGATTGCCAATACAAAGCAATTTTGAGATCTCACGCTAGCAGAATACTATGAATTTATCTAAAGAGAAAATATAAACCTTGCAATTATTTTCGTTGATTGCACACAATTCTGAGCAAAACATGTGCTGTCCGACAATGACTGTTTTAATCTAATTTACGGAATACTATACAATATACAGTAAGGGTACGCGAAATACCGCTAGAACGAGGCGTAAACTTTTGTTTTCTGTCCCATTCATTCTTGGGTATTCGCTACCTGCTAGAATTCTTGGAACCTGCCGGTTGAGTTCAGCCGTCTACCCGCGCTAATGATCTAAGCCGTTCGAGGGTAGCTGTCCCCAGCTCTTTCGAAACCGTTACTTTGTATGAAATGGCTTTAAGTTCCGGGCGTTATGAGGCCCGATCTCGGTTTGTCCGTACGACAACAAATAACAATTCTTCGAGATCACTCTGGCCACCAAATAAGGCCAGAAATATAGCAGGAAAAACGTCGATATCACCAATAATCTTATTGTTCACGTCTTCACCATCTGTGCATTTATCATATACAAAATTCCTTTTCAATTGAAGTTAGCATCAAATATAATTACCTTAACTTGGCTGAATTATTGAATATATCCCGTAAATAAAGTTTTTCCCTTTAGCCTTTACAAATGCAGTCGCCTTTAACTTATTGCACTTTGACCACGCGCTATCGTCAGCAAAATAACAGCAAGGTATTGTGAAAACTCTCCTGTATATCTGTAATCGTTCAACTTAAGATTCCTAATTTCTGTGATGACCAACACAATTTAAACAAATCTTTCTGGCAAGGTTTCGTGTTCTACAGGGAATTATCTATGGCACTATCGCTACCCTTGATAGATACACAAAACAAAGAAGTAAAATACGTTGATCAGATAACATTGCGATCTTCGATCAACACAGACAAAGCGATATTACGCTCGCTGTACACTTCTGCTCAGAAAAGATATAATGCAACTACCTAAGGTAAAATGTTACATCGAACTCATGCATCACAAAATGTTGAAACCCTTTTCGTTTATGTCACAAAATACATCTTAGAAAGCATATCACAATATTTGTATCGCTGTCAGATTCATTGTGATTGCGAAGACAAGAAATTGTGCTTGCTACTGGCGCTTCATTTTCCGCGAGTGCGTATCAATTTATCTGGCTCAGGAAAACATTTAATATTTCAGGATTTTGTATCAAATCAAGTCCAATTAACAGCGTGAAAGTCAAAAGTGACTATTAATATTTCACGTGGACAAAATATAAAGTTCGGAATAGCGAAATAAGCATTAAAAATTCCGAATATGGAAATATCCTAAGTAGCTTTAACTGTAAGTGCAAATTTGGTAACTGGAATTTTAATTTTCCGTTTATCTAATCTTTCCAGCAAAACAGACGGTTTAGACTAGCGAAACCGGCATCGGCGTTTTTCAAGCATGATTAATTTCGGTAAGGCGTCTAACCTAAAAGAATGTGTACTGTACATTTAATTTCCCCCTTTTTTTATGATTCAAATCGGTCAATTCATAGTCAGCCTTTTCGTCAACGTATTTGGCATGCTACACAACTTGTTGAACAATGCCTACAAGACGAATTTGAGACGTCCATGGATCTTCCTCTGGAAAATAGTTCTGCGTCGTGAATATTCGTCTTTACCGCTTTCAACAGCAGGATTTCGAAGGACGTAGAAGCTTGAGCCTACAAGGTCACAGACGTCCGGCGGTTTGTGCCCGACAGCTAATGACATTCCTGGAACAGGTATAGTGTCCGTCGACCGACCGCACTTACTAACTGGTCCAGCTGACAATTGCGTCTTTTCTGACCGCAAGGAATGAACAAATTGCGTAGTGTTCCACACAAAGTTACGGACAGAAAAACTCCACGCGATGTTGATAGGCTGTGAATTCTGAGACTGATTTCGCATTTCTCCGAGGATTGGAAAACTTGCCGACGCTTGTCTGGCTTTTAAGAACGACATGTACTGTACATCTTTCCTCTCCTGCCCTACAAATGTCTTATGCTTTACCGACAGTTTGCACTTAACTGTGGATCCAAGACAACTGAAATTGTGTTTCTTGATTTCAGATATTTTTGCGTACAAACTGACAATTTCACTGACTAAGAGTTGAGTGGTGACTTTAACAACCGACTCACTCGCAGTCTGTAATACCGCATTCGGAGGATTTTGTGGAGGACTAAAATTACTACGTTCGGCTTCCAGAAATTCGTCCAGTGACAATTTTAACTCGGTTTGTGCCGTCTTAACGAGCTCAACCGAGCTTGCCACGGCATTCACCTCCGAGTCAAGTTTTCGGATGTTTTGTTCAGTAAGGTCTTTGACCTCGTGAACAAATTCCGAAATTTGCTCAAGGTTCTGGCCGTTCTCGTTTCGAATCTGTTCAATGGACAGGTCGGTCACGTCAAGTCTTTTAGTCAGCTGTTGGTCTGTGTTTTGGGTTGGCTCTACTTGTGTAATTTCGATCCTTTCATCGGTAATCGCAGCAGTTGGTACCTCTGTGTGTTTTTGTGACTCCGAACGGAAGGTGGATAATTTCCCGTCCAAGTTTGTTAATATCGCAACTTGCGAATCAAAGCATTCATCAAAAATCTGCTTAAGCGAATCCCAATATCTCTTATTTTCCTCTTTTAGTAAATTAATTGCAGTATTAACTTGTTGCCCTATTGCAGTCATCCACATGTTAAGTATTTGCTGCTCTGAATGTGTGAGCGTATTCTGCGTCATCTCACCGACAGGTGAAGGAAAATTTTCCATATCTTCCTGTGGCGACAAAGTAGACTGCGAACTATATGAGTGGGTCGGAACTTCAGAACTTACGTTCCCCTCCCCTGCAGCCAATATTCCGCATTCTGTTAACTGAACCTCGTTCATGATTTCAGGAGATTTTTGCCTATCAGACTGATCTTCCATATCGAAATCTTTTATCGTACGAGATCGTAGCTTCATATGAACACACAAACAATGAATTTACACCGCAATTGTGCAATGACGAAATCTAAATTCACTAGCAACAAAAATACCGCGAATTTCAATACACAAATACATATACCCCTCCAAAATACAGCAAGAGAAAAGCAACGATGAATCATGCAACACAACACCATGAAAGCAGACTTACTTTCAAACACATGGGCAAGACATGCGTGTCTCTAATTTTCTTACAAGCTACCATGCATTAAGAAATCAACACTGACGTTACTCATTTAAAATTTTTAAACTGATCACAAAATTGTTACAATACAAAGTGTATTGCATCTCAATTGAAATACACAAATGAACTTCCTTTTAAAGCGGTGAAACAAAATAAATTTTATGCATTGAAACAAAATGAACTTTATGCATTAAAATATAAGTGAAACATCAAAATAAATTCTTGTATGAATATCTATTGACTACAAGAATGATAAAACAGCCAAAAACCATGTGCAACATTCCATGAAACTTTCTGAATTTGGGCTCCAAATTGTATTAATTTGAATTAGTGCCACCAAGTTCGCAGACATTAAGAAGTAATGTCTCATCTGGCACCACGTTGGGCGACATTATGTGGTGGATGCCTTGGTGGGCAAACCACGTTACAATTATCTTTCATACCTTTATGATTAATAATTGTGGGATTTTTAATTTTAATTTTTATGAAGGAGTGAAAATTTATTAATTTTGCAAGAATCTCGACGTTAGTTGGAATTTAGGAAAAATTGTCACAATATGACATTTATTTTCTTATCACTGGCGATTACAAGTCTGAGCGAATTTACCGTTAACATTAACACAAATTGGCAAAATCATAAAAGCAACGCTCAGAGTTACAATTAGCCGTCATGAGCAAGCAAACAACTGTATATTTACTTTTAAATATATCTCAGAATCAAAATGCAAGAAATAATGACAATTGGAAACAATGAAAAATACAAGTTATGACTACCTCAGACAAAGGCATCATAATACTGTGACTTTACAGTTAAAAAGAAAATCATGGGCGCCAGAATGAACAATATATCATTCGAAAATAACTAGTTCTGGCAAATTATGCCGCTAGCTCAGGGGTTTTTACAATTACAAAGTGAGAACATGGACCTATCCTCTCAAAGTCGCTTACGGGTTCTGTTTCACGGAATGCACAATCACATGGCTTGGTCGTAATAAATTACCATTGTAGTTCTGCGTCTGATGTCTGTGATGAGTGTAGCGGACCCACGATATGTGAGATTATCTCACAAGTCGGCTATAGGCATCTCTGGTCTGGCAATGCGCATCATCGCATTACCGGCTGTGTTGCGGTGATAAGCTTGCTCCAGCAAGGCAAGCTGCGTTAGCGAAAAGAAGTCAACTTTCCAAGTCAACCTCAGACTGGTGCGATCGAAGTTAGAATGTCGAGATCCTCGCTCTTCGGTCCACGAGGAAACTTCTTGCTCCGCCCATTTGTAGTCTCGAAGCTCACATACAACAAAAATTCCCAGGATTTTGAGTTATACGCTCATTTTGATTGGACCTTCAGGTCGGCACCTAATGTCACGTGATATCCTCGATATGTGATTTGGCCAAAGAATCCAACAGAGGTCGGACATATTCGGCTAAGTTCGCCGGGGCGAGAGAACATTCGGGTTTCGGACGGCAGGCTTTTCCCGCTCGGTGAGTGACCCATCCCCAGGGAGCAGTGTGTGTGGTCTGGCAAATCCCAAATCCGCGACGTCCTGTCGCCATGGCTCGGAAATACCAAGATTAGCTTCAAGCCTACATAGCTCAATAACTCTTTAATATTCGCTTTGCTACGATACACTGTATAAGTTCACCATTTCATTACAGTCCTCACTTGGAATCTTGCGTACTTTATAAAATTACCACAAAAATCTATTCACGTGGTCGCCCAAGATTTATGTAAATTACTCTTATATTATTACATATATAATAAAAATGCACCTTGTAACGTGGCGACAGCGCGGCTCGTTACAGTATATGTATATGTCGTTGTATATGTATTATATCAGTTGCTTAGCCATACGATAAAGAAATAAAATTTTACGCCTCGTTGACTTCGAGGTCATTTCAGGTCTGAAAGGACTGAGTGCAGGAAATGGGTTGGAATTCGGCCACGGTTTTTTGAAGAAACGATCCTATCGTTCGCCTGGAGTGAATTTTGATTGCCGATGGATATTCCAATTCACGTCCTCTCGAATGAGAAGTCAGAGCGTTACCGCTCACCCACCTCCCTCTATTCCCATATGCTGGATCGAAACGTTATCGCATGTTCGACTGAGTATGTCTAGCCAAGGAAGATAAGGTCTCCGTGTTAACAAGAAAGTTCTTGGTGTATATCATCGAACAGAAATGAAAAAGATGAATAGAGCGAAAGACATACGGTGAGTGATGCTGGAAATTGTGAGGAACGACAGAGAAATAAAAATGTATCAATTCGAGTTTTTTTATTTTTTTTAAAAATAGTTTAAAAAGTATTAAATCAAAGTTGTGGTACATAGTTTCAGCGTTAAAATGGTATATAGTTTGTCTGTCTGTGACAAACGGTTGTCGATATACGCGTCGAGACAACTACAATTGAATCAGCGCTGGACCGAGAGCATCGCGCGCCGTTCCCCAGGCTTTACAGGTATGAACCTCAGAAAAAAATAATGTAGAACTGAAAACTGGCACAGGTGTTATTTAGTGCCTAAGAAACAAGTGCTGTAAAGTCACCGTCTCTGAAGAGTCCGCATGAAAGTTTTTTTCAGCTTAAAAGGGCGTAAATAGGGCTTAAATGCTATAGCCAGCATTAACGTCTTGTAGCACTTAAACTAATAGACTTAGTATCATTTCATTGTAAGTAAAACCAAACTCACATGTCATCATGAAGAAGGTATGAAACATGGCTTAATTTATAATTAGCCCAAATTTGCTGAAGAACTATCAAAGTCGGAGGCCGTTGGCAAGCAGTGGATGACTCCTTATACCGGGAATCTTTCAGTCGCCAGAGCCTCTTCCGTGCAAACTTGGTGCACCACGTGAAGGAGAGGTTGACACGTGGTTGGAACAGGCTAACATAGTCTCTCCCAAACCTTTACACCCTTCCCCATTATCCATAAGGATTCTGTATACAATTTCTCCGAACACAATAAAATAAAATAAACTAATGGTATACTGGACCTCCTAGCAAGTGTATCAAATTAAATAAAAATTACGAATATTTATAAAAAGAAGACAAGAAAAATGAACATACGGGGGAGGGAATTACAAAACGTTGTACATTCGTCTACCTGAAATTCACTGTTTGGAAAGTGTACAGTATCAGTACAGGATAATTGCTTTAATAAGTATGGATACATTAAAATTCCAACAATTGTTTCACCTGGAGCCATTTTCTCTTAAATGTAACCTTACATGCTATATTATGCTTCTGTAATTAATCTATGACTGCCAGCAGTCTGAACATGGGAAGAAATTGGTAATCGTACATTTAACGTTTCTTTAAATTGTAAGAACTAAGGATTTATCAACCAGAAAATATTTGTACGACGAATATCCCGATATTAACTGGCTTTGCTGTTTGAACAGTGATTAAATATTCTATTTTACAAGTACGATTCTTGATGTCCGGATAAAATTGTCTTTCGTACCACACGTGTGATAATGGTTGGACTGATACGTAGACTGAAATTGGGAGTTGTCTGAAATGCGTTAGCACTAGACTAATGCGATTTAATTTTTAAAGGGATTTGGAAACAGAAGTTCGCTAGGCGCCCCTGTTGACACAGCACTTCACCTGGGTTTTCACAGTCGCTGATTGAATCGCGGTGGATTGGCTAGATGTGGTGAGCTCCGATTGAGCACGTTGGTAGTACGCCCGGCCGAGGGGCCTATTGTATCAGTCCGTGTATTCTAGTGAACATCAAGGGATACTCTGAACTTGTGTTCGGTGGATTTAGTCCATTGGCTGTTCTTAATACGGTACACTGCGGGCTGGGGATATTCAGCCGTTAGTTGGCACTGCTGTTACATGCTCAAGCAGGATAAGCTGGCGTATCTTAGAGCTCATGTTTCATAAACAGCGTTTTGTAGCACTCCGAGAAATGGAATTTATGCTGTGGCACACTCCGCAAACACCCCCTCCTAAATGCCTTTATCAATTACGTTTGTTAATGTGGAAATATTTTTATCTACTAATTCTTGTCCAATAATCTGCTAAATTAAATATCTGAGATTAGATCAGCTATAAAATTTCGAAGTATTTACTCCAAATTTTCCTGTTTACAGATATCTCGGTGTATTCCTCTGCATCTCAACTATAGCTAGTACCAGTCTTTTATATTTTTATACTAGCCTCGTACCCACTACTTCGTACGCGTGGATTAAGAATTTTTTTGCCAGAATTAAATATAAAAAGTTGTTGGTAACGAAGGATTGGTCCCAAACAATATCGAGTAGGCATAATTTGACAGGAAAGCAATCAATATATCACTCTACCTTCGAACCTGCCTCTTGAAGAGAATCAATTTCCAACATATTTCTGTCACTATTCGATAAGATTTCAAAATTTCGTGACTACAACTGTTAATCATACTGGAAAAAATATCCTGTGCCCTTCATACAGCTTTCCTTATAAAATTCCATCACAACGATATAGCCATATAGTCGTCAAAACGTAACAAAAAGACAGAGACTTACTTCCGTATTTATATTAGTATTACTGTGGTTCACACTCACACACTGACTGCTAACAACACCTGAGGGATCATTATAACGTAAAAAAGTGTACACCTACAAAATTGCAAGACTACCTACGATTTGCCTCGCATTGCACCCCTAACTTTATAATATCTACAGTTTAACATTCAATCCAAATAACCTACGGCCCAGGCCTGACTCTTAAGATGAAAAACAATTTTTAAAAATCTTAGCCTTTACCGAGATTTAAACCGGAGACCACGACGTTCGTAAGCAAGCTCTTTAGCCATTGAGCTGCCAGTTCACTACACGGAAATACGGTCTGGAGACGTCCACATCCAACGTGTCTGCCGATCGCCGTATTTCGAAGTTATGAGACAACATGTGTTATTTATACCGATAATTTTTCAACCAAATGTAGACAGTATTTTTCACCTTGTTTCAAAGGATAAGTGTGCAAAGATTCATCGAGATCGGATGAAAACTGTGGATTTGTATGAAGAACAAACAAACCAACAAACAAACAAACATACATTCATCTTTATATATAAAGATAAGTTTGAGTTTTATTGTTCCTATAGTTTCAAGTTCATCACTTTGCAGTTTTTAACCACCATTACTATGATTTTAATCACATTTCAAGCAGCGGTCTTGTGGCTCAGTGGTTAAGGTATCTGACTGGAGATCGGAAGGTCATCAGTTTGAATCCCGGTCTCAGTTAGGGTTTTAAAAGGCCTTTAATCCGACATTTACTTCTGCTACAGCTTGCTGTGTAATATGAATTACGCCAGTACGCTATCGAAGTTCGGATTACACGTAAAACCCCAATACCCGCTAACATTACCGATTTAGGTTAACGCAAGCAATGACAGGGGAAGTATGCGGAGCCAATAAAAATCCTCTCACCAGGTAATTACGACCACGCTAGCCTTTCATTTTTCATGCTTAAAATCAGAATCTGTAACCTCGCAACCATTCACTGTTGCCACGTTGCATGATACGTCATTCTACGTTCGTAACAATTTATTCACCTGAAACTATTTACTGTTAATGCTGATCATCCCGTAAAGAATTAGTCCACTAAATAAAAGTACACATTAAAAAGGAAAACACAATGCGAACATCACAATTGGTAAATATCACCTTCTCCGAACGACGACTCGAAATGGTTAACTTACCTCGTCGAGGTCACCAGTATATTGGCAGATTAGAATGAAAAAGTTCCAGTGTAGAGAAAACATGGGATTTCATAATTTGAGGTATATATATATTTTTTTAGCTTGACAGTGAGGTGTAAATGTTTTGCAGATACTATATTAGTCTCTACCAAATAATGTCAACATATCCATCACACGGTGCAGCCGGTTTCCATGGACTAGGCTCTGGTGACTGAATGATTCCTGGTGTAAGGTGTCACCCACTACTCGCTAAAGGCCTCCTGAAAGGAGGACGGAAGAACAAGAAGGTGTCCAGGGCACCCTCTTGTCTGTGGAGGTGGAAACTTTCCAAAAAGGTGGATGAATCAGAAACGATAAACGGCATGAAGATGCAAAAAGCAATGGTAACCCACTGCTTTAAAGATCGGAAGGGGATACCAAACTCATATAATCCTCTCAAATTAGTTGTAGAATGACAGCTACCGGAGGTAAAATTGACCACCAGTTGGATCTCTGTGGGAAGAATGCTCAGGGAGGAGTTATCAGAACGGGAAAAAAACTTTTACTGTGAGGCATAAATTGTGAGCCAAGAATCGTGAACGTCAAAGGATCAGTACCTGCAATCCTTATTGTTCCGCTGGAACCTGCAAACGTCTGAAATTTTCTTACAGTATTATAGTGTCACTTGGTGGTCGAGTCAATCATTTGACTGTGAGGATGGTCGGCTTCCCATAATCTAGGCGAACATTTTCTGTGCCGCGTTTAAAAATGTAACAATTGTATTTAATTTTTTTTGAAAATTGCTTTCGGCGATTAGTTTACAGTTACTACTTCGTCTTGTACTTCAATTCTCATCCATGTATGCGATTCCTCAATGAATCACTTCTTCATAGTATGGACATGGCAAAATGGGCACACAGTGCGTCCGTACACTTGACTGAAACCAGATTCGATACAATAATCCGCAAAGCTTAAGTACTCGTACCTCGCTAAAACAATACAGCCTGCTATATCCAATCCCGTTAATCAACTCACTGTTCCAGGGTTAGGTTTAACAAGATTTCATTCCACGATTCCGTCTGTCGACAGCGGTACCACAAATCAAATTACTTCGAAGTGCCGATACATTAATAATGCGCAGCAGTTTCCACAGTGAGTGTTCCTATGCGACTCTAATGTGGAGTTTCTCCGGGTGTGCTTCTTCATCATGCTTCCATTTTTTTTTATCTTATATATTAAAACTGGTCATCCAAAGCCATTTCACGAAATGACTAGCAAATTATTTTGTTAAGATTTGTTATATCAGAGACCGGACTTGAAATTGTTACACATCACGAAATACCAGTTATGCTCGAAATGGAATATTCTCCGGAAAAAAAAATAGAATTAGGATTCTGCCGTTACGTGACTTTAACTCCCCTCATCCTTTTGTAGATACTTCTGTCAGTGGTAATACCGATGCTAGTGAAAGTTTCTTCTGAGAGTTGGAAGGTTTCATCCTGGAATTACCCCAAAGTGATGCAGGGTAGCCAAAAACTGAAATCCAGATGGCTGTACTGGGAATAAAACCTACTTCGCCTTGAATGCCTGAAAGTTAACACTTTCCAACGGGAGAGCGCGTCAGTAAGAGGCGACGTTTCGGAGTCTGACTCTGGCTCCATCTTCCGGTGAAGTGTCGGGTTCCGTAAGAGTCCGCGCTAATAAGGCCTGTGGTTCCCAGGCGACGTCAGTCACATTTATGGGGGGCCAATCAGTGCACAGAAGTTAAGGCAGAGTAGTGGGGCTGGAGACCTGGTAGGGGTACGCGTGGCGGAGGGGAGTGGCTTCAGGTGGTAATCTAGCAGCATCAATCTCTTCTTCTTTAGATGTACTATCTCCGGATTCCATGATATGCTACGGCGGTATCCCATGAACAGGTTTACGGGTTACCGTTTCTTATTGACGGGCTCTCCAGGTGGAAACGTCGAGAAGATTTTATACAATCATACTAACTGGAATTCATTCTACAACTCGGTTTCCAATTTAAGTTAGCCATGCTTAAAGTCATTAGATTCATATGCGAGTACAAAGTCTTTATTTTTAGCTACCGGTTGTCCACCACTTGATCCACGTAAAAATATTTTTAAAAAAATAAGTAATAAAAAAACGATCCTTCTAGTACGCTAAAATCACTAAGTCCGACGAAAAATGGGTACTAATTCTGCAAACATAATTTTGTAAACCTTTATGTTAAATTGCTCCACATTTCATATTCACACCAAAGTTTAACATATGCTCTTTTACCCATGGGACTATGAACAGTGGGTTATTCAAAAGCCCATCAAGATCCAAGCAGTAGTTTTTGTACGAATCACGTGTACTCTTTTATTTTAAATTTCTTCCATCAACATGTAAAAAACCATATTGTACTTTCCGCACCATGGGCTATAAATTATTCGAAAACCCACAAAATCCTACTGGTGTTTCTCAAACAGCGGACCACGAGAATATTAAAAATTTAATTTTAATGGAATTAATGATATCATAATAAAATACAAGTTATTACAAATAGTTTACGGAAAATTGATACAGTACTCTTACTCGATATGGGTATGAGAGAGTATAAATAAGTCTACTTGGCAAACCATGTAAAAGCAGTGAACAGCTCTACGACCATGCAAAAATCTGTTATTTCTAGGAAATTACTATACTTTTACTGTAATGCAGCTGATATCAAAGAGAGTGATGTTACTATAAGACCGTTTTATGTTGGACTTATCATAGTTGAACGTATTAGAGGTCCGTGGTACGTGATGATAACAATTGTTAGAATTAGACAACAATTTACACATTGTTAAAAAAGTTCGACTCATACAAGTTAGTGGTCTGTGGAATTATTTTTGATATTTAACTGGTCATATGGTAGGAAAAGGTTGAGAAACACAACTGTTTTTCCGTGAATCCGTCTGTCGGAACAAATAGACAAAATCGCAGACGGCGAAATGTAAATTGCTTCTCGCAGTTGAACATTTGCATTGCAGAGTACATATAACATAGCCACTGTTTATTTGTAATTTGATTGAGGACTTACGGAAGAAAGTCCTAATCAGGTTACAGGATCTGTACCCACTTCTTAACATGACTAGTTCACTGGCTGCGACAACAGGAGTGACTATTTACTGCAGTCTGGTACGTCCACTGCTTGAGTACGCGTGCCCAGTGTGGGGGTACGCGGCCAAGACAAACATTGCAAGACTACAAACTTTGCAGAATAGAGCCCTTCGAAGAGCTCTCCATGTAACAAAAAGATTCCCAGTTGGAGACCTGCACGCAGCCGCAGGAATACCACTACTGCGAGATAGGATACGACAGTTGGCCACATCCTTCTATAGGACAGCCCAAAGATCGCAGAACCCACTGATAGCACCACTGGGCACGTACTGCACATACTTCGACCGCCACAGAAGACCACTCTCCATTTTTGAACAAGAATAAAAAAATAAAATAAAAAAAAGCAGCACCAGAGAAGACATACCGCAAGAAAAGTGACGGAGACTTATGAAGTTTGAAGGAAATGTCTTCGGACAACAACCTTCACCACAACCTGCCTGGAACTTCAGATAGGCACTAATTGCTGAGCGACGGACGGATATTTGTAATTTGAGGGAACACTGAATATACGTTTCTCGAAGCCTATAACAACTTATTTTTTTTAATACTAATAATAATTAATATCTTATATTATTTCGTAAGGTTATTCACTCACCTCGATAACTATTGAATGGAAAATAGTGACGTCATGCTCAAGCCTTCGCTCGCAAAACAGCGACCAGAGATATCATTACAAGAAATTCGTGGTTATGTCCACAAATTAATAGCTAAGCAACTGCTACCAAATTAATAACAATAATACAGTCATTAAGTTTACTTTTTGTAGCGTTTCATAGTTCATAGTTGCGGCTGAAAAAAATGGATCTGTTTTTCAGTAACATGTTGGTAATGAAAACAATTTTAAAAAAAAACTTTTAAAAATTAAATTACTCATGGTCTCTGCTGTAACCACAATTGTCATTCCGGCTTGGAAAAATTTCAAACTAATTAAAATTTTCACTAATGTTCTTGCTTAATCAAAGTTTATACATTATGGTTTATTTGCTTTTTAGGAATTTCGTAAATGGCTTTTGTTCATGTTCGCTGTACGTGAGTTATTAGGTTATTTTAAGTGTACATCAGACCAAATATGTTGCCGAATGTATTATGGAAATTCATTTCTTCGGAGTTGCTCAACTTCTTAATAATATGGAATGTGTATAAGTTCTCTGGCTTTTACAGATACTACGACCAATTATTACATTATGAGTGTTTGCCCAGTCTCAATAAAAAATAAATAAATAATAAAATACCAAAGTGATAATTTCGAGACAAACAGGATTTTTTTTTTAGATTTTGCAGAGTTAACTTTAAGGGTCAAATACAAGTTAGTTTCTATTTAAACAATTAGACGATTGTGCTATCGTCGCTGTTCGTGTTTTCTACCTACCTCAATTAATGCTTCTGTGTTATTCAAGCTCAAGAGATTTTATTAACACTGAAACACTGGTCAAGTTTATATTAGGTCAAATCAAGTCAACCTGTCATAATCTTTCATCCTTGAAACTGGATCTATTCTATACCCGTGACGATACGCAAAAAATGGTCACGGGCCTACACTAGTAATATTAACATCAGTAACATTATGTGGCCATCATTTCATCTTTCTAGATACTTAGTTTTTCTTCAGACCTCCATTCACCATTGACTTCCTTCATCAGATTGAGACATCATTTTTATAGATGCTATCGGTAATATCTATTAACGTCAGGGTACTGTCTGTATTCTGTACAGTTATCAGTAGTAGGAGGAGGGCTCCTAGATTTGTCTTTGGAAATTACCGTAGAACACAATTGGTAACTAATATGATTAAGGAGCTGGAGTGGAATTCGTCTGAAGATAGAAGGAAGTCATTGGTGTGTACATGACGTATATTGGTGAAAGACATTGGTGAAAGAATTAAGAGAGTTGCGTGGAAGGGTAAAGACAGCCATGCACAAAAACTGACACTTGATTTCAGTTATTAGTGTGTGGGGAAATGGTACGGAATGGTATAAACGATTCGAACAAGTTTCCCAGAGAATTGATGAAACATTTACCTAAAACGCCTGAAGAATTTAAAGTTCAAATTGGTAGAAGGCAAAATTAAGTGGGAATAGGACAGGAGAGAGATCGGTGTGAGGGGAAATTGCTACCGGAGCGTGCACTCCATCCCAAATATGTCAAATTAAATTAAATAATGCTGTGATTGTTGGGTTACAAAATGACTCCTATCAACGTTAAAGTAAGATAGCGGAATTTCCGTAGCAACCACGGCACCAGTAGGCACCTAAAGGGAAACACCCAGAAGCCACACTGCTACCAAGCAGTCTCTAAGTGAGTGTCCAGCCAATAGTAGAAAGCCTCTCACTTTCACCCGCTCTATCAGGAGACCGTTTTTAAAGGTATATCTTCGACTGTCGTTTTAGCCGTCATGAAGTGAAACCACGGAAGTAGTTGTGTAGGCCAAATCTATCACTTATTAGACAATCTCTGGCTCTTAGAGGCATTTCCTTACTGTTAAGATTAATGATCTATCTTTCAATCATCCTGATATCATCTCTGGGATGTTTAGTATATTACTACGGCTTTTCTAAGTGTATTAAGCATTGTAAATGTATGCCTTCCTTGCAAATCCTATAAGAAACTCATTTAACAACATCTCCATCGCTTATTGTAAACACTATCTGGACGACAGTAGCTAATTTTATTGCTGAGTCTCTCTTTTCTTAGCTATATTGCTTATTGTCAGTTAGCGTGATCGTATTAAGCTTGTGATACCAATTTGTTAGGTATGGATTGAGCGGTCTTTATTTGTGGGTGTCTAATGTAAAGAGACACAGGGGTAGAGGTGTCACTGACCTTTGGAACGTTACTTAGCTTCTTCTAACCGTCTTATCTGTTCTAGTTTATTGATTTTGATTTCTTTTTACTTGTAGGCTAACTAATAAAGATGTTAAATAGTCAGGAACTTGATAGCACTCCATTATTAGGTTGGAGAACCAAGTGTAAGGAAGGTTAGCACGTGTTAAATATCTAGTTGAGAGTCTTTCACAATATAATTGACGATAGGCGACTAATGGGTAAAGATCCCGCTTATTAGTCACTGATAGTACGAAAATATTGAGCTTACTAACCATGATTCAAGGTCATCCTTTAACGAATCTTAATTTATTTGCGTGGATTGTGACTAATTAAAATTAATTAATCACCATCGCAAACCTCAGCTCCACCGCTCAAGGCAAACCTTAACTGAATTTCGTCGAAGTTTAATTTCACTTCCATCTACCACCCCTCAACTAGCCTTAATTCTCCCGAGGCCACACTAATAACAATAACCTTTTTTTCGCTCTTATGTAATAATAACCTCGATTTCACCTTGATTTCAACACAATCCCCTTGCAGCTTTCATATCAGTCCATTAACATGGGTCGCTAAGTTCTGGTCTTCACGACAATTTACTAGCTCAACGCCTGTGTTTCCAAAGTGTTGACTTTGGGTTTGTCGACCAAACGTGATTTCGAGCCTGTTGTGGTTTCTGAAAAAGTTGGCTTCAAGAGTATCATTTTCTCATTCGAGGAACGAGACGTGCTGATCAGGGAGGTGGATGCGGTGTCCAATATGTTCGCCTTGGGCGGCCAGAGCTTCTTTCCACTCGGCGAGCATACTGTTTCTTGCTGGAGGGTGTCTGGGACGTTAGCGTCATGTTTTTACCAAAATACTGATCCTGTCAGCGACGTCTTCCTCGCAGAGTTTACGTGGCAGAACCTCATCGACGCGCAGGCTGCAGTGGCCGTATCCTTGTCCGTCAGAAAAAGTTTAACGACCATTCCTCTGTATACTAAAAGGTATTTGTGGGAAAGTTGTGGGACAATATGCTATATTTCTTGTATGTGGGGCCAGTTCCGAAGATAATCGTTGTGCACACCAACAACGTTCAACCTAGTCATGTGTCATACAGTCCTACATTAGGCTTTGTGCTACCAAAATCGAAATAATAGTAGATAAAAATTTCTTTGTGTTTAACGGTTTCAACAGCATTATAAGCAAGAATTTTAAACGTGGGGAAGATGTAGGTGGTTAATAAGTTGTATCTTACAAATATAAATAAAAAAGGATGATTTTTTTATTTCACCCACCGTTAAGCAATTAAAAATATATTATCAACAGCGCCCATAGCATTACAAAATAATATATATATATATATATACACATATTGTAGTCTCAGACATAGTGGTTATCCTGTGATAATTACCACTCACTATATATCTGTCAGTACAGTGTGTGCATATTAGTACTGTAGATAGTAATTGTAATGACATACATGTAAAG
This sequence comes from Vandiemenella viatica, assembly GCA_031002005.1. Taxonomy (NCBI): domain Eukaryota; kingdom Metazoa; phylum Arthropoda; class Insecta; order Orthoptera; family Morabidae; genus Vandiemenella; species Vandiemenella viatica. Next base: position 104,716,064 of record JARYHS010009186.1, on the reverse strand, counting down.
AAAATACATTTATAGCCACTGATGATGCCCTACACCACAAGGGCGAAACGCGTCTGGCGAATAAAATAAAGTAAAATTCACCAAACTGTTATTCGTAGACGGAGTTATTTATGAAATTATTGCTCATCAACTGCGGAAATATGGCCTATTACCAGATTAATACTAAATGTACTATATTGCTGCAGAACGTTTTCCTGATAATCTTCTGGAACCATTGACCCTTCTCCCATCCTTTCGCGTAAACAATTGCATCATCTTCATTGGTGACTGCATGTAGAATATTCGACAACAGTACGATAAATCAAATTCCTCAAAGTACAGACACCACAGTAATGAGCAACATTCTTTACAGTGAGCGTTTCCATGCGAGTCTAATGTGGAGTTTCGCTGGGTGTGCTTCTTCAATTCCATTCATTTTCTTTCTATCATCTGTACTAAAACTGGTTATTCAAATCGATTTCATGACGAACGTGGTACTATGTTAAGAGTAGTTATATCGGCGGCCGGGCTAGAAATTGTTACACATCACGAAATACGAATTATGCTCTAAATGGATAGTAATTTTTTTCCAGAAAAGGTAAAATTAAGATTCTGCCGTAACGTATCTCTTGCAAACACTTCTGTCAGCGGTAACAGCAGTGTAAGTGTCTTCCAAATGGTCACAGCTTGAAGGTTTCAGCTATAGCTCAAATTAGATCGCTATCAGTGCCACTGTCAGCCGACTAGAAAGCTTCACAGACCTCAGGATTTAAAGTTTTACTCCCCATTCTGCAGAAATTTCAAGAACCTTAAACAAAAACTGAATTGTTGTTTAGATGAAAGAAAAGTTTTTATCTTTATAGCTTGTAAAAGAATATTCTTGGAATTATCCTAAAGTGATGCAGGGAAGCTAAAAACTGAAATCCAGATGGCTATTCTGCGGATCAAACCCATTTTTTCTTGAGTGGTCGAAAGTTACCGTTCATCCACCTCACACCACTCTCGAATAGAAGTGTAGAGGCTACCAGAAAATGGATTTACTTCAACGAACCCGAGGATTACCAAATGGGTAGTGTGCGAATGATAAAAGATATCTACATCTGTGGTGGCCTAAATTGTGTAACAGTAATGTTGACATAAGAAAAAAACCTCCTTTAGTTCCAAATAATGCTCTGCATCAATATACAGAGCGTTCAGTTAACAGAGATGACTCAAGCTCACTCTACTCCATCCCCACTCTGCTCCACTTATCCCATAACGCGAAGAGGAAAGAGTGTCCACTGATAGGTTTGCCATTGCTGCTGTGATTAGATACATCAGTCTGCTCAGAGGAATAGGAAACGAGAAGTGATAGGAGTGGTGGGGCAAGGAGTACAAGACTTTGAGCGCCGTCAGTTGAGGGCGAACAAGTTACGGTCGCAATCACAAACAAATCATCTCACAGATTTCCGCTGTTGGTATGGACGTCTTTTAGCACCACGTACTCTTATTAATACGTGATGTCGTGAGGAACCATGGCTACTCCCTTTGATAACAGGAGGCAGGAAGATAACTTTTGTGGGCTCGCGGGCCGAAGACCTGTCCGGAAGCTTGAAGACAAGGACCTTCGCGACGGCAATAGATGTTGAGTAATAAATAATGCGAACTGGCGGGCATTCTTAGAGGAATATTCTATAGTTCTAAGGACTCTCCGAGGCCAATGGTTCAAAACTCATTCAGTTTAATTCAAACCAATAAGAATGAAGTTATGTGCTCGTGAGGGAGAAAGTAATTTAGATGCAAATGGAGGGCAATTTAAGAGAGAGTGATGTGAGAAAGACGAGATGGTGATGGTGTAAACAGTCTTTTATCTGCTAGATGCCTTTCGGAGTGGTCGAGAAAGTTTATAATAAGTTACAATTTTCTCATTTAATGGATCTGTGTTTGGTACAAAATAAAAGAACAGCTCAGATATAAAACTAAGATTTTATCGCTGTTTTCCCCAGTTGAAATAAAAACTGAAAAAAAACTGCAGGAGTTACAGTTTTTTGTTGATACACTTGGCAGAAGGCAAGTCGACATAACTTACAAAGCAAGGACTGGAGATTCCGAAAACTATTGCATTGGTTTTAGTTCCTTCCAGTCATCTGAATGTCCTAGCAGGATTTGTGTACCGTTGCAGTATTATTGTTCCAAAAACGTCTTCAAGTTACCACTGTTTATAAGAAGGCCTCAAAATGATGTTCGACGCATCGTTGATAAATCGACGCTGAGCCATTCGCTCAACTTTCCTGTCCACAAATCACAAAGGAAACGATGTATGAAGATCAAAGAGGTTATTACAACCGACAGCATATGAGACACATCTTGATCATAACACGCTTATAGTATTTCTAATTCATGTTCTTGAATTATGTCCCCTCAATATTTGGAATTCTTTACCATTTTAATTCAATGTCCTCGGACTGCAACAACGCCGGAAAATTTGGCGCGTGTGAGTGTGTCTATGCAACATTCACCAATCTTTGGGGACACATAAAGCCTATAGTGTACAAACATCGTCCCACAACACTGCAAGCACTTAAAGAGGCCATTACCCAAGAATTGGCAGCCATTCCAAGAGAAATGACGCGAAAATGTATGGAGAACTTTCTGGATAGACTTTGTCAATGTGTCATTAAAAATTTTGAAACATCTTTTACGTTAGTAATAAGTTTTTTCCCCACAAGATTAGCAAACCCTTTTTGTTGGAGATTTCTTTCGAGAGATTAATTTGTAGTTTTGCATTTTTTGAGCTTTCTGAAAAGATAACGAAATAATCCACAAATTCTAGACAATTTACTATAACACATTTGTTTTTCCCCCTTAAGTTTATTGGTAAAAAACTTACCATTTTATCCAAGACACAACTGAAAAGAATAGGCAATAAAACATCACTTTTCCGTACAGTTGTATTTATTTTGGATGACTGTAACGTTTCACCCTTAGAGTTTACTTTTTACATAGTAGTTGTGAGAGTATCACATATTAGGTTTGCAAATATTTTATTTAATTCCGTATCACTTTATCCAAGCTTAATACCGAATCAAAAGCTTTCTTAAAGTATATACATATTGTGACTGTGTCTCTGGAGATCATAAGTCTTCATAATTTTTACTCCGTTTCTGTCCCAAGGACAATTTTCAATTATATTTGTATTATTTCAAATGAGGATTGAAGAATTACTGTTTAATGTGACAAAATTACTGTAATGCTTAACCATAATTAACCCATTGTCTGCGCGATTTGAAGGAAACAAATGAGATAACTATCTCTGTCGAAGTTACTTTTGTTACTGCGCCATCGTGACGATGCCGGTCTAATTGCGATCAGAGATGTTACTGTAATATTGAGGTTATGGGAATAATTAAACCGAGCGTGGTGGTGTAACGGATAGCGTTCTGGCCTCGCATTCGGGAGGACGGCGGTTCGAATCCCCGTCCGGGTATCCAGATTTGGGTTTTCCATGGTTTCCCCAAATCACTCCAGGCGAATGTCGGGATGCTTCCTTCAAAAGGCCATGGCCGAATTCCTTCCCATTTCTTGCCCCCATCCTTTCCCCTCTCTAAAGACCACGTTGTTAAAAAGGGACGTTAAACTGTTACAAAAAAAAGAAAAAAAAGGAATAATTAAATTATAATCCAATTTAGCTAAGCAATCATGAAGAAATGAATTGCCAGAACACTGAAAAAAATATTTATTGCATTTAAATTAACATATTAAATATGACTTGCATATTGTTTATTTATATTCAGTCGATGTTAATGTTTTCTTACACTCTTTTTTTAGAGATATCACTGCTACAGTAAAATAAGATATCTGCATCAGATTACGCCAAGTTACGGGCGTTAGTTAATAACAATTGTATTTGGTTAAGTAACTGCTTGTAAATCAACTGCCAGAACACTGCGTTCAAACCGTTATTTTTGATGAGCTTACAAGATGTTTATTTTCGAAGCAGATGTACAGAACTCTGTGGTCAAGCCGTTATTTTTGACGGGCTAGAAAGCTAGATTATAAATCACACCTCCATACTATTATCATGGTTCTAATAACAGCGAGTATTCACCTCTTCGAAAGGTCTCTCTCTTCCCCAGAAACAAGTCTCTACATGATACAGTGTCACGCTCCAAAGAAGATGTTTAATTAGTATTTTGCTTAAAACCTCCATCATGTGGTCACATGATAAACATTTTATTCTACTGAACACTTCTTTGGCCTATGCGCTTGTGCATTTCATTTCTCGCCAACATTACATATCATCCTTCTTTAGATAACAATGATATGTAATGTCTTTAGTCCGTCCATTACTTAATTATCTGTCTTAATATACACTGTAGTATCTTCCGAATTTACTACCATACACTAAAAATCGTGAGTAATTTTTCAGTAATAAAAACATATGGCAGAAAATTTTGAACCATAATGTCAACAAACCCCTTTCAGTCTTCTATCTATTTTTTTAGCCGTAGCTAAACCACTGATTAAATTTTACACCAAAATTTCAAAGTGTCACGCTATCTGTTGATATCTCCTTATCTATTTCCTTTTATTAGGTTTATCTCCGTCCGCTAATAATTAATGTGGTATTTGAAGCTAGATGGTCTTATACACCGTAACTAAAAATAGGTGATCTTAACATGAAAGAAAGTAGGATTTCTCGGTGAATCAGTTGTATAAAATCTTCTCGAGGTTTCCACCGGGAAAGCGCGTCAGTAAGAGGCGAAGTTTCGGAGCCTGACTCTGGCTCTATCTTCTGGCGAAATGTCGGGTTCCGTAGGGAGCGTCCGTAAATTACGTGGCTTGGTTTAGGGGGGAGGGGATTGGTAGAAAGCTACGCTGGGCAATGTGGGGAGAGGGTTTCGGAGCCAAGCAAAGTAGTTTCTCAATCATATTATTTTTCACAGTTAAAATAAGGATCAGAACATAAAACAGCACGAGAATATTCTAATTATCTTCATTTGTAATTTACGATATTCTGAAAAGAGAAAACAGTACTAAATGTCTTCTGGAATCAAAAAAAGATACGTGCCACGGGGGGCTGGGGAGGGGGAGGGTGGAGGGAGGGGTAGAGGCATAAGTCACGTCAGGCTCGCGAGGTGGAAGGAGGAGGAGTTAAGAGGAGGTCAAAATATGGGGCTACGTAGTTTATGGACGCTCCCCAAGACTTCGAATTGCCAGGTGACGTCAGTTACATATGTCGGCAGCAATCAGTGCAAATAAGGTGGGGCAGGGTTGGATCTGGTAGGGCGACCTAGTAGTGCGGGCAGAGGCGCGGTAGGAGTGCGAGCGGCGAAGGGGAGTGGCTATCTGGTAATCAGCCAGCCTTAATCTCAGCCTTCTTAAGCTGGCATCCCACGGCCCACGCATTTGAAGGCCGGGTCGGTCCAGCTACCAACAGAGGTACATGGGAATGGTCTCGCCTGTGCTTGCAGGGATGGCGCGCCACTATCCGCCGCACAGTCGCTAAAGATCAAACGCTCGCGTAGCTGAATAGACACTAGGCAAGGTGGTAGGGGGCGGTGAGAGCTAGCCTGTGGCGCGTCCTGGTCTATACACTCCTGCTGATGTGGCGCGGCCTAGAAAACCACGCGTCATGGGAACGCACCTATCACTGGATTCCATGCCAAGCTGAGGGAGTATCTCGTGAACCGGGGTACGTGATACCGCCTCTTACCGACACGCTCTCCTGGTGGGGGATTTCATACAATCTTCTGATTATTTCTTGTACAACTGTGTTGCCAATTTAATTGAGCCATGCTCAAGTCGTCAGATTCATATAGTAAGTCATTATTGTTAGCTACCTGTTGGCCACAACTTCGTCCACGAGAGTTTATTTTTAGTAAATAAATAAATAATAAACAAAAATGATGCTGCTAGTACTCTAAGATCACGATAAACATTTCGACTAACAATTGTAACTAAATCCGACGATAAATGGATAATAAGTCTGTAATCTCAATTTTTTAAAACTTTTATCTTAAATTGCTCCACATTCCGTCTTCACACCAAAGTGGATCATATCGTATTTTACCCGTGGTACCGTGGTTTGTGAATTGTTCAAAATCCAACCAAGATGCAAGCAGTAGTTTTTGTAATCACGTTCAGTGGAAAATTAATACTAATTTGTGGACTCTTTTATTTTAAATTTCTTACATCAAAATGAAAAAACCCATATTTTACTATCCGCAACATGGTCTGTACATTATTCGAAAGTCCACAAAATCCTACTGACCGGTGTTTCTCAAACTTTAATAGAATTAAAGATATAATAACAAAATATAACTTAGTACAAATAGTTAATAAAAAATTGATACAGTACTCTTACTCGATATGGGTATGTGAGAGCATAAGCCAGAAGTCTACATATCATACCGCGTAAAAGCAATGAACCTTTCAACAACCAGGCAATAATCTGATATTTCCAGGATATTACTATATTTTTACTGTGATACAACTGATATCAAAGAGAGTGATGTTACTTACTACAAGACCGTTTTATTTGGGACTTACCATAGTTGAACGTATTTGGGAATCGCGGTGATAACAATTGTTAGTGTTGGATAATAATTTACACATTGTTACAAAACAGTTTGACTCATACAAGTTAGTGGTCGGTAGAATTATTTTTAACATTATACTGGTCTTATAGTTGGAAATAGTTGAGAAATGCAGCTGTTTTTCCGTGAATCCGTCCGTGCGTCGGGACAGATAGACAAAATAACTGCGTCTATTAAGCGGTATTGTGGTATGACAGAGTCACCCACAACGAATAATTAAATAATTAATTTATATTCAGATTTTTTCTTTGTAATATTCAGATTTCGTTATGATATTCAATTATGTAGATCGAAAATATGGTAGATAATAGAAATATTGCATAGGTAATAATTGTATATTCAACCCAGGCAGCCAAAGTCATTATTATTATAATTTAATTTCTGTAAAGCTTAGTGTTCAGTAACATTTGGTTTGGGAAGCTGAAAGCTGCCATTTTAACGGTCTGGGGCCAGACAAAGTCGTTGAGACTTCGCGACAGTGAGACGCCTACCCCCCGAACAATGCAGGCACGCGCTGGAAAACCCGTTAGGGACAGTGAACTTGCTCCCTCCTCTGGCGCTGGCTCGAGGCCACGAAAAGTGCGCGAACGGCGATAGCGTATGGGGGGGCGCGATAAAAACACGTGACGACGGACTTGTTTCAATGCACCAATCGTGAATGTCATAAGAGTCCATAGTACTAATTCTAAGGAGTTTGTTACATGTGGAGAGACGACTTTCCGAGGAAGAAGGAAGAGGCCATCTTAAGCGGCACTTGCAGTCCGGACCAACAACCGAGCAGACGTGTTGAAGCCAACACGCTCACATCCGGCCATGAGTGACTGGGTCCGGTCACATTGACTTGTACTTTCTTACTCAGGCGAGCGGGAAATTATATGGCAAGCCTTCCATAGCCTGAGGGTTATTGTGGAACGTGGCGAAACCACCATCCTGGTTTCGCAGCTGTTGTGGCATTGTCGGTGTCACATTTCTTCACGTCGACGCATGGTAAAGTACGGAAGCATACGGTCACACTCCGGTGGGTTTTGATGAGACTTGCGAATCCGTAAGCGGCCCTGAGACAGACTCTACTACCGTCCTAAATCACTGAGCTAGCTGATTTCATGATTAATTTCAATTTTAGCACCTTGCAGGTTTGTATTAAATGCAAGAAAGTGCTTCTCATTTTAAACTGGCGCCCTGGGTTTTCCCCTTTCATTGTGAACGTTAACATCAATATGATGGCCTGTGTTGCCGTTTTGATAATATGTTCATTTGTTCTTTGTTGAAATAGTTAATTCAGTTTTATGTTTTCTTTTACCTATGAATGTAACTGTCAGGTATAGCTTGTTGCCTTTGAAATATGATTAACGTTAAGTTAAATGTTACCTGGCATTGTATCATCCTTAAGACCCAATAAATCAAATTTTATTTCTGGTGTAAAGTACATGGTTCTAGTTCACCTTGTAGCAACCATTAAATTAAAACCATTTTTAATATTTAGACTTCATGTTAAAATATAAAGGTGAGAAGGTAAGGTTGGTCCAGGTGGAGATCTTCGGCATTCACCACTCCACTCCACCCTCCTCCAGCCTGAGCTCCTATACAGTATTTACTTTTAATATGCAAGTAATATTTTTTTAAAAACCTTTTTATGGTGTGCAAGACCGAGATGGGAAGAGGCCGTTATCGGCCTCCTACCTATCATTCGGGAGGACGAGGGTTAAACTTCGTTCGGCCATCCTGGCTGAGGTTTTCCTCAGCCACTCTAGGCGAATGCCGGGATGGTTCCCTACAAGGCCACGGCCGACCTACCCTCCCCCTACCCTCCCCGTAGGGAGTAGATTGCTGAAAAGAGTCTCCTGTGACTATCCAGCAGCCCGCCTCCCAGCCTTCAGCTGGGAGAAATGAACTGTAAAAAGAAAAAAAAAAAGAAAAAAAAAAGCTAGGCTATATGATTTTTATCCTTTTATCTGTTGGCCGTGATCGCACGTCATAAATATCGGTTCTAATTATATTTTAGACAATATGATTTGTATTAATGGGTTAGTGAGCCGACAGGACACGTCACGAATATCGAGCTGCCTCCTGTATAGAGTGTTATACTGAGCCACCTTCGTCAAGGCAGTTGTCTTCTCGGAAATTGTGCTAGTTTCCCTCCGGCTTTTGCCACGGAGACTTATTTTTCACACCGTGCACTAGCGTACTTTCCCCCGAGTGTCAGGGCATTACCACTCCACAGCCCATTCCTGAGTGAGCGCTTAGAGTTGTTTCTCGCCGGATACCCACCGGTGATAACTAAAGCGAGAGTAACACTTGCTTTAGGTTTCCGCAAGTATGGGTCGGAAAAATAAAAATCGTGTCGGTGAAACGTCGACTCCAAATAGCGGACGATCAGTGACAATTCGGGAAACAGAAATGACAAATGATAGCCCGCGCTCACCAAATCAACCAAGGGACACCGGCAAAAGGTACACTGATGTGGAGTGTTCACCACAAAGTGAAGAGGAGAATCTGTAATCACCCAGTGACGAGTCAAATGATGAGTGAGAATACCTCGAAGAACAAGACGGAGCATGTTTCACAGCCTATCATCAAAACTACCCATCAATTAAAAGACGGCAAAGGAAATCAGCCAGCCTGAAAGCACCACCTAAGAGAGGTAGAAAAACCATTGGTGTACCGTACCAACGCAGAACCGCTTTACCTATCTCGCATAGGATAAAGATACAGAACCAACAAACGATCTGGGACAATCAGAGCAACAAACAGATAGGCCAGGTCCACCACCAAAGATTAAAATTCCTCCAGTGGTGGTGAAAACACCTAAAGACTTCATCCAAACAGCAAAAACTCTACAGATTCAAATGATCGTAACTCTGAGCGTCCGCAATAACAATGGAGACACATCAAGTTTCTTCACAGACAACAAAAAGAAATACGCGTTGCTGTCCAACTACTTCCAAAACTAGAACATACCACACTACAGTCACCAGATGCCAGACCTGAGACCCCTACAAGTGGTCACAAAGGGTCTATTAAGGTCAGAAGAGGAAATCCACGCCGAACTGACGTCAGAAGGGTACATAGAGCAAAATGTTCATCAATTTAAGAGAAGGAACCCAGAGACACGGGAACCTATCCCGATGCATACGTTCTCAGTAATGCTCAATCTCGGAGCAGACTCTGACAGTATATATAACGAAAAAATCATTATTATATTCCAGAATTCGTGTAAAACTTTATAAGCGTAGGGATGGACCACACTTTGCCATACTAAGCCGCAGTGTTAAGTGAGGAAGGATGCATGACAGTAAGATCTGCAGCCTATGACCATCCGAAAAAGCGAAATGCGCTAACTGTGAAGGCAAACACCCTGCCGCATGGCGCTGGTGTCATATCTTCCAAAATGCACTGAAACCTCAAAAGCAGCAAATTCAAAGAAACAAAAGAGAAGACATGACAGGAAAAGAAAGGCCAGCAGGAAACGGAATGCTAAACAAACCTTCCATGAGACCAAACAACACAGATACCAAGATTAAACAGCAAACCAACAAGCGATAGTCCAACCACAAAAACCAAAAGAAAACTTACGCAACTACTGTGGCAAAAAAACGATACAATCAAACCAACTCAGGCGAGGAAGTCATAGACAGGGAGCCAGAAAACAGAAAAAAGAGTTATTGCAACTGGAATCACTCAGAAGCGTCCCACGGTAGCGAAAAAATCATTCATGGAAACTATGTTAAAAACACTTGACAAGATCAAAAAAGGCAAAGGACGACTTCACCAAACTGATTGCCTACTAAAATAATGACTAGGTTACTCAGGAACCAAAAAGATCTCAAAATAGCAACGTGGAATGCAAACAGCATTCAAAACAAGAAAATTGAACTTCAGGACTTTATTGGACAGTACGAATTAGATATAGCCTTCTGACTGAAACATACCGAAAACCAAAGGACAATTTTAAAATTACAGGACATACAGTATACAGGAACGACAGAATAGGTCAACTGGGTGGGGGAACAACGATAGTCATTAACAAAAAACTATCTCACGAACCAGTTCAGACACCACAATTAGCTGAAATGGAAGTCACAGCAATAAAAATTTATACAGTTGAGGGACGTATTGTACTGATATATACAATTTTAAAATTACAGGATATGCAGTATACAGGAACAACAGAATAGGTCAACTGGGTGGGGGAACAACGATAGTCATTAACAAAAAACTATCTCACGAACCAGTTCAGACACCCCAATTAGCTGAAATGGAAGTCACAACAATAAAAATTTATACAGTTGAGGGACGTATTGTACTGATATCGACGTACCTAGCACCAACCGGGCTCTACACGAGCATTACCTGGATGCCATGCTCACAATAGGCAGAAGGGTACAAATCTGTGGTGAATTAAATTCTAAACATCACGCATGGGATTCTAAAAGGAACAATACCAAATTAGAACTTCTCCTGGTGGTAGCAGAAAGACACAGTATCGAAGTCTTTGGCCCAAAGTCACCCACACATATATATCGAACAACCGAAGACTCCAACCTGATGTTGTCTATGTGGTTGTAATCAAGAATTTTACACGCCGGATTAAGCTAGAAACCATTAATGATCTAAAATCAAATCACCAACCAGTCCTGATCAAAATAAGAAACTGGCTGCTACCTCACATCAAAGAAAAGAGAACCAAAGACGTTTGCTGAACATTTTTAGCAGATTAATTCATAACAAAATTAGAACCACGTATAACCTAACTACAACCGAACCGAATTGAGCAAGCAATAAATCACTTTAACCGTGTAATACTGGATGCAGACAAAAGAGCATTAAAAAACACTGCAAAAAACCGCCGAACACCTACCACCTGATAGTGAAAATCCTCAGAAATTAAAAAAATCATTAGCCGAAAACTGTGGCAACGGTTCCGCGATCCTCAAGACAAACGGAGGTACAAACAACTTGGGAGAGAGCTGAGAAGGCGCATGGTGGAACACAGGATAACAAAGTGGGAAACTAAAATGTCAGACATCACTTTGAATAACAGAGACGCCTGGCAGCTAGTGCGCGCACTCAAGACTCCAAGAGAGTCAAATACAACTATCACTGGTCCAACTGGACCGTACTTCCAGCCATTAGCTAAGGTGGAGATACTGGCATAATATTTCGCCAGTCAACATACCGAAGTAGCGTACCATCTGATTGAAGCGGAAGCACGAATTGCTGACAATATAACTACTATGGCGAGAAATATCATGAATACACCATCGGAGGACGAAACAGAACTAACAACACCTGGCGAAATTAGAAACATTATCAAAAAATTGACTAAAATAAAGCTCCAGGAGCCTACAAAATTTCAAATAACCACCTTCAACACCTATCTAGGAAGGGAATAGTGCTGCTCACTAGGATTTGTAATGCATGTTTGTTACAAAAGTACTTCCAAGAATCTTGGAAAGCTACAAAAAGTCACGGCCGTCTCAAAACGCGGGAAAGACCAGCGCCTCCCATCAAATTACAGGCCAATAAGATTGCTACCCTACGCATCCAAAGTGCTGAAGCGGGTAATCCTAAAACGTATCAACAAGTCCTTAGTTGTTAGTAGAAAATACAGTAGGAAGCACTACCGAAAATGTATCGAAGGGATTCAACTTCAGGAAATCTACAGCGGCTGTATTCTTAGATGTAGAGAAAGCCTACGATAAGGTATGGAACGCAAACCTTAAATTCAAACTAGGAACACAGACAACAATGCGTCACTGCTATGTCCAACTAATGGAAGCTTCCTAGAAAATAGAAAATTATTTGTTTCAATTGAAGGTCAAAACTCATCAGTGCATCCATTCCGGCTGGTATCTCCCAAGGTTCGGTACTGGCACCAGTCCTATTTAAAATCAACGTCAAAGACATAAAATTGCTGCCCTATGTCAAAATTGCACAGTTTATAGACGATACAACTACATACGCATCGGGCAGGAGACATGACCTAAACGCCAACCACCTTCAACACGGCCTCCACCAACTTGAGGAGTGGTGTCGTATCAACAAAGTGAAAATCAACCCATCCAAATGCGCAGCAATATATTTTACCAGGAAGAGATCAATAATAGACAAGAAATTTACCATCATGGGGAAAGAAATAGAATGGTCATCTGAAACTAAATACCTTGGATATACCATTGATAAAAAGCTTCTCTTTCGGAAACACATTTCAGACAGAAGAAAACAGGGCACCGCTATACTTAAACATCTTTTTCCAATCCTTTATAGTTCCGAACTAGCCACAACAACAAAGCATAGGATATACAAGGAGTTAGTTATCCTCCCCTTCATACTATACGGATTCCAGGTGTGGGGAACTGCAGCTAAATTCAACATAGACAATCTCCAGCGTCTTCAGATCATCCAGATACGCACCAAATGACTTCCTTCATGACACAGCGGACATCGACCCTCTTCATGAAGAAATTTTCAGACAAACAGGATAGATAAATTCAGACAAAATGACGAATGGCTCCACGCCTAAGAACTGCCACTAAGTATTATATATCAGGCAGAAGGGAACTGATATGATCATAAGAAAACTGTAGGGGTTTTTCACACAAGGTCGTCTTTGACGAACCATAGCCATGTTTTCACCTCAAACAGTAATAAAATGTGTCCTCAAAAATTTCCTCATCTTATACAGAGTTACACGTAAAGTAGTGCTACCATAATAGTGGGACTTCACAAACACGCCGAAAGGCAGAGACAAAAAAAAAAAAAAATTGGGCAATATTAAATTTAGTTTACATCTGCATTCGAAATTGTCTTTTATATACAAAATATCACATCATAGCTCGAATCACTATGGAATGTAGATATTTTTCGAACATATGATTGAGAAATTAGGATTAGAAATATAGGCCATATATATGACATATTGCTAATGTCTTTCATCAGGATTCAAGCCAAATTTCTTTAATGGATTATAAGTCAATATGAAACGGCGAAACAGAAAAGTACATTGTGACTCTTTTCCATGCGAACGTTTGAGTCTTAAAATTATAATTCAACCAATTCAAAGAATATATGATCCACCAAGTACGTGTCTTACTTTCAAAATTGTTATGTTTCTACGTTTGTTAAACTTTTTTTTGGTGGGTATGGGTAGTTGAAGGGATAGTAGGGTTACAAATCCGTTAAGATGATCGAGATATACTCGATGAACCTGAATATAATTTTGTCAGTTTTCGATGTAATGAACTCTACGGAATTTTAGTGTAGGTTATTTCATAGTAACTACCAGCAGTTCAATACTTTTTTTAACTTGTTTGACGTATGCCACATTCAACAGTCTGACCTTAGTAGAAATCTTCACCAATTACATTACATTACATTAGCTATTATTTAAGCCGTACATCCAATGGCAGTGTACTCCACTTCAAAGAAGAGAATAACCGAATTCTTCGATAGTATGAAAGATTGGTTACTAAACTTACCTCAGATCAATAGATTTTAACGTCAGTTATTATTGATGCATCTGATGATTTGTGCAATACGCCATGTATCTGACCTCCGTACCGAAGATCGTCTGCAATATTTAGAATGATGATATTAGGAAGATTATCTCATGTGAGTTAGATGGTAGCAACAAAATAAATTAGTAATTAACAATCCTGTGAAATACTTATTTTAATAGTCCGATCCCATACCATACACCAGACACAATGGTATCCAAAATCTTATCCATTTATCGTCAGCAGAGGTTTAATTTACTGCTATTTCATCAAACAATTTGTTTGGTTTATTACTTTAAGCACATTTATAGTATACTTGTTCGCGTGTCAGCCAAGCGTAGAAGTCATAACTTGCCCCAATATAGACTGTTGTTGCGGGGTTCTACAAGCGTCTGTATTATCAGGAGTCATCTCTAACCTTAGGGCTTTATTAGCGATATTTAAGGTAAATGTTCAATTATATTCAGTACAGTCTGGCATTAAGACCAAACTCTATCCAGTGCCCGCTCAGCGTGGCATCATGCTGAGGCTTACCGTTGCTATTATAGAGGATTAAACAAGTATCGATGACGCGAAACATTGGGGGCAAATTCCACAGATTATTCTATCTCATTTCGCCAGAAGTATTCGAAAAGTTCTCATTGGGTAACTAACAGCTAAAAATACTCTCGTCACATGGTATCGCTATCATGTAGCCATCAGTAACATTATGTGGCCATAAGTTCATCATTCTAAATGCTTAGCTTGCCTTCAATCCTTCATCAGATGGAGAAATCTTCTTTTATATGTACTATCGGAAATATCCATGCACGTCAGGGTATTGTCTGTATTCTGTACAGTTATCTGTAACTAATAAACAGGATTCTTTAACTGTTAGTCGCCTATAATTATTGGAATAGACTCTCATCTAGCGATTTAACATGCGCTATCCTTCCTTACCTTTGGTTCTCCGAACTAAAAGTGGAGTGCTGTCAAATTCCTGACTACTTAAGATCTTAATAGGTTAGCCCACAAGTAAGATAAAATCAAAACCAAGAAAGTAGAACAGATGAGACGTCCGAAGCTGAGTAACTTCTCGAAGGTGAGTCACGCTTCCACCCCAGTGTTCGTTCATCTGCACTAGACGCGCACAAATGAAGGCCACTCATTTCATACCTGACAAACTGGTGTCACAATCTTAATAGCTTACTGACAGTAAGCAATACAGCTAAGAAAGGAGAGAGACTCAGTAATAAACTTAGATATGGTCGTCCAGGTAGTTTTTAAAATGAGCGATATAGATATTGGCAGGTGAGTTTCTTAAAGGAATTGCGAGGAAGGCAAACATTTAAAATGCTTAATACACTTAGGAAAACTGTTGTAACGTAATAGACACCTCAGAGGTGATCTTTGTCTGAATGAAAGTTAGATTGTCGATTTAAATAGTAAGGAGTTGCCTCTACGAGCCAGCGATAGTTTAACAAGTGATAGATTTGGCTTACACAACTACTCCCATGGATTCACTTCATTGTTGCTAAAACAACGGTCGAAAGTATACGCTTAAAAACGATCTCCTGTTAGAGCGGTTGGAAGTGAGAGGCTTTCTACTATTGGCTGGACACTCACTTGAAGAGTGCCAGTGGCGTAGCTAGGTCAACAAGGGCCCCGGTGCAAAAAATTTATGTTGGGCCTTCAGGCCAGATGGGCGACCTTTTTTTTTTTTTGGTGTTGCTGGTAGGGGCCTCCTGAGCTGAGGATGAGGTCCCCTGAGTTGTGGACCCCCTGAGCATTGTTTGGGCCCCCCTGAGCAGTGAGGGACCTTAGTGGAGGCTCCCTGTTTCTCAGGGGTTCCCTTAAAAGACGGTAGAGCTAAAAAAAAGGTCGCCAGTTCAGTTTGCCGTGAAGGCCTGTGGGCCCTCTGAACTGCGCTTGGCGGTCCCCTGAGATGCGCTTGGGGAGCCCTGAGGTATGCTGGGAGGCCCCCTGAGCGTATGGGGCCCCAAAGCACTGCACCGCCTAGCCCCATAGTAGCTACGCCCCTGAAGAGTGCATGGTAGCAGCCTGGCTTCTCAGTGTTTCTCTTTGGGTCCCTGCTGGTGCCTTGGTGGCTACGGAAATTCTGCAAGCGGATTGTATCCATGGTAGGAGGCGTTTTGTAACGCAAGAGAGAAAGCATTTTTTTATTTTATTTTATTTGATATAATTGCGATGGAGCGCACGCTCCTTTCCTCTTTACACCTAGTTTTGCCGTTTGAACTTTAAATTCTTTCATGATTTCTCTAGGTAATTTGTTCCAATCACTCATATCCATCCCTACAATATAAAATTTACCCACACCTGGTGCCTGAAATCAATTACCAGATTTTGGTTATGGTCCTCTTTACCCTTCCACGCACCTCTCTCAATTCTTCCACCAATATCTTTCTTGCCTCTTCACCAATATACGCCTTGTAAACTTCCATGACTAGCTTTACCCTCGTTCTATGTTCCAATTAATCCCACGCCAGCTCCTTTATCATATTAGTTATCGATTGTGTTCTGCCGTAATTTCCAAAAGAAAAATCTGGCAGATCGTCTATGCTTCCCCTGCCACTCCTGTATTTAATACCCAAAAATGTGGATCCCATACGACACCACCATATTCAGTGATCTGACCAAAGTTATGTAACCGAGTTCCCTTACTTCTCTAGTTCACCCTGTCACCACTCTTTCGAACAAGTGAAGGATTTTGAACCTCTTCCCGTCTATCTATACAATGTGTCCTACCCAGTTAAGATTTTTATCAAATGTTACGTTGCATTTTGTCCGGCGTGCGATGATTCAGAAATATTACTGTTTTATTCTTAACAATTCGAATACTAATCAAATTTTGCGACAGTTTGATGTATTATGAACGAGTCCTAGAGTTTTCTACTTTTATACCTATATTAAAGACATACTATATTATCAAACAAGTTTAATAGTTAACAACAGCAAAACACCAAACAGTAATCTAGTAAGTAATTAGTGGAGTAGCAAACAGGTTTAAGAAAAACTCATTAAAATTAAATTGTGATAGAACTAATTACTGTAATATGATTCAATAGTTCGGTAGTTATTCGCAGTGTGTTAGTGCGGTACGCGAAAACCTACTGAGCGACGTTCCTGTGGGAATGAGGTCTACCTGAAACCATGTACTAAACTACCTAAGTATCCCAGCCAGGAACGCAAAAACAGCAATCTTGTGCGTGGTATACCTACTAGAGAACCACCTCCAGCTGGCCAATTAGAGCTCTATATTCACCCCACGTGATGAGCACTACCCAATAGGGACCAGTCCTCCCCACCAGGTAGTGACCCAGAGGAAAGCAGTTGCTCGTACTAGTTCGGGAACTCTACAGAAAAGTTGAAATCTTTAAGCCTATGACTTGAAAAGTGTTAGTTGAATAATTCCCACCAAATCCACCGTTCGTAGGCTGAGAATGAGGCTTCGTCCCAAACCTCTTATTATGTTATTTAGCCATTTGGCCTTATGAAGGACGCAACATCGCTTTCTTCGCAAATCTATGCTGTACCAGCTGTCTGTATCATTTTAATTGCTGATTTACAGTGATCAGGGACAAATACCTGTGAATCTCACCTCTGGAGTTCATTTCAACTCCCTATCATGATCAGTTATGATATTCTCAAGTTTCTTCCGCAACAAGAACTCGCAGACGCCGACTGAAAGAACAAGACGTTGACGACGAGAAGGCGGGATGGACCAGTGTGAAAAAGGGGTAAGTCACTGGTAATTTTTGTTCAGCTTTACCGCACATTTAATTAGATTTAAAACAGATTATAACTCAATATTGGAAACAAAGAGTATGTAATTCCGTGACATTGAAACAGACGAGAAACTCAGTTGGCAAGAACGTATCATATTACTAGTGAAGAAGATATGAGGTGCCTCCTTTGCAATAAGAACAGTTTTTCTAACAGCTGATCCCGAATTAACGAAAATAGAGTAATCATTTTACTTTCATTCAGTCATGTCATATGGTATAATTTATGGGAAACTCATCACACAAAGAATTAAAGTTTTCATAACACAGAAAAAGAGCTATTAGAATGCTGTGCAGGGTAAAACCAAGAACTTCTTGCAGACAGATCTTGAAAAAGCTTAATATTAATACACTGACTTATCAGAAGACATATTCTCTTTTGTACTTTGCCAGGGAACATTTTAACCTGTTTACATAGAATTAGTAGGTACACAACTTTAATACAATAAACAAAAGTAACTTGTTAAAAACACTAGCATCACTGTCCTCAGTACAAAGAATGGTTTATTATTCTGGAACTCATCTGTCTAATAAACTTCCTAAAAGTATAGAACAGATTGTAAGGATTATTTTATTGGAAACTCTTTCCGTCTATTCAAGAATTTGTAGAAAATAACTAATTGCGTCCAATATAACTTCTGCAAAATTATTTTGTAAAACATTATTTTTTATAATTTCTTTCGTTGTCTTTGTAACATGAAATACTTTTTTTACTATGTTTATTATCCACCTTGTATGTGTACATATTAACCATAATATGTTTGACACCCCTGAGGTTCTTCCTCAGCAAGGATCTATCGAACAAGAGTAATAAATAAATAGATTGATATTACACATTTATTTGGTTTCAGAGAGAGATTCTTTCAATTTCATGTTTAATTCATTTAAATAATGGTCATACTGCTGTGGCCAATTCTGGAATCCTATGTTGGCTCACACTATCTCTTAGCAGTATCTGGTATCGTCCGGTTTGAACTGAGAATGATAAAAGATCAATACCGAGAAAAAAAGATTACTCACTACATCTGTTGAGGTCTTCTATAAAAGACGACTGGCACCAAATGAACGGTCTTTCAATGTGATCCCAAAACGTATTACATACCAACTTAACCGTTTGGTTTGGGCTAGCATCGTGAAAATAAAGTATCCTTCTGGCTGTTTCTGCTGGGAGGTTAGAGATTGGCTTTGATTCTGTCTGTTGCTTAGCAAGTTAAGGCATGTTTCGTCTGCGTCATTGACTCCTGAGCTCGGAACCACACACATTTCCTGTACTTTGCTGTCATAAGTTGCTGCTAAATTCTCGAATAGCTTTAATGTGAGAATGTTATTACCATTTCATATCTTAACATACATGCATTAATATAATTAAAATTAATATCCGTATATTTCCTACTTAATGTTTATTCTTGAGCTAAATTTTCGTTGGATGTAATCATATATATATATATATGTTATTTCTAAAAGGTGTTTTTTTGTCACAAGCCATTATCTCCCTTCGTACCTAACCGAAATCAATAAATGAGGCATCATTTTAAGGATTAAGATCTCTGCTTTGGCCACATCATACTTTAAGAAAGAAATTTTTACGAATTAGATCCTTAAATGGCAAAAGTATCGATATTTCAACAACATTTTTTTTTTCATGTGCCATTTATATCCCTTGATACCTAACCAAATCGATAAATGAGGTATCATTTTAAAGATTAAGGCCTCGACTTAAGTAACATCGTAAAGTAAGAAAGACGTTTTTGGATTTTGACCCTTAAAGTACAAAAGTAATAACTTTGAAGGGCGTGCGTATGAGACAGTTCATAGCCAAGCCGCTTGTTAGCAGCTGCACATATCATAGATATAATTATAAACTGCTTCACTAAAGTCGACAAGGATTGAGCGCGTTACCGATGGAAAGCAGCTCCGTATATCACGGAGATATCAACAAACTGCGTGTGTGTGTGTGTGTTTTGTTTTTTTTAATAAGTAGTTTTTCGGAATGTTTTTCTTTTACGGAAACGTTTCTGCTCTGATATACAATTGCTATTTAAAAATTTTATTTGCAAATTTTTGTTAACTGTCTACGATCGGAGCAACACATATTTCAGAGATATGGGTATGCTGTGTGTATATTGTTTAGGTTAGTTGTATTCCGTTTAAGTCACATTTTGAGACATGCAGGATTGGTTAACTTGCTAATGGAGGGAACAGTCGAAGGTAAGAACTGTAGAGGAAGACAGAGATAAGAATATATGAAGGAGATAACCTGTTATAAACCACCAACCTCACTCTTCATCTATTCGTAAAATTTTCGCACGAGTATTCTACAGGGTGTCCAGAAAAGGACTCCCGGATTTCAAAATTAAATATCTCGAAAACAAAGATCGATAGAGGAATGCAGTAAACGGTATGTTTATCGTGACAGCTGTAAGAAGTGTATACAGCAGTTTGAGGAATACTTCGGGAATCGAGTCATTGCTTTGGGATATCCCAAATTTACTGGTGCAGGCATGGATTGGCCTCTATATTCGCCGGATGTGACTCCCTGTGACTTTTTTTTGTGGGGCACAGTGAAAGACATGGTCTACCCGAAGCATCCCGCACGCTGGATGAGCTGGAATCGGCGATCTCTGCGCCATGTGAATCCATTTCGGTCGAGACACTACGAAATGTGATGGCGAATTTCATTCTTCGTTTGCGCCACCTCTGTAGTGCCAATGGTGAACATTTTGAAAGCATTGTGATGTGATTGTTTGCAAAGATTGTTTTCATACGATTATTTCACTTATGTATGCTGATATGAGCTGTACAGCGTACATCTGTTAGCAGCTTTTGTAACTATTATTTCACACTGCTGTATACACTTCTTACAGCTGTCACAATAAACATACCGTTTACTGCATTCCTCTATCGATCTTTGTTTTCGAGATATTTAATTTTGAAATCAGGGAGTCCTTTTCTGGACACCCTGTAGTATCTCTTCTTATAAAAATCTTATTTGGTCACGATATTCTGTCACGCCATGACGTAACACTATTACGTCAGGCTATGACGTCACGCTTTTCGCCTTTGTTGTCCAACTTACGAACAGAGATGTTGTTCTAGGTTATGCACGTTATTTAATTACAGTTCTATTTAGCTAAGCATCTGCGAATTGATTAATTGTCAGAACGCTGAAGTAAAAATACGTTTTCTGTTTCAATTGACATACCAATTATTAGTTGCTTAAATTTGTTTAATATTCGTTCGAAGTAAAAGTATTTGTTAAAATATTTGACAACAGATATATAAGATAAAACCTTAATTTTCGATTGTAAATGTTTTCGGCAGTTTTGATTAGATTGTTATTATATCCTGCACTTGAAGTTATAGCAGAGGGAATAAGTAAATTAATTTTTTTAAATAATTTAAATTTTTTCATGAGTGTCCTGTTATCTAAATCGTTACTTTGGTTGAACTAAACTCGTTCCACACTGATCGTTATCTATACAGCTCAGATTACAATTAAATCTAATATTAGCTGGCATGATGTAAGTTGTGAAGGTTTTTTAAATTTTATTTTCCTTTCATTGATGACATATTTCAACCGTGTATAGTTGCATTAGTCGTTCAAACGTTGTAAGAACCCGTTAAAGATTTTTAATCAAGTTTATATCATGATTCATTATTGCCACCAAAATGTGGAAGAGTTACGTGTATTAATATGCGTGTCATTGGAGTATTGTTTTTCTGGCGGCAAGTTTAGCGTAGTACGTGGTTAGGTTGAAATGTAACCTGGACCAAGATGGCAACGGAAACCTTTTGCTACAGCGCAAGAGACTAGGAATTAGATTGAGATTTATTTTATAAGAATTCTATTTGGCTAAGCAATTGCTAAGAAATAAATTGATAGAACACTGAAAGAAAAGTATGTATTTCGTTTATATTGGCATATCAGTTTATTTTTTTACTGAAATCATTACTTGGTTTGACTGAAAGAGGTTCCAAATTGATCGCGATCTATGCGGTCTAAATCACAATTTAAACTAATATTACGTGGCAACGTAAGTTGTTAAGATTTATTTTTAGCATCCTTCATTTTCACTGGGGTCACTATTTCAGCCGCATGTAAGCCGTGTAGGGCGTTAAAACATAGAACGTCATCACGGATAGTAAGAAAGAAAGATGTAAGATCCCGTGAAGATTTTGGATCAAATTCATATCGCGATGCATGATGACACTGACATGCGATACAGGTAATGTATTAAACTTTGATTTTCTAGCGCCAATATTAGCGGAGATTGTGGTTAGGCTGAAATGCAACCTGGACCAAGCTAACAACTGAAAACTTTGCTACAGCACAAGAGACGAGAAATTACAATTAGCTTTAGTTTATTGCAATTCTGTTTGGATAAGCAACTGCAAAGAAATTAATTGCCAGAATACTCTGTTAAACCCATCATTTTTGACGGGATTAGAGGTTAGTCATATTATAATGTGAACGATACCGCATGTACTACAGCGTATTTGTGATGCGGATATGGCCGATCCGTGCCACGTTGTACAGCTCTGGCTGTGGGTTCCCCTGCTGGCCAGTTCACCGGCGATAATAAATTAGCGGGCGCTGTTTGCCCGTTTTTAATTAGTATGTCAAGTGGCCGGCTCTCGTGGAGTGGCTGCCACTGGTGATGGCCCTCGTCGAGCGATCCTACCAGTCGACCACATGCTCTCTAAATGTCCACCCAACCAGACTCTATCCGCCCACCGATCGCAAATTTACCCGTAACATCGCACAAGCCAAACGATCATGCGGTCTACGTTTCTATGATGTCATTGTTATAATTATCTGGTTCTAGCTGCATTGTATTACGAGTAAAAAAAAAAATTGAAGCACGATCGAGTGAAGCAAAATACGGGAAATAATGTCAATAGCAACGGGTAATTTATTTTTTGTACTATTATTCGGTGACCAGAACATATAAATTAATAAACTGCACTGCAGATAGGATACAAGTACCACTGAAAATGGTTTACTGGTCAAT
Source organism: Vandiemenella viatica (assembly GCA_031002005.1). NCBI lineage: Eukaryota > Metazoa > Arthropoda > Insecta > Orthoptera > Morabidae > Vandiemenella > Vandiemenella viatica. The sequence goes on along the minus strand of JARYHS010009186.1, from coordinate 104,693,217 downwards.
CTGATTGAGCTAAACCTCTTATCCTGTATCAGCTAAATATGAAAGTTCACAGAAATTCATAGCAAAATGAATGTGTGACCCGAAACAGGGATTAAAAGCAGTACACGAATAGTCATTGGCTATGAAAATATAATACTCTCACTAAAATGCCATGGTCGCTTCGATGGATAGAGGGAAGGTGGTGGAAATTACACAGAAGATCCGCTCAATTCGTGACAGCTTGTCACAGTCCTTACGAAAGCGTCACAGAATTGTTTTGGATTCGATGGTAGACAGACGACTTAGGTTTCGTTTGAACTTTTCGGTAAATATGTGTACACCTACATTCATTAAAGAGTGCTATGAAATATTTCATGCACCAACCTATTGGGTCGCAATGGCAGGAAAGATAAGGTAAACAAATAAGATTCGGCATTAATGTTTATATGAGTTTTTTCTTCCATCGTGCTAACGCACAGAGTGAAGATTTGCTAGAAAGCATCCTCTGTCTCCCACAATTATGTGAATTGCAAAGTGTAGATGCAGATGTAGATGTAGAAAAGCTTCTTCTGGCAGGGTGCAGGAGATGGTGGTGTACAACTCTTATTCACCACATTGTGACTATCGCCTGTGCTAAAATTCAATCCTTGCCGCATTGGGTATGTACTGAGGGTATTACGACGTTGTTGACGACGAATTGTTGCCCGTATAGGGACATAAGGCTCTTGGAGTCCTTCAGGAAAGGATGATTGTATGGGGTGGAATCAGGTCCGTCTACATTCTTTCGCCTCTATGTAAACAACGCAGTAAACTTGACAACAGTTATTAACGTACATATGCAAACATAACATTATATCTCTTACACAATGACACAACAAGGTTTACACTTGTGATTCAAACATAAATACAATGGCAATAAGTGGTTTAGCATTATTCTTTCATCCTATTAAAAATCACTAACCTTATTAATCATCGTATTCGAGAAATTTTTGTACCTGTCATCTAGTTTATATTTCTAGCGATCGTCATTGAATGAAATTAAACTGAAATGCTGGTTATCATCCTGTATAAGCGAACGAACAGTAGAATTCCAACTGTTTCGGAATTCTCATATTGAGGCTTTGCTTTTAGAGGTGAAAGCCGTTGCGTTCCTGCTTAATTACTCAGACGTCCTGCGTTGTTTGCCGAAACCTGGCGGAATATTTATCCCCTCCGAGGTCGGCGGGCGCGGCTGTGAGTGAAGTGGGGTGGCAACTCGCTTCTTTCCTGGCGGTCTTCGCATTCTCCCCAGAAAGTTAGGTGCCCCGAGGGGGCGCACGTCGCTCTCAACTTTGCAATAATAAGTTCTTAATCCGCCCCCGGGGACTCTGCGAGAGGGAGAGCCGCCACCAGAATTAAACTTGTAACCTGCGCCGTTAACATCTGTTTCAATCTGGCCAGGGCCTCCGCTTGACATTTATTCCAGCTGCGATGGTGGGAACAATGACTAAATCTTCTTTGTGAGTTCGCTATTTGCCAAGAAATTTGAACTTCACAGCTCGCTCTACTATTGTCGGATCCGTGGTACTACCCTGTTCAAATATATTGAAACGATCAACTTCTTAGTTGTTTCATTTTGTGTTATAGGTTTTCTTTTTTTGTAACAGCGCAGATTGTATACTGATCTTTGGATGAACCGAATTCCTACAAGATTGCTTGTTTCTGTTGATCAGTTGCAGCCTACACGGCGAATGTATTATGAAGTAGGCTTATTCATTCTACATAAGTTACTGTATACATGCCTGTGAGGACGAAGTGTATCGATATCTGAGTTATCCGTCCCAAGGATTCCGTAGTTCGAATCTAAGCATGTAACAACAAGACCCTATCCGGTGAAAATACGTACGAAATCGCGTACACAAACACCCATAAGTTTCCGTTAAGAAACTTAACAACATTCACAACAGCGTATCTCAATTATAGGTAATTTATCAAAATTCGTGTGAAATATCTTCAGAGTTCTTATAATAATAATTCCGTGTGGTCGTAAAGACCTGGTGACAGGGTTTCTATGGGCAGCGCATTCCGCCACTATCGTAACCGCCTTAACGTAAGGGGGTGTCCGCAAATTTCCTGAGGTGAAATAGGGGGGGGGTGGGAGAGGGTCCGGCGAAATCTCACCAAGGGGGAGAGGGAGTCAACGGAAATCTCACGTGAGGTTTTAGAAATTTGGATGGCCTGTAGAACTAAAAAAATAGTCGATTTTAGGGGGGTATTTCGTTGAAAAGTGGAGGGTGTTACCGGCTTTGGAAGGGTGAGACCTAAAAAAAAAGGTCTCCAAAAGTTACGAGGGCAATTTGTAGGTGGGAGGTCTCACGCACCAGATCTCACCAGAGGGGGGGGGTCGGACAGCTCTCACGAAGTCTCACCAGAGGAGGGGGGGAGGTCCGGAAATCTGAAAAAGCACCTCACGTAATTTATGGATGCCCCCTAACCCGGCATTCCTACCGGGTACAGTGGACGTACAGTTTAACAATGAAATCCAAACCACTGAAGCGTTCTGGCGTACTTCACATTACACAGCAAGCTGCGACAAAGGTGAAGGTCGGTTTAAGGGCCTATGAAAATCCCCCCGAGACAGGGATTCGAACCTGAAACCTTTAGATCCACAGTCAGACACCTGAACAACAGAGACACCAGACAACTCTCCACAGTCCATATGATACGTAGCAAAAGTAAGGTACTGTCTGTTAATTCAATTTTTACATTGATACGGATCCTTTTCACATTCAGTAGACAACACTAACGCAAATTGAATCTATTTAAACAAGCCATAATGACAATAGTGATGAGCACAATCTCAGGTAAATGCACAGAACATCGAAATTTGGGTCTCCCAGAGATCGCGATTGCGGCATAAGAGCTTCCTCCGCGCTGATAATTGACGTCACAGAAAGTATGACGTATGCTAAACGTAGTATGTAATTTTACAGCTTGTTTTTCTTTTACGGTTGCGTTTAATTTGAAATGCATCCTGGAACACCAAGAAATTTTAAGTAGAGATATATCGTTTTATTAAGTTAGATTGCAACTTGTTGGTTTTCTAGCGGTAAATCCAGTTTTAACCAAAAAAAATAAAAATTATTTTACAGCTGTATTATTTCGTGAATTTATTAGAATCATAACCGTTGTTTATTTCGGATGGTTTATGCTGTTATCAGTAAGTTCGGTATCGCATTATTGAATTAAGGTTTTGAATCTCATTTGAAATGACGATACCAATATAGTTGATAGTGCTCTTTCTGAATTTTTAAATAAGATTGATATTTTTGTTTTAATATTTCACTATTTTTTTTTTGTTATTTCTTTGAAATCGGTTTTTACCATAAAGCGTGTGATTCATATATGATTATTTTATATGTGCTTCTGATTTGGCCCCTATTTACCGTGGAGGTCACTGTACGTATATGGAGACATATGTCGCTTTACGCGCGGATTTTACTTTATTCGCGGGCGTTGTACGGCGTCATTGGTTATTGTGGCGAAAAATGTATTGCAGCAAAATCGCTAGCGTGGCGAAAAATTGATGCAGCGGTATTGCGATCTCCAATAATCCTCAAATTTTAACAGCTTAAAAGAGCAATGTAGATATTACTAAAAAAAATTATCTGATCGGGATTTTGGGATATGATGATGATGAGATTATTCAAAATGAGATCTATGATTAACTGAATTAATCATTTGTGTGATGAGTTAGTAAATCCAAAATACGGCATTAACTAAAAGCTGAATTGAACTTATGGGTCTTCGCACTGTAATATTTTTCCCCATTTTACTTCCTTTATAAACCGCTAATTGTCTGGTGCCGCGTCGTTTGTTCGGATTTATCAGTGGCTGTTAGAGAGAGAGGGAATGATGGTGGGGGAGCGGCGGGGTAGTCTGATTATATAGGAGTAATCTTCTTTAAACTTTCGGCCACGAAGCGGAACTAACTTTATAAATTCTGGCGATGCCGTTAGCGCCGGTCGAGTCCGTAATTTTCATTTCATCGATTCCCAAATTAGTTTCGATTAGTACACCCAGTTAAAGTGGTTTATCTGACTCGGACGCTATTCGCGGCTCGGATAGCCGGAATGTTTCCACATTATTTAATTTTCTGCGCAGTATCGTATCTTCTCCGAAGCATCAATGGTGGTCGAACATTTAATAAATAATTAAGGCACAGTGCCGCTGTATTGTTTGAAATGGCCAAACTGATTACAATAAAACTAACAGTCCATTTGACTTTCTCATGTTTGGTTGCCTGGAGAAATTTCTGCACAGAGTAAAAATCACGCACCGCAAGATAAACCTTTGATGATAAATACAGTTACGACTAGTGATTTCATTTTTCTTACAGCTGATATTTGACGTACCCAAAGACAAAGAAACATATAATTGATTCGTTTATTTTGAAATGTGCTAGGCTTGGGCGAAATATATCGATGTATGGAAATATCGATAAATTTTCAGAAAATAGATATTAATGTAGATATTTTTATTATCGATATATCAAAAATCGATATTGTATTTGTAGTATCAATTATAGGTACAAAATCGATATTTATGTACGAACGCAAATGAGTATCCAATTTCATACGTTCTTGGATAAATATACGTACCTATCTGATCTTCTGAACGCGACTTAAAAGATTGAATTCGACAAAATTTTTAAGTTTCTTTTTATCAACGGTTAACAGTTTTAAAAAAATGTTAAATTTTAACAGGTCTGCGTTAAAGTCAACGTCATTTTTTGATTACACGTTTGAGTGTAAATGGTTACATTATTTTTAATCAAGTTGAAGAATATTTATTAAGCATCCGCGTTGGGAAGTTGAGGGTTAACTTAAATTAACAGCTTCTGTTTTCAATTAGTTTTCTGATTGATGAATAGAAATTAATGCATTGACGAAATACCTGATGTGCCAAGCTTCTTCCGTGTCTTCCGAAATAGTGGCTTCTGTAGTTAAATGGCGGCACCAGATAACAGGAGTAGATTGCAAGAGGGAAATATAAAACAGACAGTTCTTTTATGTTTACATCAGATCCATACTGGTTTGATTGATTGTAAAAAATAAATAAAATTTTCCGTAATTCTTGCATGTGTCATTAATGTAATAGTCATCTAACTTTACTTATTAAAATTCTTACTAATATTTTTTTTTTATTGTTCGGGATCCAGTAATGAAAGATCTATATCCAGGTAACAAACTGCATTTAATCTACATATTAGTCTACAAGATGTTACGTCAAACAAACAAATAAATGATTATCCACATATATTTATCTCAAGATCAAGAAATTATTTTCGCTTTATATAAAATTACAAATTTATCATTCATACAGCGGTATAAAATCATTCTCCCCTTTAATTACACATGAAATTAAATATGATTAGGCCGGCTATCTAATAACGCAACACCAAAGCACTGATTGCATTTGCATTATTAAATTATCTTTCAGGGCGTGTTACGGTTTCCCTATTCCTCATTGTTCTTGATAATTCAGTTGTGATTTACCGTTTCTTGTAGAATACAGGAAGCAGCCACAGCTCGCTTCGTGTCTCCTCGCCAAAACAGGTCGGCTAATTGATGCAGTAAGTATCACTATTAAGCACAGGTAGAAACCAAGCTTAACCAATCAGCCGCTCGTTAGTATGGTTCATGCTGCATGCAAGCTACAAAAAAACTTTCAACACTCCTACTGGGCAGTCAGTAGGAAATGCATCTAGCACGTTTCGTGCTGCAGAACAGAATGAATGTTTTCTGAGCAGGTCTCAGCAAATTCCTACGCGCAGGTAGAGAGCGACCCTCTCCCGCCACTAAAGGCTCGGTCACACGGGGCGATTTTTATCGCTGCGACTAGAATAGCAGCGATTAATCGCTTCGTGTGACAATGTAATCGCTGCGATTGACCCTTATAGCAGCGATGAAAAATCGCAGCGATGAGAATTAAACATGTTCAATTCTCATCGCTAGTAGCGCGCGATTGTGGCGGTCACGTGACTCTAGTGTGTGCTATACAGCGTTGTTGTCGCCTCGTCTGACAGCTCAATCGCTACTCATTTCATTGTTGTCCGACGTTCAGCGTTTTTTTTTAAATTTAATTCCATTTTTTAATTTTTTTTTTTGTCATTATGGAAAACGGGGAAGGAAATGTGACCAAATGGTTGATTTTTATGTTCTTTTATGTTTATCGGAAGGAGTGTTGCACACCAATAACAATAAATAAATTAACAGTAATGCGCGAATAAAATCATTTGAGTAGGTTTTTTAATGAATTGAATGACACTAGACTGATCATTCCATCTGGTGAAAATCTCAGAAAAAATTAAGAACATTAAGGATGCACACAGAAAATAATTTAGCTATGAATAAATACTCTACAGACTTCAGGCTATCACCACTTGCCATGTAACATTAGTTAATTTCTAGTTTGGTCTTACAAAGAATCGCACCTCTTGTAAGTGTATCTTTTTCATAAGTTGCGGAGGAAATTTTATCAAAATTTCCTTCAGTTAATCGTTGAATATTTCTGTAGGCTTGTGGATCCTAGTTCTATCAGAAGAAACGCAGAAGCCTCAGCTTTTTCTATTCGTCTAATCCAGTAGCGGACCCATTTTCTTTTCTTTTTAAAATCTAATTTAACAAATGTTTACTCAACACAGCATTAGCCAAAAGAATCAATCGTCTCAGAACTATACGACGCGGTTTGTACGATATCATAACCAACGAATGAGGTTGATACATTACTTCTCTAGCCTACCTAATCGCTCAAACCAATCGCTCCGTGTGACCGGCTAATAGCTGCTACTAATCGCGGCGAATGATCGCCGCGATTAGTAGCAGCGACAAATATCGCCCCGTGTGACCGAGCCTTAAAGGATGCCGCTAAGCCGCGAACAACAGCATCGGGCGACCTGCCCGTTCGACCCTTTGGGAAAATCTTCAGCACACTTCCTCCCAGCCCCCGCTAATAATCAATACATTCATAAAAAAATGTAATTTGGACCATTACATTAATTTTCTTAAATATTTTGGGAATATTTTTTGATATTTACTGGCTTTAGGCACAAATATCGGTATATCGACATATCAATATATTTTCCTGGATATATATCGATATTGCTTGTAAATATCGATACGAAATTTATCCATATATTTTTTTTATTTTTCAATCCCTACATGGTACATGACAATTTATCGCTAGTAAAAGGCAACTTTTGTCACTGTGTGGTCGTGTCGGTATCAATGACATAACCCACCCGGCCTTCGTGGCCAGCATAATTTTGACTAACTTGAGGTTATGAGAATTATCTAATAAGAGTTGTATTAAGCGAAGCAACTGTGAGGAAATGTACTTTGGGTTTAACCTAAAAATTTTTACGGGCTTATTATCTTGGATTTAATAATTACTAAGATTTGTATTATAATGAGTATTAGCATGTCCAAAGACAAGCCCGTCTAGTGCCTCAAGTGGCCGGACCATATCGAAGAGGGTGGAATACGAAGGTCGCTCTTAAGTGCAGACATTTGAGTGTGTGAGAGGGAGTCGGCTATCCGAGTATCTCCGAGAACTGCCGAACTACTAGAAGACACAAGAGATTAAAACCAAGTGTATATGTGAGGGTGGAGGAGCTGCTCAGCGAATAGAATTAATATGTGTTTTTTTCTGTTATGGGTGATGTTTCGGTCAGAGTCGAGCTCTACGACAACAAATACGTCAAGTTTTCCTGCTGCTAGAAGAAAACTGAAAACGTAGTTTTCTTGTATGAAGGTAGTGGGGTCAACAACTATCAAGACAGCGGGCGATCAAGTTAAGTGTACGACATCATCCATGAACCACTCGGCTAGTGACAGAATTTTGAGTGTATTTAATTTCCGAAATTATAAATATTCTAAAGTCTTACCAAAGTTCTTGAAAAGTTGTTAAGCACTAATAAAGTAAAAACGTGTAGCAAAAGTATTTTTATAGTTTCTGCAAGTATGATCGCGAGTATAATTCTCAGTCAGCTGGTAGTCAATTTACGCCCACGTTCGGGTGAGGTATCGTCGCCAGAAGTGAAGAACAGTCGATTACGCTATGGCATGGAGATATCAGCATTATATCTTCGCCCCATGCGACATTGTGGTAAAGAGAAATTTTAACGACGAGGGCATTAAAATCAGTAATTTAACCTCGACAGAAAGACTCCTACATGTCTTCTAGAATATTTGCGTATAGGATTTTGTGTTGAGTACATCAATTATATAGAGCCTTTCTGTGATCTGTTGGGACATATCTTTAGTTCAATTGCTTTCAACTTTTCATTTATTGGTTTTTAAAAAAGTTTTATTTTGGGTTAGTAATAATTTCATTTTGTTACTTAACATTTTAATTATGTGTTTTTCAATGTGTGTGATAAGTAAGCTCATGACTAGATGATATTTAATTGTTTCTATCCAGAGCAAGTGGTACACAAATAAATTCATTAAATTAAGTAAAAGAAGAAAATGCAGTCACTGAGATCACCGTGCAGATATTACATCAAAGGTAATTTTTATTTTTTTTTGGTACAACCAATATGTTACTAAACTTGGCAGCAACCAGTAAAGGACAGTTGACACCCAACGTGGTATACACCATCTTTAAAATTTCCCCCCCCAAAGTATTTCCACTTCATAGCTTTTCAGCCTCGTTACCAAATGAATTAATTTAACTGAAATCGCTATGAAATTATTACGATCTGAAATTGTGATGAGATTGTCTTGTACTTATTTGCCAAGTTCATTACTAAAATTCTATTAAAACCTCTATAGCGTGTTAATTAAATAAAGGCTGAAAAAGGTAATTCTTCTTTGTACACTAAGTTGGCTTTACCCCAACATGACAAGGGGAAAGACTTCCCGCTGAGAAATTTGACACCCGCGTCCATGGACACAGTCGTCTCCTCGGAGAGTTATGCAACGAAACAGAAAAAAAAAATCCCGTTATATCTAGTTGCAATTCTTTGAGGACCAGTCTTCGTGATGGGCAAAATCTGTTGTTGCCTCTAATAAGATTGCTTGTGTTTGTTAGTGGTTTTGTATGATGACAGATATAGGCCAGAGATGCCACATGATTATTTAAATAAGTATGTGGAAGTCATATATTGTCAAAGCCTCAAAGGTGGTATTGGCCGAGGCATATGTCAAAGGTGGTTGACGCGTCACACGGTAGGTACAGCGAACGTGAACTCGCGTGGCAGCCACGTGTCAAAAAGTTATACTAATTATGTATGTGACGTCACAAAGATTATGACTCGTCCCGCCTTTGTTACATGATGTCACACTTTGTTGAGCCCCCTCCCTCCCTCCACGTAGTTTATGGATGGTCCCATGTGAAGTGTTAAAAAATTACTTACAAACGCAGTAAAGAAAGAAAGAAGCTAGTTTCAGAGAACTGTATTCCTATACTAAGATAAAATATCACAATTTAAGACAATTTTAACGGAAATAGAGCGCCAACCTTGCCACAAATGCAGGTAATCCATATTTCGATTAATAAATCGTTACTTGTTCAATCCGTCGAAGAATACCCAGTGGATTTAATCTGAGTAACATATGTAGTTTGTGCATATACTATCACCGAGGATATTGCCTTTCATTCAAGGACTCAATACGATTTTATGACAAACGTTTCCTCCCTCTCTAATTTCATCCCCAGCTTTAAGTGGTTCCAGTGTGAATGTGCCGAAGTTACAAATGCGACTGAACATTGCAGATAGTCGCGACTGCCGCAATTTCAATATTGCCAAAACCCTTTTGTAAGGACACCATTAATTTTTTTTACACACCCCGCTGGTTTTAATACCCACGAGGACTGCAGAATGCAATTTCGTGATCCTAATAAAGCCTCGAATGAAAATATGCGGACCCATAATTCGTGATTAAAAATGCCTTAATGAGAACGCAGCATCCGCGCCCGCACTCCGTAGGTTCCCACACCATCCCGACGCTGTGTTTTTTTATTATTACTATTTTTCATCTGCAGTACTTTGTCATTCCTGCAACATACTGCAGCCGCTGGCCGTCCTTACGAATTTATCCGCTCGTGAATCGTAAACAATGTAATCAACTCCCGCCGCAACTTGGAGTGAGGGTGGGAGAGGAGATCCATTACTTAATTATGCCGGTGACTGGGGTCAGCGACCGGCATGCGATGCAAATTGACAGAATATCAGATTTCATCAGTGCTAATCACCGGCGATGCTTAATGCAGCCTCCGATTCCGGGGAACACGTGTCGGTCGTCACGAGAGGTAATTCCTCTGCACGCAGTGCTGCCAATGGTTGCGCCTGTAATATTCATTCCGCGGAAAATTGTCCAATCTGCGTCAGCTGAGTAAATTAGTACTAGTGTAGTTGTCTGCTCCACTGTCGCTAGAACATGCCGCTTTAAATATGTGTCATTCTGTTGTAGTACTATCTTAACAGACGCAGGATAGAAATTTTTCAACATAGCTTGCTGGGTTCCGTTTTTCCTGTGTACACCTACATCCATCCTAATTCTGTACTCATAATTAAGTAATGTGTATGGCAATAGAAGCCAGCAGAAATCAATCCACTTAATTTATTTTATAAGGTCTTACTTGGTAGCTGATAGGGCTGCACGCTTGAAAAATTGGTGTAGCAATAATCATTAAAACTTTGAGGGTTTTGTTCAGAACTAACTGACGGATTTAGTTCGTTTATGTACAAGGTGTATTACGTATCAGGTATATCCAGCGTTAGGCTTTTTTTTTTTTTTTTTGCTTATGGCTTTCCGCCTCGTTGAAGTCGAAGAGAAGGTTTTTTTTGGGGAGGGGGAGTAAGGAACAGGAAGGAATCCAGCCATGGTTACTTGAAGAGTGATTTGGAGAAACCATGGAAAACCCAAATCTGGATTCCCGTACGGGGATTCGAAACCGCGTCCTACCGAATGCGAGGCCAGAGCGTTACCACTCACCCACCATGCTCGGTTACTGTTACGCGACCAGGAAGAGAAATGGTTAGGCTCCCTTCACACCAAACGAACCTGAATCAATCACAATCAATCCGAGTCGATCCAAGTCAATTCTAATCAAATTCCCTCTCACAGAAGACCAACAAATGAAGCAATTATAATAAGAGACCTTATTTTTGAGCCCTTTCTACATTGTCAAAAGTGAATTTCCATACTTTAAATTTAGGCTGAATGATATTTATGAACAATTATTATTTTAATTTTATGACGACATCCACCTTCGTTTGGCAGTATAAATAATACAGATTAAATGATGATGAAATTATGAGTTTATCTGGAATGATTAAATCTTCCGCTATTTTCCGTTACTGTAATTTTTATTACTTGCGCCATTATTTGCACTATTTTCATTTACTTTCATAAACAAAAATTCCACGTCCAGGGTGTTCTTTCATCACTGCTTGAACGAAGAAAATTCTGATCCGTTGAATCACGCGCGACAATGAATTAAGGCGGATTGAAATAGATTCAGTAACTGAGTGTGGGCGTATTTGACTGGTGGAGCACTAACCGGATCTTGGTGGGTCCAATTCACCTTCATTAGGATTGATTCTGATTGATTCAGAGTTATTTAGTGTGAAGGGAACCTTAGGATGGATGAATGGATTGCGCGAATATAACTGTTGTTAAAATCCAACAACGTAAAGATATTGGCCAGGACATCGCATTTTTGGGATACAGTCTTCAAGTAAGCTGTGGAAGTACATCTGACTTATATCTCTAACAGAAACAGTGAATGCCGGGATGCTTCCTTCAAAAAAGCCATGGCCGAATTCCTTCCAGTTCCTTGTCCCCAGTCCCATCCCGTCTCTAATGACCTTTTCGGTCGACGAGGTGTAAAACCACAAGTAAAATAATAATAATAATAATTTTAACAGTGTAGATGCGTTTTCACGTGAAGAAGACGGCGGAGCTAGCCGTCAAAATATTGTGTTTTTACAAAACAATTCGGCAGTATATCATTGCATATTTCATCGTAACCATTCGTCAGAAAAATCTCCGTTCTTAAAAATCTCTTATGATTTACTTTATTGTTAGTGATTTCTAAAATGCAGATTCTAGGTAGCGAAATTGTTAAGACATCCAGTAATGTTAATAACTTCATTAATTGTTTAAACTCTTCCAGAGGAAAGGTAGTTTAAAAAATGATAACGTCTATGATCAACTTATAATTGACATTTATTTAGAACAACGATAAACATTATGTCACTGTAAGAAACGATATGCTAATTTCGCATTAAAATTTATCCGTACGTTCACATCACCTAAACGGAAAATTTTGACTAAATATCACTACCCTTCCGAGATGATTGTATTTTTCTCATTCGAATGCCGTTTATTACATCAAAATCAGAACACGCTTTGTAACAGGACGAAAATCTTTTTCCCTTTAATTAATTGCTTGTGTGACCAAGTATTTTCTAACCAACAACTACGTGGCTTGCCCTTTTACTTTGGCCAGCGCTCTTATGTTGCAGAAACGTGTAGTAGACTACAAAGCGGCCGACGCCAACAGACCTGTTTGTGGCCCTAACTATTCCTAGAAAACTAACTAACAACGGTTGAAGGCCAAAGTACACTATGCGGTTATAAACATAATTTTTTAACCAATACAAATGTTCCTTATTTATTCAAGGGTTAGAGGATTTAAACAACACTTCAGACATTACAATCCCGTAATGATTGAGAAAGAGTCAATATGTAACATCCACTTCCGGTACACCTTATAATAGTTTCTTAACTAAATATTCAATATGGAAATCAATTAATAGAATACTGGTATGCTCATACATAATAACATTACACTCTTACATAAAATTTAGCTAACAATAATCATCCTTATATACACACAAGCAATTAATTAATGGGAAAAAGATTTTCGTTCTGTTTTGACGTCGAATTCTGATTTTGATGAAATAAACGGCATTCTAATGATAAATGTATAATCTTCTCGGAAGGGTAGTGATATTTAGTCAAAATTTTCATTTTAGGTGATGTGATCGTGTGGATAAATTTTAATGCGAAATTAGCATATAATTTCTTACAGTGACTGACTGTCCCAGCGTGAAATTTTGGCAACTAGCTCAGATCGATAGAGCGGATATATAAACCTTGAAGAAAGCCGCTGTGAACCGGATTGAACGAACAAATAGAACACGGAACGCCACGGAACGAGTCCCACAGAGAGCTATCTAGTGGATGTGAGAAGTGTCAGTCCTGATGCTCTCGCGTCCCACGATTTGTATATCAAATGGCGTGATCAACAGAGAAAGTCTCTCGGAGAATCGAGAAAGGTGCCACTCAGTAATGATGAGATGCAAACGAGGTTCATGGAACTTCTGAAAGCGCAGAATGAATGAATTACGTTACACATATTTCGTATCAGCCCGAACTGAATAGAGTATTGAGCCAGACCATCATTTGGCGTAGTAGGGATTAATTCAAAATAATTTTGCTTAGTTTAACTGGAAAATATATGTTTTAAAGGATTTTTCTCGATTTCTTAACAGTAACTAATATAATATTGTTATGAACGGTATACATAAAGTTACTATTCATAAAGTTACTCTCAATAAAAATACAAAGAGTTTATTTTACGTTTGTCTTCTATGGCGTAAGTGGCGAAGAAGATGAAATCGAGCCAACTCGAGTGTCATCTAGAAGAATCTCCGTGTAGAGTGACTGGATTTTAAAAAAAGAAAAATCATATTTCTTATAATAGTGGTAACTACACAAACGAAATAAAAAAATCATACATTTTACAAACTTGTGTATTCCTGAATAGACGATAAAAATTTTACTATTTTTTTCAACTTATTTTTCTTAAAGAACATGAAAACAGCAAAAAAGCTCTAAACGGATGCCGAGAGATAATATAAGAAATACACTGAAGAGCTAAAGAAATTGGTACACCCGCCTAATATCAAGTAGGGCCCCTGCGAGGAGGCAGAAGTGCCGCAACACGACGTGACATGGACTCGACTAATGTCTGAAGTGGTGCTGGAGGGAATTGACACCATGCATTCTGCAGGGCTGTCCATAAATTCGTAGGAGTACGAGGTGGTGGAGATCTCTTCTGAATGGCATGTTGCAAGGCATCCCAGATATGCTCAATAATGCTCATGCCTGTGGAGTTTGGTGGCCAGCGGAGGTGATTAAACTCAGAAGAGTGTTCCTGGAGCCACTCTGCAGCAATTCTGTACCTGTGGGGTGTAGCAATGTCCTGCTGGAATTGCCCAAGTCCGTCGGAATGCACAATGGACATGAACGGATTTAGGTGATCAGGATGTCACCTGTCAGAGTCGTATCTAGACGAATGAGGGGTCTTATGTCAGTCCAACTGCACACGCCCATACCATTACAGAACCTCCATCAGCTTGAACAGTCTCCTACTGTCATGCAAAGTCCATGAATTCATGAGGTTGTCTCCATACACGTACACGTCCATCCACTCCATACAACTGGAAACTAGAGTCGTTATACCAGGCAACGTGTTTCCAATCATCAACAGTGAAATGTCGGTGTTGACGGGTCCAGATGAGGCGTAAAGCTTTGTGTCGTGCACTCAGCGAGTGGGCCTTTGGCTCCGAAAGCCCATATCAATGATGTTTCATTGAATGGTTCACACGCTGACACTTGTTGATGGCTCATCATTGAAATCCACAGCAATTTGAGGAAGAGCTGCACTTCTGTCAAGTTGAACGATTCTATTCAGTCGTAGTTGGTCCCATTCTTGCAGGATCTTTTTCTGGCCGCAGCGATGTCAGTGGTTAGATGTTTTACCGGATTCCCGATATTCACGGTGCACTCCTGGAATGGTCGTTCGGGAAAATCCCCACCTCATCGCTATCTCGGAGATGCTGTGTCCCATCTCTCGTGTGCCAACTATAACACTACGTCCAAACTCACTTGAATCATGATAACCTGCCACTGTAGCAGCAATAACCGATATAATGCCTGCTCCAGGCACCTGTTGTCTTATATAGGCGTTGCTGACCGTAGCGCCGTACTGTGAGTGTTTACATATCTCTGTGTTTTCATACGCATGCCTATACCACTTTCTTTGGCTCTTCAGTGTATGTTATGCATTCGTTTTACCGTTACTCCTTTGCAGAAGGGGATAGATGAGGAAAGCATGTTTCGAGCTAGTCGAGAACAAAGTGTTTTGAATGTATTCTAACGACCCGAGTGGAATACCACCATAGAACCAGAGTTCGCTTCGATCGACCACTCCCAGATTGGTTTTACCAGAGATACGTGTTTTATCTGATCGAAGATATTACGCTCCTACTCTGACTTATAACTAATAAGTTAGCAGGAATTCAGTTTTAGAAAATGAAATAGCAGGGGAAAGATTAAGTAACTTTAATAAATTCACCGGAATTGGGTACATAGACAACATAAGGAAATAGCCCTGACTCAATTAAATAATTTTACTAATGAAAATTTAGTCCCTTGAAGTATCTTTCCCTACCGGCAGAGGATAATAGAATGCATTCAGCGAGTACCTGTTAAGGTGCGTTCCCACGATCTCTTGTGACGGAGGCCAGACGATGCGCGCTCCCCAGGTTAGCCATCGCTACTCCCCACCACGTTGCCTAGTGTCGTTTGGCACAGAGCTCCTTACAGTAACAGAAGGGATGAGCACCTCTGCTGCAAACAGATGGCAACAAAGCACCACTACACACGCCTGTGATGTTTACCGACAGAGAGTGGGTAGCAGAGGAGGTACCGTTCTCACGGCATGTATTGGGGTATCCGTCTGACGCGGCCTCCGTTACAAGACGTCGTTGGAACAGACTTTT
Organism: Vandiemenella viatica; assembly: GCA_031002005.1. NCBI lineage: Eukaryota > Metazoa > Arthropoda > Insecta > Orthoptera > Morabidae > Vandiemenella > Vandiemenella viatica. The sequence continues at coordinate 104,677,394 of JARYHS010009186.1, read as the reverse complement.
ACACGTACATGAAGTCTAGAAGTTGGTTCTCTCATGGCAGAAGATGAACTCCCCCAGAGTCAGTACAGAACTGCGCTTTGTGCTAGAAGGCCTGAGGGGAAACGAGCTTCCATTGGCTATTCATCACGAGTTTAGCAAGTAGCTAGCCCATAATTGGTTCATTAAGTCTTAGTAAGTGTTTTATAGAAGACAAGGTAAGAGAACTTTTCTCACGCTATGGTTCACCTTGGAGCCGGTCACGTAGACAAGGAAATAGATTCTATTAACCGAGTCCTGGGTATGTTGCTTCAATTGAATATGCTATGCTGTTTATGCTTGAAATTATACCAATTCATTGCAGTATGTTTGTTTACAATTTCTGCCCAGATTCACGATCAAGGTTCTGAAATTTTTTAACGTAGTCCACAATAATTCCAAAAAGTATATATACGAAGAATAATGATAGAACCCTAGTATACTTACGAGCAAAGCGGTCGATCATCTATTGCAGCGATACTCAACCTGTGGTCCGCGGAGACAGGACAGGCAGAATATTAAAAGTTTAATTCTAATTGAGTTAAATATATCGTAACAAGTAAGAAAGCAGTAAAAAATTTTCACACAAAATTAATACGTTGCGTTTACTGAATTATACTATAAGCAGTTATAAACTATAAGCCAAAAATTTCTAACAGCGATGAATAATTCAGGAAAAATCTGGTATTTCCAGGATGTTAGTGCGTTGTTACTATAGCAGTTTATTAATTACATGTGTTTTCAGTTGCATCATACATAGCGGCTTTGAGGATTAGGTGAGGACAGGACCATTTTATAAATGATTAAATATAGGTGTAGGTCCTAAAAGACTGCGGTACGGGTCGATAACAATTGATAGACCTAGTTAATAATATACAAGTAGTGAAAAATTTGGACCACATATATAGTGGTCCAGAGAATTGTTTCTCACATTTTACTGGTCCTCGGGTTGAAAAAGACCGAGAAACATTGTTCTTTGTCGTTCCACTAGGAGCCGTCTGTCAAAATTGTTTCAAGAAGAATTTTGTTCCAGGACTTTTCTAGCAAGCTTGACGGTGAAAGAACTCCAAATATAAAAATAAATCTATTATTTTAAATTTCTAGACTAGACTAGCTCCTTAATTCATGAGCATATCGAGAATATAATGGGAAAAGCAAATCGTATGCTCCGATTTCTAGGTCGTAATTTAAATCAATGCACTCAGGAAGTTAAATCGATTGTATACAAGTCACTAGTACGTCCTCACTTAGAGTATTGTTGTTCTGTATGGGGTCCACATCAAAAGGGGTTAATGGAGGCTTTAGAGAAGGTCCAAAGAAGAGCCGCCCGATTCGTGACAGGTATATATAGTTGGAGGGAAAGCGTAAGTGCGATGTTGAAGGAGTTAGGTTGGGAAGACCTGGAACACCGAAGGCGTTGCTCTCGACGAAAGCTAATTGAAAAATTCACGACAGATATATTTCGGAATGACAGTCAGCAAATATTGCTACCAGCAACATTCATATCTCGAAATGACCGTGAAAATAAGATAAGAGAAATCAGGGCCAGAACAGATTCATTTCGGTACTCATTTTTCCCACGAGCGATTAGGGAATGGAATAGAAAGGATTTACCGGGCGAGTAAACTTAAAATCCGACAGGAGTAGCTTTCGATAAAGCACTCCAGCCATCCTGATCTGGGTTTTCCATGGTTTTCCCAGATCACTCCACGCGAATGCGGGGATGGTTCCTCACAATAGCCCATGGGCGCCTCCTGCCATATCCCTTATAACCCTTCCAAACCATAACCCCTTTCGATAGGTGCAATGCACCCTCCGCCACACACTTTTAGTGAAATGCGGAGTAATAATAATAATAATAATAATAATAATAATAATAATTAACAACTGCAAATAAACGGATGGAGAAGCTAGCTGTTAATTGAACTTGTGACGCTAGAAAATCCGCAGTCGTATCATCAACACAGTCCTCATTCTTTCGTTGGGCTTTACAACTCGTTGACGATGAGCTCTACGGAGCCAGGAACGCATTGTGGATAAGGAACTGAACGAATGTCAGCCATGGAATTTTTAAGAAAACGTCTCGGATTTTGCCTCGAGTGATTTCTGGAATCCATTGGAAACTGAAATCAAGATGATCGGTTCCTGGATCGATCCCTTGTCCTTCAGAATGCCGATGCCTAACGTTATCGCTCTACCTCAACACTCTGGTATTATATTCCTGTGTCAAAAATATGCATATATTCAATTACAAATGCCATACAAAATTGTTTTTTATGTTACTGAGAACTAAAATGCTCCATGATTGTGATAAAATTAACAAAGGTAAAAAAATTAGAAAATAGGCAAGTAAAATTCACTTCACAAACTTATTAAAGAAATCAGAACCAAAAATTACATACGCAGTTGTTTTTTATGTGTAAACTTTGCAGATTTGATGTTTCTGGGTTTTATTTAGAAAGTTTATATGACTTTTAAATTGACTTAGTAACCACATTTTTTATAATTTATAAAACCGAATGAATCTACCAACTTCAGTACTGTCTCTAAACCGATCTATGTCATAATCATCTTCACAAATTTCAATTTTCTAAATAAATAGAAAAAAATTCTCTAAATTCCTTCTTAAAGAGTGCTGCCCACGTTTTGATTTTATTTCTTGATTATTCTTGTATGATGTAAAACAGTTTGGTTTTGGCTTTCTGGAACGCTATCAGCTGTTTTTTTTTTTAATAATAATTTTGTATTCTTTAATATAAGCTTGGACAGGAAAACCCTGAATATAATCAAAGAAACCCTCACAAATACGACCTCAAAAGTTAGATTCATGGGTGAACTGTCAGAACCTTTTGAGATCAGAACAGGGGTCCGGCAAGGGGATGGCCTCTCCCCCCTGTTGTTCAATTGTGCACTCGAAAAAGTTGTGAGAGAATGGAATGCAAGAACCAGAGGAGGAATTAGACTTGGAACAAAAAATAAAGGAGTTACGATTAAGTGTTTGGCATTCGCTGACGATATGGCGATGCTCGCAGAAACATGGGAGGAAGCCAAAGAACAAATCGCCGAATTACAAGAGCAGGCAGGGAAGTTAGGACTTAAGATTTCTTTCGAAAAAACAAAGATTATGACAAATATACCAGACACTCCTACGAGAGTCCGAGTAGGAGCTCATAAAATAGAGGTGGTTAGGAGTTTCAAGTACCTAGGGGAATGGATTGAATGGAACAACCTTGAAGGTAAAACAATGGAAGCGAGAAGGACCAAAATGGAATTAGCCTTCCAGAAGACCAAAAACACTTACAATAAGAAAAGCCTCTCTTGGAACACAAAGATAAGACATTACAACACAGTAATTAAGCCGGAAGCACTCTATGCAGCAGAGACACTAGTCATGGGGAGGAAAGGACAAATGGAGAAATTGGAAATCAAAGAGAGGAAAATTTTGAGGAAGATCATGGGTCCCAAATTCCAGAATAACAAACAAGTTTTCTACAGAAACGAAGCCCTCTACGCAAAGTCTGAGAGACTCTCCGAAACCATGAGAAAAAAAAGGATTGATTTCTATGGACACATATTCCGAATGAATCCTAACAGATTAACAAAAAAAATCTTTGACTTCTTTTATAAAAAAAAGACTAAGCCCAACTGGTTTAAGGAAGTGGAAAAGGATTTGAGAGAACTCCAGATTACCGAAGTGATGTTAAAGAATGGTACAGCCAAGACCGTGACCAAAGACAAAAGTAAGAGGTTCCAAGTTGCGATAAACACCAGAAAACCGATTCAAATTTCAGAAGAGGAAAGAAGGAAGAGATCAGATAGAATGAAGAAATACTGGGAGAAGAAGAAAACGCAAGCATCCAAGAAGTGATTGATCTGACGTACCCCAAAGATGGGTGATTCGAAAAAAAAAAAAAAAAAAAAAAAAAATGTAAGCAGTTTAAAACGCAATATGATGTGGGTGTTTTACGTATTGTATATACTCTTAAATATGGAGATGTATGATTCTCAGCCCACGCTGACATTTTCGTAACGTTGTATTTAATCTTTTAGCAGTTAGAACTGAATCCTACTTTCTGATATTTAGAATCTGTCTGTACTCCATAACACTACAGCACTTTGGCTAGCGTCTGACAAAAATGCCATTCGTACAGTAGCGCAACTCAACTGGAGAGGAATCTGCTATTCACTTTTAGTAGATGCCGCGTTGGGTAAATAAAATTTACTATGAAGCCAGTTTTAAACGTTTCGTTCCGTACATTCTGTTTTTTCCGTCCATCTAATGACTGGAGAACGAATAAAAATAATTTCTGCCTTGAACTATAATCTTTTTCTGAATAAATTTTTCGCTGTATTACCAGTCATCTATACTCTCAGCGATTCTATATTTCAACAACGTACCTCCTCTTACCTTGTGTGTTTGTATCGCTACTGGAGTGGCTCATCTCTGCACAATGTCCATCCCGCATTAACCCCGAACTAGGAGCACCATAAAGCTAAATAATGTTCGTTGTGTGAATGCGTTATCGCTTTGTACTCCATTCCTCCCTTTCTGAGGATTAGCATCTTGTGGATATGGAAGGTCATTAAACGCGACCGATGCAGAGGCCGTAATTGTGTAGGCCATCTCTGTGCGAACAGAATAAGATTTATGTAATGTTTTCTTCAATGTTTTTTAAAAGAAAGCGCACGATCTTCCTACTATTCTACTTGGCGCTTGAGAAAAATTCCGCAAAGCAGATTTTGACAATTCTGTACAGTAAGAGATGGATATTAAAAGATTGCCAAATACCTTCTCAGTTCACAGTATTTGACAGAGGAGGTAAAAACTAGTTGTTTGATTCAAGTAGTGAGGTTTATTAATCAATGTATGTCCCACTGACCAAGAAAGTGTCAGAAATATAGTTAGTCATTTATCGTTTTCTGTACCTACGCAGTTGACTCAGTTAGTTGTGGGGTATGATCAGTGGCGGATCCAGGGGGGGGGGGGTTAGGGGGCTGAAGCCCCCCCCCACCCCAAAAGCACCAAGGTCACTCCCGACGACATGGATTACCTTTTTTTTTTTTTTTGCTCAACTGTGTTTTTATAAGAGCGGCATTATGGAAAAATGTGAGATTTCTCTCCTTGCCCGAGTCAAGCCCCTCCCAAACCGAACAAACCAAATTTCTAGCCCCCCCCCCCCCAACCAAACTCCTGGATCCGCCACTGGGTATGATGGTATGCAGTGCCTTACCCAGTCAGTATCTGATATGATAAAGGAGTTGGATTGGGAGGAACTGGAAGACAGGAGGAGGGTGAAGAGAGTGCTGCGAGCGTACAAGGCATATGTTGGTGATGGGGCATGGAAGGATATTGGTCGAAGAATTGGGAATGGTGCATGGATGGGAAAAGATGACCATTACAGCAAGCTGGCACTCGATTTCTTGCATAAAGGAGTGGAAAAATTTTCATTTGTAGGTAAGGATATCAGGGATTGAAACAAATTACAAAGTGAATCGATGAATAATTTACCAAAAACGTTGAAGAAATTTGGTAAAAATTCGTAGATAACATTTGTAGATAGGAGGTGAGGGTGGAATTTAAATATTCTAAGCATATAAGATAAATTAAGAAAAATAATAAAAGAGGGTACTTAATTGACTAGGGGAATTGCCACCGGAGTATGAGCTCCATCGCAATTAAATTAATCTTATATATAAAAATAGACGTGTTTTTTCCTATATTTCACTTTTCAGCCACCACTACCTAGCACAGATCACTGATGTTTGTGGGTGGAAGTAGCATGGAGTTTCCTGTCGTGCACAACGTTGGCCGAATGCCGATAGCTGTGGGGATGTGGGAGATATAATGATTAAAGTTGGTCAGTGCAGGGCGTTATCATATTTCGACCAAAAATTCGTATCTCAGTATACTTCTCTTTCCTGCCACAACTACATAACATAGACCTTTGGTGTTTGTGTGTGGTAGTAGAATCGTCTTTCCTGTCGTGCACTATGGTTGTTAGATGTCGGTAGCTATGGGGGTGTGGGAGATATGGGGGTTGAAAGTGGTCGACCTGTGGCAATTTGATACTTCTGCCAAAGACAAAAGTGTCATGGTGTATCACTTTTCAGCGAAAAATACAGATCACAGATAACTGGCGTTTGTGTGTAGTAGTAGCACAGAGTCACCTTTCGATCACAACAGCGGCCGAATTTCAGAAACTGTGTTACTATGGTAGATATGGTGGTTGTAAGTGGCCGACCAAGGATATTTTCGAATTTCGACTGTCTCCGCATATGTCACTTTTCTGCCACAACTAAATAGCATAGAACATTCGTGTTTGTGTATGGTAGTAGAATCGTATCTCATGTAGTGCACTATGGTTGTTAGATGTCGGTAGCTATGGGGGTGTGGGAGATATGGGGGTTGAAAGTGTTCGACCTGTGGCAATTTCATATTTCTGCCAAAGACGCATGTGTCACGTTGTATCACTTTCAAGTGAAAACTATCAATCGCAGATTACCGGCGTTTTTGTGTGGTAGTAACACAGAGTCACCCATCGATCACAACGTTGGCCGAAATTCGGTAACTGTGGAGTGTGTGAGATATGGTGTTTGAAATTGGTCGATCATGAATATTTTCGTATTTCATCCAAAGACTTGTGTGTATCCGTAAATTTTACTTTGCTGCCGGAACTACATAGCGCAGAAGACTGGTATTTGTGTGTGGTAATTGTATCGAGTCTCCCATCGTGCACTATGGTTATTAGATGTCTATAGCTGTCAATATGAATTCTTTACAATCACGAACGAAGTCGTGGGTACCAGCTAGTAATAATACTAAAACTCATGGATACTTTTGCTCTCGATTTCATGGACAACTAGTACTTGTTCTTCAGAACTAATGGGCTGAGTTTGTCCTTTGACTGCGAGATTTTGGCTTTAGGTACATCAGTTGTTTTGTCGCTTATAGTGTATCCAGGTAGCTCCTTGTCACTTATTTAGCGCCAATGGTTTATGTGCGAGCTGTATCGGCAACACAGTTTGAAATAACGGATCAGTGCCAAAAATATCGTGTTCAAATAACTTACTTCCACATTTTACTACTAAAGAAAATTTCCTACAGTAATGAACTCGCAATACCATCACAGTTGCGCTGTAGAGAGTTAGATATGTGGATAGATTGACAGGCTGATAGGGAGATTGATTGATTCGATCCGCTGATGTATTGCACTATCCGTACTGTTAATTAATTAACCTATGGCTGATGAACGAGTGATAAAATCAGAACACAATTGGAGAAATCCATTGTAAAATAAGATATATTCTGAAGGTTATTCCTAGTTTGTCTCCTCGTACATACAGAATAAGTGTCGAATGACTGAAGTTGCAGAGGTGAGACAATTAAACAGTAGGTTGACAGTAGCGATATTGTTAGTATTTTCTGACTAGTTTTGAACCTGACACCTTTATGAAGTATCGCGTTATGTTAGATTCACTGTGCAACTAGGGCGACTTTTAAAAGTTTGCGAAATTTATCAGTGTAGCTAAGCGTTAACCGTTTCTAGTGGATTTACGCTTTGATCGGCTCCTTCACTTTACTGATTAATCACTGTATCTCGGAATTCGACTTAGTTTATACTGGGAAGTGAAGATCCATGTACTAACTTCATTGGAGCTCCTATTTTACAGCATCACATTTGTGATCAACGTTTCTAACTCCGACCACACACGAAGACTAATCCTCAACTGTCGAAGACGCTGAAAAGAAAAACAAAATTAAACGTTTTAGTTTACAAAGTCTACCAAGGTAAGGATTCAGTTGAAATTAATGAGAATGACGGAGTATGTATAACAGGTTTCGATGAACTGAATGCTACCCACATTTTTCCCACTTGTTCATATTTATTCGATAATAATGCGTGAAACAATCGCACGGATTGAGATAGGCGATTGCCTTCGTGAATAGTTTTATTCATTTTCTGCCCATTTAATGAATGAAAGGGGTAACAGAAATACGATTTCTCCAATGTGTCTAGGTTCATTATGGAGTCTCCGCACTGAAATTTAGGAGTATCAGTGACACAAAGTTTGACATATTCTCGAACGCAACGATACCCACTGTATGAGACTTTCCGTACCCTTTATACACTGAAGAGCTAAATAAACTGGTACACCTGCCTAATATCGTGTAGGGCCCCCACGACCACGCAAATATGTGCCACAATACGACGTGACATGGACTCGACTAATGTCTGAAGTAGTGCTGGAGGGAATTGACACCATGCATCCTGCAGGGCTGTCCATAAATCCGTAAGGGTACGAGGGAGTGGAGTTCTCTTCTGAACGGCACGTTGTAAGGTATCCCAGATATGCTAAATAATGTTCATGTCTGGGGAATTTGGTGGCCAGCGGAGGTGTTTAAACTTAGAAGAGGTTTCTGGAGCAATTCTAGACGTGTGGGGTGTCGAATTGTCATGCTGGAATTTCCCAGGTCCGTCGGAATGCACAATGGACATAAATAGATGCAGATGATCAGCCAGGATGCATACGTACGTGTAACCTGTCAGAAACGTATCTAGACGTATCAGGGATCCCATGTCACTCCACTTGCACACGCCCCACACCATTACAGAGCCTCCACCAGCTTGAACAGTCCCCGGCTGAGATGCACGTCCATAAATTCATGAGGTTGTCTCCATACCCGTACACGTCCATCCGCTCGATACAATTGGAAATGAGACTCGCCAGACCAGGTAACAAGTTTACAATCATCAACAGTCCATTGTCGGTGTTGACAGGCCCAGGTGAGGCCTAAAGCTGGTTGTCGTGCACTCAGCAAGGGTACACGAGAGGGCTGTCGGCTCCGAAAGCCAATATCGATGATGCTTCGTTGAATGGTTCGCAAGCTGACACTTGTTAATGGCCCAGCATTGAAATACGCAGTAATTTGCGGAAGGGTTGCACTTTTGTCACGTTGAACGATTATCTTCTGTCGTCTTTGGTACCGTTCTTGCAGGATTTTTTTCCGGCCACAGCGATGTCGGAGATTTGATGTTTTACCGGATTCCCGATATTCGCGGTATACTCATATGGAAAAATCCCAACCTCATCGCTACCTCGGAGATGCTGTGTCCCAACTCCCGTGCGCCGACTATAACACCACGTTCAAACTAACTCAAATTGTGATAGCCTGCCATTATAGCAGCAGTAGCTGATATAACGCCTGCACCAGACACCTGTTGTCTTATATAGGCATTGCCGACTGCAGCGCCGTACTCTGATTGCTTACATATCTCCGTGTTTGAATACGCAATCCTATGCGAGTTTCTTTGGATCTTCAGTATATAAGAATATTGAATTGTCTTCCGTTAACGCTAAAGTACGGGATCAGACCGGCCAGTTCAGAGTATATGAAGGTGGAAGACTGTTGATGGTTCAATACAATGTGATATAAAACAACACTGACAGCGCTTGATATTATGCGGGACAGCAAATTGTTCGGATTTTACAGGTGACTCAGCATGATTTTGGGTCTGTAGAGCGTCAACCTTCGAGAACAGTTTAGATATAGTGATGTGTGAACGTGTAACACTTCGTCTAGAAACCCAAAAAAAAACCTCGCATCGGGCAGTACATCAGGATAGAGGTTCAAAACGTTGCCCTTCTACTTTTCAACAGAGCCTGCATCTGCGGTGCAGAGATTCACTATCCAATTAAGATGCAAACCGTGGACTATGTAGGAGTATAGAGTAGTACTCTCCAAACTTTGTAGCCTAAGACACTACACTGACTCCTCCTCTACATTTCAAGCAAACTCATCATATCATCACACCGTTCACAATTTCGATTAATATTTACGGGTAAGTGTCAAGGGCATTTCATTGCTGTCGAGATAGGCGATGCGCGCGCTGTGCGTTACATATTATTACGGTTACTTGCCATGCTATATCTATAGTGATGACATATTTCGGAGAGTAGAGAAGTACAGGATTTGGATTATCTACAATAGTATAGCGCTATCTTGTGCGAAGCGGCGGAATTACGCAAAAACGACTATTGTGCTTGGTTAGACGAAGTATACAACGCCATATTGTAGCGAGCATCAGAGCTAGACCATTTACTTAGACTGTAAATTTTACAACGTATGGTAATCAAAATACACCGTGTAGGGCCTGTGTTGGGCCGCTCACGTAGTTTGGAGACCCCTGATATAGAGAATGTGCATAAAAGTTAATAGATGCTGACGCTGATGGCTATTAGGTAGCATAATTATTAGGACCCTAAAAGCAATAAGAACAAATTAACATTCCACATTGTCTAAATCATGATTTTCGGGATCTGTGTCGTCTATGGGATATAATCAGACTGCAGTCCTACACAGCGTACTCAACGTTGTTGGTGTTCTTTTTGATCACCATGTATTTTTTTTTCGTACACGCATTTTCTCGGTAGATCTAGAAAGCTGGAGATATCATTGAGGGCATGCACTCAGAAGATAACAAATGTGTATTTCGCATTTAACAGCTTAAAGACTGGATGACGAACAAAGAAGATTAGAACGTAAATGAGAGCACGAAATATTCTTTTGTCTGTTTTTGCCCCATTGTTATTTGTAACTGCAACTGCTAGGGCTTGGAACTAGTAAAAGAGAAGAAACTACTCTTTCCACAACTGACGAATCTGGTAAGGTAGGAAATGTTGAAATAATTGGTTTGGGAAGATTTTAAATGTAAAAGCTGTCCTCTTCGACTGTAGCTCGTTGAAATAACATAGGCACGTCTTCTCAGAAAACTATATACATATTCTGTTGCAAACGAAAGTTACGTCTAGTATTAATACGAGTAACATTATGTCAGATTGAGTGGGATAAAAAGGAAGGGAAAGAATGGGAAGTTGGTGAGAGGATAAGATAGAGAGAGCAGCAGTTTAGATAAAGGCGCGAAAGTAGGTGAGAGAATAATGGAGAAAGAGAAGGTGAGAGTGGAGGGTGGGGAAGAGAATGCAAGAAGAAAACGTGGTGAGAGAATGGGAGAGGAAAAGGGGAAAAGATAATGGGTGAGGAGGGAAGGGGGAAGGAAGAGAATGGGAGAGGGGGAGAGGGGAGAGTGGGAGAAGAAAAGGGGGAGAGAGAATTGTGAGAGAGAGTGGGAAAGGGAGACTGAGAGGGGAAAAGGAAAGAAGGGGGAGAAGTAAGGAAGAGCGAGAGTGAGGAGAGGAATAGGAGGACAGAGAGAGAAAGAAAAGGAGAGAAGGAAGTGAACACAATGAGGAAGAACACAATTACTTTGTCCCGTACCGATGATAGTCCGGATATATGAAGTGATCGTCGTTTCCATGTATTACGTAGATCGCTCTAAATGAATATAGGGATTTTTATATAAAATAGCTGGTGAATGATTCATAATTTCCCACAATACCAGCAAAAAAGTTCATCTTTAAGTTCAAAGTATTATCACTATTATCAGATGAAACTTTGCCTGTTGTTGTCCGCACGCTGTGTGATATGCTTGGTACTTCGGCACTGTTGATTTCCGACCGAGCTCTGGTCGATCTCGGAGAGAAGGCAAGCGTCGACTCAGTAGATGACTGCCGTCTTTGTGAGACAGTAAAACGCAGCTGTGCTCCATGCAGGCGCCGTCACAGGAGATATTGCTAGTTCTCCACGTCTGGTTTCATTTCCGCACAGACGGGCTCTCTAACGGTGCTCCAACTCGCAGTTCGACGGGTTGGAAGAAGTTGATAGAAATGTCTCCCAGTGTTTTAGATTTCGGATAAGTGAATCAAACGGGTTATACAGTTCTCTTTGTTCTCTGGAAAACTCTTCATTACGAATAAACACATTTCACTGCGACTTTCGAATTTCATTACTAGCTGCTCTTACCCCAAAATGTTTCCATTGCAAGTGTCGTTCTTCGCCTCACTAGGGAAGGAAAGTTAATGCAACTCATCAAAGTTGATCAGATTTTTTAGATTTTCCAGATTTATTCTTGAACTATAAAAAATGGCTCGAGTAAAATTGCACGTTCACCTCTCCACATATTTTTTGTTTTGAAAAATCGAGATCGTAGCTAGGCCGTTAGGATCGGTAGAGAATGATAAAACAAAGAATTTTACTAATACATAAATGGTTTTAAAACTGAGTATTAATAGAAATAGACATATGTTTTTCTCTGGCTGTAGGCTCGATTCATAATAATTTCCAGAAACTTACTATTATTATTTTTTGGTCATAGTTCTACTAACTGTTACATTTTGTAACAGGGGTATTAACTAAATTTCTAGCTGTACGAAACCAGTGAACAATGCATGTTATCACTCTACAATTTCATTGTGAAAATTGAAAGTAATCCACCTTGTTTATTCCAGAAATTGTTTAATTCCAAGATCGGTCAAATTCAATCTTAGTTCTTTTTTTGATATATATATATTCAACTATACAAGACATTATTTGGAAACATTTCATTGCAAATGGTCTTCTCTCTACGAAAAAAAGTTACAGAACTTTCAAATTTCTGTAAAATTATTTGTTTCTTGGACCAAAGGTATATTAATGAAAATTACTTGATATTTTCATTATTCGTCGATACAGTCAGCTGTGGAAGGTAACCACAGCTGTAACGAGAATCGCAGCTCATGTAGGAAACATGCTCCAATTCCAATCCGCCCACTCAGATTTTGGTTTTCCATGACTATTGACGGGATGGTTCCTTCAAAAGACCATACCGAACTCCTTCCCGTTTTTACCCCAGTCCTTTCCCACATCTAATGGCCTTGATGTCGACGATGTGTAAAGCCATAAGAAAAAAATAAGATATTTATAATGGGAAGAAAAAACGTGAAAAATTTGATAGTCAGTGAAATACATTTCTGAAGCTCCCCTCATTTGCTATAGGTTACTACCTCATCAGCGATAGGAAAAACATGAAATCTTGTGAAAATTTAGTATTTAATACTCTTACAGAAGGTTATAACTATTCGAAACAGTCACTCTTCTTACAATTATCTTATTTCTATTTCATTTTTCTAGTCTCTTTTACGAAATTTGTTTAAGTTGTCGGTTAGTTCATGAGGAAAAGAGTACTTTAGTTTGGAGAAGTACATTGATAGAAACCCGGTTTCATCAAGAAATTTTATAGAACCACCGTCTATGGCAAAGCTTGATGTGTTTCGTTTTGGAATGGTTTGCTGTCTTGAAGGATAAAGTGTCTGTCGGGGGATCAATGATCCCCTGTTTGAAACCCGGTCTCCGCAAGATTTTTGTGGGCACTGGAACTAAATTTCCATTCCAGGTAAGCTTTTCTTTGCCCATTTGAATTTTTCTAAAACCTGCAAGATTCAGATTCCACGTAGAACCCTTCGCCTTCTCTTCCCGGAAGGATTACCTGCTTACGTTAGGTGACCACGACAGAGATGGATTACGTAGGAAATTGAAACACTTTCACTTTTTATGAGCAAACAGTCACTATGCAACTCCTATCCAGTAACGCTTCTTGTTGTTTGTATACGAAGGACGCCATTAACTCCCCAGAGAGAGAGAGACTGACTGAGAGAGAACTGGCCAGGCTACCTCCATGTCATTGGTGTCATCAGAGACGCAACTGTCTTATAAGATTATCCATATAATTCTAACACGTAAAAATAAATCATTTAGCACTCAGAGGCATTAAGAACTCTACCGAGTTAATCCCATAGCAAGTTAAAACGTGAGATTTCCTGTTCGAAATTAAGATAGCAACGTTAAAAAATTTCTTTCAATTCTTGACAGAATTCAGTGTATCAGGAATATGCACAAACGGGACTGAAGTCAAATCGCTTTCATGAAATGTGGTGTATCTTCTCGACGCTGTTTAATCAGTAAGCACCCCATAGCTTAATTTTAAGAAATTTTCTTGTAGTTTTTCTTTTTTTATGTCTTCACTGTTCTGTTGTTTTGGTATTTCACTTTCAACAACAGGAGAATCGTCAATAAAGAATTTTAGTAATATTTCAAACTGATTAAAATACTAAACTTACCATTTCAGTGCAAACTCGAGTCTAGCATTCGGGTTCATATCCGCGTCACATCCAATTTTTGGCATTGCTTAGTTTCTATAAATTAGGCGAATGCTGGATGGTTACTTCCAAAGATACGGCCAAATTCCTTTCCGTTCTCCACCTCTAATCCTTTCCTGCCTCTAGTGATCTTAAGGAGGTGTAATTTTTTTTTTTTTTTAACTGCTTAACGTCTCTTAACAGCGAGGTCTTTAGAGACGGAAAAGGATGGGGGGCAAGGAATGGGAAGGAATTCTGCCATGGTCTTTTTGAAGGAAGCATCCCGGCATTTGCCTGGAGTGATTTGGCAAACTATGGAAAACCCAAATCTGGAGGATGCCCGGACGGGGATTCGAACCTCGCCGTCCTCCCGAATAGAGGTGTAAAGACCGAAAAACCTTCCAGTGTAAAAGAATTAAATGTATTTTGCCCGTTAGCATAATCTTAAATCTCATGAAGGTAGTTTTTTTGTGCAGTACAGCATTTACAGTAAGTTAACACAACCTATCGTTAAACGAAACATGCACAAACGGGACTAAAAGTTTAATATTACTAATGTTATTACTGATAGTAGTTTTTTTTCGTTTTTTGTTTTTAAAAAAGGCGCCAAAAATACACAAATTTCAATGTGCTAAGACATGAAGATCCATTGTAAATTTTATACTGAAAGTTTACACTATCCTAATGATTTAAATAAAATATTGTACACTTACTCGAAATTGAGCAGAAAATAATTAAAAAATCAACAAGGACAGCGTATCATCATTATTGTCATCCTTAAAATTTATGCCGTTACGTACTACAAGATATATCGTATAATGATAGTTCCAGTCTGTTCCTCGCTTTATTGTTGAAGGAGGGATTAAATTTGAATGATACATACCTTATACGAATCTTCTTATTTTAAATCAGATTCAATAAAATCATAATTTTTATTTAATTCACTGCCAGACTATATCCAAACGCAATAGAATGTATCGACCTGTGTGCCGGTATTGTGACACTACTGCAGGGATAATACGCCAAATTATCTCTTGCAGGTGCTGAGAAGTGACGTCATTACGGCCTGCCGGTATTAACTAACACAGCAGAGTATGGTACAGCTCCCCAATACACTGCTAGCTGTGACTGTGTAGCTGATACTACATTAACGGCTTGTTTACAACCATCATAATAATTGCAGAGATTCTTCACTGCCGTATACAAATTATAAGCAATGTTGGAGTAACGTTGAGTAACATAAAATAATTTTTTTTTAAAAGCCATGGTGGTTCATTGTGTGCCGTACATGGTATCTGAGCGTAAGGATTTACTATAGCAGGTCTTACGTGCCTGTACGATAAGCTTGGCTGAAAAATGTTACCGGATGTGTGTGTTAAATGCATAGGGTTATTTGTGTGGACGAAGTAAGATGGGAGGAAATGGTGAAGCTGCGTTCAAACCTGCTCTTCCGTAAAACACCAGACCATGTGCCGAATTACTTCCCCAAGCTACTGAAGAATCATCATCAACAATGTCTTATGCCTTTAATCCATACGCATCGCGGTGAAGTTAATAATTTGACAATCTGCTTATTAGGAATCGTGCACCACCAACTCCCCTACCCGGTCGCTAAATCTCGACGGCGAAAATTTCTTCTATCAGCGGGAGTCTGAACAGAATACGGCCGGACACCATTACCGTGCCGCAAAAACTTGAGTCAACAGGATAGGTTATGTTCTATAAGTTTGTAGTGTATTGCCACACTGCAACAAAGTATATTTGGGAGAGGCTGGA
Source organism: Vandiemenella viatica (assembly GCA_031002005.1). NCBI lineage: Eukaryota > Metazoa > Arthropoda > Insecta > Orthoptera > Morabidae > Vandiemenella > Vandiemenella viatica. The sequence continues at coordinate 104,661,590 of JARYHS010009186.1, read as the reverse complement.
CTTTTAGCTCGCACGGATGGACGGTGGGAACAATAGAGTACGGTAACTGCTCAGCTGCGTTCTGAAATATGACCTTGGGTCTAGTTATCCTCAGTGAAGGAGCACCGTGCTGCTAGGTGACGTGTTGGGGATGGTACAGTGGATTGTGAGCTGTGTGGTGGGCGCGTGGCCAGCCTGCAGAACGAGATGTGCGGCGACTAACGCCAGTGCGGGTGTGGTTGTTCTTGTGTTCCTTGTAGTTATCCAAGTGGACGTGGATCTCCGACGGCAAGCAGAAAATGGATTAATATCGCGTCGGACGACTGCGGGCAGCAGACTCGGCGCCTTCTGCTAAATGGTAACCCGACAGATATGGTGACCACCGCAAAGCATTATCATATTGATCAGCCCAGTATCGTACTAGAGTAAATCTCATTACCCCGCTGATCCTAATGAATAGACATATAGAAAACCCTGAGAACTGATTTAAAATAAACCCATTGTTGGATTTCAAGATGTTCGTTTAATTATGTCATACTATTATTAATACCATTTTACGAAGAATACTTTTGTAATTTACATATACTGATGTAAAAACTAGGTACAACGGTATTGTTAATGTGTAAAGCAACATACCGATTCTTCATATCAACAATTTAAATCATTAATAATATTTTTATTAATAATTTAAGCAAACAAAAATTAATTTAATCCATAACGAGAGGGGGTTTACCCCAAGTTAAATGTTACTCTGTTAGAGATGAAGATTGGAGACCGTACATGATTACAGAATACTGCCGAAATGTAATAAAGGAGGCAGGTACGCTAGATCATTAGTTTGTAGCCGTGCACGCTGTACATTCTCGTGTCTATTGTAGCGTGCTTCGACGTGCATTACCAAACTGGCTCGTTAGGTAACAAACAGTCCAAACAGTAAACGGTGTTTATGGCGAAGCGAGAGTGTCTGACACAAGAAGGAAAATAGCTGAAAATAGGATGCAATTTTGGGATTCCGAATGAATAGCTTAGTGCGCCGGGGATGCATCCTTAGACTGCAGCACAGAGTTTGCCTCTAGAGGTTAACGAGGCGAATTAACTTGCGTCGCTTCTGCGCTTATAAGCTGGAGTGTAAAACGAACCGCACAGTGTTTATGCAAGCGTCTGCAGACTAGATTAATGCAGTTGAGTTCGTGCAACAGGGTAAAATAAAATTTCGTTATATTTTCATGTAAATGAAGGTAGTTCTTGGCGCTTTATATGACTCACTAGATGAAAAAACATTTATGTTTGGTATCTTTAAAAGATTGTGAGGTTACATAGTACTTCACTCGACATTAGCTCGGTCTTCAACACAGTATTGCTGCCTTAGTCTGTGGGCTGCTGCTGAGACTGAAGTAGACAGCGTTTCCCGGTGTAAGCTTTTGTTTTTAATCTGAAGATCGTTTATCGACACCAGTGAAATTAGCCGACGACGATATCCATACACGTTACTACCGACCATGCATACGCTTGCGTAATATTCTTTGATTTTGTCTTTACCTGTTTCTTCATTTACCAGAAATTAACCAGTTACTTTTATTCTTACAATATGGATTAAAATTTCTATTGTATTGCCAACGCTTTAACACTTGACATCGCGACCTCAATACTGTTAATCAATTATCTAACATACTTCTCTTAAATGACTCATTGAGCCTTTCTTTGACATATTAATATTACAATTTATTTTACAATCTTACAACTCTATTAAGATTAACAATTAATAATTGTCTGTGAACGTTTCACACCACGTAATATTCAATTGACATCCAACGTTCACAAATCATATATTCAAACATTTTTCTTTGCTCTCAGGCAATTTACGTAACATATACAAACATTAATGGGCACTACCACCCTAATAACGTTGATTCAGTTTTCTTTTAGGCTATCCTTTCTCGAAACCTCTTCTTTATAACATTATTATTCCATAATAATGGCTTCTATTAAACCCGTTTCTTTATATACATATGTCAACCAAAGATATTGCTTCTCATCTCTGTCGATATCTTTGACCCTTTTAACTAAGGTTTTCGGAAGTAGTATTGCACTTTATTATTCTATATTTACGAAAATATGTTCACAATAATAGTCTTAATTCGAAGTAAGTACCCTGTACCTTACACCGGCACCTAAAAAGCACACTGCTTCAAGAAATAGTTAAACAAGAAAAGCTAAACACCTGATTTTGAATTTACGTTATAATATCTTTGTCCCCAGAAAGAGCATTGATCATTCAGTATTGAAACTGTTACGATAAAAAAAATATAAAAATTAAAAAAAGGTTTTCAACATTAACCCAATATATGAGTTATAAAACTTTTATGAAGGCAATATACTGGGTCGAAGGAATATTTACCGTATGTCAGACTGACATGTGTTCCTGTCATCACAACAGACTGAGCCCCTACTCAATGATTCTCAAACAGCTGCAAGCAGGCGTTGGAGATAAAATGCGTGACTCAACCCCCTTTCCTGGATTACTACATAAACAAAAGTTAGCACCCTTGCACTTCTCAAACTAAAAACAATTTCTTCGTCCGCTCTGAGTTTTTATCACTATATTTATCTGAAACTGGCGTGCAATACGCGACAGACAATCGCAATCCGCGGTCACCAACAACAGTGGGTCTCCAGTGGATCGTACGAGTATGGATGGAAGCCTACTTATGAGGAGTCGGTCATTCAGCCAGTTCTGGTGCAGGACAGTACAGTGATTTGTGTTTTTTTCATAATCATACGTACAAGCTCCATCACGTCACTTTTACAGCCGACTGTTAGTCATCCAGATACTATTTTGTTAATAACTGTGTCCACTGTCCACAAATTTTAATTAACATTATTGGGAGTATCATTGCTCATGCCTGGCAAAGTAAATCATTACATTTTTGCAAATAAAATTTTATTTCACGACGCAAAGATTTATAAGTTCAAATGATGTGTTTAAATAATCTTTCATACAAATAATAATTTAGTTACGAAGCAAACTATTAAGGAGCAATCAGTGAAAGGAAAGTAATTTTTCCCTTCATATCTTACTATTATTACCGCTCACTTTACTGCATTTATATAGGGGTTATTAGATAAATGACGTTATTAACTCAGAACAATTGAATAAACCCTGATGATTATGATAAATTATCTTGCCGTGACCGTACTGTATGGAAGTTAAAATTAATTTGTGTCAACTTTTACTATCAACTGGAGTAGACCATTCATGTGATCTATAACATTGTAGTTCTGACATTTTTAAAAGTTTAATTCCATTTAGTTACAACATAATTTCTTTTAAGCAATATTTTCTGATAGGAAAAGTTATTATGCTTAGTGGTTCTAACACCGATTTTAGATACTAGTTAAGAAAATGCGTTGTGCGGAATTTCTCTGTAATGTGAAATTATTCCAATGAAATTTTAAAACATCACAGTTTAATCAAGCGGTAACTGAACAAAAAGTTTGTAAGTAACCCTACTACTAGACGCTTTGTGTGTGGGATCGGCTGTTGACCTGCTTAATTAACCGAAATAGAAATTTTTTTGGGGGGGAGGGAATATTAACGGAATATGCTGGACCCAGTGGTGAGCATTGGTGTTGTCTCCAGGTTAATTTATTGTAGTGGAGGCTGTCCTTTGAATGCAGGAAAACTAAAAGTTACAAAGTCAGCTCTGGCATTATAATGTTATCCAATGTTAAATAAGTCACTAGTTGTAGAAGGGTGTTCATGTTGCTTTGATGCAGAAAGTTGGCTGGACTACAAGCCTGTAGTGTTTGAGAGATGCTAACTAGTGGAGCATCTGTTAGAGAAGCACTTAGTCTTAGAGTAACCAACCTTTCTTCTCTATGTTATTTGGTATTGGGACTAAATTGTGTCTTTTGACCACGCACACATTTAACAACGCGGCAAGTATAAAACTATTTTTCCCTATCCTGCACAGGTGAATCGGACCTGTAGTAATATGCATGAGATGGTATTTCTCATTCTGAAATGATTGCAAAGCAGGTCGAGAAGATTTTTTTTTTGCTTGGGCTTTACGCCTCGTCGACAGCGAGCTCATTAGAGTCGGGATGGGATACGGACAAGGAACAGGAAGGAATTTTACCATGGCCTTTTGAAGGAAGCATCCTGGCATTCGCCTGGAGTGATTTGGGGAGAGCATTGAAAACAAAAACTGGATGCCTGGACGGGGATTCAAACCCGCGAACTCCCGAATGCGAGGTCAGAACGTTAACCGTTCACCCACCATTCTCGGTGGTCGGGAAGAAACCACAACCTTGGCAGTTGCCTGGATGGCTACGTTTCTGATCTAGATTCTTTGCATTCTGACGACTCTATAGAAGTATTACGTGCTGTTGACAAAGATGTATTCCATCGTACGTTTATTTCCCGTCCAATCGGAAAAGGCATAGACACTAGGGTATAAGTTCATGACAGATCGCTACCATCAAGAGAAGTAAATATGAATATAAAGTTAGAGAGCGTAGTAATGGCCAGTGGTGTTATTAATGTCATGTTTTTTCGCTTATGTATAGGCGTCTTTAAAGACATTAGATTCTTGCCAGTATATGATGCAGCGTAAGAACTACCACATGTTTATCATTTCCCCCAGATAGCTTTTAACTAGACGATTATAATATAAGGAGATAAGGTAAAAATAAGGGGAAGAGCTAGTTGTATTTTAAAATTACTGACATGTTGAAGATACGTTCAGGAAATTTTGAAATTTGAAAACAGGTTTTGGTTTTTCCTTATATCAGGAACCTCAGCAACAGGATCAGGTATCCCAGAGTGTCAGGAATAATGCCGAGCAATTTTCGTAATTAGTTTGAACTTCTAAGGACGCAATAATACAAAATTTCTAGGCTATTTAACAATACTCCTTCACGACATAACTAGTGATTTGTGTGCACTTGACATGAAGATTTTAGTCTGCAAAGAAATCACGAAAATAATGAGAAATATTTGACATAATTGATTTCAATTTTCCTGTGATTTAGATAATTTTGAGGCCGGTAAACAAATGGAATATAGTGGCTCTGCCGCTATATTCTCGACTTATACTGCAGGTGGATCTATTAATTCTTCTTATTTTTTATGGCTTTACGCTTCTTCGACGTCGAGGTTATTAGAGGCGGGAAAGGACTGGGCTCAAGGAACGGTAAGGAATTCGGCCATGGCATCTTTGAAGCAAGCTTCCCGGCACTTGCCTGGAAAAACCAAATCTGGGTGCCCTGACGGGGATTCGAACCGGCGTCCTCCTGAATGGGATGCCAGAGCGTTAACCGCTCACCCACCACGCTCGGTCTGCGTTAAATCTTCATGTATTTATGTGAGGCCGCGCTATTTCATCTCGTCTCACCTCTGTGTAATCCCCACCCTGATGACTGCTGGCTATGTAAGCTCGTACTGATTGGCTGCTATCCGGCTTAGCGCAGGAAGAGGGTCGCCTCTGCACCTGGTTAGTCAGATGCTTTCATTTAGCTCAATCCTAGCGTCGCGGCCTAACTGCGTTAAAACCCACAACAAATCTTTTTCTATAGTCTTCATCTGGCAGTCTATGACAGTTCCACCAGCGATATAAATCCCAAGAACATTTCACTCACGTTAATGGACGAGGAAGACATTATTCTTAAATCTATCAAGAAAAATTTAAAATTACTCCAGTCATCATTGTGAAAATCGAACAATAAAAATACAGTCCAGCGTAATGTAGAAGAAATTCCCATTTCTTCGGTTGCGAATATGATGGAATCTCCTTCATTCATTTCATACATGTCAACGATGTTTTCCATGATCCGTCTCTTTCACTAAATTTAGTATTTCATTGCGTTTTTATTTATGGAGCAACTGCAGAGTTTATGCCTTTAGAACTAATACAATGTAATAAAAAATGAGTCTATAATAAAATAATCCAGACAATAAAATGAATGGATTATTAAGAGGCTTTGTAAATCAAAGATGCTTACGAAGACATTACCTGCTACTAAAACGATGTTGTAATATAGACCGATAACACTCACATGAATCCCTTGAAATGTGGCAGTTACTGATTAAAAATGAATATAGTAATAATGGTAGATCAGACAGAACTTACTGTAGTGTTCAAAATTGATAAACAGTATAATTTTAATATTAAGGACAAGGTGTATAGTATTTCAACATTACTAAATAAGACACGGAGAGAACTTGTTTGTTTTGGTGTATTCATACACGCCTTAAACAACTGAAAGCAGAGATGTGATATGAAGTGAATAGACGCAGACTAGAGTCGGGGATAGGTCATTCCCAAAATGTTAATTGTTGCCTCATAAGGAAACTGACAAAAACAGCATGTTTAAAATTGTTTTATGACTGTCTGTATGTGTGTTACAAACTCGAACTTTATCCGCCTGTGCTTATAATGCGAAGAAATCTGACAGGAACCTGTGCTACATTGACCGCGGAACAAAATACTGAAGCAAGCTAGATGAGAGTACCTCCTCATACTAGTAACAGAGGAATAATTCTTTAACGTAACCCACTGAATATGGCATCAAAATTCTCGACAGTGTTACATCCCCTCTAATTTTTCAATCAAATTGTGGCCAATAGGAGGATCAAAAAGTATTTCAGGAAGAATCAACAAAAGAAGAATAAAATTAAAGATGCTGTTGGAAAACATCTTCAAATCTTGGAAAATAAATGAATATAGCATCAGAAACCGGCAAATACGGTAGCGTGCGATAAGGTGCTACCAGACTAGGTTGCTGTGTTGGCTGAGAGGGAGGGGAGGGGGTAGGGAGGGGGGAGAAGGAGGGTGAGAGAGATTAGGATCCCGCGTGCTGGTCGTCCTAATTGTGGACGGTCACAAATCTCATCCTCATAATCTATACATTTCCCAAACAAAAATACACATAACATAGAAAACGTAAGTTACAACAATTGCAGACATGTGGCAACCGTTAAGGTTCTCCCTGTGCTCCAGAAACTGATAATCCCAGGTTGTAACTACCCAGGGGAACCATTGCACAAATACTTAATTACAAGCCATGGTTAGAATCAAGGATTTGCGCGATAATATAGGGTCAATTCGCAAATGGTAATAGCAATATAACATTAGATGTAAAAGCAAAAGTAAGTTAAATCTGGTATTAGGATGGCTGAAATAGGGAATGATGTTAAAAAAAAGGAAAGGTGTAGATAAAAGAGCCTTCATGGGAAAGAGAAATCTATTACAGTACTTTCAAATATCGATCTAGGACTCAGAGCTTTTTCTAACTGTATGTAACACAGCACGTAATGGTAGAGAAGGTTACAAGGAACGGGAAGAAATTCGGACATTAGCTTTCATGTCACCATCCTAGCATTCGCTTGGAGTAATTTTCGGAAAGCATGGAAAACCTGCATTCGAACCAATATCTTACCAAATTTCAGGCCCAAGCGTTACCGCTAAACCACCGTGCTCGGTATTAGGATTGTAGTGAAGTGTTGTTTGTATTCTTTAAATAGGTCATAGCTAAAGCGGACGCATATAATGACCCTCTATTAAGCACTGGAAAAAAGGGAAAAAGTTGCTTCTGGCGAGAAAAAAGTATATTTATTGTTTGGGAATTTTCAGTAACTCAGATTTATACAAGTAAAGCAGTGGAATTATTTGAATCATTACATAAATTTTTTTAACATTCCGGCTTACTGTAGCCATTCATTAGCTTCATTACACACTTCCATATGAAGATATCGATTACAAATAATTGTGTTGTTGGATATTGAAGCAAATATCTGTAGTGTGAAGCCGAATATGTATTATAACCTACCCTCTCGATGTATTTCTGACATAACCGAATCTTCTACATGCATTAATACTATTTAGCTCTTTTATATTAATTAACCAACATTAAGACTGACCTCAAATCATTAACGATGAATATAAGTTAAATTACGATAGTCTTTTACCTTGTCGTGTTAAAGAAACCTTTATACTCGACCAGAAATTCTTTTAAAATATCTTACTTTAAATAAAATAAACATCATAAAATCTTTCTACACCTCATTTATTACCCTACTCCATGGATGGCGAAACCCTTTGGAAATGCATCATAACCCCGCGGGCCGCATATAAAATCATATATCCCCAGATTTAGACCCACTATAGACTTTTTTTTTTAGTGAAAAATTGAAACATAATGAGTTATTATTATAGTGTTTATTATTATTCTTATATTTAAACATAGATAATATAGTAAATATGATACTAAACGCTCATTGTAGAGAAATATATAACACTAAAAATGATATATATAAAAATGCATAAACATAAAAGAAATAAATTTTGAAAATATGGATGCACAAATTTTGTATTTTTTTAAGGATAAATATATTTTGTAAAAGTGAGATGAACCTAGCGGACCAGAAAAATATTCAAGTCGGGCCGCGGGTTGGCCACCGCTGCTACTCAATGCATAATTTTTTCACTCTTTGAAAAATTAACACAACTCAAATGTCAGTAATGTTACCTACGGCCGCAGCCGTAAATGTTTTCCGTAATTAAAATTCATTTCATGTTAAGGTATCTCCCTACCAGTGCCATTTCTCCTCTCCTCTCAATCCAAAAATATTTCGTTAACTCCATGACTAACTTCACATTTTCTTCTTGCTATCAGAGATTCTTCAAAAAAAATCGAATGTTGACACTTACATAATAGATTGTTATTTTATATTACCACTTTACATTTATTATACAAAAATAAATAATTTTCAATCATATCTTTAGATTTCAATAAGCAAATGGACTAATAACCGTTACAACATGGATGAGTTCAAAAATGAAAAAAGGAAGCAATTGGTATCAGTTTATCTAAGGGAAGTCTAAAGTATAAGTTTAAGAATTTGTGTTTGCGTGCACTTACGGAGCAGTCTTCATTAATAGACGGCTACAGACTCTTCTTTGAAAGTCCCGAGCAGACTCTGAATTCCGGGAACGCTTTGCGCCTTACTACTCAATCCAGAGAGCGCCCGAAGGGGGATTGTGTGAAGGAATTGAGAACTGCACTGAATGCTTGCTGTTTCTTATTAGGTGCAGAAGGGCTCTGACCGTCTTTCAGTGAAAACCAGAGGAGCTGGGCTTTCCGCAATAAACTCTGTGAGGTCGGTCCAGATTCTAGATATTTGTGTTTCAGTCAGGCACCACTAGGGTTCCGAGATTAAGAAATTTGATTAAAAGCATCCTTGCTCTTGGAAAGCAAACCAGCTTTCAAAGACTGGCTGCAAATGTATAACACAGCCAAAGAGAACAGCGAATAAGCCAAACAAAAGGACTCTTAGGACTTGGCGAAAGAACCACGATATGCTGCTAATGTGGATTTTTTATGACAGATAAGTTGAATAATGATATTTAGGGGCCCAAGGTTTTTATCCGGAATAACTGTAAAAGATAGGAAATATTTTTTTCTTAATCGATTATCCTTGTTTTGTTTTCACTCTTTCATCTAACGTTTTTAGTCACTTTTTAACACTATCTTTTAAAAATCGTGCTGCTAAAGCTATCATTGTTTGCGAAACTTGAACTAAAATGAAATTGAAGGAAATCGGTGGCAAGCGTCAATACCATTCATTATCAATGCAAAAACTCCATTGGCACTACCGAAAAAGAAAGAAAAACCTAAATTTCTGGGGCTCAAAGATTTTTGAAATTCGTTTAAGACTGGATTAATACTCGATATTCGATCAAAACCGTTGTGAAAGAGGATATTTGCCAATTTGTTTCATGTACCTGTACCACAATCTCATTGGCATCTAGTTTTCATAGCAGTCATACAAATTTTAAAATTGTAATGATGCAAAGGGAAATTACAAGCTAATATAATTCATATAACATGTAAGGTTACTAGGAATTATTTTGGAGTCATTGTTGTCAAATTTTCAGTTGTTTTAGGAATATTAATGCATGACTCCATATCTAGGGGAAATTATTGCACCAAAAAGGACTTCAGTGCAAGAACCAACCGTCGTAGCTGTGTCGTTAAAGTTGTACTAGATCGGGAAATTTGAGGAAGCGTGTAAATTGGTGTCAGCAGATAAGATGGCAGCCATCGTATTTAGAAGCAAGAGAAGTATTGTGAAGTAATGAACCGATATCGTTATTGGGAGTGAATATCGTACTGGAAGGACGCTGAATCTGTGCGTCTTTTTTGTCGTTAAACGTAATGAGCCAGTTAATAAGGTGAAGTTCGGCAAAATATTAATTTGTTTCGTCGGCAAGTCTGTTGGAATTCTTGTGATCTCAGAGTACAAGTATTGTCCGAGAGCCAGTGTCAGTTTTTGTTTTTGAAATAGCCGACGAGGTGTAGTGTGATGTAGGGAAGAAAGTTGAAGTTAGTCGTACTGGGTGACACTAATTATAAAGATTTGAATTGTTCGTTATTACTTTAGAAAGTGATGTTAGTTTATTCTGAAGGAAGTAACAGTGAGATGAGTAAGTTTATTTACGCGTGTTTAAAGTTTAAAGTGTGAGGTACGACTTTGGAAAGCGATATTGAATCGTTGGCGAACGGAAAGTTTGCGAAACATGTTTGCAACTGGTAAGGGAGAGTTTATGTGAACATTTCTAAGGATCTTCCTTCATAGTGTTTATGCGACCGGCATACAATGTTTTGAAGCAGGTGAGTCAACAACAGATAGTGAACTTGCTAGTTGCGGAAAGAACCTGTGTGTGGTGGCTCTTATAAGTAGGTTTTGTAAATAACGGTCTGTGAACCTATGGAAAGAAAGGATTAGAGTAAAATAAAAGAATAGTGTAAACGTACTTGGCCATTTCTAGTTGTTAAAAACCGTTTCTGTTCCTTTAGTTTTCGAATATTAGACCTAAAGCCTTTACTGCCGACTGGATAATAGTTACAATTCCATAACTGCACCACGTGTTCTAATAATTCGCGGTTATAATGGGAGAATTTCGTTACAAGAACGTCTAACGTTGATTTTTCGTTTCTTACAGTAGTTTGATTTTAATGGATGTGGTATCAAAGGTACGCAGAGTTAAAAAGTAACTGGTTAACAGTTTGAAAAATTGTGACTGGAATGACGAGTAATGAGTGACATACGTAGGTATTCATAGATAAGCAATTAATATCTTCAACCTAGAAAAGACCTTCTTAAATCGATTTGTCCATAGAATGATTAATTAGGTTCTTAATAGAGTGGAATGCGATGTTCTTCAAAAATCTATTCCGCTTCCCAATAACTTACTACCGGTGTTGCATGGTACAGGACGCTCGTAATTTGAAACAAGTAAGATGTTCCCTATTCCCCGGAGGACTTGGAGTATTCGACGCACTCGCCGATTTAGTCAATGATATGCCAGAATAGTTCACACTAGCACTTACAAAAATTGTGTGTTTTTTAACAATTATACTGGGTACATAAGACAATGTATTAGTGACGTACTTGTCCAAGAACTATTGTTGGTGAATCTATGAGTCACTTATGCTAAGTCTTCGAAAAAAAATTTCTATGAAAGAGTTTTAGTAATCAGAACACCAACAGGACTGGTTTCTTGCACACAAGTTTTGGTCCTCAACAAGGCTAAATTCTGGTACCGGTTTTCCTTAATACTGTAGCAGCTTAGTTAGCACCCTGCTACAACATACTGATATCTTGCAATATGATGGTGACTTTTATTCTACTCTACTTATGACATTATGTTGTGATTGTGGTATGCAAACGCAAAGTTTTTCCAATATTGTAATGATAATAAAACAAAATACTAGCATTCAATGAATAATTTCCCATGACGTATAACAATAAGACTTTTTCAGTGTTAAGGAGTTGTGATACAACAAGCTTAATCTTAAATACCGGTAGTGTTTATACGTTTTCACATACGTCGTACATACCATCACCATCTTGAGCAGCTTCCAACCACTGGCCTGGTCTTCTTGGAATAAAAGCCTCTCCAACGCTTCCTGTCTATCCATTATCTTTGTTCGTCTACTTTCAGACAATTTCCTCATCTTTCTTCAACACACTTTTTAACATCTTTCATTCATCCCTCCCTCCATCTTCCTCTGGGCTTCTTTCCTTTAATCTCCATGTCCAGCATCTTCCTTAGTATCTTCTCCCCTCCCATTCTTTTCACATGACCATTCTATATAACCTAGATTTATCTATTCTTTGTTGTAACTCTTTCTCCTTGATCGTCTTCCTGATTTCGTCACTATTCATTCTGTTCCTTGTTGTTACTCCTACTTTCCTCCTGTGAAACTTCATTTACAAAGATTTGAACTTCCTTCACTCCCTCTCCTTCATTACTCATATGTTTTGTGAAATATGTCAGTTTAATTTTTAATATAACTTTTATTAAGTCACGTGATAAACGAGGATGAGGAGGAAGATCTTTGGAACACTGAAGATGGAACGAAGAGACTTGATTATGTCAGGCTCTGAGAAATAACAGAAGTAATCACTGAATCTCATTTAATGTATAAGCACTCTTTATCGTTATTAAAGTGAAGGTTATTGTTTAATGAATCAAGCTATACAACTATTTACAATAAAAAGACTGGAAGAATTTGAGTGAGATTTCGTATTTTTTGAAGCATACCTAGATACCATAATATATGTACAAATACACACATACAAGTTGATTGAAAGAAGAGGAAGAATGTTTTTTTTTTTTTTTTTTTTTTTTTTTTTTTTTTTTTTTTTTTTTTTTTTTTGAGTTCTGCGAATAAGCGAGTTTTAACTATGGTAGCGTCTGTCTATACACGCCACGAATAGCTAAATTATTTATGCGATTATATGACGTTCAGCGTCATGATGTTATAAATTTAAAGTCTTCGTAAAAATCCTTTATCATAGTGTCGCCAGCAGCTGTACATTAATCACAGACGAAGAATAGGTGGTCCTGTGTTTATTCTTCATTCCGGCCACAGTCGTACGCAGGGTTATCGAATGGAGCGGTTATCATTAGTATTCGTGATTTATTTTCAGGCACACAACAGTTGTCACAAACTTTTTGGCACATATAATTGTTTTGTTTTTTTTTCTTAGGGATTTCGTTGTGCTTGGAGGTATGAGAGAATTGGGAGGAAAGAATGGGAAGGAATTCGTCAACGATCTTTTGAAGAATCCATCCTGGCATTTATTCGGAGTAAACTCGGGGAACCATGGTAATGCGAAATCTAGGAATCTAGGAGACCTGGCAGTGATTTGAAGCACTGTCCACTCGTATTGCTGACCCGAGCGTTACACATGGGGGTTGCTGTACTCTTGTCGAACCACGATTCAATTCGGATGTGTTGCTTTACTATTTCGTAGAGACCTTTTTTTGAAGTGAAACTTTTATAAGCGCGTGAGGCGATGTTAGGACGGGGGTAAATCTATGAGATAACGACTTCCTGTCACGGACATGCTACGACATGTTGCGCGTATGATGTGTGCGTTGGACGCTTTTTAGACGGGTAAAATCTTAAGAGTTCGCGTCACCAAATGACTGTAATAGCAGTATATATGTATAACTATAAGTATGACGTATTTCGCTAGGACCGCAGTGAAGGTATAGATTATACTGGTATCTAATATATATTAATGTGTGTTTTTTGGGAATGTTCTTCACACAAACACACAGTTTTTTTATCCACTATTGATGGAAATTTACATTCGTATACTTTAAAGAAAATATAAAAATACTCTTTACATTTGATTTGAAAAAAAAAAAAACCCTAAACGCTCTCCTACTTTCCCCCTCACCTTAATTACTGTCTACGTTCTTCATACAAAACCACAGTTTCCATCCGATTTTGATAGTACTTTGCTCACGTATATTTCAAACCAAGGCGGTCTGGTAGCTCAGCGGTGAAGGTGTTTACTACCGAAAGTTTCTGTCGCCGGTCCCGGGTTCAAATCCCATTGAGAGCAAAAAATTATCCGAGTTGCATTTGATTATATGAGCTACGCCGGAACGTTATGTGGTTCTGATTCCACGTTAAACTGTAGGCCAATGAGGAGAGGAATTGTCCTTTCTGCCACTGATATAATACCTTGTTACTGTTCATGTCCTTCGAGAAGATTCGACCAATCTTCGGGTTGTGGTCTAAGTTAGATTTTTAGTTTTAGAAGTGAAAACTTGTTTAGGCACGTTGGGTGATTTTTGAATGGGTAAAATCTTGTAAGTTCGCGTCACCGACAAGCTAGTATTAATACCATATCTGAAGAGATCTTGAGGCTCACTTGTTAAAGTATCTAAGTGGCGAACGAAAGGTCCCCAGTTCGAATACTTGTCTCGGTGGAGATTTTCACAGACCCTTAACCAGACGTTCACCTATGGCACAGTTTACTGTATAATGCGAAGTACGCCAGAATGCTTCCGTCGTTTGGATTCCACGTTAAATTGTAGGTCCCCTGTACCGGGTAGCACTACCGGATTAGGTTAAGGCGGCTAAGACTGGGGTGGAATGCACAGCCAATAGAAACCCTGTCACCAGGTCATTACGACCATACGGTATTATTATTCATAATTTTAAATTTTTTCACTTCTGTTGGCTGTCCCCAATGACTGACATTTTTTTTTCTCCCCCTTGGAGGCTAGAGTCCTAGCCCCTACACTGCCGGGGCCGGTGAGCTTTCCTCTCGTCTGCAAATCTGCCTTCCATTCCCACTACCGATTTGTCATCAGTCCTATTTTTAAAGTAGCGTTAAACTGCAAAATATGCTAAAAATATTTGTGGCTGTGAGTTATAATAATGACTGCAGTGTAATGTCCGTTGGTGACGGGAAATTTATGCATGTGAATTCCAAGTTTCTTTGGCATCGGTGAGAGCCAGATGAGTCATACCTGCGCTGAAAGACCGAACGACTTATGGCAGGCCGTAAAGTTAAAAGCTTTACGCATTCAATGAAATTCAAAGGACAGTATAGGACCTGTACCGAAAAGAAGTATTCCTGGTAGAGTAGAAAGTTAAAACTAGAGAAACGATGCTTCGGAGAAAAAGTTATGTTCCGGAATACCTCTGTTGGGAACCAGCGAATCAAACAGTGTGTTACGAACTTTTAGAAACCATAAGTTTCTTATGTTGCATGAGGAGCGCCAATGGAGATGGTGGACGACCCGCCAAACGCTGCGACTCGATGAAATTTCCTGCGTATGCTAAAACTCCGGAGCCTGCAAGTTTTCAACGGGGCGAACAAGCGGTAGGGAAGACATTCTGTTCCTGGCCAGCAAACAATCCGCACCGGCGCACCCCGGGAGATCGTCGGAGAGGTCCTGCGGGGAGCCAACTCGCCAAGTGGACGTTACCAATGACCTTGCGCCCAGCTGATCAACAGGGTCCGTCTGATTTCTCCGCAACTCATCTGCTACGGTAAAGAACGCCGGCGATGTATAGACACTCTTGCGTCATTCAACCCTAGGCAACGCTCTGAGATGAGAATCATGCTCTAAATTGTTCAAAAGAAACTATTAATATTCAGTTCTGTTCAATAAACCAATCAATTTTATTAGTATTTGTTGTTTAATAATACGCCATTACAACTGTTGGATATTGTTTTTTACTTTCCGGACGCGTTTCGCCTCTCGCCGAGGTATCTTCAGCGTACAGTTTTGATTTTACATTTGAATTTTGAGGTGTGGTCGTTGCTCGCCTGCGACCTCAACCAGCATATTGTTTTTTACACTATTGCACTTGGTATAGTTTGCTCTCGTGACTTGACTAGCATTCAATTTTGAGGCATAGTTTTCAATGCAAGATTCAAAGAAAGTAATAGGTGTTGTAAACCCTGCTTTCAATAACTTCCTTTCCGATGTATCAGTATATCATTTGAATAGATGAAGATTTGTGTTTTTTTAATGGTATTTTAAATGTACAATTGCTTTGATTAAAAGTATTTCAGAATTGGAATGTCGCTTCTCTCGGATAGAGAACACTTCCATTCTTGGCGCCTACCCGGGATTAATTTTGCAAATTGACATATTAATTAATGCATCTCATTATTTTATTTTAATTTAACAGCGTCTTGAAAACCAGACGTTACATCTGCTACTGTCACACGGCCCTTTATCTGTTTCGAGCATATGAGCGTAATGTTACCTTCCTGTTCCTCCTCTCTCTTCTCAAAACAAACTTAATTACTTTTATGTCATTCTAATACCGTTCTCTTTCTCAATTTCAATGGTGAATACTATTGTTACAAGGTGATGATACGTAGATCCACGAAATTCTATTTATTTTTGTAAATTATTGTAATAAAAAAAACCATACAAAAAAAAAAAAAAAACAATGAAAGTCCTCATAATAAACTTTTTAAAATACACAACTTCAATAAATTATCTTCCAAATTAGTACATCCTTCATTCTGCCCATTCACATAACCACAGGCACGCAGCCTTAGCTTCCATACGTATCCTACCTCACTCCCTGCGTACCTACTCTGAATATCATTAGGCGAGAGCTAACGAGCCCATTCTCGCCGGACAAATATTAAAAATATGTGACTAATCAGCATTAACAGGGAACGCGGGTTTGCTTATCATATGTGGCGATATATCACAGAGTGTAAAGTATTGAGATATTTGTACCGGGAAGAAGAGCTTGTAGGTGAGGGAGTTCCAGCAAACCAAGCAGTAGTTCCGGTTCCACTTGAGCGGCTGGTACAGTAGCAGGGCCTCTATGCCCGCCGACGGATATGCTAATGCGCACAGCACTAATTCTCCATCAGCGGGCGACGTGAGACCTCATTAGAGCGTGGCGCCGCGCGGCTCGGCGCCCGGCGTCTAATCTGACGTAACGATGGCCGTCGGCGGGCGTAAGGCATTGGCACTGCAAATTGGCGCGGATGGAGGATTAACCACACATTCCTGCCGCGAGTCCCCTGTAATTACTCGCAGGCCTCGCTCAACTATCGAATTCAGGTCCTCAGTTCCAAAGAGCACATTAGTCAAGAGTTAATTATTAATAAGCTCTCGCGTCGTGTTTCAATCTAAAAGGACTCTAATGAAGCGTATTCAAATACTTGAATTCGACCTCACATTTCAGAAGTTTTATTATAGACCAGTAGCGACGCGTCGCTAAGGGCTCTGAGGCTAAGCCGCCCCAAAAGATAGATTAAAATATGCTTTTAAATAGAGTAATACATAATTTAAATTAACAGGAAGCATTACTAGAATTTTCCAGACACGTTCAAACACTGTAAGTCAATATTTTTAGAACTGTTGATACAAAAGAATTTTTCTCAAATGGGTAGTATTTTTAAGGATGTGCCTTTGAAACGCCGTTATTACAATGCATGTAGCAGAGGATTGGGGGCGTTGCTTTTACGGAGTATAGTTCTTATGGGCTTGTAGTAGGCGCAGCTTATAAAGCCTACGGGAGTTCTACCAACCTCATCATGATTTTCTTGTAAAGCTAGTTTCAACGTAGGGAAATCAGTTGAATGGTTGAACTTACACTCTCGAATCCCTGTCTCTGTATTATGCTTTCGTGCGTCATTAATCGACGTTAAATATTTATGTTTTGACAATATAAAAGATAATTTTATGTTTAGGGCGTTGACCATTGTATCAAGCATAGTACAGGCACACTAAGTTTGTAAACATGCCGCTAGAGTGCACTAGAATATGGTGATATAAGTTTCAACATCTAACGAGAATTTGTTGAACGATTAGATGAAATAAACGCTGGAAACGTATCATTGTCTAAGATGTTAATGGTGTTTGCACGAGAAAGTTTTTTATTTGGAAGTCTATTTTCGTGAGTGTGTCGTGCGGTTGAACCTTCCCCAGCATAAAAACTACGAGCCGCCACTGTTATAGACTGAAAATGAGAGCAAGTGCCAGTTATTTTGTAGTGTCCTGCAATATTTTTAAGAAATTTGAAGGTAAGCTACACAATTAGAGTTTCCTTTCATAGGCATTAAGCAGCGAAGAAGCGTTCCCAGCCCAGTAGCAGGATATTCTGCAAGCCTGTTTACTTCAACGTTAATGTTTTCTCAATCTGGCTGGGAAACATCGTCCACACTCTGCAGCTACCTAAAATATTAAGTATGCAGCCAATTCAAAGTACAGAAGGTCATATTCATATGGACATTAGCCAATCAAACCACTCCCGCTTCTGTAACCGATCAATCAGCTGCAGCCCGCAACGAAAATCTAAACAGCTGTTTTTTTTTAATAATTAATAGACAGACACTAATTTTATTTCTTCATATTCTCTAGATACTTAGGAAGTGGAATCCATGTTAGTAGATATGGAAGGATAGTTATGCCTTTAAAAATTTATTAACAAGCTTTCAGTAGTCCTGTTGTTATGCAAATTTGATATACTCATATACTATATAATTTCGTAAGGTCACTCATCCACTCACCTCAATAGCTATTGGCTGGAGAACCCTGTCACGTGTCAGCCTTCGCTCACAAAACAGCGACCAGAGATACCATTAGAAAAAAATTGTGGTTATATCTACAATTTAATAGCTAGGCAACTGCTACTAAATTAATAGCCATAATACATTCATTAAGTTTGCTTTTCATAGCGTTTCATAGTTAAAAAAATTTTGGTAAATTTTGTGGCTGAAAAAAACGAGGATCTGCTTTTCAGTAACTAATTCAAGCAACTTAAAAAACTTTTGAGAAAATTAAATTGCTCATGGTCTCTGCAGTAACCACGAATGCCAATTGTAATCTCGGCTTAGGATAAATATCAGTTTAGTTAAAACTTTCACTAATGTTGTTGCTTGACCAAAATTTATGCATTACGGTTTATTTGCTTTTTAGGCATTTTACTGACCACTTTCGTTATTGTTCTTTATTCATGTTCGCTGTATGTGAGTTATTAGGTTCTTTTAAGTGGACATCAGACCAAATGTGTCACCGAAACGACTATTCTGGCAACTTATTTCTGCGGAGTTGCTCAACTGTTTCATAATATGGAATGTGTATTAAGTTCTCTGGACGTCACAGATACTATGAAAAATGTTTACAATATGAGTGTTTGCCCAGTGTTGCTTTCGAAGCAAACACGATTTTTTTTTTTTTTATTTTATTTTTTTATAATTTTGCGGAGTGAACTTTAGGGGTGAAATACAAGTATAGTTCGTATTTAAGAAAGTTCTAGTGTATGACCTTTGAAACAGTTACACGATAGCGCGATCGTTCCTGTCCGTGTTTAATACCTACCTCTATTAATGCTTCTGAGTTTGTCGAGCTCAAGAGATTTTACTCACCCAGAAACACAGGTCAAATTTATATATGGCCAGATCAGATCAACCTGTCATAATCTTTCATCTTAACAACTGGAACTATTCTAGACCCGTGACGATACGCAAGAAAACGGTCACCGGCTTACACTAGTTTCCATATAATATTGGGACATCCCGGGGAGCTAATGACAGCATTGCTGGATGATTCTTCAGTACCACAAATTAAATCATCCTATTGTTATGCAAATTAGGTAAGGGAAAGTAGGGTAACCCTCGGACGGCGGGTAACCGTGGATTTTTAAAGTTCTAACAAACCGACCACTCTACCCCGGTAATCGATTTTTTTAATTGCTTAATGTCTCTCAACAGCGAGGTCTTTAGAGACGGGAAAGGATGGGTGGCAAGGAATGGGAAGGAATTCGGCCATGGCCTTTTGAAGGAAGCATCCCGGCATTTGCCTGGATTGATTTGGGAAACCATGGAAAACCCAAATCTGGATGCTCGGACGGGGATTCGAACCGGCGTCCTCCCGAATGCGAGGCCAGAACGCTAACCGTTACACCACCACGCTCGGTGCCCCAGTAAAACCTTAGTGTAAATTTGCCACCTGTAGTGTAAAGCGGCTTAGGCGCTCAGTGAGTTCCACACTAGTGTGTTTTTCGTTCCTGGCAGAAGTGATTCGCGGCACCTGTCAAAATTCGTTGATGATTATTGAATATGATGCATCAAATAAACGCACAGTAACGCGGGCTCCAAAAATCCAAAACAGCCAGATTTTAACAGCTTCAGCATATAAGTAAGGGTAAAAAAAGTAAAGGTAGTAAAAACGGCAAGGCGAAAGACTAAAAAGGTAAAGGCGTTATAAAGACTTTGAATCCAAAGAAAAGTATTCAGACTTTCCGAAGCAAATCAAGAAAAACAGACCATATCCATTGTAAGTGGAGAAATTTTTGAAGAAGGTTGGATTCAGTGCTATAAAGTAAAGACAGGGTCTATGAAGATGTGTTTATATAGATTCTTCAGATATTCATTATTGTTGTGAATTTTGTATGGCCAGAAAACGATTAGGTCTCCAGTTATTACTCCTTCCGAGGCTACCAAACTACTTTTGTGATGCCAAAAGATTCAGGCGAAACTGTTTTCAATTTAATTCGTTAAAAAAATGTTATGATTACTAACATCTAATTAATATGACTGCAGAAGTTCAAAGTTTAATTTTACGACTGAAAGAAAGAGAGAAAATTTGTTTGTTTTATTTTTATTTGCAATTAATTTTAAGTGTCAGGGGCTACCCGATTTTCTCCTATACTCAGTTCCATTTAATGTTGTGACCCCCCGTGGAGATTGACTTTCTTAAACTAAACTCGTAGGGTACCGCCATCTATTGTCACTAACCAATATTAACGACTTGCTGACATGTTGGTACACCTGTTGACCTGCTCCTTGCACCTGGCCAGCTCAATTGATTTATTACTTCCTATGTTCGCAAAGGATACGTCGTACCCTGCCTCCTAAACAAAAGAACACTTAACGCATAAAATTCTGCTTAACTTGGAGATCCCACAGAAAGTGAACTAGGAAATAAAAACGAGTGATTACTTAGTAATGCTTGAATTATATGTTTAACTCTACATAGTTGCTTAAAAAAATCTCTCTATCCATCTGTGCAATGTGAGCTCTTTCTTAGTAGTGCGATGAGGCAGGACGCGACCTCAACAATCGTTCTTCTTCGTGTGAGCAGAAGGCGAATTGAAATGTATTCTGTGAAGAAGTAGGACCAGCATCGTGGGAGATCGAGTTCATAAGCTGGTTCTAAAAGTATTGAGACTTGCGAATGTATAATGTTACAGAAAATCTTCCTTGTCTACGGATTACTATACAGTATCGCACTGGGAAAGAAATTCCAATACTTTGTTTTACCTACAAGGGAGCGTCCATAAACTACGTGTTCGGTCTAGGGGTGGCTGGAGAGCTACGCTTGGCTACGTGAGTTGGGGGCGGGGGAAGGGGTTCCGAGCCCCAGGCCAAGAAGCTTTCCATTCATATTATTTGTCACAACTAAAATGAGGTACAGAACACACAACAGCATGTGAATATTTATTTCCTTTATTTAATTATCTCCGTATGTAATTGACGATAATCTAACAAGAGAATACAGTACAAAATGTCTTCTGGAATCAGAAGGGAAAAAATTCTACATGCTATATGATATGTGATACGTACAGTATAAGGTGGAGGGGCGGGGGGGGGGGGGGGTAGAGGCGAAAGCTTTTTCTGGCTACGTGGGGGGGGGGGCAAGTGGGGAACACAGGAGGCCAAAATGGTAGTGCGTAGTTATGGACGCTCCCCAAATTATACACAAGATCTCTACAAGCTGTCTGTCGATAAATAGAAAATAAACAAGTCAGTATCTGATCATACAGGGTATACATCTGAATAATTACCATGTGATATGGCCAAAAGATAAATAAATAAAATTGAATCAGATTTGTATTTCCTCAAAATAAAAACCATTTTTATATGGAGTCTGATAAATAGATTAATCTACTACGTAATGACAAATTCAATATCTTATAATAAATTAGCGCACTGACAGAAAAACCTGGTTCATTGATTCACTAGCTGATGTAACATATTTTAATGTAGCAGATGATATACTGAAACTATCTGAGAAAACGTTTGTTAACCTGAATCCATCGTCAAAAATTTATTATCTAAATACTTGCAAGTAATATGACAGCATCGTTCTTTTAGACGTTATTATAGTGCTTCCAGCATAAATTAATCATGAAATAAAACCATCTTTAACAAATGAACACATCAAGTCCAGCTATAATGCTTGCGCAATGTATATATATGTAATAAATCATATACAAATTATCTCAAAAGTTCTCTTATATTGCAGTTACTATTTACTACAATACTAAGAGCTTCTTCTTCCTTCTATGGCGCCGTAGTGTTGGGCCATTAGATGGGTTGCGAATGTCTGCAATAAGATACAGCACACAGTACTTCAGTTAAAAATTAATTGATGTAAAAGTTTTTTTTATTAACTGTGTGATACAAAATAATGCTTAAGCGCAAGAAATAAGCAAAATTACCTAGGTGGTTAAATTACCATCCAAGAATTTGAGATTATCCTTTTGTTACTTAGTTGCTTTAACGTCACATATTATGACAATACAATTTCTGAATGTATTATTATATTTATGTCTCAAGAAATATTTCTTCTGTTTATTTAAAAGAGTGGTTCCTAAACGCCTAAATCCTAAATGCCGAGACAACACTATATTCTGTGGCGCCTGATGTTCATTTGGTTCCAGCTCCTGCTTTGAAAGAACTTTGACCAATAGGACTTAGCTGGCAGAGTAGGAATGATGACGGCGCTCGATTCCTAATCACCATATTGCAATTTTTTTTTTAGATTTTCAGAAAGCCTTTGACTCTGTGCACACACAACCACGTTTTAGCGAAGCTTCGAGGGTACGGTATATCGGACCAGCTTTGTGAATGGATGAAGGATTTTCTAATTGGTGGGTTGTAGTATGTCGTCGTTGAAGGAGAAGGTTCTTCTAATCTAGATGATACATCGGGTGTACCTCAATGAAGTGTATTACCGTAGGACCACTTCTTTTCTTAATTTTTACAAATGATCTCGGAGACAAAGTGAAAAGCATTTTTAGATTGTTTGCTGATGATGCGTTTATTTATAGGGAAGTAAGGAATTTGGCCGATTGCTTAGAAATTCAGCGTGATCTGGATGTTATTTTGCATGGTTCGCTGAGTGGCAACTTACGCTAAATTGTAAAAAGTGCAATACAATGAGTATAAATAACAAAAATAATCCAATTGTTCAGAAATACAAGTTAAACAATTCAGTTATTGATATGGTTGATTCTATGAAATATTTGGGAGTAACAGTACAAAGGAACATGAAATGAAACTTACACATTAATTCATTAGTAGGTAGAGCTAATTCTAGGCTGCGATTCATAGGTCGAATCTTGAAAAATTGTAGTGAACAAACAAAGGAGCGAGCGTACAAATCTCTTGTGCGTCCATGTTTGGACTACTATTGTGCCATTTTGGATCCGTTTCGTAAGGGGTTGATCGAAAGTATAGAGAAAGTACAGAGAAGAGCCGCTCGATTCGTGACCGCTTGCTACAGTCCTTATGAAAGCGTCACAGAACTGATTAGTAGACTAGGCTGGGAGTCTCTGGTAGATAGACGACGCACGTTTCGTTTAAACTTATTGGTAAACATGTGTACTCCCACTTTCACTTACGAGTTTAGCGAAATACTTCGTTCACCAACCTATTTGAGCCGGAATGACAGGAAAGATATGATTAGAGAAATAAGGTGCCACAATGATTCTTATGTGAATTCTTTTTTTTTCGTACCATTAGGGATTGTAATGCACAACAAAGAGATTAGCTTTGGTGCTGAGCACCTTCTGCCACCCACAACTATGTGATTTGCAGAATATATATGTAGATGTAGATTGTATATCGTCTTGATTTAAATTCCATACCACTCCTTAGTGAACACGTAGTTAGAGCAAACAACACGACTGGTGGTGATTCTTTCATCGCATGGGTACGTAAATCTTGATAAACCCAAGGTCGCTTTCGGAATCGTACGCCTGACTGGGCTGGCTACTAGTTCCACCCTCTCCCTTTATAATCTCTTATTCACAACATCAAACAACACACGACATTAAACACACACATCATTAAATCATGCAGTAACACTGAAAAAATCTCTTTCATACTGTGGAAGCAACTGGAATCCGTGAGAATTTCTCCTCAATAGCAACGTCCTTAGAAAATGTAACCTTAGATTCTAATTACTTATGCTTGGATGCAAGTTGCCGCGGATACTTACTTTATCCAATGGAGGACTAACATAACTTCACAAACAGATGGCAAAAGCAGTTACCAAGTTATCTTGTGATCAGTCGTATATTATTTTCGGTCCTCGATACTGACAGTAGAAATTTAGGTTCATTTTCCATTTTTTTTCCATCTCTAGTTTTCTCATTATAACAACCACTACTTTCCTTCGAAACAAAATATGTACATACATAAATCTACAAGCGGGCTGCATCTGTCTGTAAACTTGTTAGCACATCACGCAAAAAGTACATATGCCATTTGGATGGAGATTTCACAGTTTGAAAGATTATGCTCTAACTTAATATCTCATTATTCACGGTAGTCGGTAACATTGTAACAAATAATCTGTTTTTTACCAGAACAGACAAGTGCCACAGATAAAACTGTGTATGGGATAAACACTTCTTTCTTAAACTCAAAGTATACCCACTAAAGATCGCACTACATCAGATTCTGCTAACAATTATTTTGACTGAGTAATTTGGTTATTTGTTTGTTCAGTTTACTGAAACATGGTATAACATAATACACGGGAAACGTAAATGAAATCACTACATGAAAGATTGACGCAAACTGTTATACTCACTTTATGGTAAAGGTTATAACGAAACCACGTTACCAAAATTTATACTTGCTTTAGATACTAAAACTAGATCGTACTGTATTTGTATAAAACATTGCCTTTTCCAATTAAAACGCCGAATTTTCTCGTTCCTTTATGATATTTGACTAGCTGAGTGGCATTACGCCATAAGACATAATTCAGATAATAACCTTTCAAGCTGTGAAAACCAGTAAAATTATCATGAATAGTATTAACATAATGCTATAAAAATCGGACACAGTCCCGTTAGAAAATTCACACATCTAGGAAAATGACCTTTCTTAATTAAAAAGAAAAATTGTTTTCTAATTTTTGTGAGTAGGAGAATGTTTTCGTGAAATACGAATCAATCTATTCTGGTTCATTAACTCCGAATATCGAGCTAACAATATTTTTTTCTACTTTTATCGACACTTTTTTTTTTGTAAGAATTGTAAAGACTCAAAGTATTTGGTGAATGTTATAACTGTTCCTTTGCACATGGGAGCTTTTGGATTTGTCACATTGCAGCGTATACGTCCAGCAACTTGAAATATGTCAAGCTAATTGAAATCTAATCAAGAGAAGAACGGCTGTTCGTTAATAAGCTCGCTTTTGTCTCCATAAGCTCATTACTGTTTTTGACGTATAATCTTGTTTGCAGCTGAGACGATATTACAATTTAGCGGTATTCTGATCAGATTAATGAGCATCACTGGACAGTCAAATACTGTCACAGAGACACCTATTGAATGAACACTAACTAGTAGTTTCAAATTGCAGTCATATGAAAATTAACTGTTGTCACTGATTTTTAATGTTATTGTGCAAGAAATAAATGAAAATAAATGAAAATTTAACATTCCCAGTAGCTGAAATTTCTATGGAAACATTTTTTGTGAAATATCTTTTCTTTCCTTCATGCTTTTCGCCTCGTCGACGCATAGGTTAGTAGAGGCGTGGGAGAAGTGTAGAACAGAGGAACGGGAGGGAATTAGACCATGGCCTTTTCAAGGAATCATCCTGGCATTCACCTGGAGTAATGTCGGGAAATCATGGAAATCGAATTCTGGATGGTCATATGAAGATTTCAACAGGCGTCCTCACAAATTGGAGGTTGAAGTGTTATCGCTCACTTACAAGGTTTTGTGAAGTGAGAAGTGTCTGAAATCTTTGTTTCTTTGAGTCACAACGTTCTAAAATGGCAAGCCGGTGGAAATACCACGAATTGTTAGAAGAAGGAGAAAAACGATGACATGTTTTAGGTGGAATGTAACAGTGTGTACAACTACTGACCAATGAGATCGGATTTGAGTTGAAACAATTTATTGCGTCTACCATTTCTTTTTCCTCTCTCAGAAATATTCTTTATACCTATTGAGGAAATTCACCTCCAGGTTTCTGATCATCAAGTTAAATCTGAATATAAACTTCTAAGTGGTCGTCGGAACGCAAATGATGCTGTTCCATAGCTGTTGTATAGCGATTAAATTGATGTCTTGCTAAAGCAATCACACGTACATATTTGAGTAACTCGTTACATAAAGAGGTAATAATATCTGGATGATATCAAATAAAATTTAGTAAGAAACGAATTGAAAATTCCTACAAAAAATTTGTAACTTATTTACACTAGTAAAGTCCTACAAATATCTTGATCAAAAGTCAATTCCTACTGGAAACGAAATTTAATTTAAGAAAAAATTTCCACTTTCATGATAATCGTGCTTGCTTATTCTTCTAACTCAGGTATACGTACGTAACTGTGTTGAATAAAGTTTGTTACTAATAAAATACTGTAAAAATGTAAATAAAAATAAATTATCTTGTCCAAATTAATTTTCGTTTTGAATTTCTTCTAATTTTACAAAACTCTGACTGCAAAATTATATCTGAAAGGGAAAAGAACACATTTTTGCCGAATTTGGGAAATAACATTTTACGAAATTCTCAACCAATTCAAAATGTTACAGAACCAAATAAGTATGATATTCGAATACATGAGTAAGGAACGAGCTATATTTGGTGAGGTATAGAAGAAAAAATAATTTAATTCCGTTGTCAGATTTTTGGTAGTTACCGGAAATTCTTTTACTAGTATTTCTTTACAATTTTGTTTTGCAATCAATATAACCAAATTTCGTGTGAAATTCTGAGCATAACTGAGGAAAATTACAGGGATGTGACATCGACGGATGGATTAACATAACAAAATTTTAGGGTTTGGATTTTTCTATTCTGACTACAGAACACAAAAACATACAACTAGCATAAAAAATTGTATGGTGTGAACGTTACGGACAGTATGGCGAAAGCATCGCTTTTAAAACAATTTTAAGGCAGTAAAAGCTTATTGAAATGGAGGCTGGCACCAACGTTTTATATTGTACGGCTTATATTATAAATTTCCTCAGCTATTACCTGAGTTAAGCTTACAAACATTGAGAATAACATTATACATTAATTAAATCTTCCACATAATTTACTTTAAGTATATTTTAAAAGAGATTAAGCAACAAATTGAGAACATGGAATGGCTAACAATAACTGTATATTGGGAGAAGCAGTTTCAGTTTCTGCAATTTTGAACATGGTAATTAGACGATTTGAATGTATTAGATGGCTGTAGAATGGAACGATTGGAGTCCAGAAGAAGGAAATGGGGTGCCTGAGGGATCGTGGCACGTCTCTGACA
The DNA here is from genome assembly GCA_031002005.1 of Vandiemenella viatica. Lineage (NCBI taxonomy): Eukaryota > Metazoa > Arthropoda > Insecta > Orthoptera > Morabidae > Vandiemenella > Vandiemenella viatica. The sequence continues at coordinate 104,634,236 of JARYHS010009186.1, read as the reverse complement.
GCAGTCGATTTTGGAGCCTTCGTTAAACGAGGGGATTCAAGTGGCACAACGTGAGAACTGGATTCACAATTCCTTCAAACCCTGTTCCCCCTTCATCCACCCTCGAAAACCAACTCAAAATACGTGCAGCGCCAGAAATTGGTGAGCAGATGAAAAAGAAAGAAAAAAAAGGGAGGAAAAAGTGGAAGGGGCAGAGGGTATTTGTAGGAGTGGTGCTGTGGTTTTTTTCTTCTCTGGTCTCGACGTTTCTGCAGGCGTGCAATGAGCGGAAGGTCGTTAAAAGCTGCCCGCGTTCACAGGAGGTGGGCCGGAAACCAGCCGATCGCCCTCATAACGAACACGCTCGATACAGGTCCGCATCGCCACTTCGCGCTGCACTCCTCCATTGAGCCAACCTTTTGAAATATATTTCATTTATTCGCTCCATCTCTCAGTGAAGTGGGAAACACAACCGTCTGGGCGGAATACAACTGATATGAATGCAGATGATCTATAGTGACTCGTGAGCACTCGTACGTCTATTTAAAAAAGAACAGTAACAATGATAACAATCTCAATGCATGACACACCCAAATTAAAGTTATTGTTAAAAAATTCGATGGATGACTTGAAAGCTATAGAAACTTAAATGTGATGCATGAAATTGGTAATGAAAGGAGAAGTAGCTGTCAGTCTTCCTAGACTCATGATGCAACAGAACAACATTCTCGTCACTTAGATTTATGATAAAATAGAAAAAAAATTGTCTCTACAGTGGAAAGTGGTAAAAAAAACCTAAGTAGTGATTTATTATGATATTAGTGTAACTACGTTGCTGTACCTCGACATTGTTGGAAAAAATTACCTACGAAATAGAGCCAAGGAAGTGAGTTGACAAAAAATGTAGCGAAAAAAGAGATTTGGGAGAACACTTCTAGAATTACCTTCAGACATTATCATTGGCAAAGTGAGATTACTTTCTTTCGCTTTACCTACTCGATGTCCTTCTGGCATGTTTGACCAAAGTCATATATCGGTAAGCTTAATAGTTCGTTCTCGCTTAACCCATCGCATTCATACGTTCAAATATTTTACACTTGTCTCAGCGAAGGTTCTTAGACGGTTCAATCAACTACATCTCCGTTACGATAGTAGTTTTCACTCAGTGTCTAGGATTTTCCAAATTTGACGTTAGTATCACGGTTGACAGATATTAAAATAGTGATCAATTAAAAACTTCTAAGTTAAGTTTCAGAAGTTATGTTGCCGTCGCGAATAGACAGACATACAAATGAACTAATCCATTATAGTTCCGTCTTGACTCAGAATATATAGAAACACTAAAAAATATAGAAAATATGGGTGTGTGGAAAAAAGTTTGTGATTACGACATTAGAGAAAGCAGTTAATATTATATGTGATTAATATCAGCCATTCATTCCGTATTTGTTTGTTAAAATAATAATCATTATTTACTAAGTATGCCAGTGTAGCTTTTGTTGGATTTTATTTATTCTCGTCAAGTGTTTCGCTTCTCGTTCAGGTTTTATTTGCAAAGTAAAACTAGTAAACTTCGCAAAGTTCAACATAACTTTACTTCAAAATTTACTCTATCAGAGAAAGGCCTAAAGTGCATCCACGTAATGTAATTACGTACGATATTACAAGCAGCATGCTGGTTAAGGACACATGCATTAATTTTAAAAGCGTATCACCCTGCTTTGCCTTCCACAAAAGGGGTAGCGGCGTCATCGGAGGTTCCTGCGTTACTAACCTTCCTACCTCCCACCCTGTGTAATCCACCACCCAACAAAAATATCTGTCACTAAGATACCAGACACCGTTGTGGTTGCTGGAGCACGCGCTCTGCCGAGCGTTTGTATCGAAATCTAGGATCCGGAACGCCCGATAAGTCCAGACACCTCAAGCGACTGCTCTACGCGATTACCCTGTGGGACGACCCAAATGGGCACGCATTCCCTAATGCAGTAATGTTAGCAAGGCTTCCCTTCTAGCGTTTGAAGAATCATCACCGTGGCCGTGCTATCTCCCTACCGCGTATCTATTGCATACTGGCTAGCATCCATTGATCAATACTCGCAATTAAGTAGCTCACCCATAGATTTTAGGGTAAACGCCGTGCAGACTAGTCTCGGATACTAGGGCTGCGTGCGACTGCTTCTCGCGCCTATCCAACAGAGGTGACCAACAACCACATCTTAAATCGGAAATTTAAATAAAACCCGTGTATGCTGAAGATACCTCGACGAGAGGTGAAACGCATCACAGAACAAATAAAATCAAACGGCAGTTACTGTCATACTTATTAAATAGTAATAATTATTACAGCTGATCAGTTGCCTGGTGGCTCAGTGGTTAAGGCAGCTGACTGGAGAGCGAAAGGTACCCGCTTCCAATCCCTCTCTCGGTGAGGATTTCCATAATCCCTTAACCCGCTCTGCCAGAGCTTACCGTGTTACATGAAGTACCGTGGCTTGGATTCCACGTAAAGCTGTAGATGCCGTCTATGTCTAATAACCCTAGTTTTAACACTGATGCGTAGACACATCCACAGAAAACTTGAAGCCAAACAAAGGTTTAACATTATCCTAGTTGGCCCAAACGAACATAAAAATATACGTTACAGCTGATATTGTTAGAACCCGTTGAGGTCAGCCAGTTCAACTGTGTTTTCAGTTTCTCCATTATATAGCTAGACCCTAGGCTACCGAAGCCGTCTTAAAATAATATATAATAATAATAATAATAATAATAGAACGAAGAGATAGAAAATGAGTCTGAAGTGGTGGAAGAGGAATATGTCATATACTTGTGAATAGTTCCTATTCTAGTGAATTGAGTAAAAAAACTTTGGTTAAACAACTGCTTGATTATGGTGAAGTGGTATGGGAACCACGTTATAAGTTTAAAACTGCAGATTTGGTATAAAGGAGAGTAGCAAGATTTGTTTGCGGAAATTACCGCAGAATGCAGTCAATAATTTATATGAGTAAGAAGCTGGGTTGGGAGTCATTGGAAGACAGAAGCGTGTTTGGATTGTTCCAGGCTTATAATCACGATACAGCATGGACGGAAATGATTAGGAGTTGTAGATGGAAGGGAAGAGATGACCATAATAATGAAGTGGCAAATGAATTCATGTGGAAGGTAGGTTAGGGAGTGAGGCTCAGTAATAAAATACCAAGGGAAATAATGAACAATTTATCAAAAACGCTGAAGGAGTTAGAGCAGGGGTAGGTTAGCTTTAAAAACTCTTGACATAGAAGGTGAGGGTGTAGAGGCATTGCCACCAGAGTATGTGTGCACCATCGAAATTAAATTAATACTACATCTGTTACTGTGCGACACTGACCTTGAGAGTGCTGGCTGGCGGTTCTTTCGACGAACTGCTGCAGCCCCACCGGCTCCTCGACTACGTCTGCCTGCTCGTGGAAGGGCCGGTAGAGGCAGTAGCCGGAGCCCGGCGTGCACGTGCGGTTGCCGGACAGCAGGCCGAAGAGCTGGACGTCGGCACAGTCGTATGCGGCGTCCACCCGGAGCTCCGGGCTGCAGTGCACCACGCTGTGCCCGTCGTCCATGCACCAGGTCCCCGGCTCAGCGCACTTGTACTCGGAGAACCACTTGTCGTACTTGGGGTTGCGCTCGTGGCGGTACTCGACCACCGGCTCCTGCGGGTCGCCGAGTGCCCAGTCGGGTCGCCGGCGCGTCGGGTCTGGGTCCCAGTAGGCGCAGCCCCCTTCGCTAGGGTGGCACTTGGCGGCGACTCGCACGGAGAGGAACGTCTCGAAGCAGTCGACCACCTGCCGGATCCGCCGGCTCGGCCCGCATGTTATCAGCGTGGACCCGTCCTCCAAGCAGAACGAATCGGGAAACGGGCACCTGATCGCCTTCCACCATTCAATATCCTCAGCTTCATCGTGCTCGCCATCACCATTTCTAGCTGCTACCTCAGTGACTCCAGTTGTATTGTCACGAGCACCGATAGTACTACTTGCTTCTGGATGGAAGGTTCAAAGACAGGTTAACTACTGCTATACAACCAATTTGTTAGTACAGTGGTTAGCAATTAGTTTTTTCCTAATACAACTTCAAGAAGGAGCTCAACATCGCGTATCCTTTAAAAATAAAATGATAAATAAAAGATGAAACATGTTTTTCGAAATTTATTAAATTTTAATCCAATAACAAACTAAAAAAAGTAAAAAATATTTCGAGATAATGTTTGAGTAATATTTTAACTATTTTAGTTATTACCTTAGCCAAGAGATTTCCGCGTGTAGCCCTTGAAGCAACCTCACGTACCCCTGAGGGGTGATTGGGAACCACTGTGTTAGTACTGTAATTATTTACGCAAGCAGGAAGATGTAACATAGCAGAGACTTTAGGAGCCTTCTTACATACTTATAATTATCTAACAATAGCGAATGCCCACGATTAGTTCGTGTTTGTCAAAAATTTTGAAGTTTTTTAGGTTTTTGCACTGAACCTTAAATATTTGCAGGATAAAAGAAGTCTGCCAAATCAGCAACCCACCAAATACGGTATAGTCCCGTCAAAATCGGTTCATACACTAAATATGTTGCATATAAATTACGATACTTATATTTGTTAATAGCTGAAAAAGCTGAAAATGTGTCATATTCTAGAATTTAATTCAATTTGACAATATTCTAGAACATTTTTGAACATTCAATAGGATTCTAATACATCATAGAAGATTCTAAAAAATGTGTAGAACACTTTGATCGAAATAAGAAAATGCCCTCGGTCAACCACTTTCAACCAGCATATCTGCTACACCCCTAAAACTACCGACATGCAACCACCACAGTGAACGATGGGAGATTTGATTCTACTATCATACACAAACACCAGTGGTCTGTGTTAGGTAGTTGTGGCTGTAAAGTGAAATATACGGACACACACGTCTATTTTTGTATGTTATATGAGATTAAACCACAACGATTCTTACACTCATAACAGAAGTAGTGGTAAACCTGCGAGGAGTAATACAAAGAATGTACACTCCTGGAAATTGAAATAAGAACACCGTGAATTCATTGTCCCAGGAATGGGAAACTTTATATACACATTCCTGGGGTCAGATACAACACATGATCACACAGACAGAACCATAGGCACATAGACACAGGCAACAGAGCATGCACAATGTCGGCACTAGTACCGCGTATATCCTCCTTTCGCAGCAATGCAGGCTGCAATTCTCCCATGGAGACGATCGTAGAGGTGCTGGATGTAGTCCTGTGGAACGGCATGCCAAGCCATTTCCACCTGGCGCCTCAGCTGGACCAGCGTTCGTGCTGGACGTGCGGACCGCGTGAGACGACGTTTCATCCAGTCCCAAACATGCTCAATGTGGGACAGATCCGGAGATCTCGCTGGCCAGGGTAGTTGACTTACACCTTCTAGAGCACGTTGGGTGGCACGGGATACATGTGGACGTGCATTGTCCTGTTGGAACAGCATGTTCCCTTGCCGGTCTAGAAATGGTAGATCGATGGGTTCGATGACGGTTTGAATGTACCGTGCACTGTTCAGTGTCCCCTCGACGATCACCAGAGGTGTACGGCCAGTGTAGGAGATCGCTCCCCACACCAAGATGCCGGGTGTTGGCCCTGTGTGCCTCAGTCGTATGCAGTCCTGATTGTGGCGCTCACCTGCACGGCGCCAAACACGCATACGACCATCATTGGCACCAAGGCAGAAGCGACTCTCATCACTGAAGACGACACGTCTCCATTCGTCCCTCCATACACGCCTGTCGCGACACCACTGGAGGCGGGCTGCACGATGTTGGGGCGTGAGCGGAAGACGACCTAACGGTGTGCGGGACCGTTGCCCAGCTTAATGGAGACGGTTGTGAATGGTCCTCTCTGATACCCCAGGAGCAACAGTGTCCCTATTTTGCCGGGAAGTGGCGGTGCGGTCCCCTACGGCACTGCGTAGGATGCGACGGTCTTGGCGTGCGTCCGTGCGTCGCTGCTGTCCGGACCCAGGTCGACGGGCACGTGCACCTTCCACCGACCACTGGCGACAACATCGATGTACTGTGGAGACTTCGCGCCCCACATGTTGAGCAATTCGGCGGTACGTCCACCCGGCCTCCCGCATGCCCACTATACGCCCTCGCTCAAAGTCCGTCAACTGCACATACGGTTCACGTACACGCTGTTGCGGCATGCTACCAGTGTTAAATACTGAGATGGAGCTCCGTATGCCACGGCAAACTGGCTGACACTGACTGCGGCGGTGCCCAACCGCTGCGCAGCTAGCGCCCTTCGACGGCCAACACTGCTGTTCCTGTTGTGTCCGCTGTGCCGTGCGTTTGATCATTGCTTGTACAGCCCGCTCGTAGTGTCCGGAGCAAGTATGGTGGGTCTTACACACCGGCGTCAATGTGTTCTTATTTCAATTTCCAGGAGTGTATTTGAGAAAGTAATAGCTGTCGACTGTTTGGAGGCGTGCATGATTGCATGGAGCGTGTATATTGTTGCCCGTATGGGGTTGCCATAGCACCAACTGAAAATTAGTTTTTTACAAGTTTAATCGGCTGTGATTGACGGAAGGCATATTGCTAGTGTTCTTGATAGCTGGGCGTTAAGAGTGGATCGTCTAGGAATGAATGTGTGAACTGTGGTTCAAGAAGAATTCTTGAGAACTGTGTTGATGAGTAAAAAATTGACTTGTGAAGAATGTTACTAATTCCGAACTTGTGTGATGTATTTTTCGCAATCCTCCTCACACTACTGCTGACGTGACATAGCAACTGTGGATTAATGAACATTCTATTTTCACATAAATAGTTATTAAATGCAAATTTTAAAACAATTAATTAATAACCATCACTATAATTATCTCCTTACCTGTTAGACCGCAGACAGGGCTTTGTCGTATAACTAAAGTAAACTCATTTTTTGTGTGGCTCCAGTGACGGGAACTGTTATGTTAATTATATAATTAATAACTAACCAATATAATTAATTATCCCCGTACAAAGTATAAATCACACAGCAACGTAGTCTTTCTCTACGTAACACGATTTCATTGAGATAATTATGAGATTAATATGTTATAGTAGTTAAAAGTGAGTAATAATTACCGTAGTGGATCTGATTTTAACTCGTGCTGGGCTTCAGGTATGTAAAATCGCCTAAATTTCGTCACATAGTTGATGAACATACTACTCTTTAAACTTACTGACTGCGGTGACTAATTTGACCAGTCAGTAATTTGGCGGCTATTTGCGTCTCTAAAGTTCTTAAATATACTCCTCAGGCTAACAGTGGTACTGAGAATCGGACTCTTCATATTATCATCTGCGCGTGATTTACTTAATATTGCTTTTATTTTTGGACTTTACGTCCTTTCGACGTCGATGTGTTGAAAGATGAAAAGACTTAGAAGAGCACAGTGAATCCTGCCATCTGATTGCAAAAAATATAACGTTTTGCGTAAATATGTATCGTATTATTTGAATTCTGGAACCAATATTTTCTTCCCGGAATATGTGAAACTTCCCAAATGACCAAGGAAAACAGCGTAACCATGATAACCAACAAGGAAACTGCTTGCTTCCTTCAAGGTGGCACTTTAATACTAACCAATCTGTTGAGGTATATTAGTGTCAGTATGTTTCTCTTCATTATTGTTAAAGTATTCCATTGGTTGGATATATATTAATGAATACTAACAGACTACAATCGGCATCGTAAAATCTTTTCCCAAGGATAAACAAAGTATTTCTTCCTGTTTGCACATTGCTATCTCATCATCAGCCATTGTTCCGGCCTGCTTTCCTCTACTCGCCAACTATGTCACCACTTTGATCGAGTCTCCGCTCTTCTTCACAATTTCATCCAATCCTACAGCCATTTACCGTTGGTCTCCCCCTGAACCGTTTGCCATGTATCCTGCTTTCTCTGGTATCCTATGCTCCTCTGTACATTTAACACGTCTACACCATTCGAGTCTTGATTCTCTAGTCCTTACTAAACAGGTTCTTATTTAACTGCATCCCAACTTTTACATTAATATTCCTGCAAGCTCGTTTCCCTCCATTTTTCTTTTGAGAAATGATATTTCACTCACCCGTATCTTATTTAAAACTCATCTCTTCCCTGTCCGGGTTTCGGCAGTATCCGTGAGAATATGAATATAGTAGTACCTATAAATTATTATCGTTCTACACTGTGACACACATTCGGTACATATCAGGCTTCTAACAATTCTTAAAAATACATTTCCTTGTTCTCCTCTTTCACTTATGTTTTCACTATTCCTTATACAAAACTTCTAAGATAAATAAAACTGTGCACCTTCTTTAGATGTTTTCCTGCCATGTTTTCCGTGGTTAGTCTCTGGCTTCTGCTTGTAATAACATACTTACTTTTATTTGTATAAAACATCATATCAGTCAAACTATTTCTTCCCTATTCACAACAAACGCTAGAGTAATCGTTAACAAGTCCGCACTACTTCACATTAGTAAAGGACTCACAGGACTGAAAAAAAAATCTTCTGTGTCCGGAAGTAACTAAACATACCTCCATAGGAATATTACTCGAGGAAAACCCGCAATAAATGTCCGCAAACAACTGGAGGAACACTTTAAAGAAAGTAAGAGTACTCCTGAGAGCACACAGTTTCAGAAGCCTCAACATGGTGCAAAAAAATCAAGAATGATAACTACCTGCATTCTAGGCAAAATGAGCCATTTAGCCCAGGTGTTACCAGCGCCTGACCCCATTGCGGGAAATCAGCAAAAAGCCTTATGCTGGTTCGTTTGCCAAAATGACATATTAAAAGTAAAATTCGAAACTCTAAACCAGCCAAAACTAAAGGGATGTCTGTAAGTCATAAATGTGAAGGCCAGATGCAAAGCTTTACTGATACACGGAATAGACAAGCTGAAAGACAACAGCGACTCCAGTTTCACAATTTCCGTCATAGGACACTACAAACCGCAATTCACGAAAGCTCCAGTCTACATAGGAAACATAGGGAGGAATCTACATCAACTCAGAGAGTATTTTTCTAGAAAAAAGTTACTTCATAACGAGCTCTGATCCACCCCCACTAAAGACAACAAAGGATATTTACAAGACTCCTGTTAAAGGTTGGAAGAAACAATACTGAATTAAAATATCCGGACCCTAAGTGGCCCCAAGTGTGGCGAACTATTTTTAATAAAAATCTCCCTTCTGAGGTACTGTCTATATGGTACAAAACAACTAACGAACTAATACAGACAAATGAGAAACTATTCCGGATACCCTCTCGGCAACTGACAGATGCCACAATTGCTGCAACACAGACACCCTTACATCGCATCTCGTGCGACGAAACACAACGCATCTGAATATGGCTCAAATCAGAGTTGGCACAACTGGACAAGACCACAATACCCAGAATTTCAATACAGGAAATCCTTAGGCCAGATAAGATACGCAAACCCGCATGGAAAAAAAACTCCGCAACAGTACTATACGTCTGTCAGCAACAAGATAAAGGATACACTGATTACATTTCCTTCATGGAGAGAGAGTTTATAAAGGCTACCACTTCTCCCGTTACGTCAGCTCATACGGCAACATATTGCAGTTCCTCGTAATGGGCGGAGATTCAAGAATCCCATGACAACACTCGCAGGGGTGCCGATCCGGAAGAGGACCGCAACTTTGAATCTCGTATCATGATTCTTTGAATTTTGTATCCTCTATTTTGTAAAAGTACCTTGAAAAAGTATTAAACTCATTATGACATCTTCAAAAGCCATCATTTTTGTTTTCTTCTCCCATTATTCCTGCTACTTTCAGAGAACTGTACTAAGGGAAGTAAAACAACACACACACTCAGACGCACACGAAAAATTAATTGTTAAAAATTATACGAACTTGTTGGCTGCTTGGTCACCACGCCGCACTGTTCCTGGCAGTTTATAGTGGTCGACACAGTGGTCGTGGTTCTCGCCTCGGGAGACTCGGCACTCCTGGCTGTCCTGTTCCTCTCACATCTGTCGGTCACCATGTTGCACTCAGAACTACCGTCTCCCTGCGCACATCAAATATTCAGCTGTTTCCGCTGTAACTGTCAGCGTGACTTAATAATTTCAGGCAGACGTTATTGATGCTGTTCACGCCTTAACATATCGTACACAAACTCTGCATGAAATAATTTCTTACAACAAGCGTACAATTAATGATTAGTGTAAGGGTTTAGAGTAATATCATGAAAATAATGCTTACCTTTTGAAGTAAACGCAGGTCAAAAGAATTATGACGTCAACAATGGTGAAAAAATGCCAATTAATTAATTATTTGCCATTTTTTCCGTGAACGAATTAATAAATTGCTTCCTGCATTAAATAGATGGCATTAGTTTTTATCTAACTATTTTGATTAGGTGTTTTAGCGATATATGTTCACTTCAGATTTCGAAATTCAATCAAATTTTAGATATTTCCACTTGCTGCTGGATTATATCCACTATATTCGTTTTATTTCTGTTTGCTGTTGTTCCCATATCGTATATCATTTTGACATTTGGTAGAGTGCGACATGTCAGTAACCATAAATGAGCAGATGTTTTTTTTTTCTTTTAATATCACTGTTGGAACTATTTTTTCTGTCAAAAATCAGCAAAACAACACACGTGTCAATCAAAGCATACTACTTATCATATACGAGTGAAAAACAAATACTGTTTAGAGTAGTAAACTGTAATTTTGTATCAGAATGTTTATCGAAAACTTAAATGTATCCTAACAACTGTTTAGAATTTGTGAGTGGGTACTTTCCAGGCGTATTGATGAAATGAAATCTTCACAGGAGTTCATCTACATCTACATCTACATCTACATATATACTCTGCAATTCACAAAATTGTGGGTGGCAGAGGGTGCTCAGCACCAAAGCTAATCTCTTTGCTGTGCATTCCAATCCCTAATGGTACGAGGGAAAAAAGAATTCATATAAGAATCAGTCCGGCACCTTATTTCTCTAATTTTATCTTTCCTGTCCTTCCGACTCAAATAGGTTGGTGGAAGAAGTATTTCACTACACTCATGAGTGAAAGTTGGCGTACGCATGTTTTCCAATAAGTTTAAACGAAACGTGTGTCGTCTATCTACCAGAGACTCCCAACCTAATCTACTAATCAGTTCTGTGACGCTTTCATAAGGACTGTAGCAAGCGGTCACGAATCGAGCGGCTCTTCTCTGTAATTTCTCTATACTTTCAATCAATCCCTTACGAAACGGGTCCCAAATGGCACAACAATAATCCAAATGTGGACGCACAAGAGATTTGTACGCTATCTCCTTTGTTTGTTCATTACAATTTTTCAAGATTCTACCTATGAATCGCAGCCTAGAATTTGCTCTACCTACTAAAGAATTAATGTGTATGTCCCATTTCATGTTCCTTTGTACTGTTACTCCCAAATATTTAATAGAATTGACCATATCAATAACTGTATTGTTTAACTCGTATTTCTGAACAATCGGATTCTTTTTGTTAGTTATGCTCATTGTCTTGTACTTTTTACAGTTTAGAGTAAGTTGCCACTCAGCGCACCAAGCCAAAATAACATCCAGATCACGCTGAATTTCTAAGCAATCGGCCAAAGTTCTTACTTCCCTATAAATAACCGCATCATCAGCAAACAATCTAAAAAGGCTTTTCACTTTGTCTCCGATATCGTTTATAAAAATTAAGAATAGAAGTGGTCCTATCACACTTCCTTGAGGTACACCCGATGTAACATCTAGATTAGAAGAACTTTCTCCTTCAACGACAACATACTGCGACCGACCAGTTAGAAAATCCTTTATCCATTCACAAAGCTGATCCGATATACCGTACGCTCGAAGCTTCGCTAAAAGGCGGTTGTGTGGCACAGAGTCAAAGGCTTTCTGGAAATCTAAAAAAATTGCATCTACTTGTGAACCTGTATCGATAACTTTCATTACGTCGTGTGTAAATAGGGCCAGCTGTGTTTCACATGATCTTTTCTTCCGAAATCCATGTTGATTTGTTGTAAGCAAATTATTATAATCTAGAAAATTCATAATGTTCGAGCATATAATATGCTCCATAACTCTACTACAAACAGATGTTATAGATATGGGACGATAGTTCCCAGGATCACTTCGATCACCTTTTTTGAAAATCGGAGTTACTTGCGCGATTTTCCAGTCTGAAGGTACTTTTTGCTCTTCTAATGATTTACTGAATATATCAGACAGAAATGGACCGATTTCTGCAGCATACTCTGTAAATACTCTTACTGGAATTCCATCCGGGCCCGGTGCTTTCCCCCACTTCAGGAGCTCTAATTGCTTAACGATACCTGCAGTATCTATTCGTAATGATTCCATCACCGACTCGCCACGGCGCGGGAAAACGGGAATACTATCTTTATGTTCATTTGTAAATGAATTTTTGAATACAGTATTTAGTACGTTAGCTTTATCGCGGCTTTCATTAACCTCGGAACCTTCACGAATTAGTGCTGGAATATTGCTGTTGGTACAATTAACTTTTCGTACATACGACCAAAATTTCTTTGGGTTTTCTGTGAGACTCTTAGAGAGAGAGTTGGAGTGAAAATCGTTCAACCGGATAGCGTCGTAAAAAGACGTTTCGACAGCCGACTCTGCTCTCTTCATCAGGTATACTGCTTCAGATATTGCTACCTAATATAGTGATTTTTAGGTAGCAATATCTGAAGCAGTAGACCTGATGAAGACAGCAGAGTCGGCTGTCGAAACGTTGTCTTATTACGAGGCTATCCGGCTGAAGTCCTGTGTTGATTTCAATTCAACTGTTTAGAATATCTCATTTCTGAGGTGAAGGAATTAACTGTGGATAATAAATATGCATGTGACATTTGAAGGATGCATGTTTAAATCCCCGCCTCGCCAACCAGATTTAAGATTTCCAATTGTTTTCCAAAGTCACTGCTTTGCTTCCAGTGAAGGGATCGAAATGTCAACACGTTAGGTAAAAAGTAAATTTCTGTGATCTTGCGACCTGGTGACAGTTTCGATTTGCCATTTATTCCGCGTCTGTCGTGGCTGGAACTTCAGTTTAACGTTGAATCCGAACCACGGAACGTCTTTACTTAACTCAAATGCTGAAGCAAAATTCTTTAAAAAATACTGGCCCCACTGGAATTTGAATGAGAGACTTCGAACTGTGGAAGCAGTCGCTTTAACCACTGAGCTACCATACCACTCAACACATTAGATGACTTGTTGCATACCTGGGGGTCACAGTTGACAATGCCCAGGTCGTGATGCATGACGGGATGGCAGACGATCAGCTCCCATCTGGTGACGCAGTAAGGCGTCATCAGCCTGGCGCACTCAGATCTAACCGACAATGACTGCAGATGTCTTGGCTTCATCAACTTCAGCACGAAATCTGGATCTTGTCCCTTTGAACAACAGTAAGATGGTAGCATAAGCGGTCGTTACCTTGGATAAGAGCTGTTTTGCATATTTATACCTAATAACGACTTCACGTAGATCTGAAGAAAATACATATTGTAAGATAAATCAATTACATTACACAAGATGTGTAAGTTTCCCCTTCTTGGATTTAGGTAATTTACCTTAGCTCCTCTTGATATGTATAATCTGCCCGTCTTCAAGCCGTAATATTAGCTGCAGAAGCCGGCAGGTTATTTCAATTCACAGTTCAGAAACAAATAAATAATATATACCTGTATATATCGCGACATGAATTGTTTGAAGAAACACTCGAAAGCACTTTTTATTTATAATCACTTGGTACAAAGTACACTTCTTTACATTCCGTTTTATTCAACCACGTGCCAGCTATATCTTCTATTCTCATCCATACACTCCCCACATTCCCTTCACTTCTCTGTCCAAAGATATACATTATCATAGATGACCACTGTCCAAAGATATTCTGGCTCTTTTGTATACGCTTATCTTTTACTTTCTTTTATACAAAATTAACACATTTGTACACAGAACACAAGCAAGACTAATATCTAATTAATTTTTTAACAAAAAATTATTCACAAAAATATGTAAGGGACCTTGTCACCTTCCAAGGACACGTCATTATACTTCTACATTATCATGTAAATGGTAACTTCTCTTGTTTTTAGATTGATAGCTAGGAAAGTCAGTTTTTATTTTGAATTTTTGACTCATATTTCGGTTATACATTATAGACATATCTTCATTTTGGACATAATTTTTCTGTCTTCCCCATAGTGCTTGTGCTTGAGATTCTAGTGAAAAAAAGGAAAAATGCTATATGTTGTTAGCACGAACGTTATGAACAGATGATATGTTTATTGATATAATCAATTTTTTTTAGAAATGAATTATCGAGTTAAAATTTTACATTCCAATGTACTTCACGAAAATGTTTTCAAAATGTAGGTTTTACCACGTGAAAAAATTACTTGTCACTTCCTGTTATGAATGAAACGTTACCGGTTTTAATAAATTACTTCTTGGTAAATGAAAAGAAATATAATTTATAACTTATTGTTGCTCCAGTTTAGTCAACAGTCAAAATCAATAACGTACTAATCTCTTTTTATTGTACTTCGAACTGTCCTGGTGTACTTGAATTATTGGATATAAATCAGTAACCTGAATACATCATTCTAGCATCGGAAACATATTATCCAGAATTGGTAAACAGAGAACTGGCAAAACAGAGCTCTGTCGAAGATGAAACTCGATGCAATTGCATCTGTCAGTGCTTTGCCGTAAACGAATCGCAATGTATAATTCTTTTGAAACAAATTTTGTGGTCCTAACCAACATGTATAGTCATCGTTCAATTTTCGTTGAAACCAAGCTTTTATTTCTCTGAAACAATTCGTTACAATTTTATTACCACCAAGATGCAGAAGATATTTCTATTTCACAAAATTTAATCGAGGAGAAATGAGTATTGTATTCTTTTACTGATCATTGTATTTAAATCTGCTTATGACGTTCTAATACAAGAATGATTGGTGAGCAACTTCAGGAATGAATGACAACTAACGACGAAACGAGTGAATTTTGCTATAAAATAGTTGTGATTATGAAACAAAAACAAAGAAGTTACGAACTATTGAAACACAATTGTGATCGCTTGATTATAACTTAATTTATATTTTTAATTTGTGAGGTTTTTTTTATATATTAACGGTGGAGCTAGCATGACATTTAGGATCAAATTAATGTTCACCACAGTTTGGAATAGATCTTGCATTCTTTTTAGAGCACATACAGTCTTCAGTAGCATCGATAACATGGCTAACATAGCTGACACTGTGTTTATCGATTAGTCTGTGGTTTTAAACCTAGCGTAAGTTCTCAGCACACGCTTGGTGTAAAGTGAAGTGTACAGTCTCGATTCGAAATTTGGATTGCTACCAGATGACTATCGTTCTCAGCATTTTATGTCCGCTATACTTTCGATCAAAATGCTTATATAATAATAATTATTTTTCAAGCAGTCGTAGTAACTCTTAAGCTAAATTTAATGATTAATTGACATCAGTGATAATAAAAGTTATTGGGAAATGAATATTGGAATTGGGATCTGAACAAAAATAGTAATGCAACATGAAAATCTTTCATGATAATGATATTGTTTGATATACTTACTGGAATTAAGCCTCTCCGCACGAAATTTGGTCAGTAAAAACAATTTTAAGCTAGCAGACTCTAAATGGATAGTGTTTGCAACATTAAGGTTGAATATCATATTCTGCATAGCACAACCTTAGAGGTCATCAATTGCTACTATCAATTGTTGAAATTCTACCATTATCCACAGAGGTTAATGTAGTGTGCTTTATTGAACAGACAATCTTTCCACACACACCAGCAAGGCACCACAAGATGGGTTGAATTTAATCCGAGTCAGAAATTAAACTGTGTAAAATAGTTCTAACACTATACTTTCCTATTGTCAGTGACTAATGTACACACTTTATCATTATTCTTGGCCGACGCTGAAAATTTCTATCACTCTTATCTTGCACAATGCTACATCAATGTCATCCTAAGAAACAGTAACGCAATACTGCCTCGTCAGTATTGCGTTACTGTTTCCTGGGATGACATTGATGTAGGAATGTGCAAGATAAAAGTGATAGAATTTTTCAGCGGCCACCAAGAATAATGATAAAGTGTGTTCCTTAAAATTTTTCGTAACGTAAATTACTGATTACAAGCCAAAACAGTTTTGAAGTGCTTACCTGACTTTTTTATGTTACTGTAGGAATTTTAGGGTCTCTAAGTTCTAGATCGTATCGAAACCAGATGCTTGACCGTCTTTTTCTTATTCCTTCCATCAGTAACGTTTGAATCTATTTAATTTGGTAGAATCAAAATAAATTATCGCTTCATTCATAATGTAGTAAACTAAAAAAGTTTATAAGAATATCAAGATGGTAATAATTCAGGAACTAAATCTGTGTTAAATGTTTCACTTTCTTCTCTCCATTCTTACTCCATTTTCTTGGGCATTTCTTAATTCTGATGTATATATCTACCATATATATATTATAAATTTTCTGTTCTCATTTAAACGATACTGCTTTTGACTTTACATAGTGTCATGAGGTTTCTCCAAACGAATGGTAGTTTAATATACGCCACAGTTTTATTTAAAACCATTGATTGTTTGGTTTTGTACATTATAGAGGACCCCGCGGATGTTTTAACCGATGTTATCGAAATAATTGATGGGCAGTTTTCCCGTAAAAATTTAAAAGGTTGACATGAGCATTGATGTCGCTTCCACAAATCGTCTGTTTTCAATTATTTAATACATCCGCTGAAACTTCCACAACGCTTCCTTAAATCAAACAGTTTAGTGCAAGTAATTTAATGTGAACAGAGAAAGAACTAACGAGTCAGCTTGGAAGGTAAGAGGCTAACGCGCGGGCATGCTTTCGGTAGGATGCGTGTTTGATTCTCAGTCCACACATCTAGATTTCAGTTATCCAAGGTTTCTCGAAATCATTGTAGTCTAATGCTGGAATGATTCATCAGAAACACATGGCCGAATTCCTTAACGTTCGTAATTCTCAAATCTTTATCGGCTGTAACCACCCCGACGCTGGCGAGACCTAAAGACCAACTGGGGAAATTTTTTTGTCATAATCTTCAATCTTCTTATACAGATAAAACCAAACTCGTGAATATCTGTCTCAGAAAAACTCAAGAACTTTTAAAGTGTGGTATATCGCTTGTTTCATCATTACGTAAAGCCGGAGCAGTAAACGATATTCTGAATTATTGTGAGAAACACCAAAGAAGCAATACCAACTAGATGTTGCATGCGTTATAATTCATAAAAATTATACGGCATATACAAATACTGTATGTGAGGAATCAGAGCACTTCCTGGTAGTGAAGCTATGATTTTAAAGTTGAAGGATTTGAAATGTGTTGCTGTAAAATGATATTGAAAGTAAAGGGGACATGATGGGCGAGGAAAGAAGTATGTGGAAGAGTTTCACATAACGAGCAGACAGGATGGTGGATTGCATTTTTTGTCACGTGTGATCCCTTAATTTGTTAGTAGAAGGAACGGTAGAAGAAGTAAGCTGTTGAGGAGGTCAAAGATTGGAGTATATGTAGCAGAAAATTGAGGGCATAGATTGTAAAGCGTATGCTCAGATGAAGAGGTTGTTCACAATAGGTAGAAATTGTTTTCATAAAACCAGTCGATAGATGGATGACAGAAAAAAGGAGCACATGTAATTTGACGAATTATCACAGCAAGCGTCGGGGGTGAGCGGTTAACGCCCTGTCCTCGCATTGGAGAGAATGCGGGTTCGAATCCCCGTCCGGGCATCCAGATTAGGGTAGTCCATTGTTTCCCTAAATCAATCCAGGTGTATGCAGGGATGCTTCCTTAGAAAATCGATGGCCGAATTCATTCCCGTTCCTTGTCCGCAGTCCTATTCCGCCTCTAGTGACCTCGACTAGGCTTAAAGCTATAAGTAAAAAAAAAAAAAAAGGAATTATGATTAATTATCATTATGCTCACAATACTAAGTGACGCATCAATGAGGGAGTTATTCCTGGAAGGCTATGTCTTGGAAAGCTTAACTGGGGTGAATTACGGTGCGAATAAATATAAAAACTGCTGGAATATCTAACATGAGAAAACAGGAAAAAATTTCAACTTAGAGATGAAACAAGTGATAAATAGACGGGAAAAAAGGTATATACAAAAATTGAAATTTTTGGTTCTGAGTCTAATGCAATCCTAATGGAAGGACTGTAAGAGGTAGGCCTAGTGCAATTTCACTAACTGTATTGTCCGCTTTATCTTAAAGCAGAAACATCTACCCTAATATTTATATGATAGGTAAGCCACAGCCTGATGTCAAGTGAAGACAGCTTTGTGATGTGTAACGTACCTCGGGATGAGACATGCACCGCTGCTCGCTGGGATCGAAGCATGTTCCCTCAGGACACGCCAGAGTCAACTCTGATCCCCCCGGGCGCGTGCACAGGAAGAAAATCCTGCAGGTGTCCTCCAGCTTGGTGATACCTTCTTCTTTACAGAACGAATACATTCCCCTGAAACACAGCTTTCACACACGAATTTTGCAGCTTGCCTTCGATTATTGTTGATTCAGATACCAATTAATACAGCCTAAGTGTTAGTAGTGTCAAAAGAGCAATCGTTCCTTGTTTTTTGGTTGATGTATTAAATGGTAACTGCACATTTAAGGACAGCATTTATCTTCTGCTTTGTTGTCACGGTGGTTACTACCTCAGTCGGTGCGTATGACCAACATAAAAGATTCTTTTCTAAAAAAGTAGCACGAATTTTTTGCGTGAACGTTTGCTGGCAGTTTTTGCGGACCGTTTCAAATGTCTTTGCTCCACCGTTTACCACAGATGTTTATGCCATGAGAAAGTATAATTTGAAATTAGCCGGGAAAAGGTCTGTAGGAAGACTCCCGGATAGGTGGCTTGAGGGAATAAGAAAGGGCGTCTAAAATAGAGAAGCGTACTGGAATGTAGTGGAGGAGGAGGAATAGAAGGAAGAACCAGGAGACCCTGGAAAGGACCATGTTCCGGTCAGATCCAACCAGAGATTGCAAATTATCAACGACGATAATATTTATTTCGATAATGTTTTTTTTTTTTTTTTTCTGTACCAGTCAGAACAGTATTTTAGATTTCCACAGTGTTACAGTAACTTAAAAAAGACGCTTGGTAGTGTCATTAAAATATAATGGTTTGGTCAATTTTAATTGAATAAATCGCCAAAACATTCACAGTGAATTCTGTAAGAACGGTTTTTACAAAACAGTTATCAGTATATTTGTAACGTATACCACTCAAATACTTTTTGTTAAATTGCAAAGATTCAACAACGATTGTAAAAAATATGCCGTATTCGTAACGGTCAAGGTATCATCTCCGTGGGAGGTTTGATGAATTAAACATATCTGAGATGCAGAAAGTAGGTAGAATGAGAATCGGCCTTCAGTCACTAGAATACAAATTTTATTGTATTACACAATGTATTTCGGACCCTGTGGATCCATCTTCAGGTGTCTATGGTATTTACATTGGTTTTAAATTTTGCTTAAGCGAGATTCGTGCCTAGTAAAGTTTGTTCCTGCGCTGAAAAATGATTTCAAGTAAGTGTCGTTAACACGTTTTATTATGAGAGAAAAGACTAAATGTGATAACATTGTGGAAAACTTACCAGATTTGGTGAGATGCTGAATAATTTGTTTCCTTTACATATTTATTGCGGAGCACTGTACTAGACACGATGTCGTTTAAGGTGCACTTGTTTATATAAACAGAACAATTAGAACAAAACCGTTTAAAGATGATGTATATTGCATGTTATTCAAAGATGAAAATTGTTATTCGTTGTCAAAGTATAACGCGTTGGTGATCTTTTCTTGTCTCTAGTATTTAACATTAAACTGGAAATAAATCTTTTATAACTATTAAAGTAATAGTGGCTAGTAAAATATACTTGTTCATTTAACATATGTTCTGGGCCTTTCATCTTGTGGAGGAATATTTCTAACTGTTCTAACAGATCAATTTTCTTGGCATTGGACTGCATGTGTAGTACTGTTAAATTATTTTGAATGTCGTTAATAACATGTTTTGTGTCGTACATGTGTTCCGGAATGGCTGATTTTTCTAAGTGGTTTAATCTAAAAGCGTTCATGTGTTCTTTGAAAACTTGCCTTTGAGTTATTGCGATATTTAAAACACGAAAACATGTATTGCCTCATCGTCGTGACCTCTGAGTTTTTTGCGAAATGAAATGAAAATATTACCCTGTTGTAATTACAGTTTACGCTGATGAATATTTAATCTGATTTTGTGGAATTAGCGGGTCTATTGAAAGAATATTAACTGAAATAAGAGTATTACAAAAATTCGATTTTTAATCATGAACTTAGCTTGTTTGCAAAACTCATAAAGTGCCACTGATCTGTATCAAATATGATTATTTTTATGCTATGTTTTAACACCACGCATTAGAGACTGACACTGAAGTATTTTTCATCACGAGTTTAATTGATGTAAATCAGTAATAGGTGAAAACAAAGACAAACATTACAGTATTATTATTTTCTCTCTTTTTTTTAAAATAGTAACACAGAATTGGCAAGTTAAAAAAACATAATACCCATGGGATGACAGAACCGCAAAATAATCTTCATACATTGAAATGTCATACTTGAGGGTGATTAATTGGTTTTGTTAATTATCAAAATGTAATGAGGAGAGCAGAGACTATTGAATAAAAAGTTTTGTTACTTAGAAATTTAATTGTAAGGTAAGCAGACTGTCTCTTACAAATGGCAAAAACCTTAAAACTCGAAAAAAATTATACAGTTGATTAGGACTAGGTAGGTTATGAACGGAAAAATTACGGCTTATTGTAAAACATATTTCTGTGGGTGTTAGCGGGTGGCAAATCGCAGAGAACAAATTGTCCATACGTTTTTTCTCTGTTTCATGAAAAAAATGGGAGAAAACAACGTTTCTGCTCAATATCTCAGTTGGTATAGGTGTACCCCAACTGTGAAAAGCCTGAGGAACGGAATACAACTGCAGCAACAGAGAGTGATCAAAAAGGGTCATTATGTGAGCATCGCCAGCTGAATGATTGCTAAATGATAAGGCATCCTTCGACAAACCTTTTAAACCTCCTCTTTATGCAAACAGTGTTAATAAATTTTTTATGCAAAAATGAGCACCCAATCTCTGCGTAATATATTGAAAAATTGTTTGTGTTCCAGTTGCTTTTTAGTGAAACAGGTAAATAAGAAGATGTGAATCCTGACATATCTCCAGTAGAAGTTTTATGTAATCTCTGTTTTCTATAATGACGAGTAAATAATTGAAGTGTTTCCGATTTGAAAATAGTAATCTGTATTTTCAAATACTTACCATAAATATCACAGATGCAAATGATGTAGCAGATATCAGCCACATGGTAGTACGTGTTTGCAGTCCAGAGCTTTAGATGATCCCCGAAGCAACTGGAAAACATTAGACGACAATAAAACTTTCATAGAATCCTAAATACATCGTAACTTCCTCAACTGTTATTTTATTTAGTTCTTGTAAGATTGCACAGAATTTCGTTTTACAACTGCTATTTGGTGCATTTAGAGCTATTCATATAAAGTTTTGTGGCATTATCGCAGATCTGCTTGTCAAACATGACATTTTATTAATTTTAATTACATCTGGGTTTAGAATTGCTGTTTACAGTTTACAGAAAATGAAACATATAATGATATAATATGGGCTAGTAAAGCATACTGGGCTGGATTGACATACACATTGTTATCACAGTGATATAAATTATAATTTTTAATTTTTTTATTATGAAGCAGAAGTAAAATATCGTGGTATAGACCAAAAATCAACAGTTATTGGTAATGATTTAATATCTAAATTTTAATATCTTAGAGAAATGAGAAAATACGTATTGATAGTGAACCGCAGTAAACTCAGTTATGAAGTATAAACGATGCAATTGAAATATTACAATAAATATTTATTTTTTAATTTTTGCATCTATCTGTATGATATAGTCGAGCTTGCCACTGCAATAAACGCTGAATCGTAAATGTTGTACATCCGGATTAAGAATAAGAAATCTTCTGACCGTACTAAATTACTGCAGCAATAAATGTAATTATCCAAACTTATAGTCTTAAATGTTAATAATTTTTATAAGTAGTAATATACACACCCATTGGTGCATACCAGTGACTGAAGATTCTGTTCATTTGGCATATGAAAGGATGAATAACTTACCAAAGAAATGAATTTAAAATTGAAATTTGTAAAGGGCAAAAGTAGGTGGGTACAGGAAAGGGGGAAAATGGGTTTTAAGGGAAATTGTCACCGGAGTGAGCGTTCCACCGCAATTAAATTAAGTTAAATATCTACTATCAATGTTTCTGGCTGTTTAACAGCTAATAATTTTAAGAGACGGCTTTGAATTATTACTTTAAAATAAATTTAAAATTTATTAACATATTCAATTGTTCAGAAATGACCAAAAGAGAAAGCGAAAGAGAGTGTGTAGGTTTCCGATTAGGAACTACTTGCAAACAGTGAGCGAATATACCAGTAAAACACTAGGAAAGAAATTGCTGGCTTTGCGACGAAGTCCCACACTCTTTATTGGCTGCGGTAGCCCAGAAAAGATTCAACTCCTAACTTGGAATAACACCCTCACAGTAATACCGATATGTAAAACTTCTCGCTGTGGTCTGATTTCATTGTAGAAGCTACTCACGTAATTTATTACTAAGTATTTACTTCCAGTTTTGTTGTAATAGTGTTTGTAGACATAATAGGTATTTATTTCAGGGACAAGAGTCTAAAATGGGTCAAATGTTTAACTATATCAAGCATTGTTGACACAACTCACGAGACCGCGTTGTGGATGGGACTGCCGGCTTAAATTCATGATTGAAGATAAAATTTAGTGTCCAAATTTTACTGGCGAAGTGTATGAAACAAAACAGTTTGCTGCATAAAACTTCTAATTGCATTTAACGGTATTTTGTTTCAGTCTATAGATTTACGAGCTGAAGGGAGTGAAGTAAGATTAAGCATGAGAGATTTACGATCGAGACGTTTATCCTCTCTTCTTTAGAGTGAATATATTCAATCGATTTACGTTTGAGCTATTAATGTATTAGTATTCTGACTACCAGATTCAACTTCGTCTTCATATTAAGTACTGTGGGTGATTATTTAAATCAACGCTAAGCTCATAGTTTTTCCATACGGAATAGTATTGATACAGACCAAGCGGCTACTCTGAGAAACTAGAAGTAATTTTTCGTGAAATAATTGTCTTGAACTTTCAACATAGGAAATAAAACGACAAAATACAATTGCATTCCAGTTATATTCTGCTGCAACGAACACAAAATTCCCCAACATTCTACGATATCAGTATTAAAAACGAGTTAACCTAACTATATATCTAAAACGATTTTTTTTAGTTTGTTTATCCGTATGACTTTATTCTGGTTTGGATAGTCCAGGAAGGAATACATGAAACAAGAAGAATGAAAATAACCCGCCTCTTTATGAATGTAGATTTGAAAACTGGCTACTTGCAGTTAGCAATGTAACAGTATCGAAGATGATAACGTGTTTTGTGTTCCAAGAGTTGCTTTAAAATGACTGTATCCGTACATCATCTCACAGTATGTATAGAATGAGGCACAGTAAACAACAACCAACGTTATGTTTTGCCCAGTCACTGAAAAACTCACTACTCAGTCCACGTGGATATTTAGTCTCCATGTGGAACGCTTGCAACGTACTGCATTTTTTTTTTCCTTTGAAACTGCTGGTTTAGTTAGGGTAGAGTATCATTCGACCAGAATAAACTGTCCCTATCTACGCACTGAAATAAAGTTTTCAATTACTTTGCACTAAAAACCTGTGTCCAATTTGCAGTGCCACCAACTGGCAACAAAAAAGAGTTAAATGATTAACTGGTAGCTAGGATTCGTTAATGAATGACTAAATAGACATAACCTGTAATAAGTAATTGCAAATACTCGTTCATAAAAATTTCTGGAAGTGCCTGTTGTGCTTGAATGTGGAGCACCAACATGGTGCTGTGGTTGGGGTCCCATTATCTGAAATCCATTGACCAAAAGATACTTGCGCCATAATGGGAAATTCCAAGAAAACCTTGACGGCAACAAAACTATCCACGCTTGTCCGATGGTGAGAGGGAAACCTGGCCTCGTCCGACTGCCAAGAACGAATTTTACAATGAAGAGGCACTGCGCTTGAAAAATCCATTGTGTCTCCCATTGGTGGCTTAAGATACAACAGAAGAGGGACTGTCCTCACTATAAGATGGGTTTACACGTTCAAGCCATTTGCACAAACTGGCTTGCGCAAGCCAGTTTTTGCAAATGAACTGAACGAAATATTGCCGTTCACACAATCAGTTTGGCTAGCGCAATTATGGAGTGAGAAACCCAGAAAATTGTAGTCGGAAGTGTTGAAAATGGAAAATTTTGACGAAGAACTAATTCCTGCAAAGGCTGCGTTTGCTTTATAAAAAAATATCAAATTGAAGGCGAATAAAAGGAAGTGGTCTAAACCGTGGTTGCTAATAAGGGATTTGTTTTCTCATACGAATTTTATAAGTGAATAACGCAGTGGGTCTGAAGATTTTTGCATCTATTTGTGTATGGACGAAGTATTTGCCAAATTTAACTACACCAATAATTTCAAGAGCAGACACTGCTTGAAATTTTTCTATTAAAATTTTATGCACATGAGATGTAGCATTGTCGTCGCTGTACTCTTTAAAAACTTCGCAACCTCGGAAACGACATAAATTCAACCAGAATTTTTTTTAGTTTTGAACAAATAATAAACAAACCAAACAACAATGAACACGAACTGAATGATTATCTGTGTATATAAAGATGGCTGCTAGTATATCAAAGATTAATAGATTGATTAACATGAAAGTAGCCATATACAATATACGTAATTTTTCATGGAAAAGGCTTCTAAAAAAAAAATATATATATATATCACACACGCTCTTCCTCTTTACAGCCTTAAATTTTTATAGAAACCCACTTTGCACTTCAAAACAAACAGAAAAATTCTTTCTACATTTCCCTTTCAACTCCCTTAATTTTTGTTCCTTATACAAATCCACAGTTTTTATCCGATATCGATGGAACTTTGCACACGTATACTTATAAACAAAGAGAAATATACTGCATACGTTTGGTTTAAAAAACTTAGCCCTTCTCCCCCATCACCCCATAAGGAAAATTTATATGTGCAACGATACAGTTTTTTTTTTTACAAATATCTCGAGAATGGTAGCGAAATCGGCTAAAGTTCGTGGTTATGAAGAATATTTATGACCATCCGATCTAACTGGATAAAACATCAGAACTTTCATATCCATCCCCAGAGAAACGCCGGATTCTGCGCTTATATATAATAATATATGTGAATAAGATGAATTAACAGATAAATGCCAACTTACAAGGTCGAGGGAACAGTTGGTCTAACGTCACTACCGCCCATGCGCAAGCGCAATGTTGGAGCTGAGGCTTGAGCCTTGCTTAAACGCTCATGCCAACACACCATCCTCACGGCAATTTTCTGCCGGCACAGATTTTACTCTAGCCAATCTTTTTGGCTTGCCAAACCTCATACCTGCACACGCAATGATTTACCTGCACAAACTAACTTGCGGATCTAGGGGTGGGTGGGGTGAGGGGGGGGGGAGGCAAACCGGAGGACTTTTTCCGAGTGGCAACTTCAGGAGGTGGCAACTTCAGGAGGTGGCAACTTCAGGGGGTGGTAACTTCAGGAGACGGCAACTTCGGGGGCGGCTACTACAGGGACTTTAGGGGGGTGGCAAAATCGTGTTTTGTTTTCATGCTCCACTACTGCCCCAGGCCCTGACAACCTCACAGTTTTTGCCCCGGATCGGAAAATTCGTAGATGCATCACTGTTGGTAACCAAATAGTAGCAAAAATAACTCTACTATCTTGTTGATCACTGGGGTGCTGAATCATTGTTCCCTAGACGTCTAGTCACCTTGCTCTGAATGGGAAGAGGGAGTAAATGTTCTACAAACAGCATTCTGGCCACGCTTGGAAAGTCATAAGCTGATATTAATTGCAGTCGACGTCATAGAAGACGTCGAAATGGTAATCAGCGCAGAATATAACGTCGTGTGGTTCTCCACAGTCCAAAAATGCAGTGATTGCTTTATTTTCTTATGCCTATCAATTGAAGTTAAATCCGTTAAAATCTTCCATTGAAATTTCTTCAGTTTTATAATAAAAAGTAATAATTTATTATTTCGTTAATGTAACACTGTCAGTGAGAAAAGAGGAAGTGAAAACCTATTAAATCGGCAAAGATTCGTACTAAATTAAAAATATTAGTTCTGTTCATCCACATAGCTGAAATACATGTGCAAATAAGTGTGTCAGTAAAATATGATAACATTAGTGTGGTACAATAATTTTGTCAGCTCAAGGAGAGGTTATGAACATTGAGTATTGTGACGGCACACAATCAAGTTGTAACGGTAACGCTAAGACTGAGTCCTCTGCAAGGACCCACAGATGAGTTGAAGGAACAAAAATCCTTGCTAGTCCTCAGGATGTCCAAGCCCCTGCTTACACAGTTCTGTTGACTGTATCAGCTAAAGCTGTTGCATTCGACATTTGTTCAGATTCACATCATTCGAGAATGACGGAATAATGGCAGTATAACTTCTGTTGACTTTCTTTACTCAGTTAGTGCCAGTTCAGAGAACATTACAGTCTGTAATAGTCTTGTTTTGCATAGGGAAAAAGGAGTAAATATTGTTTATGATTTTTATTGATAAAATAATTAATTGAGGATATTTAATTTTAAGAGATAATGCAAATATAAAATGGTCAAGAATCTCGACGATATCGGATGCATAGGAAAATTGTCACAATATGGCATTTATTTATATTCAAAATGGCAATTACATGTCTAGGCGAATTTACCTTTAAATGGAATAAATGATTGCACAAAACCACAATTCAACACCTAGAGGTATAATTAGCCGTTGAGAGGAAAAAAAAAAGAATTTATTTTGAAATTTAAACTCAGTTAATTAATACATCTGGAGGAATGATAAGCAAAAGCAATACACATAATAAATTGTGATATCAGACATCTTCGTCAATGATGCTGTTCATTTAAACAATTAAAATGATTTTCGGCGCCATTAATGGGCCAAACAAACCATTTAGAATGTACGAGAACGCACCGAAAGAGTCTTAAAAAGCAACTTTCTTTCCTAACAACTCGTACTTTCTTTTCAAACTATGCCGTTAGCTCGGTAAGATTATACTTTGAACGTTAGAGCAGAAACTTCTGATTCCGGGGTAGTTTACAGGTCGCTATCTAGTTTTATGGAATACGTATACACTGGGCTTGATTACAAAACACTTTGCCTTGGCAACTGAAGTCTGGAAGCCGACGATGATTGAAGACGGACCCACAGAATGTAAGAACCCGTGCCTCGCAAGGCAGCTGCAATCAAGCTAAGCCCATGTAATCCTCACATCAGCATTACGGACTCCTTAACTGTGCGGGTGTCGGACCAGCATCTGCCTCAGAATGCAAGTTAGAATCAGCAGCAGCGGCCGATTAGAATCAAAATTTCACACCATAAGTCAGATCAGAAGCCAGAGACAGAATGAGCTCGTCGCTTCTTCCATCCTTCATATAAACTTTAGCCCCACCTCCTTCGTCTTGGAGTAACATGTTGGTCAGAAAATCCCAGAAATTTAGTCATGTATTCATTTTGATAGGCTGGTGGTCAGGCGACATGATGTCACGTGATACATAGCCGATATTTTATTTGCGGTCGCACATACTGCGTGTGAGCTACGATATTCGGTTCCTTTCGGCAGCCTTCGTAGGAAACGGTATGAGCCGATGGTCTAGTGTTTCTCCCGCCAGGTACAATGACCTGTTGTTGACCGGAGCCTACTATCCCCCTCCCCCAATCACACAATCGAGTCTCCTGGATGCAGAGGTGCAGGTAAAACCACCCCATCCCACTCTCTTTGTGCGAGGCTGGCGTCGGCCGGTCATGGATGCGTAACAGCATATACAGGTTACTGTCTTCACATGGACGTGTTCTGGTGAAGCCAGAAAGCAAAAACCCTCAATATTCGCTGTTCGAAATGCCTTTTTCCATTGCATATTCTCACTAAAATAAGCTGAATATTTACTCTGTCGTCACAGCCTTTCTTACAAAACTATCTGAGGAAAATGAAATTATCGCCCAAGAGCTAACCACGCTCCGGTAGATAATTGACCTGATGATGGCTGCCTAGCTAGTTGCCGAAAGCTTTTCACTTTTTAATAAAATCCGGCTGCAAAGAAGATTTGTTGTCATTTATTCGCCGGGAAAGCCTACACTCACATAATTAATCTAATACACGTTCATTAATATAATAAAATTCCTCATGGATTGTGGCGCCAGGAGTCATATTACAAGTGGCAACTTCTGCACCGCTGATTCCTATCTCCTTCCTCAAAGTATCTCACCGAAACCACGCCTGTTCATCAGCCACTACATAACGCAACGTGAGCTCCTCTTCCCAGGACAGGTGTCCCACGCATTCTAAGTGAGGAGAACTGCACGCAGCATTTCTCACTCACAGATTTTCGCAACTCTGGATTCGTTTTTGATTCATCAGTATGATGGTCTTCTTCTCGTCTCTAGTGATATCTTGGACTCCATTCCAACTCCATTTTTCCTCATCTTTCGTCCTTTCCTCCAGCAACGTGGCCGGTCTGTCTATATTATGGTGGATGCTTTCTCAAAAACGTCTTGTAGCTTTGTAACTGATCTGGTGTAATTTGGTCTCCATACGTGCAGAGTATGCTTGGTAAGCGGTAACACTCTGGTCTCGTATTCTGAAAGACGGCCATCCAGATTTCGATTTCCATTGTTTCCCCAAACCACTTCAGACCAATGTCGGAATGGTTGGTTCCTTCCCGTTCCTTGTCTCCAGTTACTTTTCCGCCTCAAATCACCATGATGTCGATTGGGAGTAAAGTCTGAAGTAAAGAAACGCTCTTTAAAACTGTTTGGACTGTTGTTTCTGAAATCTGTGTAGTAATGATGTCATAACCATATAGTATTTTCCTGAGATTTCTGTGTATTTAGATCTGGGGATAGTGGAAAGCTTCCCGTAATCTTGACCACTCAGTTTCACGTGACTGACCGATCGTGGTGGGTTAACGGTAAAGCTATAGCCTAGCATAGCGGGCACGCAACTTCGAATACCTGTCCTGGATTCCAGAATTCCGTTCTCCATGTCTTTCCTAAAATCATTCCAGGCAAATTCAATGATGGTTCTTACAATAGGCCATGTCTGAATTCTTTCGTGTTCTGTGCCATCACTCCATCGCCCCCTCTAATGTCCTATAAGGCGTAAAGATATATAAAAATGTTATGACAGAATGGTCTTATATCTCCCCTCATAAAAATGTTATGACAGAATGGTCTTACATCTCCCCTCATAAAAATGTTATGACAGAATGGTCTTACATGTCCACTCATAAAAATGTTATGACAGAATGGTCTTACATCTCCCCTCATAATTACACCGTGATACAGATATATGTGCTTACTGACCTTTTCTAAAAATCATATATATTATTTCTATAAGGTATTTTTTTTGTCACAAACCTATATCTTCCTTCATACTTAACCGAAATCAATGAATGAGGTGTCATTTTAAAGCTTATGGTCTCCACTTTGGTTAAATCGTATTTTAAGCAAGAAAGTTTTCGGAATTTGACCTTTAAAGGGCAAAAATGTAAATGTTTCTAAAATGCTGTTTTCTGTGTTACGAGTCAGTTATCTCCCTGGATACCTATCTGAAACCTTTTTATGAAGTATCGTTTTAAAGATTATGATCTCTGCTTTAGTGACGTCATATATTAAGCCAGAAAGTTTTCGGAATTCGACCCTTAAAGGGCAAAAGTATCAATATTTTTGCAATGCGTTTTTGTGTCACGAGCAATTTATCTCCCTTAATATCTAACCGATATAGATAACTGAGGTATCATATTAAAGAATAAGGTCTCCGCCATGGTAATATTATATTTTAAGAATGGAATTTTTCGTAATTCGACCCTTATAGGGCAAAAATGTCGCTTTTTCTAAAATGCGTTTTTTGTATCTCGAGCCATTTATCTCCCTGGATATCTAACCAAAATCGATACATGAGGTAGGATTATGAGGAGTAATGTCTCAGCTTTGTGACATCATATTTTAAGAAAGAATGTTTTTGGAATTCAACCCTTAAAGGAAAAAAGTATAAATTTTTCTGTTACCGATTTTTGTGTCACAGGCGATTTATCTCCCTTGATATCTAACCGATATAGATAAATGAGGTATCATATTAAAGAATAAGGTCTGCGCCGTGGTAACATTATATTTTAACAAAGGAATTTTTCGTAATTCGACCCTTAAAAGGCAAAAATGTCAATTTTTCTAAAATGCGTTTTTTGTATCTCGAGCCATTTATCTCCCTGGATATTTGCAGATCTGTCGAGGAGATAAAGTGATCAAAAGGTATTATCTGCCAGTTCGATTCTAAAGTGTAGGCCATAAAACAGCGGAGAAGATCCAACACATTTTCCTAGTCAAGAATAAACTTATTCGATATTATTATTTCTCCACAAAACAATACTAAATCTTTTTCCACAAGGCTGCTATTTGAAATAAATAGTTAATTCAGTTCGGCGCGTCTCTGTGACAATGATTCACTCCGCAATCATGCTCATTACGCTGATCAGAACATCGGCAAATTTGGATATTAACGTCTCTATACAACAAACAATATTATACGTCACAAGCAGTAACGAGTTTATGGAGACAAAATTGCGCTTGTTAACGAAGAGCCATTCTTCTCTTGATTAGATTTCAATTACCTCGACACTTTTCCAGTTACTGGACGTACAGGCTGCGGTTCAACAGATCCAGTGACTTACTCGTTCAGGAAGATGGCTGTAACATTTATATCTTTAATTTTCAATTCTTGTATAGTCTCGAAATATCAAAATAAACGAAAAAAAGTGGTTTATGCATTATAGAGTCAAATAAAATAATAAAAAAAAAATGGGACTGGTTACACGACCATACAGCCAGTACAAAAGTTTTTTTTTATTTATTTTTTAACATTATTGTTTACTTGGACTGTTAATATTAATAAATGTGTCTCAAAATTTCATCAAGATCACAGAGTGGAATTTTTTGTTATTTACAAGTTACTAAAAATTATCTAAATATAAAAAACTTTAAAATACACACGTCGAGTTATTGTAAAATATTATATTCCAGACAGTAAAAAGTACTGAATGTCCACAGAACTTCAAAAATTCCAGATTGGTATTTGTTTTTGGTGTGGCTCTACATTGTTTGTCGCATTTTAATCTAGGACTGGCCTAAATTTTTATTTGATTGTCTACTACGAACTTTACGATGGCTGTGCAAACACGTGGGTTCTCCGTAGCTAGAAGGTTCGCATCATTTGTTGCGAGCTTTAGGCCTAGTTGTAGGTTCAGCCTAGTAGACTTCTGCCAGTGTCTCTTACAGGAGAACAGTGTATGATCTACTTCTACCTCACTCGTATCGTCAAATTCACACAAAGGGGACGGTGTTGGGTGAAGTCTATACAGATATTTCGGGAATCTGTCGTGGTTGAATTTAATCGTGCAATAATATTCATAGTTTTCTTGATGCATGCCATCTTTGTTGGCACTGTTTAGTTGGTATTGTTGGATGTAGATATCCGTAGATGCCTAGCATGAAGCAAACAAACTAGATTGTCATTTCTAACAAAATACTGTCAAATTTAATTTAATTATATTTAATTACGAATGAGTACACGCTCCGTTGAAAATTCCCTTGGCCATCTATTTCCCTTTAGTTTTATTTTTTTAATTATCATATATAATATGAGTGTTAAATTCCTCCCCCATCTACAAATTTCAATAATAAATTCCTTTAAATTGGTAAATCATTTATCACTCCACTTAGTCATTTGTTCCAATCCTTTACACCCTTACCCGCAAAGAAAATTTTCCCACTCCCTTATGCATGAAATCGAGTTCCAGCTTCTGGTCATGATGATCTTTCGCCTTCCATGCACTATTCCTAATTCTTCGACCAATATCCCTCCAAGCCCCATCACCAACATATGCCTTGTGCATTCCCAGCACTCTCTTCACCCTCCTCCTGTTCTCCAATCACTCCCAATCCACCTTCATCATATCAGTTGCTGACAGCGTCTTGCGGTAATTTCCACAAACAAATTTAGCCGATCTTCTTGGCATGTTTATAAATATTAAAACAGTACAGCTATCGCATATCTGCAGAATAGTATGTCGGAAGGACATGTTTGAATTACAGTTTTATAAATCTCTAAAATAACTGAATGACCGTAGCATTGTTTCATAACTTTTATAGCTTGGTTACTGGTCTTCATCACCCGATTATTCTACAAAACTACGTGAATAAAGGTTTTGTCTAGACGGGGGCTCACGTATGCTACAAACTCGAATGCCGTTTTGGAGTCGCTAAGTATTCATTAGTAAAACTGGTCTGCGAAAAGGCATAATTTTTTTTGACTGTGCTGATATTGAGTAGTAGTCATTTCGCAAATTTGTATGGCTTAAATGCAGAATTTTTTAAAAAAAATTGTTTCTCAGTTATAATCTTTCCTCTTAGAAAATGATAAAAAAATTTCTTGCACAATTTTCCACAAAATCAAGAACTGCTCAACGTTGCAAACGAATCATGCACACTAATAACTGAATTCATTTATTGATAGCATACAGTTACAGTCGTTAATGCATAGAGAAAATTACGGAGTTATGTTGATATTACATATTTAAGTTGAAACGCGTCTGCTAACCTTGATTTAAAAGTTCTATAACACCAGCAGCAATAATTTTTTTCTTTCGCACAACAGTTAAGTGCACTAGTGTTTGTGCATACTGCATACCAAGAAGAAGACATGTAATTACAATGAAATTTATACCACAGATTGGAAACATGACAGTTCTCTCGACTGGGTTGACACAATCCTCCATCCGTTGGTATCTTGCATTAACCTTTTCGTCTCACCTTACAACCCACGTCTTCAACTATCTGCTTCCCATATTTTAATCTCTATTTCCTCTGCAGTTCTTATGTTCGAAATTTCCCTCCACTACAAATTATCAATCCTGCTTGTCTCAAAATATGACCTACAATCCTGTCTCTTCTTTCTTCCACAAACGTCTTTCCTTACCCATCATTTCCAAAATTAGTCCGTTTCGAACTTTATTCGTACACTTAATTTTCAGCATCCTTCAATACCACAGCATTTCAAATGCTTCAATTTACCTTCTTTCTGGTATTCCTAAAGTCCATGCTTCGCTGCCATAAAGAGCTTTGCTCAACACATAGAGTTTTAAAAAGTGCTTGCTGTGTCCTAGATCAATATTTCAAATTAAAAAATTATCTTTTTCATGAATGCTCTATTCGCTAGTGCTATTCTGTCTTTAACATCATTTCTGCTTCGGCCATCGGTCGTAATTTTACATCGTAAGTAGCATAATTCACTAACTTCTTCTATCGTAGCCGACCCTATTTTTTATATTTAATCTACTATTATGATATCATTTCTGATACATTTAATCATTTTTGTCTTGTTTTGGTTTATATTTAATCCAAAATCTTTCTTCAGAATTTTGTTCATGATATTCAGCAACTTTTCAATATTCTCTACGTGTTCTGCTAACACGACAATGTGTTGAAATCGCAGCTAACTAATTTTTTCTCCTTAAACATTGACAGCTTGTATGCTAATTATCCTATGTTCCCCAGACCACATATCGTGCGCTTTTCTATTTAATCTCATTAATCCCAACAACATCTAAATTAAGTCATTCCATCTCCATTTTTAAGTTTTCTAATCAACCTGCCCTATTCAGAATTCTAACATTCCACGCTCCGACTCGTAGAATGTGTCTATCCATTCTGATAACTTCACAAACGATTGGAATTACAGAACTATATGTACACTGTGACTGAAAGAATTCAGTACGGTGTGAAGCCACACGTTCTGCAATCGATGCCTGTACATGTCGTGACAAGGAATCAAAGACAGCCTCGATATGTTACCGGGGAACACATTGCGATGCTGTTGGCTGGCGCGTACAGAAAACATCTACAGTGGTTGCAGGAGGACCAGAACGAACAATCTGCCGACCGACCAAATCCGAGACATCTTCGATGGGTGAGACGTCAGGCAAACGTGCAGGCCGTGGAAGAAATGGTACCGGTCGTTCTTCAAAGAGGATTTGTACACTCGTCGCCAAATGTGATCGGGCATTTTCTTGCTGAAATGTGGCATGTGAAACTGCTAGCAGGAAGGTCAGTGCCTGGGGCTATAAAACATCCTTGAAATGGAGTTTGTTTTCAATAATTAGGAGGTAATATGTTATAGCCAATCGCGTCCCAAACTATCACTCTTGGCATTTGTCCGCTACGCCGCTCAGCAATGCAGACTGCCCGATTACGTTCACCAAAGTAGCGTCTGACACGTTCGGGGCCATCACTGCAGGACCGTAGGACTTGTCCGAAAACACCAAATTTTGCCACTCAGCAAGCAGTTAAAATCCATATTGCTGTCTGAGACCTTGGTGGTTTCTGACCAATGGAAGCCGACGCAATGGCATACGATGTGACCAGTCCAGTCCAGAAGTGATACTTATCCGGGATGGTGCATACCTGTTGTGGAATGTTTTTCAGATACTGCTAATTATTGAATACTGGAACTTCCGGCAACTGTTAATCTATACATATATTATGCAAGTCTGTCATGTGTGACGTCACCTGTACGTCATGACGTCACTCTTTCACGTCGCGCAATTACATCGCACTTTACGCCATTGTTCTTGATTATGCATGTTAATTAATAACATTTCTAAGCATCCGCGAATAAATAAAACTTACAGAACGCTGAAAAAAGTGTGTATTGCGTTTATATCGTCTTATCAATCATTAGATGCTTATATTTACGTATTATTCTTTTCATAAATAGAAGTATTACTTAAAGTATTCCTTAAAGTCTTTTTCCATAAATATATAAGATAAAAGTTTTAATTTTCGAACGTCAATGTTAGTGAAAACCTTGATTAGATTGTTACTTAGCATGGGTTAGAATTACAACTGGCATTTGACGCTACAGCATAGGGCGTGAATAATTTAGTTTATTTCAAAATAATTTAAACTATGCCCTATTACTGAAATGATTAAATCGTTTGAACGGAAACAGTTGCAAACTGATCGGGAACTGTGCGGCCTACACTACAATTAAAACAAATATTACCTGGAAGAATGTAAGTTTATAAGATTTATTTTAATCTTCTTTGTTTTCACTGAGTAACATTACTGAGGCTATTATTTCCGCAACATGTAACTATGTCAGGGTTGTTGCGAAATACTGGGACTCATTAAGGAATTGTCGTTTCGTCTGAAAACTGTTGCACACGTTCGTTGGGTGATATTATTTAATATATGTTACTCTTAGAGTTGTAAAATATATCCATCCTTACAAACTTCACTCAAAAAGAGCCGTAACGATAAGCGGAAATCTACTGGGAGAAGGAAAACGTTTCTTCGACTATATTATGTTTCTAATACACCCATCAAGATAGTATATAATGCACAAACATCAAGCAAAAAAAAATCTGTCATAACGTTACACACTAAGCGATTAGAGTACGCCATTTGTTATGGTAAGGGACCTCCAGAGATAATAATATTACGTGCAACAAAATGCATCAATGACCAAAAACCAAGTTTATAATTAAAACAAAGTCATATAAGATACAAAAGGATCCTATCCACAGGCACTGATAATGATTCTTTTCGAAAATGAGTTAAAATGTTTAATAAATCCAAAATTCTAGCGAATTATACTTTAATAATAAGAACCATCACCATTTTGCTACAGGTTGCGTTTCAACTCTAAAAACTAAATTACTTCGTTCGCTAATGGTTCAAATTTGTTGAAGTTTTTTTGTGTGTAATTTATTCCATATTTATATTTTTGATGGCTGTGATAGCTACATATTCCAGAATAATATCATTCAAAGAACGTGTGCAAGATCATTATACTTCGCTATATAGCTTCTCCCAGTCGCTCACTTTACGGCGCTTTTTGAGTGAAGTTTGTGAGGTATGTATATATTTTACAGCTTTAAGAGCAACGCACATTGTAAAATGTAATGAATTGAACGTGTGTAACAATTTTCAGATCAAAAGGACAATTATTACTTTATGAATACCAGAGCCCAAATTTATAAAGCGATGAATTATTGCCACTAAAATGCGATACAGTACATGTATTAACATGTGTGAGATTGAAGTATTGATTTTCTGGTGGCAAGTTTAGAGTAGTATGTTGTTAGGTTGAAATACAACCTGGACCCGGATGGAAACGGAAACTTTTTGTTACAGCGAAAGGCACGAGGAATTACATTGAATTATATTTTATTAAAATTCTATTTAATTATGCAATTGCTAAGAAATTAATTGTCAGAATACTTAAAGAAAAGTATGTATTTCCTTTAAATTGGCATATTAATTATCAGGGTTTATTTTGTTTACTGAAATTGTTTTAATGAAAGAAGTTCCAAATTGATCGCGATATATGTGGCCTAAACCACAATTAAATATTACCTGGCATAGCGTAAGTTGTTAAGATTTATTTTAGCATCCTTCGTTTTCACTGGAGTCATTATTTCAGTCGTTAAAACATCGATCTTCATCACAGGTAATAAGAAAGAAAGGTGTCAGAATCTGTGATGATTTGGGATCACGTTTATATCGCGATGCATGGTGACTCTAACATGCTATAGAGAGAATGTATTACTTCGCGTGTGATTGAAGATTTGCTTTTCTAGCGGCAATATTTGTGGAGTTGGGGTTAGGCTGAAATGCATCCTGGACAAAGTTGACAACTGAAGCTTTTTTTACAGCACGAGCGATGATAAATAACTATGAGTTTCATTTTATAACAATTCTATTTAGTTAAGCAACTGCCGAGAAAAAAATTACCATAACACACCGTTTATCCCGTCATTTTCTACGGGCTTTGGGGCTAGTTTAAAAGTAATCTATAATATGTGTATCAGTAATAAAACCGTAGACAAATTTTAGTATTAGTTCACTTCAGCATGATTGCGCATTTAGTAATTTACTTCCATATTTTCGTTCACTGTAATTTTGGTTACCGAAGCAATAAATAAGAAGGATACTTGTATTATTGGTATTATAATGCTACCCAATTGAGCAACATAACTGAAGGACTGTGCAGAAGCCCACCCCATAGGCTCATGTGATTTCTTGAGTGATGTTGAGAACCATCGTTCAACCTCAAATTTCCTGACTCCTCTGGCTTTGCAATTCGTCGACAGTTAGGTCATTAGAGACTAGATAGCACTGAGGGAAAAGAACAAAAAGGAATTAGGCTAAGGCTCTTCGAAGAAATCATTCCAACTTTCGCCTCGATTAATTTTGGAAAACCATGTAAAACCGAAATCTGGATGGATGGACGGGGATTCGAACCTGCGTACTCCCGACTGCAAGACCAGAGTGTTACTGTTTATACATCATGCTCGGTTTCTGCTGTAGATTCATATATATCACTCTTCAATGTATTTTTTTCTAACAATACTCTCCGACTTACACATGATTCGAGACTGCTAGACGACTGAATATGAGGTAAAACTATATTTTATCTTCTAGATTGGTTTTCGTTCGTTCGTATCAGTGATCTGAGAATAAATCAAAGAAAATTTGAATCTAAAATCTCTGTAAGAAGTTGTTTGTTTAGCCTAAAAAGAAAAAATCGTTCAGTTAGAAAAAGTAATGTTATGACAAAAAAAAAATAAATGGAAATATAAGCATAATAAAGAATTAAATTTCGAAACTGAAAAACTTTTTAATAGTATTAGAAAACAGAGGTTTGCCTTTAATGAGCACTTGGTGTGAATGAATCCAGAAGAATAAAGCAACGATTATTTTGATTAAAAACTCAAAACTCAAATTCTTCGTTTTACTGAGTTAAAAAGACACAAATAGAAAGTAATGAAACTAAGAAAAATTGTTTGCATAAGGAAAATCAAAGATGTTGAGAACAGAGTAAGTGAAAGGAATGCTTCAATTTATTTCACATGGTCTGTAGTTGGTCTAAATAGAAAATGAGAAGAAAATCGTGATATATGGCGTTCCCAGTGCTGGGCATGGGCATTTTCATCTACAATTAAAACTTCAATAAAGTGTTATATTTGCAGACGGGATGGTTATATATTGCTTTTACTGTTGTTCACAAGGCACTAGGAGTCACTTGAGAGCAACTCTAAACATTTGAAAGAACTGTATGTAAACACACCTACACCGAGAGTGGTGGTGTAACGGTTAGCGTTCTGGCCTCGCATTCGGGAGGATGGCGGTTTGAATCCCCGTCCGGACAACTAGATTTGGGTTTTCCACGGTTTTCCCCAATCACCCCAGATAAATGCCGGGATGCTTCCTTAAAAAGGCCATGGCCGAATTCCTTCCCATTCCTTGCTCCCCATCCTTACCCGTCTCTAAAGACCTCGCTGTTAAGAGACGTTAATCAGTTTAATAAAATGTATCTAAACACATATTTTTTTTATTTTTGCTTATGGCTTTACTCCTCGTTGACGTCATTAGATGACGGAAAGGACGAGAGAAAAAGGGGGGGAGAAGAGAGGGAAAACAATGAGAACGAATTCGGCCATGGCCTTTTGAAGGATGTATTCTTAAAGTCACCTGAGTGATTTCGGTAAACAATGGAAAACCGAAATATGGGTGGTCAGAAGGGGATTCGAACGCGCCTCTAGAATGACGACCCCAAATATTATCGCTGAATCACTGGACACGGTTTATATTGAGAAGGTGACGTGCGGTCTTTTAACGGGAAGACTCTCAACAGAGCCACGATTGAGCCCAAGAAATACTGTTTTCGTTTTTAATGAAACTGCTCGATTTTTAGGCATCTTTTTTCAGGTGGCTGCATCGGCTGTAAGATATCATGCCCAGGACGATAAAGTCTTTGAAAATTTTAAAACTTTTTTTGGCAGAATGCATGGAGGACTGAAGATGCTAATCGATCATATATATCACGATTTTTAGATTGTTTGAACGGTCAAATGCAAACTGCGTTTTATTCAGTGCGGGTCAATATCCAAAAGCACACGGCAGTGTACAGTATGCAGGAACTCGGCTGATGCCACTGCGAGGTTCCACTACATATTACTTCGTATCTGTTGGCACAAAGACTCCAATGTTTCAGTAGGCGTTATTCTTAGGGCTTAGTAGTAATGTCGCAGTAGTATAAGGATGCATGGTTGCATGTGTACAGAGTGAGTGTGATGGATGACGCTCTGTTCTCGCATTCGGGAAGAAGCTGATTCAATTCTCCGTCTGGTCCTAGATTTCAGTATTCCGAGGTTTCCACAAATCACTACAGGCGAATGCCAGAATAGTTTTTTACAAAGCGCTGTGGCCGAATTCTTTCCCTTTCCTTGCCCTAAGATCTTTCCCGTCTCTAATGACGTCAACGTTGACCAGGTGTAAAGCAAAAAAAAAATATAAAAAAATGAACCTGTACATATTTTTTTAATTGCTTTGACTACACTAATTTGTAGATCGCAGATTTGTCAAATAGTTTGGTCTCAATATCTGTATGTCTTTAAGAGCACATTTATGTTCTCTTACGTGAGAAGTGGACGTTAGAATTAATAATGCAGTCTGCCAGTAAACAGCATGTAATTACTGCTCTCACAGCTAATAACTGTTATTAAAGCTTGCGAGATTCATGCTACTACACTCGATTGCTGTAATTACATGTTCTGCCACGGAAGGGACAAAGAAAATCTGAATAGTCGTTGTAAGGACCTGTTTTACCGAGAAGTGTGAACTAACAGGGAATTCAAAATGTAACAAGCTCTGATTAAACCACTACTTTACACTATGCATGTTATGATACGTTCATCAGTTCGCAAAGGTCTTTCTTTCTTTGGGATTTACTGTTTGTTTACTTATTTATTATTTATTTATTTCCATTTCCATTTATATTTGACCCAGCATCTAGAGGCTAAACTGGGCCGCTAATCTTCCCTTAAGACCATGTTTTTTTTTTTTTTTTTTTTTTTTTTTTTTTTTTTTTTTTTTTTTTAAATATGTTAATTCTATTAATGTAAATAATTCCATAAATGCGGTAGCAACTAAAACAGGAAAAAGTTACAGTTGAATATCTAATCCTAATAAATCAGCAATACAAAACTACAATAAACAACACTAAAAAAAAGACCGGAAAAGTGAAATGTACTCCTAATCCTACTCATTGAACTAGGTACTAATAGTTCTTTGACTGTCCAACTTGTAAATGAAATCTCATTATTATCCTCACATCCAGGTGGCTGGTCGAAGGGTGAGTGTGTGACGTGAGACCATAGCTCTCACTCCTGGTATCGACTGCGGCGGAGACCCCAGCTCTTCAGGAAGCTGCCCTCCTGGAATACATGAAGTACTCCAGCAGTCACTCAGAAGCGAGATTCCTCTGGAAAACTCAGAGGTGACTACAGCAGGTCATGATGGATGTCTACGTCGGTTTCCGCCCTCAGCTTTCTTCCGCTCCAGATATTTATGCTTTTCAATTTGAGAGGCTATTTCCGCACTTTCATTTAGAAAGTGCCATAGTCTCTCTGAACGCAGTATATCAAAAATCCTCAGACCCTGTAGCTGTTGTTGCTGAGTGATTCTCATCTCTGCTGTTGTTCTGCATTCCCACACCACGTGCTCTGGTGTGCTTTCCTCACCACACTCGCAGTTACTAGTTGGTGTAAGTCCACGTTTGTTTAAGTAGCTTCTGTATCGTCCATGGCCGGTTATGTATTGGATTAGCACTGGAGAAGGTTGTAGGAATTTCATGCTGATTCGATCAGCTACAGATGGAAACATGTCGTACGTTCTACGACCTGTTTCACTAGTGTCCCAATCATTTTTCCATTCCTCAATCAGTTCATTCCACAATTCCTTTTTTGTGCATACTTCTTTTCCAACTATTTCCACCACCTTGTCCATCCTGTTCTTTCTCAGCCAATACATTGCTCCTCGTCTCCTCACTCCAGGGGCAGTACACCTGCTGCTACTGCTAGAGCTGCTGTTGAAGTTGTGCGATATGCACCGGTAAGCCTGATGAGTATCTTTCGTTGAAGCCTCCGGATTTTCTCACTCGGCTTAACCTTTGTGAGGTGCTTGGCCCAAACGCTCGCAGCGTAGCCGACAATGGATGCAAGTATCACGTTATTGTATGCTGTCATTGCCAGGGCAGGGATTTGAAACTGTCTGTGACCTATACTTATGATTCCATTCATAGCTCGTGAAGTTCTTCCGCAGACCTCCTCCAAGTGAGCTCGAAAGTTAAGACTCTCATCCAGCCATAGGCCCAAGTATCTGCTTACGGGACTCTGTCGTATTTTCGCATTACCTACCCTTATAGTAGGATTTCGTTTAAGTTTTTTCTCTTTTGAAAATAACACATAGTTTGTCTTATTTAGAGCGAGTTTCAATTTCACTTCTCTCAGCCTGTAGTACAGCCGCTTTAGACAGCGGATTTTCCGGAGTCTTGCAAGCAATGCTGGCCACCACAAGTCGAAAGCCCCCGAAATGTCAACAAGAACTCCCACCACATATTTCTTTTCTGATCTTTCGACTATCTCTATGGCTCGGTTTATTGCATCCTCAGTCGATGTTTTGTCCTGAAACCATACTGATTGGGATTCATACCAATGGATGTTCTAAAGTCCTGAAGTTTTCGACACATTACTTTTTTCTGCACCTTTCCCATCACGTTTAGTAGGCAGATGTTGATGTCGACGTCAATAGAGAAAGGTGGGGATTGGGGATAGAAAGATTTCGACCATTTTCTGCTGAAAGAACCATTATCGTACTTGCCTGGAGTGATTTCAGGAAATAATGGTAAAACGAAATCTGGATTGTCACTAGGTTCGGTAATTTCCGAGAAATTTTGACTG
Source organism: Vandiemenella viatica (assembly GCA_031002005.1). Classification (NCBI taxonomy): domain Eukaryota; kingdom Metazoa; phylum Arthropoda; class Insecta; order Orthoptera; family Morabidae; genus Vandiemenella; species Vandiemenella viatica. The sequence goes on along the minus strand of JARYHS010009186.1, from coordinate 104,591,988 downwards.
TGAATTTTCTTCTACGCTGATTAATATAACGACTACTAACTTGATCAAAAAAGTAATGCATCAAGAAAACGCAGCCGGACCTGGCAGTGCAGTGGGTGGTAGCACTCTGCACTCGCGTAGTAAGGGTCGCCAGTTCGATCTCGGACATGGCTGGTTTTAATTAAATGTTGTTCTCGTCTTGTGCTGTCCTCACTGAAGTAACCCGCAATTAAATGATCAAAGCTTAATACAATAGTTAAAACAGTATGAATATAAACTGGAGCTGGTTAAATTGTCGCAGATACCAAAGGCCATTAAAAAATGCAAGAAATGTACTCTTAATGACTTTTTGAAAGTTGATACAGCAATGATCCTATGACCCCAAAAGAATTTGTAAGATGGATATTCCGAAAAGTTATCGTTTGCGGCTACGAGTAAATAATAATCAATGGCAGTAACAAAATAACTTTTCAGTCCATCTTTCTATAAACACATAACACTATATATATTAAAAACAGAAATACAGAACTCCACACGTTCGGGGTCATTTTCGGAATACTCAGATGTAGTAATCTATGTTCCAAGTTTTTTGACTACGAAGATTAGTGTAAGATACCAACCTCAGAAGTGTAGTAAGTTTTTGCAAAATTTCAGAATAAACTAAGAAAATATGAAACTTTACAGACGTTGGTACTTAAAAAGCACCTCGTTTATTGCTATCGAACCTTTACGTCGGTACAGCAAGCGTTACTACGTCAGAAAGCTGGAACGAGTTTTGAACACGTTCATATGATACAGTTCAAAGATTTAATAAGACTGCACTTCAAATTTTAGAGACGTGCTACTTTAATGTTATCTTTAGGCAATAATCTTAGAGGAACGTATCTGGGGAATAGAGCGGATGCTTGGAAATTTCTTTATAGTTTCTGCCCAACTAAGGCCACTGTGTTCTGACTACTTAGCACAGCATCATATTAGCCACCAAGGTGAATGTTATCCGTGGAATTCGGCCAGTTCAAGTCGAAAACAAAATTTTTAGATCACAAAAATTCATGCCCGCACCTTTGGCTCTATTGGCTGCGGCGCGGTGATGGTGTCCGGCGTTGACACGGAGTTAGCTGGTTCGTTTCCCGATGGTGGAAAATTTTTTAATCATTAGGAAACATCTAAAAACTACATAACTCTATTTCAAACTTCTGTGAAGCCCCTCCCCCCCCCCCACGTTGCCCTACGTCGCTTATGCCTCTACCCCCTCCCTCCCCCGCGTGGCACGTAGCTTTTTTTCCTATTGATTCCAGAAGATATTCTGTAGCGCTTTCACTTGTCACACTATCGTAAGTTACATCCGGAGATAATTAAATGACAGAAATAAATATTTACTTGCTGTTGTATATTCTGTACCTTATTTTAACTGTGTCAAGCAAAATTAATGAAAAGCTACGTGTCTTGGCTCGGAAACTCCCCTTTCCCCCACGTAGCCTTCTACTCGATCCCCCCTCCCCTAGACCGAGTCACGTAGTTTATGGAAGCTCCCTTAGGACTTGGCCAGCAGGGTAGGAGAGATGGTGGGGCACAATTTCTAATCACCAGATTGTTCGGCAAAGCCCTGGGCTAAAATCCGAACCTCTCCGCAGTGTGTTAGAATTGAGGGCATACGATAGATACTCTCGATGGTGGGTAGTCCGTTGGATGTAGATGTTAATTTTGGCTGGTATCTTTCGGAAAAGTACGTCTGAATGGGCCGGCTCCAGGTTTGACATTCTACATTCTTTCAGCTTTCATCCACAAAAAAAAAACACTTTTCACTGAACACTCCTCACTATCACAATCCCCTGGGGAAGGCATTAGGGAAACCAACCCAGTTCATCTTCACAGACGTTCCAATGAAGAGACAAATATGCCCCATGGAGACCACCTACGACCGGACACGGGCAAAGCGTTCATGCAAGAAGAAAAATTCCTTTAAGTATGACGATTTTATCTTGGAACTATTAAGATTATTCTCAGTTGTCAAAATGATTACGCCATTTTCTGATTTCGCAGAATATTAAGGTCCATGATAACGAACCGTTAATGACTGGAAAAAGTTCGTTCACTAAAGTAAATATGTTTATAAATTTGTAGCTATATTATAAAGGTCACACCTTACTCGTAGTATGATGCTGTTCGGTTACTGGCGATCTTCTATGCATATGGTCATTACACAATACGCATTCGGTTGTTACAGTAGATTTATTAATACTTCTGTAAACTTTGGTACAAAAACTAGTAAATGATTGAGTGAAAAAATCAAAAGTGGGAAGGAAATTCCTCTGTTTGCGGAATAATATAGTTGCCAACGATTGTTATTTATTTACTCGGTTTAAATACTGTAAGGACCTTACATAATCAAATAAGCTACTTGAAAGGCTAGTCACGGAAGATGTATCTTGTTCGTAAATCATCATCGCCATCAACAGTTTCTAGCTCTGTTTTGTACATAATTCTCTCATTTTCATCTTTTTCCCCCCAACCTCTCCGTCCTCACGTTGTTCCAGTGCTCTCTTTCGGCTATTTGTCCTTGGATCTTGTTCTGGGCCGTTTACCTCGTATCTTTGAGAATTTTCGTCGGTTTTCTCTGCTGCTCCATTCTCTTAACTTGTTCATAACTTTTTATCCTGCTCTTCAATATCTTCTTCGTAAATAAAATTTTTGTTTTTAAAATAACTTATTTTTATGGTTTTGGCTAAATATGAACGATTATCGGTTTAATAGAAGGAGACATTCGTAAACATTAAATTAAAATTTGTTTTATTGGAACTAGTATCTATAAGTCAGGTTTATATATCAGTCTGTAGAATTAAATGAGAGTGTACCATGAAAAGATACTGAAAAGTGATTGCGTAGTGACAGAGAAATTAAATTTTCAAAATGTTCGCACATACTGCATTTCCATATTATGATATACAGCTTCGCTAGAAACAGTGATGTATGAAAACCGAAGCAATGAAACTATAGGTGAAGCTATCTTATTTATTGAAATAAATACACATAAAGGGCACGTTGAAGAAGCCCAGATGTTCCTGTATATTCTGGATTCGTTATTTCACTATGGTAAATTTATACTAATGGAGAAAAACGATTGTTACCATCTGTAGTCGAACCTTCCAACGATTTTCTTTATTGTATTTGTGGTCTATACGACAGTGTTCGGTGACTAATACACAGAACCTCTGAAAAAATAATAGCAGAATTTCGACATCTTTCTCGATGTACAGTATGGCCGCGGTGGAAATGATTAAGAGAAAATGCTGAATGCAGCATGTTTTGTACCCTCATAGATATTGCTCTAACCAATCGGAGATACAAGGACCCCGAGAGTATGAAGCGTGTTTTAGTTTTTTTCACTTTGCAGACGTAATAATAATTTCATGTGGTATTAATGATCTAACGACAGTGAGTGCCGTTAACAACGAATATAATCCAGTAATCCTACCAGGTAACGGGGACCTACAGTTTAACGTGGAATCTGAACCTTTGAAGCGCGCTGCCTTTCGTTTGAGTAGTGATTTACAGGGATCGTTTTATGCCACATAATGCATGTTACCAACTTTTTTTTTTTTTTTTTTTAAACTGCTTTACGTCTCTTTTTAACATCAAGGTCTTTAGAGACGGGAAAGGATGGGAGGCAAGGATGGGGGCAAGGAATGGGAAGGAATTCGGCCATGGCCTTTTTGAAGGAAGCATCCCGGCATTTGCCTGGAGTGATTTAGGGAAACCATGGAAAACCCAAATCTGGATGCCCGGACGGGGATTCGAACCGCCATCCTCCCGAATGGGAGGCGAGAACGCTAACCGTTACACCGCCCCGCTCGGTATGTTACCAACTAACAATCTAGTTTATTGCGAACATTTTCGTAGTCACTGTACATATTATCTTCACGGAGAACAGAGATAATACTTAACAATCGTACTCGTTAGCTCATAGAGCTCGTTAAATCTAACAAAACATTATGATGAATTGAAAGGTGTACGTACAATCCCTGTTCGAAAACGTTCATTCTACTGTTTCAGTTTTACGGTCGCATTTGTATATTTTGTCGTTCATATCAGTATGCCCATAACACTGATACTGATGCCGTTCTAATCCTATTACGTTGCAGGTGAAAAATGAATGTGTTTTAATTACTTTTGACTAAAAAGGAAGACCATCTCTTAAGAGCTATATAGAATTTGTACCTTCTATGCTATGAAATTTTGGATTTAAAATCTAATTTCAGAAAACTAATACATTAGACAACAGTTACTACCGTCAGATATGAAATAAAGACAAACACAACTTCTCACGATTTCAATTTTATTTTTGTTAGGTCGCCTCCGTTATTACGTATATTAAAAATGTGAAGTCAATACAGACAGATTTCGGTTTGTGTATGGCAGAATAAAGAAAAACTTGAAGAAAAAAAATCGAAAAGAAACTGAAGTTTCATAAATCAATGACAAAAGAAGTAAACATATCATAGTGAAGCATGCGTGATTTTGAAGAAATGACGATATCATTACTGTTGTGGATTCATAAAATAAAATAGAAAACGCTGAAGCAACTACCTGCAACGAAGATTTAATCTCCAGCCAGTCACTCAAACATACAATAAACTAAATTGACTACGTAATATAGAGCGGCGGTGAAGCGATGAGAATTGGAATCAGTCATGTGATGATGAAGATATAATATCCGTGAAGAAAATTATGTACATACTACTTGCATCTCAGTGTTTCCGACATTTAAAAAAAAAAAATTACTGTCTGGAAACCCAAATAAACGAAAGACGCATTTACTCATGCAGTAATGGGTGAGTGCGTTAAAAAGCAGTTTTTTGTTCATGAGGCGAAATTCCGAACTGCGGCGTTTTGATAAATGGAGCGCTGCGGACGCTGAGCTCTGCAGACAGGAGAGTTATCTTTGTGCCTGTCATACTGACTCTGTTAGAATGTAACACCGCCTGTGAGCTGTGGCGGCCTGGATTTTTCCGATTAACGCTACTCAGCAGCGGTGTCATTCAACGTTTCACCAGCCACACGCAGTAAATAAGGACGTTGGTCAGCGCTTCACACACCAGTAGACTTACTTATACACAGCTTGTTTCATATGCTAAACTATTCTAACGTAAATATGGAATATTTTCACTTGTGATGTCAGTTACAGGATACGTCTGTGGTGGTTGTCCTATTTTATAAAATGCGTTGAGCTTGGAGTCAGATCACCTCAATACATCGGCCATCTTCGGCGAGTGTCGATAATGCTCGCATGGTGTTTAGTTACATTGCCTTCCACCACAGCGCTGCTTGGCTAAACAATAAATTTAAATAAATACTGTCTTGATTTTATTAACGTTTATAATGTAAAAAGGAAATATAAGTTTCAATAAACAACTGAATTTGAATTTATTTGCACTTACATTGTGTAAGTGAAATGTAACTGCGATGCTAGTTAAAGATAATAGTCTGTTGTGTACCAGAGATAAAGGTTATAGTGCAAGGCAGAGATATAAAGAAATAATAATCTGACGTTCGTTAAAATTAAATGCTTACGCTATATTCTCTGCAGCAGTTACTGAAACCAAATAATAACGTAACCTAAAATCTTATATACATATTATTATATACTATTTATTCATCATTATTGCCCTTGAGGACAGTGTTTAAACTCAAATTATTCATGATTATTCAGTTTTTGTTTGTATTTGACTTCTTCCTCTTCTCTTCCCTAAATCTCTTCATACGCTCACTGTGTTCCTGTTTCCTTTGTTCAGTCCATTTTGTTCCTGTTTTCTTCTGTATTTTAAATTTTGTGTTCATAATTATGTTCTTGATTTGTCCCCTTTCCCGTTTAATTCCCTTGCTGATCCCTGCATGATTCAAATCCTCTTCTATTTCCTTGAACCAATTGGTTTTCCTGAGTGAATCATTTACCACATCAAAGATCCTCTTTGTGAGTCTAGTGCTGTTAATTCGCTCTAAATGTCCATAGAATTGTAATCTACGTCTTCTGATCATGCCTGTCAATCTATCTGTATGTTCGTATAGTTCTTTCGTTGGTGTTTTCATCCATATGCCGTCTTTATATACTGCTCCAAAAAAATTTCTAAGTATTTTGCGTTCATCTTTTTCCGCTTCTGCGATGCCTGAAGCCCCAATCGTGGTTGTTTCTGATGCATATAATGCATCTGGCAGTATCACTGTTTTGAAATGTCTGAGTTTGGCCTGTCTTGATATAATATAACCATGTGAGTCTGTAAACCTTCTGAAGCTTATTTGATCTTTTCGAATTTGATAGCTTGTTTGATCCTCCTACTTGTATGTATTCTCCTAGATATTTTAATTTCTCGACTCTTTTTATGTTTCCAAATTTTGTGTGTATTGTTTGTACTTTGTTGTTTTGTTTCTCCATGTACTGCGTTTTATCATACGAAATTTATAGCCTTGTTTTGGCTGCAACTTGACGTAGTTGTTCCAATGCATCTTGCCCTTCCTGCCTATTGTTGCGGAGAATTGCCAGGTCTTCCGCAAATGCCAGGCATCTTACTGATTGTTTTGGTATGTCGTGCTCTTCCTAGCTTTATACCTTTGACCTGTTTTTCCCATTGTTTTATAACTTTGTCTAATACCATGTTATATATACATATATAAAACAAACAGGAAATTTTATTAAAATTCAGAGAAAGTTTACATGTAACGTAAGTATTCACGAAAAATATCAATCAAATTAATGATATTTATGAGTATTCCTTATTGAAATTACGCTTTACTTAAAAACTTTTCATAACAACAAAAACTTTCGTCAAATAAAATCAAATGGTGTTGTTTAAAAACAAGCTTACCAAATACTCCGAAAATCTAATCAGACAATATCACGAAAAACATGAGTAAAAAAGATAGTAATTAATCGTTATTCCGTTATCCTTAGAAACTCTTCCAGAACAAATTCCCACTATCACCACAGGTGATGTCCGTCATTTTTTGATGGACGTTTAAACTAGTTAATTAATAAGCATAAATAGATACAACCAAAGTAGTGAAAATAATAAAATAAAACCACAGAAGCCAAACTGATAGTAAAAACAACAAAAAATTCAAACTATTTTCAGTCAAACGAGATACCGGATCTTGTTCAAACATTAATCTAGCTTATGAAATTTTTCACCAATCTAAACCATTATAAATCTCTAACCGAGATGCGAGTGTCTGAGTGTTTGAAATGGCATTACACAGAATCTAACGCAGCAACGTGGAGGATGCTTTCAAATTTTTAGAGCTTATGGTCCGGATTACAAACTGCAAAAATACCTTGTAACTAAAGTGAACCGACGAACGGAACAAGAAATTAAAATTATTTTGAGATGGTACAAATGTGAGCCACGGATTAGTCTGCATTTCTTGCAAGAAACACTAACATAAATCACGCTACTACTCCGTGCAGTCTGTTTTAGTTTTTGATTTCGGTTATTTAGTTCTTCAGTTTTGCATATTAAAATAAACGGAATGCGTAAATCAAACGTAATGACTCTTAAAACGAATAGGTCGTTTGGGAATGTTTATCATCAATTCGCATTTTACCAACACCAAAGAAACTCCTACTTCTTACCCGGTACTGTCACATTTACTTATTGCTTTTTACGGGTATCAAATTCACTACTCTTTACATATTAAACAAAGAAATTTAGGACATATTTAACTATGTTTTCCGTTTAAAATCTGGAAAATTGATGCAACTGATAAAATAAGATTTCTGAAGTAAGAAATTTAATCCACGGTAATTTTTTTAATGTCGTATCTACTTAGATTCGGTGAGTTGTCAAGGAAAAGTCTTCAGTTAACAGCAATTAAAACAGTATTGCATTCAAGGTTTCTCGCCGTAATTTTGTTCTCAGTACATGGATCGCAATTTATGGGAAGTCAAAGTTTAATAAAAGTAAAATGGTGATTATATATCAACTAGTTCTGAAGCCCGTCAGAAATGACGAGTTGGTCGCAGTGGTTTGTATTTTATTTCTTTGCAGTTACCTAACTAAATAACACCCATAAACCTGATCTTGTGCTGTGCTTTTCCGGTTGTAGTTTATACCGCCTTAAAGTTGGAATCTCTTAGGTCCTATTGAGTTAATGACGACAGAAATACGAAACCAATTAAATTAAAAATTAACTAGGAATGCTAAAACCTTATGCTGCAACCGCGTAAACTATAAAACTAAATCCATCGTGTCTTATGGTTTAACAAAGAGTGTTAGTCATTTTGGTACAGGCGGGATTTCACACAGTCACAAACTTGGATATTATTGTGTGAACGGAGATAATATTGCTGTTAGAAAACAATAGAATCTATCTCATGGGCATTGATGCATTCACTGTATCTTTTTTTTTAATTGCTTAACGTCTCCTATAACAACTAGGTCTTTAGAGACGGGAAAGGATGGGGGGCAAGGAATGGGAAGGAATTCGGCCATGGCCTTTTGAAGGAAGCATCCCGGCATTCACCTGGAGTGATTTGGGGAAACCATGGAAAACCCAAATCTGGATGCCCGGACGGGGATTCGAACTGCCGTCCTCCCGAATGCGAGGCCAGAACGCTAGCCGTTACACCACCACGCTCGGTTTCACTATATCGCTGCTGAAACTTGACTCATAGTTAAATGCACCTGAAATAATTACATCAGTAATATAGTGTCAGTGAAAGCAGAGGAAATTAAAAATAGTTCTAATGTGATATCGCGTAAGTCTTCTTCCACGTACATTTCCATTTTAAGGCAGAAATAACGGGATTACTGGAGATCGCGATTCCGCCAGGAGTTGTCAACATAATACTGAAGTGGTCAAATGCAAGACGCCACTAGAAATTCTTTCCGAAGTACATTTAACGGTTTCATGCTGGTCCAGGCTGTATTGCAACCTAATTTATGCTTGAAAATAATGTTCCAGGCTGTATTACAACGGAATTACTGCTTGAAAATAATACGTCTTGCGACTGATTACAGCAGTATTCCAACGATATTACTGAATGTTGTTGTAGCGGAATCGCGATCTCCAGTAGACCCGAAATAACTGATCCAATCAACATATCGTGCAAATAAAACTTATATCCAAACAGAAAATAATTTTACTTTTTTAGAAGATACATATAACTGAATTTTTTGTTGTAGAACGTAAATAAATTTTTGTTTTATTACAATATTTATTACGGTATTACTGTAATTGTTGTTAAAGAATATTCTAAAGAGAGTTAAGTCGTGTGTAACTGCTAGCCTACTATATAATTTCTGTGTCTCCACTCCGTCCACAACCACTAATATGGACACTGAGATAGATATTGGCTAGACTTGGCCGATGACATTTGATGAGATGGGATACGAGGGGATGAAATTAAGAGACGTATTTTAATCTCTTAGCATTAATTAATTTTCCTTGTAATAGGATTTCGTTTTAAATTAAAAATATCAGTTTTCTTAAAAACATATCGTAAGACATTACAGTTGGAAATACTTGGAAAAGTTGATCTTTATGATTCAGCAAAGTCCTTCCTGTCGTTGCCATTTGTCAATCACTTCTGTCACGTTTTTCGATCATCTTTAAATATTTAGAAATTTATATTAGACATCAGACTTCAGGTTAAGTTAGAAGAGACATTAAAAATAGAAACATAGATTTTTTTACATGTTTTATCTGCTTTTTAAGTTGCATGCGTGTTCACTGTAGCTACGTCACACATTACTACGTATTATTTTTGTGTTATTTTTATGCATTTCCTTACAGTTAATTTTATCTATTTACTAAGCAGACAGATTTTTTTTTTTTTAAATTTTAGCTTCAATCGTGGTACAGGAAGCATATATCGCAATAAATGTGAAACTATTTTCTACCAAAAAAATCGTCTCGGGAATTTATCAGTTTTTAATTAATGTAGGACAGCCTTTCCCAACCTTTTTCAACGGCGAACATACTAGAGACTAGCTACCCCTTAATTACAATAATAATAATTTGAAGTTGATTATTCTAGAACTGTCATTTGGTAGTTCGATTGCATCTCACATATTGTGGCAAGAGTTCGCGTGTTCTCATGCCTCCTTTTATGTTTTCGTAATTATTGATTTTATTTTTATTTTGTCCGCGAACCCCGTATGATAGGTCCAGGGACCCCCGAGGGTCCACGAACCACAGGTTGGGAGACCCTGGTATAGGGGGTCGTTCACAACGTAACACAGTGAGCAATAAATGACGAAAATTTTCCCAGAAATGATTGTGAAGAACCAGCCTGTGAAATAGCAAATTTTAGGTAAGAAAGAAGCCGTATTCCACGCGGGCAATTATGTGGGGATGGTGGTATATTTCTCCTCACTGAAAGGAGCACCTAGTTTATGTAGAGTTTAATAATAACTTGAAACTGAAGAAGGTTTGATGTTGGGGTTTTGTGGAAATCTAAATAGACTTCGGCTGCACAGTTGCTACAGAAAACTTCGAGCTTTGAACTGTGACTACTTACATGACATATTACAAAACAAAGGAAAGAAAAATTACAACTTCATACAAAAGTTATGGTCTCTGTGCTTTATGAAACAATATTACTTTCTGATAAAAATTATTGTTTGTAAAATTGTAAAAATAAATGTTCATCAGATTTTTTAACCTCATAAAATGTTCTCATAAATTTTTCTTTACAACGTTTCTTAGTCATGTCTATTTCAAATAAGGCTAATTATATGATTTTTATTTTACGGGTGAAATAGAAAGCTAAATTAGTAATTATTTAAATGTAATTTTAAAAATATGGTTTAGCAAGATCATTTTCAATTTTTATTCTGATCGAGCAAAATTAGTTGACGATATTTTTTAAGCCGAACTACTGAAAACTTCTTTAACTTAAAAACCAGTAAACAAAATAGCTCATTTGGTTTTGTGCTCATTATCAAGCGTAGTTCTTTCTTATGGCTATCTGAAAGCGAAATTTCTCCACTTCACACTGAACATACAGCCCAAAAAGTTGAAAAAGTTTCGAGTGAATGGGTATTAATAACTCTGCATTGATAAATCTGTATGAGGGCCATGCCTGTATGTTTCTTTGAATCGGTAGCACGTAAGAACTATGGAATCTCAGTTTGGAAGATCATGGTCTAACTCAAAATATGCGGACGATCTTATTTATACACGGGACGGATCAAGAAATAAAATGTTATTAATAATCTTAACAAATGTTCGGTAAAATCTCGACAAGTCTTTGTTTACATCAACAGAAATAAAAATCTCGAGTATACCAAGGAAGTTTAGGATAAGACTTAAAATCTACTCAGTGACTTTCCAATTCTGATATTAGTTTACCACGAACAATTTGCGGGCACAATTTCTCGAAATTTGGACAATCCTCGCCAGCTATTGTACAGTTCATCAAAAATATCCTGGTGTGTTACTTGAAAAAAGAAAACGATCCTTTGGTTTTTAAAACATGTTTGTGATTTCGCGAAACTAAGATTTTTTTATGTATGTAGTAAATTTATTTTCTTTATTGTTTAAGAGATATTATTCGTGGTTTGAAATATTTCCATGGAATTTTCACTGGATGTTCCGTAAACCAATACAGTGCCACAGACAGTAATCAAAAAGACATTTTATATAGTGAGTAATGAACACTATTGTATGAAGTAAATGTTGCATTATTAATGTACATATAGTCACATTTATTACTGCGCATTTAATATATCATTGAATAGTGTTAATAGGTGAATTAAAGTAGCATAGTATTTCTCTGTTACCTTTATTCCCTACAAGATCAAGAGATCCTGATTTAAGGCATAGAAGTACAGGTAATATTCTCTGGTGGGATTGTTAGCCCCCTTAATATCTCAGCTTCGATGTTTGTCACAGAATGGATGCGAGCGCCTGCTCAGGGAAAATAAATGGGACTGGGATATACGACCCGCTTTCTCCTTTATAGTGGACGCGAAAGTAAATCTCGCAACCACTTTGTCAAAGCACTGGGAGGGAGATATATAGTAGATTATTCTCATTGACGTCGTGGCTGAGATAAATGATACAAAGTTTTCTTCCGCGGGAAACAAAGAAGAATTGCTTTTGCTGATGCAATTAAACTTTACCTCTTGGAATCGAGTTTACGGTCTGTAATGGTTCTGCATGTATTAACCGACTTTTTATTAAATTTTAACCTCTTAAACAAAGATGTAGTAAATCGTCAGCGTATTATGCCATAGACGTATAATAGTTTTATACTCACCAATAAAATTGGAAATTATGTAAAAGGGTGCAACTGTATGATCCAACAGCTTATATATTTGTCATCAATACTTTCCTACATTATTCCCTCAGAATAAAAAAAAAAAAAGGAAAAACACTTTAACACTAGGCGTAAGTTCTAAATCCGTCAGAAAAAGTGATGAATAAAATCTTAAATTTAACTCTAAAGCAATATTCATGGATGTAATTGATTTCAGGGATTTTATATGGCTCTTAAGTTGATTACTATGAAGGAAAGAGAAGAGAACCTGACAGCTTTAATATTAAGGAATAGAACATTCTTTCAGTAGAAAGTATTTACAGTATCAAAGTTGTTGGACACTAGAATATCGAATGGGGAACCACATTTTGAATCCACCTCTTTCTAAATGCTATATCAATAATATAATACGGAGCGTGGTGAGTAAGTGATAACGCTCAGGCATCTTATTCGCGAAATCGTGGGTTTGAATCCCCATCCGGCCATCCAGATTTCAATTTTCCATGGTTTCCCGAAATCATTCCAGGTGAATGTGCGGATGGTTTCCTTACAAGGCCATGGTCGAGTTCTTTTCCGTCCTTGCCACCCCATACCTCGCCTTTAATTGATTCGTCATGTGATAGTAAAATTAAGTTTCATTACCTGTACAGGTACAAAATTTTCATCGGGTTACTCCGAGTGGAGATGAGCATATTTTTTTAATTAAATGTAACTATTCTGCAATTTTGCTGTGAATTTAGTCAGAGAAATATATGGCTTTCTTCAGAGGACAACAGACGAAAATTACAGCAAAATTTTTGAAACGCTAGTTTTCAAAAAATCGACGCGGCTCCATTCTGAGGACAAAAAATTGTCAAGGACCGCCAATGATTGTAACTATGGAAATGTTTTTATTACGACTAGGTTCATTTATTCTACCTGCATTAAAAACAACCGACAATGTTTATTTCGAAGTTATTCACAATGACAATTAGCAGCTCTATTTACTGTCGAAAGAAGGTAATGTAATTTCTTAACTTTGAATACGCTTAGTATCATCTGCTGATCACTTATAGCAAACTCTTTCTAAGTAACGATTGCATTAGAAAAAAATAAGGAATTTTCTAGTCTAATGTAAATGAAGTTGCAGAAAATTACTTTATCAATCGTGGTTTTAACTATCTTGCTGTTAGCTTTATCAGACACTTTTGTCCATCCAAAATCCCATATAACCGCAGACATAATCCACGAGATTTCTTTTAAGCTTGTTCGAAAATGCGCATAAATCTTCATTTTTCATCTATATTAGAAAGATTCTCGAAGCAGATAGTCTTGTAACAGCAAATGTGGAGGATTAGTAGCCAGCGTCTTAAACAGCAGCAGCCCGTGAAACACCTGCTGGATTTGTTTCCTCAGAGCACAGGATCCCTTAGCCGATTGGGTCCAGTTATTTATGGGAGTTCGCTTTTCACCACCGTCGATCCTCCTCTCTGGCCGCGGAAAAGATACAATGCTCAAGGACGACCATAAACAATTCACAGTGGTGAGATCCGAGAGCACTATCGAAACAGGAGAGAAATTTCTGAAAAGTTTGTCCTACATGAAATATATTAAACAAAATGCTACAAACTGGTTGATGTGACTAATGAAACAAAACGACGAAACGTGACAGAAATCAGCATTACTTTTCAAAATATATAGATGATTTAGAACTGAAACTCTACTGAGTATATTAAAGACATGGGGTTTATAGGGTTTGATTTTGTTTCAAGCTAAAACAACAAAATTTATTATCTTGAAGATAAATAATGAATCCGTGAGCACTGAAGAAATAAAACCAAGAAACTTACAATTTCGATTATTGCACAACTTTGATAGAATGTGTTGTTCATTAATTATGCAGTTTGCTTTAGAACACAAGATTAACTGAAGTTGATATCTTTGGTGGTATTGCATGGAAAAACATAGAAATAATTATTTTTTCAGATTATGTTCTATTGGTCAGTTGTCTTCTACAGCTGCATGTTATTGCGGCTCGTTGTCATTGACACTCATGGTGTACACTGCATGATGAATCGTTTCTTCCCGACATCAAAGCGATGTTTCATCCTGCCTGAAAACCAAGACTTCCTTGTGTATTCTTTGACTCTAGAGGTCAGGTGTAGTTAATCCTTCAACCTGGCCCAAGCTATTCTCTTTGCTTCACCTAGGCCACCTTTTCCAACTCCGTTTCGGAAAATTTGATCTTATCAGTTAGTGGTGTGCTCATGCCGTCAGCCAAACACAAGAAATTTCTTCTTGAACATTTTCATCTCGAGGCGGAACCTATTCGAACGATAGTCGGAGACCTTGTTGTCTACTCTGCAATATCAGTGATTTGTATTTCCAGTGACAGTGGGGACCTGTTTGATGTACGCGTCATAAAGGATGATCTTTCAAATAGTACAACTGTTGCGCTCCAGTAGGTAGCTTACATGTTAAGTGAGATAATATTATTTTATACCTGTACAGTAAACGACGTGTATCCTGCAAACTTTATATAACCCTACAAGAAAAATGTAGTTCCAGGATGGCACTCATGCCCTTGGCTACGGCTGTGTCAAGGTTGTCACTGGATGGTCCTTTCAAATAACGCTCACTGCGGCTTAATTATCTCTTTAATAAACATATTACTGTAATCCGGCCACCAAGTGATTTTACCTTCCACCAAAGGATAATGATTAATACACCTCCTTAAATTGATTTACCGAGCGTGGTGGTGTAACGGATAGCGTTCTGGCCTCGCATTCGGGAGGACGGCGGGTCGAATCCCCGTCCGGGCATCCAGATTTGGGTTTTCCATGGTTTCCCAAATCACTCCAGGCAAATGCCGGGATGCTTCCTTAAAAAGGCCATGGCCGCATTCTTTCCCATTCCTTGCCCTCGTCCTTTCCCGTCTCTAAAGACCTCGTTGTTAAGAGACGTAAAGCAGTTTAAAAAAATGAAATTGATTTTGGAGTCAATAAAATTACAAAACCGTCGCATAACTTTTCATCTCACTTTTATTCCGTCGGTCTCTTCAGTAAAAAACACGGATAGGCATAAAACTTCGTCCAGAGATACTAAAGCACATCACAAAGCAATTCCATTGATTAAATTCACAAACAAAGACCGTAAAACTGTTGAGCAATCCTGACGATGACTTGCACACAACTACCAAAAACTTCTGACAACGACTGTTTCTGCCCGCGTTTGCTGCGAGCTTAAGTAAGCACCAGAGAAACATCCAGAACACAACAAAGAGTGCCGACAGACGTTTCTCGAGCGCTAACAATCCATTTGACAATATAAATCATACGAAAACAATTAGAACTAGTACACAATCACAATCATTACGGTAGGAAACGCTTTAATATGGAAATTAAAGCTATTTAAATAAATTTAAACATGAAATGGTGACATAAACTACTCCAAATAGCTGATAATCGTCTTCAAAACACCGTGGCTTATAATTACAAGCAGTTAATGAACATTTTAAACATCATGCTGTTTTTGATTGTATTACACATCATTTGCACAGAATCCTTGTACAAAAGCAATATTCATTCACATAAAAAATATAGAAATTCATATTTAATCACTTCCATGTCTCTATACGTTTGAATTCATAAAAATCTTGATCAGAGGGCGATTGTTTATACTTCATATAAAACTGTACTTATTGCACATTTAAGTTACCCATTAATATAATTCAATCTTCCAAACATCACACTGAAATTCACGCGAGTAGCTCTGTCAATCCTGTGTGTGTTGCAATGTAAAACACTTTTTTTACTTACGAGTATCAACAGCTTAGAGATACGTCATAAGAATAATGTCAAACCTAATCAGGCTATAGCATTATTTGCTTTCCTTAAAACACTTAACTTTGTCATATTAATGTGTAGTGTGTGTCGAGGTATTATTCATTTCAGCTATAATTGATTGCTGAAGTTTTATTATTTCCATCCTATTCATTTACACAACTCAAATTCATCAGTTCTCCCCTTTTATTCCACGCTGTCCATGATTCACAGCTGTATGATAAGGTTCTCCATA
Source organism: Vandiemenella viatica (assembly GCA_031002005.1). NCBI lineage: Eukaryota > Metazoa > Arthropoda > Insecta > Orthoptera > Morabidae > Vandiemenella > Vandiemenella viatica. Next base: position 104,575,697 of record JARYHS010009186.1, on the reverse strand, counting down.
CTTGTCTCTTTCTAAACTGAAGTTGCATAATATATCATATCAACGTTGTATTATTAGTAATGATTCTTTTGCCATATGTATTCTTTTTATCTCTAATACAAACTCCAATTTGCGTGCAGTAAACACTTTCTTGCTACTTATCTCTTTCATATTATATTTTCCTGCTTGTCATATTTTCTGTGACATTTCCTATCATAATCTTAGTTTATTATACCTTTGTTTATATTCCAACCTCTTCCATTCATTTTATAACCTTATTATCAGCTATTTAATCTGTTTACTTCCTTCATCCAGAACGAATATGTCATCATCAGCAATGCCGATGCATTCCAATTGTCTTCAAAAAATAATACAAAGTAAGTCTAATTTTCATTTACAGCTGCTTTTTGTTTAACGTATTAGATTTCTATCCTTGTGGCAATATCATCCAAATCAACAAGTTGACGCATTTTTATTTTTATCTCTTGGTACACTCCTTACTTGTCACTACGATGACAACTTGATTTAGTGTTTTCCTTACTTTTAGTGCTGAAAAATACCAAAACCAATTTCATATTATTTATGACTAACTTCTTCTCCCTCATCATTTACATTTTTTTTGGAATCCCTTTTTCATTTTCAAATATCTAAAGCATTTAAAGATACTGTTAGCAGTAGTAACATTATAATGATAAGGAAAGTGGCTACGATTTGATTTAGCAAACAGTTTCAATATTAACTCAGAGAGACCAAGAAATATCACAGTGTCCATTAGAGGCAGTGTATTTGAACTCGATGTAGCCGTTGTGATTCTTCTTTCAATTTATTCCCACTGTTGATTTGCTACAAATGAGTAATCCATTACTTATGACGACGTAGTGTAAACTAGTTGGAAGAAACTAAAATGAACGTAACCTTCCAAAATCACTGTAACAAATCTAATACGTGAATAATCAACGTTAGGTATTTTTATCTGGCATAAAAAATAATGGTTGAACGAAATGTGGTGACATTAAAGAGTATTACTATTACGTCAGCTAACTTCACGTAAATTGCACTCTGCAATGTATCATTAGCTTTTAGACGCTATCCGATGGTAAAACCTAATGATGAATCATTGCTATGTGGAAATAGAGTAGTAGAGTAGTATTTCAAATTTACCACACCATCAGGAACAGCTAATATACAGCTGCTAGGGCCTTGACATAAGAGGCGAAATTTCAACATACTGCGGTGTTTGAGTGTTTTCTCATTCAAGTGTTGTTACAGCTGTGTATTATTTTAAAATTATGATGATTATTCTACATCCATCCCATACTAGAGCTGTGTTACAAAACATACCAACCATTCCTTGTTTGACTTCAGTCTTGATTCAATCATTAATTATTATTTTTTTATTATTTTTTTTTTTTTTAGTTGGATAGAAAACAGTTCATGAAGCATCGCAGATATCTTTTCCATTCAGTGAGGTCATAAACCCAAAACCCAAGACTGATAGTTCTAAGCCGACTGATTATGATACCAACTGTTTCTTCCAATGAATTAAAGATTTTATTTAGAATGTGTCTAGTTATACAGAATACTGTAAAATACTTTATGGGAAGAAACCTTATTTTATGAAAAACGTACTTTCAAAAGCTATAAATGTCTTTTCCTACATGATTATGCTAAGTAATGTTCTGATTTAAGACTTACTTGAGCACGTACCGGGTATTTTATGGATACTCATAACTGAATTACAATAAATCATAACGTCGGCGAGTTCATAATAGTTCTTCTAAATGTTTCGTGTGTTTACAATTCCACATTTACTATAAACATTTTCTCGCGATCTTTGGACTGAAGAAGTCTTATAACATGCGTAGAGTTTAACAACTGGATCGTAAGTCCTATTAAGTCACACTTGGAGGTAATCTAGGTAACCATGTAGTGTTGATATAGGGATTTGCTAACAGATCGACACCAGTATTATAACGTTAATGGCAAAACCTCTATTAATCTAGATGTTGCTATAGGCATCACCTGACGAAGTTTCTTATGATATCTTATTTCCAGAATTTTTGTAAACAGTTTCGGAGACAACTATGATTGCAGTTTCAACGTGTTCGCTGATTATGTCGTTATTTGTAGGTAAGAAAAACTTTCTTCCATTTGTTTAGAAATTCAGCGTGTTATAAAGGCATGGCGTGATAAACGGTAAGTTCATATAATTTCAAACAGTTCAGAAGCACTGAGTATAATTGAGAAAAATACTCTAAATACTTCTTGACCAAATACAAATGACAGAAGTCTTAATCGGCGTTCTGTAGTAATGGCGTTTAATTAGCCGAATGAACATAGTTTAGTTTTATCACAATATTATGGTGATCAATACTGTCACCATCATACCGAGCGTGGTGGGTGAGTGGTTAACGCCCTGGCCTTGCATTTGGGAGGATGCGGGTTCAAATTCCGGTCCGGGAATCAATATTTTGGTTTCCCATGGTTTCCCCAAATCATTCGAGGTGAATGCCGGGATGCTTCCTACAAAAGGCCATGGTCGAATTCCTTCCCATTTCTTGTCCCCAGTCCTTTTCCTTATCTAATGGTCTCGGTGTCGACGAGGCGTAAAGCCATAAGTAAAAAAAAAAAAGTTACTATGTTCCATTGTGCTGAAAAACCGAAACTTTCTAGCAAAAAGCGTTTGCCGTTGAGTAGTAGGGCGTTTCAGTAGTCTACGCACAACACTCTACATCGCGCAGCATCAATAACTGGCGTACAAGTTTAATTGAATCGATAACCACAATCCTGATTGGCAAGAATAGACGCAAGGCGAATTTCAACTGATTTATTGAGAATACTGTCTAGGATGGGGAAGTAATACATTACTGTTGATGCTGAGCAAGACTCAGACACATTTGTAAGTAAGATAACCATACAGTTCGATAATCACATCGGAAGCTCCTATCTAGCAGTTCACAGGATTGAAAATTGGAGGCATCAGATATGTCGACTGTTCCTTTTTGTTTGGACCGCTCACCCCTATGCACCCCAACATCTGAGTGCGGACCAACAATTCCTTATTCTCGCTAGTTCCCGTATTGATGCAATAAAATAGACGCATGACCGGTTTTCAGCAACATTTTTTTTTTTAAATGGTTTTCGGCATCTGAGGCCATACAGCCAACCCGATAGTAATTATGTCACTCAGTGCTTTCAGTATCTCCGCTATGAAATTTTCCCAGTTAATTAGACACTCCACAGGACGGACATTACAGTCACAACACTCAAACACCCATGCCCGCGGCCGGACTCTCACCGGCGACCTTCGACACGTGGAGCTAGCGCAGTAGACCCTACGCTACTGAGGCCGGCAATCAGCAACGGTTCGAGGGGGAAAAGAAATTTCCTTCTTCCCAACATGGAGCATCAGAAAGTAACCTCGCAAAACTCTATGAACATATGGGAACGTTTTGGATGGGAGAGTGCATGTGAATTTGAACTATTGGCTAGTCGCAGGATAGCGTATTCCTTATTCTGCTTTCTTACGTGGAAAAGGGGGGGGGGGTGCTGGAGCTTTCAGAAAACACCCGGGTGGTACCAAACCCCTCGAGCCCGTGTTCTAAGGAGACCAGCTAGGAAAGATAATGGAAATCTGTTGCATCAATATTTTTCTTGCTTCACTCTTCTACTACACCATTCAGGGCACCGGGGCTGACAGTTGTACACTTCCGTCGCAATCATGCAACCCATGGTAAAGGTGTACAACACGCCATCTCAACATAGCCCAGAACATAAAGTAACAGTTTAGTTTGTTTTAAACGATCTACACTGGTTGTGGTGTCTCATAGTCTAGGCATTGCTTATTCCGTCGAACGATGCAGAAGGAATTTCAGGCGCTCAACAAAACGACAGTTACGTTTTATTTCCTCCGAGAGTGATTCTGGGCTACTCTCGTGGGCAAATGGCGACTTTCCCTGTGAAATCCTAAAATGGATTTATAACAGCGGTGTGTCGCGAGAGTGCTTGTGTTAACGGACTTGCAAAGATGGTTCCATTTGTCGCATCACTGAGATAGCGAGGCCGGGGTGCTTTACGACGAATAGGCTTTATGGATGTAGTCTTCTCGGGAGACTAGCCGAGTGAGTAAGATGTTTCCACACGATATTTCGGCGATCTCAAACTCCGTCGCCATCTTCTGGTGAAGTGCCGGATCCGTCAGAGGGCTGGTTCTTATAGCCTCTGAATGCGCGCGTGGTGGCGTGCGCGTAGCTGGTTGGCTGACTCGGTCGGCGCCTAGGCGGTGGGGTGGGGGTTGGCGCCGGTAGGAGGCAAGCGTGGGCGCAGTTTGTCCGCGGCCGCCGTGCTGTGCACTTCGGCGCGCTGACGACGTATTGCGTTAATGACAGGTGCCCACGCTTCGCTCAGCTGGTATCCACAGTCCCGGTTGACGAGATTGCGCGTGGTGCGAATTTCAACTGCTTCTGTCCCAGAAGTTCCTTGTACGCGCCAATATCCTGGTATTCTCAAAATCGAAGCCATGGCGTTGTTCCAGGCTATGTTCCGCCACCGCCGATTTTTCACTCTGCCCCAGACGCACGTGTCGGGCGTGTTCCAGTCATCGCTGGTTAATGCATCGTACCGTCTGGCCTATGTATCTCTTGCCGCATTCGCATGGAATGCTGTAAACTCCCGGTGTTCGGAGTGCCAGGTCGTCCTTGGGGGAGCGCAAGATGTTCTTCAGCTTCGGTGGCGGCAGGAAGATGGTCTTAATCCCGTTTCTGGCCAGAACTCTGCCAATTCTCGACGTTGTAGGACCGGAGTATGGCAAGAAAGCAATGCGATCCTGTGGCTCGTTCTCGGTATTATTGAGCCTGCGTCTCGGTTCTCGGAATGCCAGTCTGATCTGATGCTCCGAGTACCCGTTGCGCCTGAATGTCTGCCGTAGGTGTTTGGCTTCGCCCGGTAGGCTGTCGACATCGCAAATCGCTCGCGCCCTATGTACCAGCGTGGTGAGCACCGTATTGCGCTGTGCCGGGTGGTGGTGACTACGCGCGTTCAGGTACAGGTCTGTGTGCGTAGGCTTCCTGTACACAGAGTGTCTGAGTGTCCCATCTGGTTTCCTTTCAATCAGAATGTCTAGGAAAGGAAGCCGGCCATTCTCTTCCACCTCCACCTCCACCTTCCACCTCCATCGTGAACTTGATGCCACCCGGCACAGCGCAATACGGTGCTCACCACGCTGGTACATAGGGCGCGAGCGATTTGCGATGTCGACAGCCTACCGGGCGAAGCCAAACACCTACGGCAGACATTCAGGCGCAACGGGTACTCGGAGCATCAGATCAGACTGGCATTCCGAGAACCGAGACGCAGGCTCAATAATACCGAGAACGAGCCACAGGATCGCATTGCTTTCTTGCCATACTCCGGTCCTACAACGTCGAGAATTGGCAGAGTTCTGGCCAGAAACGGGATTAAGACCATCTTCCTGCCGCCACCGAAGCTGAAGAACATCTTGCGCTCCCCCAAGGACGACCTGGCACTCCGAACACCGGGAGTTTACAGCATTCCATGCGAATGCGGCAAGAGATACATAGGCCAGACGGTACGATGCATTAACCAGCGATGTCTGGAACACGCCCGACACGTGCGTCTGGGGCAGAGTGAAAAATCGGAGGTGGCGGAACATAGCCTGGAACAACGCCATGGCTTCGATTTTGAGAATACCAGGATATTGGCGCGTACAAGGAACTTCTGGGACAGAAGCAGTTGAAATTCGCACCACGCGCAATCTCGTCAACCGGGACTGTGGATACCAGCTGAGCGAAGCGTGGGCACCTGTCATTAACGCAATACGTCGTCAGCGCGCCGAAGTGCACAGCACGGCGGCCGCGGACAAACTGCGCCCACGCTTGCCTCCTACCGGCGCCAACCCCCACCCCACCGCCTAGGCGCCGACCGAGTCAGCCAACCAGCTACGCGCACGCCACCACGCGCGCATTCAGAGGCTATAAGAACCAGCCCTCTGACGGATCCGGCACTTCACCAGAAGATGGCGACGGAGTTTGAGATCGCCGAAATATCGTGTGGAAACATCTTACTCACTCGGCTAGTCTCCCGAGAAGACTACATCCATTCTCAACGCCGAGAAATACTTCGTTCCTAAATAGGCTTTATCTTTAGTGTTTAATTTATTATGCCGATCAATCTCTACTCACGCTCTCATTGTATGTAAATGTTCGCTCGATACAGTGAATATGGTAGTGTAGTATGGGACCCACATTTTGCGTCTCAAATACAGAAGTTGGAGAGGGTTCAAGAAAGGGCTGCTAGATTTGTTTCTGGAAATTACCGCAGAATGCATCAGTAACAGATATGATAAAAGAGCTGGAATGGGATTCATTGGAAGACATGAGGAGGGTGAAGAGGATCATGGGAGTGTTCAAGTCGTATATTGGTGATGAGGAATGGAAAGATATTGGTGTAAGAATTAAAAGTAATGCATGGAAGGGAAAAGATGACCATGACCACAAAATGGCACTCGATTTCAGGCACAAGGGTGTAGGAAGATTCTCTTTCGTGGGTAAGGGTGTGAGGGATTGGAATTAGTTACCAAAATAATTAATGAATAATTTACCAAAAACGTTGATAGAATTTAAAGCTAAAATTTGCAGAGGGCAAATGCAGGTTAGCACACGATAGGGAGAAGATGGGTGTGTCGGGAAATTGCCACCAGGGCGTGCTCTCCACCGCAATTTAATTAAATATTATTAATTATTACAGGCCAACTGTTATGCATTGTGTTATGTCGCCCAAGAGAATTTCGTGTCATATATGATTCTCTGCACCACGTATGACAATGTTATTTGTTCTTGTTCTTCATGATTAGTCTGGCATTATGAAACCTTTGATTGAAGTATAAATATTTAATAAATGCTAATTTGACTATTTAATTCTTATTCAGACAAGTAATTATATTAAGACTGACGCCCGAACGCTGGGCTATGTACTACAGGTTCCAGGAATACTTTGGAATATGAATCCTAGAATCCGCATTTCCCTTCTCCCTTGTTTTAAGAGCGCTTAACGATTTTCCACAGTAATCTATACACACCTGATACCACTTATAAGATAATGTTTAATCTAGCCTGCAACATAATCGGATCGTATAACATAATACATGGCAGGATCCAGCCAACTTCCAGATTGCAGACCAAACGAGATACGACATAAACAAGTGATAAATAAAAGATGCCAACAGAATTGCATTGACTTTTGATCTGGTGTAAAGCCTAAACTTGCTTCATCATTCTCCAGCCACCGCAATTTTTTAATCATTCTCCGACGTTGAATAGCGATCCGCGTTTTATAACGAAGTTTTCGGCCGGCGACAGCGGTGTTCGGGCGGGCAGTAAAACTTTTGCGCGGGCAGCGGCGAATGCTTCAGCAATAACAGTAAGTTGTGTTCTTTTTGGAGCAGGTCCGACTTGATGCGCACACATTTTACGACCGGCCGAGCGGGGCCGACCCGTAACCCACTAACTGGCCGACACAGACCTGTTATTGACTGGCGCGCGGCGCGTACCTCATTTGTTTAGCCTCCGCGGACAGCACCAAGAATGAGCGACACGACCAATAATTTATCTCGACTTTTACGATAGATGGGCTGTGATTCTAACCGGCATTTCCTCGCTTCGGACAGCTGTGCAATGGTGCGTGCTGTAGAAACACCACTGGGGAAATTTTCACCACCGAGTGGTCTCACTTTACGCAAAACTCTGGAGTGATTACGTATAGGGGTATCTCTAAGAATTAGTTGCTGTTAGAGAAAAACTACTTAAAAGTAATTCCCAAAACAAGTCGTGTTGTTACTACTTACATGGTACTGTTCTTAACATTCCATCTCACACTGAACGTTATGGGTGAATTATAATCTTCTGGGCTCGCATTCAAGAGGACGCGGGTTCGAATCCCCGTCCGGCCATAGAGATTTGTGTTTTAAGTGGTTCTTCCAAGTCAATCAAGCTGAATGTCACGACAGTTTCTTCAGAACTCCATGGCCGAACTCCTTCAAGTTTCTTGTCCCCTGCCTTTTCCAGTCACTAATGATCTCGACGTTCACGAAGCATAAAGCAAGAAGAATAAGAAATTCAGTGCTATGTTGGTTCGATTTCCAGTCATGTAGATGAATTTAATTTCACTGTCACGAAAGAAAAGGATGATAAGCACAAATACTCATCAGTAACTTGTGCACTAAAGGCCTCGATAAATTGTATATTTGTGCGCACTGTGTATGCTAAAATTGTGTGTACATACTGTATATATGCAAGGTCAGTAAAAACCTAAACAGACATCCTTTGTTACGATTCTTTATACATTAAGTATAGTTTCCAATCTAGCATACAGAATAAATTTTATCTACAACTTAATAGTTACTCTTGTTTCAGCATCGATAAACCACCACACAACATAATAATTGGTAATGAGGCTTGGAAGGGTAATGATCCAAGATTTGAGAGAAGTGCATGGAAAGAAAAAGATGACCATGAGCGCAAGCTGGCAATAGATTTCATGCATAATGGAGTGGAAAATTTTTCTTTTTGTGTAGTTGTGCCGGAGATTGGAATAAATTACCAAGTGAAGTGATGAAAAATTTACCAATATCGTTGAAGGAATTAAAATTTCTAAATGTAAAATTTAGATGGGTGGCGAAATTTAACACTTAAAGTACACAAGATAACTAGCTGTACCTGGCCACGCGTTTCTGTGGCTCAGTCTGGTTAAATAGAAAAGAAAGAGAAGACAAAGCACACAATTCTAACATATTTAATTTCACAATGTTTGTGGATAAACAATATTTTTTGTTCTTCTATTGTCTGTGCAGATACAGCGATCGTCTAGTTTGCCGACTCTTAAACTTGCAACATATTATGGCCAATGTGAGAATCAATCCTTGTCTAGATTTGAACCGCCCAATTATTTCGATTGGCCCTGAGATTTGTTGATGGTAATTGCAAATGGGAACTGATATCTTTTAAATTGGAATTGAATATTCTTTTGAATCATAGGAAGCGAGGAATGAGGACATCCTGTCAGAATTGTTACTTTTACGATGTTGCTCATTAATGATTTTACTGCAAGCCGGACTTTTTTCAAGAGGATAATACCGTATCACAGTAAAGCACCAATTTCTACGGGATGCCTTTCGTCAGCCTGCCTTCGTACGCCAGTGTCCAGTAGGGAAGGTAGCATGACCGAGCGTGGTGGGTTAACGTTCTGGCCTCACATTCGGGAAAACGCAGGTTCGAATCTCCGTCCGGGTATCCAGATTTGTGTTTTCCGTGGTTTTCCCAAATAACTCAAGGCGGATGTTTGGATGCTTCCTTAAAAAGGCCAAGGCCGAATTCCTTCCAATTACTGGTCCCCGTTCCCATCCCGCCTCTAATGACATCGACATCGACGAGGCGTAGAGCCATAAGGAAAAAAAAGGAAGGAAGGTAGCTTCAGTGACCAACGGATCTGGAGTGGCATAAACGTCCAGAAAATTGCATTATACGTCTCTAAACAATATGTACAGGTAAGACCGTGACGCCTCATGTAAGGGTGGTGGTGGTATTAAAGGTATTTAGAAATTGCCCTAATACAACTACCAATTTGCCTAGATACTGTAATCACTTATTCGTATCAATCTTCCTATTATCTATGTGATTCAATTTCAACATCTTATTTTTATGACAATGACTGTAGCACATATATAATCTGTTATATACAGTGGAACAGCTTGCTGTAATTGGGGACAAACAAATAATTATCCTAGTTGGCAGAAACACACGTCAAAAATCCCAGTGGTAATAGAGATCTGATTACACTACGTGTGTCATGCGTAGCTTGTGCTATAGAAAATGTGGGATGCGGTCCGGTGTGTGAGCAGTAACGCTAGGCCCTCAAATTTGGTAAAATGCGAGTTCAAATTTCCAGCGGGTTAGCAAACATTGGGTTTCCCATCGTTTTCCAAAATCAGTCCAGTTAAAAAAAGTGTCCGCATCACTCCTTTTCTCATATTCCCTACAGTCAACGTCAACGAGCCATAAAAATTGATAAGGGCACATACTTTAATGCCAAGAATGAATGATCTCCAAATCAACCATGTGTTCTTCATATTCCAGCTTCTCTAGCAATATCAAAACATCAAATAGTCATTCACGTTATAATTTCTTGCAAAATGAACACGGAAGTTAATGAATCCATCCCCTGATTTTTCCATTTTTATATGATCTTTTGAAGAATGCAGTGGTGATGATTACCAGAAATTCTTCTCAAAACATAAGGAACAAACGTTAGTGGGAATATTGGACTAAAAGTCACAGAGAACTACTGTGTAATAGGAATTTGAAATACTGTTTCAGAAAAAACTATTTCTACAGTGACCAGACAGACTGCTATTGCTCCTTACAGAATTTTACGAAAGTTAGTGATATTTCAGGAAGCTAAAATTGGTAAATTTAATTACTAATGGCCGAAAGAAAGTTTGTAATGCGGTACACAGTTTTCCTTAATCACTGCATGATTTATCCACTTTTAATAGGGACTGCGTTCACTTCAATAGCTTAGTAACGTTCGGCAAGTCTCGACAGTGAACGAAGCGTTAGTTGCATTAAATGCCACCACAGCGCAGCTTTGCTAAACGGAAATTTCAAATAAAAAACTGCATTTTATTTTATTTCCACTTATGTTGTTAAAAGGAAGTGTAAATTTAAAAAAAATCGAATTTTATTTTATTTGCACTTATATTCTTAAAAAAAAGTGCAACAGCGATTTCTGCTGAAATGCAATTGTCTGTTGTATAGCATAGATACAAAGTATAGAGCGAGGAAGAAATATAAAAAATTATAATGTGATGTTCGTTTAAATTTATATGTTGCGTATTGATTATTTACGACAACAAGATGAAGAAATTCATTTAAGAAGATCATTCGTTGTTTACGCTGTATTATCCGCAGCAGTTACTGGAACCAGGTCACAACATAAGCTAAGAATTTTTTGACAGACTAAAAGAAACAGTGAAGATAATTAAAACTCAGAGAAAGTTTACACGAAACGTTGGGAATCCCAAAATAAATCAAATAAATAATTCTTATTTGTTTTTGAAATTATACTTAGCTTAGAAATTTTTTCGTAACATTATAAATTTCCGTCACCAAGCAAAAACATTATGATTAATTGTTAATCGTTTTTTCTTAAGAGATTTCTCAGAACAAATTGCTACTACCACCATAAGTGATACCCGTCATATTTTAAGCGCGTTTAAACTAGAACTAACGTAACACAACAAGTAAGGTCATGTTGTAGCGAACCCGGAGGACTTTAAAAACACGGCCTTATAATTATCACCACTTATAACTATTTAAATAATTTCAACTAAAAATATATTAAGTTATTTGGAGCACTCATTCTTGTTATTACTCTTACAACTCAGATAATTTGAAAAACTGATCTAAAACAGTAGCTAATTAAAAACCTATTACATGCGCCGAAGAAGTAACACCACCGGCCTATCAAGATTTTAATCATTGAGCTATGCTATTCCAGTTGGCCGAAACTGTCATTCATCACTGTATGTATTACTGTTACCTATGCCATCGTGTTACGTTTGACCAGTGGAGAGATATTACTAACCTCTGTGGAGGACAAAATTGAGCCCCGCGGGTTATTCACGAGCTGAAACAAAACTAATCGATACGGGTAGTTACAATCTACATCACGCACGTAAGGATCAAAGGGTGCTTTAAATTGCTTCTGTGTACTTCAATAATTGCACAGGTTATTGCATCTTAACGACACTTCAGCGTAGAGAAAGCTATTGGAAGTATCTCATTCTTATAAAAACAATTCGCTCGGTAATATTTAGATATTTTCATAATTACTTTTTTACGGTTTTATTATGTGTTTTGATTTCATTTGATGCCGTTATTTTCCGGAAGGGTTTGAGGTAACTATATCATAAACAGAGGAAAATGTTCATATATTCATTTATGGATTTCTGAAGTTCTCCATGTAACTTGAGTGAGAAGGCTTGGAAAAAAATGGAAAATTAATTTCTAGTTAACTTAAAAATGATTCATGATACCGCTATTGTCTCAAAAGGTAAAAATAGACTTTTTTTTAATTTCCCTTTTCCGTTAACATGTGCATTTCATGCTCCAAACGCGTTGAGAAGTTAATCACTATGTTCAACTGAAAAACGCGATTAAGAAAACACATTCATTTGTGTTGGTTTCGAATCATGTGATTCCCTCGTCACATCTGTTATTAATATTCTTTCCTTAGGGAACGTCCATAAACTACGTAGCTCCTTTTCGACCTCCTGTGAACTCGTCCCCCTCCCCCCCCCCACGTAGCGTGATGTGGCTTTTGCCTCTATCCCCCTCCCCTGGAATGGCACCTAGCTCATTTCCCTATTGATTCCAGAAGACATTTTGTAATGTTTTCTCTTATCAGACTACCGTAAATTACATACGGAGATAATTAAATGAAGGAAATAAATATTCACATGCTGTTAGCTCTGTACATTATTTTAACTGTGGAAAGTAATATGAATGAAAAGTAACGTAATTTGGCTAGGAGACTCCCCCAACCCCCCACCTCCCCGTCCCACCGTCCCACCACGTAGCCCAGAGTAGCTTTCTACCCAACCCATCCCTCCCCCTAGATCGAGCCACGTAGTTTATGAACGCATTCTTACCACTCCAAACCTATACACAGGTGGCTCGAGGTAAGTCTGCTATATTCCCATTCCACTGCCACTACTCCTTTCAGCGGCCTTGCCACTTGATTATATGAACACAGTGGTTAGCGCGTCGAGGTAAAGAGAGGTGTCTGTGAAGTGATAAATGGGGCTAGTAAACATGACCTTGAGTCGTCAGTTAAGGGTGAACAGGGTATAGCGCAAACGTTTTATTCTTATGTACAGTGGAGTAGACAAAAGTGCAGCAATATTACAAAGTTTCCATTCCGAGGTTTCACCAAATAGGCCTATTAACTATCTTATGTCGCCTAATTTTATTTCCAGAGTTCCTGACAAGATATGTAGTTAACTTGGTAATTAACTAGTTTTCTTGCAATTTACTGAATTTTTAGTTCTCATATTTAACAGATCTTTTTTTTATAGTTTTCTTCATCAGCGATTTAGGCTACGTTGTTCTGCAAAATATAAGATAGAAGTTATAGATGAGAAGAAATGAAGATAATTATTCACAGAAATGAACTATTATACATTGATGAAAAAAGGAAACTAATTGTCTTTGAATTGGTCAGAGGTCGCCAGTCAATAATTAAATTTATGCGTTAAGTCACTCTCTAAACAATCAATGTCACATTGTCATCAATACTTCTGATGCCGCATTTACACTCTCGCCTCGCGCCTCGCCTCGCGCCTCGTGCACGAGCGCTGACGCGAACTGCCGTTTACACTCTCGCAAGAATTCATTCATGGATGACTAGTGGGCGTGCCAACTTTCGTGGTGGGCTGTGGGGTTTGGTCCAATAGTGGAACGCTTTCGTTTATTTTATTTTTTTAAATTGTCTTTTTAAGATTTTTAAAATAGATTTAGTGATGTTGACTTGCACCTTCAAGGAGCTAATAAAACTCTTTTAGGTTACCAAAATGTTCTGTGTGTCATTATTTATTGAAAACTTTTAACTACTGCGTTACAATCTATTGAGAAGAAAATTTCAACAGTTTCCTGAATTATTATCTATAAACGATAATAACTCCCGAGATTCAGTACCCTCCTCAACAAACTTTAGACATGGAGAAACGATTTGAAGATATTTTGAAATTCGAGGTGTATGACTGGATGAAAAATCCTTCTACCGCAAATATTGAAGAAGCTGATACAACTTGACAGGAAGAACGTTTAGAAATCGTATATGACACAGAAAGTAAACATAAATTCGATAGTGATGGATATGAAAACCTGTGGCAAAATAATAATTAAAAAACACCTGTGATATCAAAATGTATGACAACTGATATTCAGTTTAATGAAACCTTTCCCTTCATATCTCATGTAATCAGGCATTTGTGCTGTTAATCATATTATAGCCAAAGAAAGAAACCGAAAGAGGATTTGCATTCGGGAGGACGGCGGTTCGAATCCCCGTCCTGGCATCCAGATTTGGGTTTTCCATGGTTTTCCCAAATCACTCCAGGTGAATGCCGGGATGCTTCCTAAAAAGGCCATGACCGAATTCCTTCCCATTCCTTGCCTCCCCTCCTTTCGCGTCTCTAAAGACCTCGCTGTTAAGAGACGTTAAGAAGTTTAAAAAAAAAATAAAAAAAAGAGGAGACCTTCGTTTGTTGCTTGCAAAATTGACCAAGACATCTAGTTTTTATTTTAGCATTTTAAATCAAATAATAAAATCTAAATTCACCAAACTTCGTGCTTTTATATACACAAAGTATAAATAAAAAGACAGATTTAACTACAGTGAGTGGTTTTATAAAGACTTATTCTGCCAAACGTAGCGAAAGTCAGACAAAGTATTTGGCAAATTATTATTATGGGCTTTAACTCGCTGTACGTCTGCTTCTTAAGTTATACATTGATACAAAATTGGGCGGTAGGTATAAAGGTTGACTACCTCTGCTGTAAACAATGTGCTCGCGCCTTTGACTCGCGCCAAAAAACCGCCACTGAGGCGAGCGGCACTCGCGAGCTTAGACGAAGCGAGGCGAGACTACCCGAGTGCACCGTTTACACTCTCGCGTTCGCGCTGTCTCGACTCGCCTCGTCTAAGCTCGCGCGAGAGTGTAAACGCGGAATGAAAATAATCCTCAGTCACTGTTGAATCTGCAGTGGAGTTGTGAGTACCGCAATTCCAAAAACAAAATATATAATAAATTCCCATTTTTAATCTATTCTTTGACAGGAACGTGAAAATATTTTCGAAAAAAAAAAAAAAAATCTTAGTGGCGCAGCGAGTGCACGGAAGGAGATTATGCTGTCTACATGAACGCGACAGTATTAGATAGAATAAATGACGTATAATTGAGTATGTTTTGATGTCCACTAAATTTAAATGTTTGGTCATATTTTGTAATTTTTAGGTCATATTTACCCGTTTTTAAGATCATATTTGCATGCATATATCTCTAATTTGTTTGTTCATAAATATCCGAACTGTACTTATGACCCAACATGGTAGGGGACAATTCTTTCGTATGAAGAACAGATAGCCGCAACATATCCCCCTGGTGAACACTCCTTTACAAACATCCCCCAGAGATCACGTTACAGTAAAACTAAACATCCTTTGAATCCTGTTAATATTGTTTTTTTGAGTATGTAAGTTTAATTATTTATTTCTTTAGTTTACTGAAGGATAGTACGTTAGAATAAACGGATAACATTAATGAAACGACTGCATCAAATATTAAAATCTCTAATAAGCGTAAAGGAATTGCGGAATTTAATTTACGGTAAATTTTACAAAGGTATTACAACTAGTTAGACATCTCGTGGTTTTAATAATATATTAAATAACTACTCCACGATCCAGTTCCAAATTCAACTTGTTTTTATTTTCATAAGCATATCGAACTTTAAAGATATTTGACATATGTAAACAACTCCAGCGATTACATTCACCACCTATTCCAAAGACAATACAGTCAGACCACCGTATTCCTAAACATGGAGGAAGGAAATATATGGAGACGACGCAAGAGACCTTCACCACGCATTGAAGTGAAGCATATACCCTATATGTACAAAAACCTCAAGGGGACTCTAAAATAAACGTAACGCCGCAATCTGGTGATGGATTATTATGTAACTCGATGAGACAAATAAAAAATGAAGAATAAAATGTTTTGATATCATGCTTAGTTTTCGAGATATTCTGTCTCAAACGTGAAATGGTTTTGGTTGAAATTCAGAAGAAAAAATTGGTCAAAGTCAAATTTGATGACGGAGTCTTATTTAAAAAGACGAGACAAATATAAAATAAAGAATAAAATTTTTCGATATCACGCCTAGTTCTCGAGATATACCGTATCAAAAGTGAGGTGTCTTGAGTTGAAGTGCAGAAGAAAAATTTCGCAAAAGTCAAATTTAATGATCGATTATTATGTAACACGACGAGACAAATCTAAAATAAAGAATAAAATATTTCGATATCATGCTTAGTTTTCGGGATATACTGGGATTGGGTTGATATGCGGCCTGGATCAAAAATTATTTCTGCCGAAGCCACATTGGTGGACATGCAGAATGGATATTTCAGTTTTTTTACTACTACTTGTGGTTAGGTTGAAATGCGGCCTAGATCAGAATAAAAATAGTTATCTTGTTACCATACATCGTAAGCTTAATTGGGAATACCTGGAAGCAGTTTATATCGCGATACACGTTTTGTCACTAACTTGGTTTTCATGAAATTACCAACAGTAATAGATAAATTCTTTGTCCCTTATGGAACAACAAAACCATTCTGGTACAGACTGCATTTAGACCTAACCAAAATCTCCATTAAATTGCCACTACAGAATCAAACTATGTAGACATACCCACAAACGCGTAATTGAATCGCAAACTGCATTTGCAGTAACAACGTCGTTTCCTTCATCAAGATTCCTAGATTGCATAACATAATTTAACATATTTAATTTCATCATACACTGTCAGAATAAACTGCAACGTGACGAAATAAAGCGCAATACTAAATTCACTGAATCGCGATGTAAAACACACCCCTTTAAATCTCATTTTCAACGCCCGTTAAAAAGTAATGCTAGTCTATTATGTGCAAAATAGCAAGGTATGCTGATTTTCTACACTACACCAACAAAACTTTGAGAACAAAGTCATCCCATTGAGAGCTATGACTAAATATTTATAGACAGGCACCGAAGTTTGGAAAACCTACCGCCCACTTCAACAACGATAATTAGAATTCAACTTACTTATGAAATGATATTCCAGGTTCTTTCCTCTCTTGCCTATTTGTGCAACCGTATGCAACTCAAGATAGCATTATAAAACACTTATACACATTACAAAATAAAATAATCACAGCATCTAACAAAATGTCATCATCGCTTGTTTGGAATCGCAATATCGCCGCTGCCGCCACTGCGCATGCGCGAGAGTTTAGAGCCTGCTTCACAGATTTAACGTCACTTCTCCTCCATTAGTTTCCTTCCTCCATGTTCATAAAGTCGTCGAAAAACTAAACTGTCTGTGTCTCTGCTAATCGCTTTGTATAAGCTCCATCGAAAATTCTAGAACACTACAAAGGCTTCCGACAGATATTTCTCGAACATTAACAATACTTAAACAATTGAAAACACATTAAAAACAATCAGAATTAATACTTAATCATTTACAATCATTACAAAATACTTAGAAATGAAGGTTAAAGATACTTAAACACATTGTAGCTCTCCTTAATACTTTCAATTACAAACATCCAAGCAATTCCCTTGCATATTTCTGTCCTTGAACATATTGAATGGAATTTAAATAATTTCTTTTCATCAGACAAAGTGCTTTTACTCTGAAATACAATAAAATACAAGACAAATACACAAAACCATTTTCAATCACACTCTAGCTTGCTACAAATACTTCATAAAATACAATTTCAGTTATATTTTAGGTTTGAGGGCTGTTAAAAATTGTTCATGCTTTGCTACACCACCGTTTGCATGAGTGAAGCAGCGAGAATATACTCCTCTTCAGTTCAAACTGTAAACCCGCCCCGATGGCTCTGTTGGTTGAGGTACTATGACGGTATCTACCGCTGATTTGAGTCCTGGTGGAGGATGAAATTTTCGTCATCAGCACTAGGCCGGCAGAGCTGCAGAGGGGGTTATGCACAATTCCTAAACACCACATAGTGAACCAACTTCATGGGTTAAATCTCAGACCTCTCCACAGTGCATGTGGTGTGAGGGCATACGACACTGTTCATGGTGATTCGTCTGTCGCGTGGGGAGGTTAAGCTTGGCGACACAGTCGGTGTGTTTCGGAAGAGCAGGTCTGAATAGGCCAGCACCTGTTTTTACCCTCTCCCTTCTTTCATCTATCTTACACAACACAAACAATTCTCTACACTGAGCATGAACACTTTCGCAATCATCCATACTTACAACACAGAGCAACACTTACAATGAGCAAGAGAACAGGAAACCACTAAACTTCATTTTCCAGACGTTACCATGTAGTGGTAAATATCCTTCATAGCTACCGCCTACACCAGGACACGGGTATTTCATAAGAAATAATATTAAAGCAATGATTTCTGTCTGTACCTAACAACAGACTACTGAAACACTATGTTTATCTTAAGCGCGTGTGAAAATTTTGTAAAAGACAAAACGTTGCTTATAATATCTTCTAAACTAGATAAATCTCAGTTAATACGGTTAAATAAGAAAATGATATTTTCGTGTCTAATAAATTCTCGGAGAGAGTTTACGTAAGAATGGATCTTGATATTGATAACATACGAGGTCACCTTGATTTTTTTTTACTTATGACTTTGCGCTTTGTCGACGTCGAGGTCGTTAGAGGCGGGCTGGGACTGGGGACAAGGAACTGGAAGGAATTCGACCATGGTCTTTTGAAGGAAGCACCCCTGGAGTGATTTGGGGAAACCGTGGAAAACCCAAATCTGGATGCCCGGACGGGTATTCGAACCGGCGTCCTTCCGAATGCGAGGCCAGAACGTTAACCGCTCACCCACCACGCTCGGCTGAAATTTTCTCGTAGTCGAATCCATACCCAGTATTTTTCAACTTTATCATATCTGTCGTGACTGTACAAGAAAACTGGAAGTTATGAGATCGAATCATTTCACGGCGTTGTAAATTGATAAAATGTTCTCTGGCTTCTAGCCACGTCAAATTGTCACCCTCTTGGGACGTTTCGAAGAGCATAATCTCCGCTCTCATTTTCAATCAACTGAACTAGTACTTGTTTGTTTCGGCGATCCTATACGGTTTAACGTATTTATCGCCATGTTCCGGCCCCCACTTAGCTGGTACCCAGTATACCTGTCAGCTGTTCTGATTTCAATAGCTTCCGAAACCATTAAGATTTCGGCACGTCCTAAAATTCTAGAGTCTTCAATTTAAATTATGGACCTCTTAGATACTGTTATCAGTCAACGCTGATGTTTCTGCATAACTCAGACGGACATTACTTGCATGAACTATAAACCGCTGGGTTTGTCCGATGTACTGTACGCCCGCCCACATTCAGACGGGTTGTGGTAACGTGGGTGGGCTTATATCGGACAAACTTAGCGATGCTTCCAGCATGTCCTTTGCTTGGAAATAATAAAACAGAATATCGTACAGGGAAATAATTCATCTGTAGAATGGAGTTCTAATGCCAAATGAATTTCTAGCAGGTGACATACAAAGTTTTTAGACCATTTTCTCTCAATCCATGTGGAAAATTTACTAGGCTGATGAAGTGAAATGTAGCAGTAGTAATACTCTGGACACATAAAAAGTGAAACTAAAGAACTATGGAAAAAGCTTATGATATTCTACCAGATAAACCGCGAGTTAGAGTCTGTGATTTTTCTAAAGCTAAATTCGTTAACATGAAAACAATTTCTTAATAATGTCTTGATGAAAATGAAACTAAATTCCTTCATTGGTCTATAGCTGTGGTGGTAAGGACGTGGCCTTCATCATTCAATAACAGAATCTGAAGGAACAATTTAGACAGTAGATACAAACCTATTTTTCATATCAAGAAATGAAAATACCGATCCATCATCATTAAAAGTTACAAGTTAGGACGATAAAGAAGTTTTTATTAAAATCTCCAATAACGATATTAGTAAAATATTATTCTTTTAAATTGATGAAATGAAAAAATAGCAAGAAAGCGACACATTTTACGAAGACCATTCGATTTTTTTTTCAAGGCAATTCACCTGAACAAAAAGCATTTTGTCGATACGAAAATTAAAACATTTCAGCTACGACTAATTGGATCACGTACTTTTTCTTTTCTCCCAGATTTGGCCCCTCCGGGTTCTCTCTCTCCATCTCGCTGGTCAGCATTTCTCATTGAATCAAAAGGCCTCTGAAGCTGCAGACCGATTTTTACAGGATTCGCGGAAAACCAATTCCTGGATTTTATAAAGGAATTTGAAAATCGCCGAAATAAAAGTCTTTATTTTACACGATTTTATGTTTAATGATAAAAGTGTTTGTTGAATTCGAATTAGTTCTAACTTTCGAGACCAACCACATATCGAACACCCTTTTTACCTTCAATCGAAAGTTCTGATTTATGGAGGTCCAGTAGAGTAATCGAGATCTGTTCCTATTACTGGGTTAAAATCAAAGTTTGTTTTGTAGTATTACCGTATAACTGGATTGTCATACATTCATATCTGATGTAATAAATTTTACCAGTAGCATTGTATTTTCGGTATGGGAAGAGGAATCATATTTTAAAAGTACAACATAATTAAAACAGACGAGAATGGTAATAACACATTTATTTCTTCTTCATTATTCATCTCACTAACTGCACGAAATTATTCTAAAGAAACGATCATATATCTATGAAATAATGAGTAAATATTTATGGTAGCAATACCCTTTAAATTCATCACTTGCGAGTACCATTTGCTCTTGCCGTCGTTGTATGTGCAAATTTTAAAATGTGTTTGATTAGAGGGATATTATTTTTCATTTACAATTGTAATATCTGAGGTTTATTAAATTGTTTTGTAAAAGTCAACCCGTTACATATTCAAGTATATCTTACTGTACGTCATTTCCTTTGTACGACTAACCATACTCATTAAGCAAACGGAATTAAAGTGAAATAAATACATCACCTCATACCTCATATTTCGTAGAATTTTTTTTAGCAAAGTGGCTTCTAAGTCCGTCATAAATGACTGGTTGAACTCAACGTTCTGGCAACTCATTAGTTCCAAGTCGCTTAACTAAATAGACTTGTCGTAATACTTATTTTGTTATGTTGAGGGTATTTAAGTTGTAGTTTCCATCTCGATGCAGTTGGAATTACTGTTTTCATGTGACTGAACTAATGAGATCAGTAACGTAGCGTCAGCGAAAGGAAAGCAAATTAAAAACAAATCTTGATAACTTATGTTATATTGCGTAATATTAGTTTTAATCCTGTTCCACGCAACACAGATCGCGATAAGTGTGAAATTATTTTCATCCGCATGATGACTTCAGTAACATGGAGCTCATAAAAGCAACTAATTTTAAAAAAATATACTAGTAGCCTGTGCTGCAAGAACAAATACCAGTTGTTATTTTGGCACAGGCTGAATTTAAATCAATTCTAAATATCCGCTAATATTGCTGTTCGAAGATGAAAACTTCTATCGCAGGAGAATTAATACATTCAATCACTATACCCCGATATAAACAAAAAACTTTGGCTGCTAGATATACTAACGGAGACTATAATCAAAAGACTAAATGGAAGGGATATAAATTAAAAGCAACTAATAATTAATATGTCGATTTAAATGAAACACATACTTTAATTTATAGTTGGTTTCAAATTTAAATAACATAACTTTTTTAAAACAACTGGATGTTGTAGGCCATTTTCGCAATTGCAAGTTAGTCAATTTTTTTAATAAAAGTTGATGACAAGACAATGGAATTGAATTTTATTTTATTTTTTTGTGTCGTAAGGGTTTCACTCTATTTCCACGGCATCATCAGCGACATATGTGACTTTTTATTTCATGCTCTCATAGTCAGTGTTTGCATCTCAGTGTAGTTTTTTTTTATCAGGAATCATTGTGAAATCTTCCCAAGATACATAACATAAAGATTCCTGCTAAACGAAAACTACACGGAGAAGCAAACACTTACTATGAGAGCATGAAATAAAAAGTGAGAAATATCGCTGATGATGATCTGGAAATAGAGTGAAACGCTTACGACACACACACACACAAAATAAAAAAAAATCAATTGCATTGACGTGTCATTAATCTTTATAAAAAATTGATGAATATAACTTTTTAGTTTGGCGTAATAACTAAATATGGATAGAGAATGAATAATCTCTGGCCTGGATCGTAACATACAAGTTGTCAAGATGACTAAACTCACCATTTATTAGCAATGAGGTTGACATCAAATAATAGGTTGGAGAATTTTACGTTCCTAACTATTTCTTTCTATTTTTTTGATACTAATCTTCAGCTGTTAGTTACCACACAGCCAAGTCACAGACCAGCTCCATCGATAGAACGAATTATCTGGAATCAGAAACGAGGTCACACGCAAAGCCGTTCGCGCGTATATGTATTGGATTATTCCAGCCAATCAATCAGTCTGGAAAAACTAGGTCCGTCTGCTTCGTTTGTGTAGCTGCATCGACCAGATCCGAAGATCTCATCCGATTATTATTAGAGCGGTGTTTCCTGTGAGCGGTGTTTATGGAACAGTCCGGTCGCTGCGATACGGCAGAAACGCTATCAAAAGAATTTGCGCCGCTAATGGAGTTGCAGGATGGCTAATGGAGATTGCGTCTGGCGCTAAAACGCTTATTTCTGCACGGTGTGTAGCTTTGTTGAAAGCCGCGAGTATTAACGCGAATGCGGGACAGTAAGAGCAAAGCAGAAGAGGTAATCACTCGGTGACCGTGTGAGCGTGTGTATATGTTGCAGGAGGATAAACTTTTCCACATTGCGGATATCACTGCCTTATTTCCATGTTTTCTATTCCACTTTAAAACTACATTTAAAAAGACGAAATTTGAGGCCTGCGTATGAAAACATTTGTCCCAGACCCTTGAACCCTTAATCTCGTTTACTGAAGCCAATTATTTGTTTCTAAACCCAAATCAGACTTTGCATTAGTACTACTTTTTTATTTCTGAACGCATTATTTATGATTTACTTAGTGCGTGTAGTATTTCCCTAGGTAATTTATTTTAAATACATGCTTCGTTTACTTGATGTCTGGATGCGGAGCATTTTCTTTTAAAAAATAAAATTCACTCATCCAGTTACAAATCACCTCTTCACTGCAGCAATTTTCATACTTTAATGTAGTCGAAAAATAATCATAAGGTTCTATTAGTAGATTATTATGAGTTACCCGGCCGAAAGAGAGACTGCAATATTCTTCTTACTGCATAAAAAATTAATAATACTCAGATGTATTGTCTTGTTGACAATTCCTTTACAAACGAGATACTAAAAACTCATCATCATCATCATGAACGGTTTTCTGCTATTAGGCAGGTCCATGCACAGTGACAGCCTTCCAAGCCTCCCTTTGTTCCGCCATTCTCTTAATCCCTTTATATTTCCCATTTATCATTATGTCATCAATCATTTTCTTCCTTCGCCACCCTCTTCCTTTCTCTCTGTTTACAATACCTTCCAGAGCAGTTTTAAGCAGGCACTCATTCCTCAACACATGACCAATCCAGTTACTTATTATTATTTTTTTTTTTTAAGGGACCTTTCCTCTCTTACTCTTTCCAGCACTTTATCTGTACAACTTATATTCTCCACCCTCCTCTATATCTACATTTCGAAAGCTTCCAACCTCTTTAGATGGCGACAGCGAATCAGATCGCCGAAGTACTGAGTAATTGTAAGGGTAATTATAACACTCCTTTAACTCGGCTAGTCACTCAAGAACAGTTTTTATATTCTCAACGCCGAGAAAAACTGCGTTCTTATGTGTCATTAGATCTTTGCGTAGCGTCCATGTTTTTACCCCATATAGTCCTACGCTCCATACAAAACATTTAGCTAGTTTTTTCCTCAGCTTTTTATCCAGCCTTCCGCATAATAGTACTTTTTTTATTGAAAGCTTCCTTTGCCATTGCTATTCTACTTTTCACCTCCTTCTTGCAACTCATTTCACCACTCACAATACTCCCGAGATATTTGAAGCACTCCACTTGTTCAATTATTTCTCCTACTGGCGTTATCATCATTTCTTTCTTAATCCTTCCCACCATCATACATTTAGTTTTAGTCCTATTGATTTTCATTCCGAATTCCTTACACCTTTAACATTCTTCTGAGTATCTTGACACTTTCCGCCAGCAAAACCATGTCATCAGCAAACCTTATGCAGCTAATCGTACAACCACCCAAGCATACACCTCCTTTACCTCTTAAACTCCTTTTTATAATTTCCTCCAACTATATGTTAAATAATATAGGCTACAAACAACATCCCTGTCTACACGCTCCGAATTGTATGTGCAGATAAAACGGAGCAGTGAAAAATCTTTAGCAAATCAACGATTGCACAAGCCGCTCTTTCGAGTTTTCACGCGCTACCATGTTGCCGTCCACAAGCTCCTTGTTGCATGCGCAAACTAGTTTGTGCAGGTAAGAGCGCACGCAAGACGGAGCGTGTAGTCGGGGCATAACACCTCTTCCAATCTTTCCCTCTTCTGTAATATCATTCCTCACTCTCACTCCTTGTTCGATCTACTTATTAGCCTTCTTTCCTTCCAATCAATGCCTTTATTTTACTAAAAACTAGAATTCAACTAAAAACTAGAGTAATGAATTTAAATATTCACTAGCATACAACTGCAGTGTTGGTCTTCCCAAAGTAGTATTTTCTCGAAGTATCTCCTAAAATCATTTTTAAGTAACACTAAACGGGAGGCTTCCACTAATACGTTGGTATTTATGTACAGTAATTTGTTAATTCTTGTAGGCTGTTCTTCAGTGTGTCGTACAGATGGGTTATTTAATAGAACTAGCTGAAGGAACACGTAACGTTTACAATATCAAGTAAATTTTGTGACACTGTTCCGAATACTTTAAAATGCGTGATAGCAGAGTTCAGTGATAAGTGTAACGGCTGTTAACGACGCTCACTAACAAGATTACAGATTGTGTAATAGACCTCAAGTGTAATACTATGGAACAGTGCATTCGTCAGTCTCTTTCAACCATTCTGAATATAGAAACTATTTTACAATATGTGTGTGGCATGTTTTACATTCAACAAATTTGGAAATAAATCTTGTATATCAGATGATTTTTTTTTTTTTTTTTTTTTTTTTTTTTTTTTTTTTTTTTTTTTTTTTGTAAATCTTCTATAAATACGATTCAGGCTTTTGTCAGGAATCAAAACAACAGACATTTTCAAAACGTATTTGTAGTATTTTAAGATCTTTAGCCGTTCCAAATAATTCCCTGAAGGGATGTTGCATTCTTAATGCAATTTTCTATCTTATTGGCGGTTTACTATATTATACACGAAAAAATAAGTATTTCAGTAGGAGAGTTCAAACTGTTTAGAGCAACGCAATTTTCGAAAGTATATAATCTTTCCATTTCTTTTATTTTTTTTTGTGAAGAAAATTCCCGTTACAGTTAGAAAACGTAAGGAAAAATATTGCATCTACCCAACGATTAAGCGACTTATTATTAAAACGCAAATACTAAGCTAATGAAATAAAATGTATTAGGAAACAAAATTAATCTGCATTGATATTTGAACACTAGAACTGCGAGGCTGAATGTAAGTGCTACGTTACCATTACATAAAAACTACCTAAACCTTTGAGAACTTTAAAGTCAATTTTCTTGAGAATCAAATCTTTGCACTTAAGATCTGCTACATGACCGTAAAATGTAAGAAAATCCGTGATCCCTACGTCAAAGACTCCATGAAAGACTGATTGCGCCTATGTAACTTTAAAACAAGTAACGCATTATTTGATTTTGTAACCCTGTAATGCACTAACGGTCGTTCATTACGCTTTTAATATTTTTATAAAGTATAAAATTGGGATTTTGTTCTGAATTCTTGGTGTTGAAGATTCCAACTGCAATTTCTGTAATGAATTAAAACGTTGTATCTATTCCTTCGTTGAATGTTGTACTTTCAAATATTATTCAACAATTGACTTGGAATCAGTGTATATAAATTTAATAATCGATCAAATTTTTATTTTATTTTTAAGATGAACAATCCATATAGCCTATGCATGGAGGATTAAACCAGTTAATTTTGAACTGTCGAGATATACAAGTTTGCTAAATCTGTTGAAATAGTTGGAGAAATATTGGCTTTACGTGGCAACTAATTAATTGAATTCAACTCGTGTGAAGGGTACCCTGTTCTATCTTTTTCGAGAGGTATTTTTTAGTGAATGATGAAATATTACACACGAGAAAGCCATTATAAGGAACCTTTAAAGTGTATTGTGTAGTTCTGAGAATTATAATCTACATTCTTATGAGATTCCCGTTACAGATCTTACGTGAATTAAAATCACATTCCCTTTTCTTGGTTATGACTCAGAAGCAAATTCTGTAAGACTATAAGGTCAAAAAGAGATCATGTAAGTATTAGGGAGCTGTAAATACAGTGAGTGTATAATGTATCAGCTATAAGATGAAAGCAACGGTACAGAAAAATTAATGAAATATCAGAAAGTAGTGTTGTTACTAATAAAATAGTACGCAGAAAAATATCATGCTTGTCGGTCCAGGGAATTATAGAACTGCTTTCAAGAAAATGAAATTATCCATAATACAGGAGAAATAATTGACGCTGAGATGTAAGGGTATCTAAAAATTGAGACAGAAAAGACGTGCAACCATGTAAACGGAAAAAGCCGAAGTAAAATGAACGAATTTTTATGTGAAAAACGAGACCAGCTGGGTAAATAAACTAACTTTAATAATAATTATAAATATTTTTAACCAATATCAACAGATTTTCAGGTTACTGTTTGTATCGTCACACGAATGATATATTGATCCACCAAACATAACTTTTCTTTTCTCATATTTCTCAGAATAGCGACTGTTGTCAAAAGAATACATTTCCCAAGCTTGACATGTTTTTGCTATAGCATTAGAGATAATCACGTTCTTGCACTACAGTTAACAGTTACTGAAACTCTTTAAGAATTAATTATGACTGTTTCTTATAAATACTCGTATGCAGATGACTTTCGAGAGGCAATAATAATCAAAAGGAAGAAGAAAAGTTGTGACTCAGATATTACATTAAATCCAGCATTTAATTCAAGATCGGGAATTTCTCGAAAGAAGAAGGAAGATCTCTTATGCTTATTTCGTAAGAATGCTATACCAAGCTTTTATAAATCTTTCTATGAAATGTTGTAAGGTTTGTGAAGCTAATTAACTAAATGTAACAAGACAGTACCAAGATTACCTGTATGTGATAAAGTTTGGGACTGAACTAAAATTTCTTGATGTTGATAATTACTATAATAGCTTGAGTGCTCATGATGTTTAAATAATAATTTTTTTATATATAATCTGACTGAATTAAAAGATTAAGTCATTACTTTTTTACACAATGTTGCTTGGTTGGAAAATAATTTTGTTCATTTTTTTTCCCATAAAATGATTTTTTTTCTTATGCAGCCTCTCATTATTATTACTTTTTAAAAATGTATTTTCTTTAAAATTTATATTTTCTTCTTGAGAAATTTGGCAAATTAAATAAAGCATCTTTTGATGAAATTGTTGTTTGACAAAATTAAATCCCCATTGTTTTCAGGTATTGTGAATGTGTGACATAACTATAAATTGAAAAAAACATTTACTCTCTTGCACTTATTTCTATTACAAAAACGACACATTTTATCTTATGCCTTGAAATAAAAACATTAATTGCAGCAAGAATGTCATAATTCAAAATGAGGATGATTGTAAGGATATAAAAGAAATCTCCCCATAACCTGCAACTGATATTGTACATTTTCCTTTCTATTACATTGTGTTCTTTCTTTAAAACATAGATATAAGTTTTTTTCTAGTGAATGCATAAAGTTATTACACATGAAACATTTGAACTGATCCTCCTGTAAAATTGAAGTTTTTGAGTTATGTCACTGTTGCAGCAAATGAGCGATATTTTCATGGTAAGCGTAACTTAGTAAGTTTAATTAATGTATTAAATTTCACTGTACTTCCAGTAATCCTAGAAACAAATATTTTGGAACCATATATGTGTTCCTTGCCTAAATAATAAGAAAAGTCTAATATCAATGTTTTTTACCCGTATTTATTTAATTACAATCCCAAACATTAAAAATTATGGCACATATTTGTGGGTTAATTGCTTAGTTCTGGATGATGCTATATACCTGAGCTTTCCTTAATACACAGCATGTTTAACTAATGTCTTAAATTTTATTTTGTTCCTCTGTTTAGTTTGGAAGTTACTTTAATTTACTTGTGGTGGTAAATAAACCAGCGGCATTCTGCATTGCTCGGCTACGGAGCCTATCAATTGTTTGCAGGGAATGGGGCATTGTTGGTAATGGACATACGAACATACTGATATTGATGATTTTCCCTGTATTTACTGAATGAAAACTCCAACCATGAAATTTTCCGGTGCATATTTGCAGGTTAGTTGCTTTGCTCTGGATGATTCTATATGTACAGATTTGTTTTATATGTAGACACCAGCAAACTAATCTACCAACGTAAATTTTATTTTATTCCTGTGCTTACTTTGGAGGTTACTTGGAATTTGCTTGCAGTGGCAGTTGATTATATGGCAATAGAGACTGGTCACTCAAGATGCACTAGAGCGCGTGGTATTGAAGCGATTTTTAAAGTTCAAAATTTACAGAGAAATAGCTCTGTTCAATAAGCTTTACGAAGTTTATCGGAAATTCAATGCGCAAGGCTAGGGAAACTTTTAAATAGCAATAAATAAATAAATAAAAATTTGAAAATATAGAAAGAAAGGTGATAGAAACTGCAACAAAAATGTGGACCTTCTTAGTATTCTTGCACCCACCAAGTCGAGTCAACGGCGGTACTACCTACCCTTTGCTCGAAGCGAATCGGTCCACTTTTGTATCTCAATTTCTTCTGTCGTATTGACGCCAAATGTCTCACATTTCTGTTATGCATAGATATTAACAGTCCTAGCAAACGTACTAAATTCTATTTCGTTACTGTTCTTGATTCAGGTGTTTTTTATATGCAAATTTCAGCAATTTTGTCACTCACTTATTCACTGATGATCATCAAAATTTAAGTTTGATGGTTCCATTTGAAAATCAGAATTGACGACAACAGTATACATTACCAACAATGCCCCACTCTCTGAAAAAAATATGAGTGCGCCGTAGCCGAGCAATGAAAATTGCCTCTGGTTTAAGTCCACTACAAGAAAAAAACGAATAATTTCAAAACTATGTTTAGGAACAAAGTATACCGCAAAAAAAATCGGATGACTATTTTTTTTTATCTAAATAAACTATCTATAACACCGAGAGAAACCATTCTGTTTCAGAAAGTTAGGTGAATACACAATGCAAAGTATGGACTTGGCTCAGAAGAAGATCTCATAATTTTTTGTCACTACACAAGCGCGAGACTTGGCACTTTTTTACAAGAATTGTTTTGGTGGGATTGCTTGTTTTCAGACAATACATAAAACGGGGATCATGAATGTTCCTATGATGTGTTTCGCATGAATCGTATTTGAATTATAGTCGTAATCAGTATAATCAACGTAAAAATATGGATTTTTGTAATTCTAAAAGATTGTCCCGGGGCAGTGGAAAATTGGCTGAGTTGCGTTTAAACTATCCACTGTTCGAATCCCAGCAATGGCCCACAATGTACCATCATTTCAGAAAATATTGGATTGCGCATGAAGTTTGCCATAAATACTCATTTTTTTGCGTCGAGTTTTTTATGGCTTGTCGAAGTCGGGGTCATTAGAGCCGGAAGATTATGGGGACACAGAAAGTGAAGGAATTCTGCCAGGGGCTTTGGAAGGTACCATCCAATCATTCTTCTGGAGTGCTTTCGGGAAATCACGGAAAACAGAATCTGGTTGGCTGAACGGGGGTTTTAACCTGCATCTTCCCGAATACCAAATTGTGACCGAACGTGGTGGGTGAACGGTTAACGTTTTGACCTCGCATTCGGGAGGACGCGGGTTCGAATTCCCGTCCGCGCATCCAGATTTGGGTTTTCCATGGTTTCCCTAAATCACTCCAGGCGAATGCCGGGATGCTTCCTTCAAAAATGCCATGGTCGAATTCCTTCCCGTTCATTTTCCTCAGTCCCATCCCGCCTCTAATGACCTTAGCCGTCGATAAGGCGTAAAGAAATAATTTAAAAAAATTATGGTGGTTTTTGGGCAACTGAATACGGAAACAAAATGCGTGGCTATTTCAAACTCTGTCACTTAAGTGTCCGTACTGCGAGTGATCAATATTGCCGTAACAGTTATTTATTTGTTATTCATTGTAATATTGCGTGATGTATAACGTCGACTTTGTTTAATGGAGAGAAATCAGTTGTTTTCATTTTTTAAGTCTTGGGGCAAAATTACTAGAAGGCGTTGATTAATGTAATGGCATTCCTCATTAGATGTTCCAGAGCGCCTAAAGAAGCAGAGAGGGAGCGGATTCCTGCGGATTGATTGGGGAGCGAGGCAGTCTGAATTAATTGCTTGCTCCCTGCCAACACCGCTGAGGGGCGAGCGCCGTGGGTGCTATACCACAAAATTCACCATCAGAACACAAATCAGCTCGGCGTCGATTGCGAATTTGACGAAAAAACTCACCAAGTAATAATCCTCTTAATTTTCAATAGTCAGCTCCATTGCGTGATAAATTAACGCCTAACGCTGACAAAAAAATCGCTACATCCGACACAGAAACGGGGAACGTTGGTAAGAGCTGACACCGGAGTAGTTTAATTACAAGAGCAGGCCTGATTTACGGGTGAGGATTTGTCGGGGTGGTGCTCTCGTTTGCATGTCACTCGCTTTCGCTGTTGCTAGCGTTAATAAATTTAGCAACGTTAACAAAAGGGGTTTTTTGCTTCTGTTTTGCATTTAGCAATCAGAGAGCTGGCCGCAAAACAATAGGAGTATTTTTGATGCAGGAAACCGCAGAATGGGGAATACACCGCAGTCACCTGAAACCGTTGATCTTTTGACCTACATTCTGTGCCGAAACAATGGCACATTTCACCGGTGGTAATTGTGGGATAATGTAAATTGATATCTGTATTTTACTGTATAACAGTAAAGGAATTAGTGAACTATAGAGGCTAAATTTTTTTCAGTGTTTCTTACTACACAGAACTACGGAATGTTAAAACTATTTGCTGTTTTTTTTATTTTATTTTATTTTATTTTATTTTATTTTATTTTATTTTTATTTTAGCATCTATACTTCTGATAAATTGAATGCTGTCATGTTCAGAGGACCTATGTCTCCAGTCAGAGATTTAATGCCATAGAAATCCTTGTAACATAATTCTCTGACATGGAAAGGTTCTCAGGTTTGCTGTTGTGTGTTCTGTTCCTCATTTTAACTGTGAAAAATGTTATGAAAGGAAAGCTACGTGGCCTGGCTCGGAACCCCCCCCCCCTCCCCCCACGTAGCCCAGTGTAGCCTTCCAGCCAACCCCTCCCCCCTCTGGACCGAGCCACGTAGTTTGTGCACGCTCCCTAAAGAAGGGCACATGTACTTAATTCATTTGCACCACGATGGCCGTTTGCTTTATCCCAGACAAAACAATCACATGTATTGCTCTTCAAGTGATACATAGCGAAATTGAAAACATTTAATTTGGATGTATAGTAGAATAGAGAAGCATCCCATTTAGGAAGTTGCATTACAGCCTGTAGATCATAAACAACCACTACAGCATTTGACTTTTCTTTGTATGTTTTTTTTTTTTTCTCCTCTCTTAACAATTGTTTTTCGATAAGTTGTTGGTTAAATTATTCTTGTAACTTCTGTTTTTCTTCACTGTCTGCATTTTCAAAAGCTACGCAGGTTTCACATAAATCTTTCTTTGGAACGAAAAATGAAATATTGTATTCTTTTTTTTAAATATTCTATAAAATGAAGTATAGTTGGCAAAAGCCACATAGTCCTTGTGGATGTCTGCAATTGATTTGCTTCCATCAATGAAAAGCCTCGTTGTATTTGCCCTTAGGTAATGGCTTTCAATTTTCGGTATCGAATCTATGTGCTGCCTCACGCCTTCCCTTATCATTAGATCTAAGATTTCTGGTGTTTTATTGCATTATTTATATTAAAATAGACTTGCACCCGTCGCATAAATGTAGTATAAGATATCAAGGTGCCGCCAAGAGCAAAGTTTAAAAAAAATATAATATCGATGTTTCAACTTTATTGAGTCTTACCTTTTTTTTTTCAATGCAAAATTTACTTTAAAGAAGAAAAATAAAGTTAAAAACATAGTTATAAAGTTGAAATGACATGAATAAAATTGTCATGCCATTCATCTTTATAGCAACATCTGCAAGTTTTATAATATATTGTTCTCGCGTCGCATTTGGGAGGACGGCGGTTCGAATCCCCGTCCGGGCATCCAGATTTGGGTTTTCCATGGTTTCCCAAATCACTCCAGGCAAATGCCGGGATGCTTCCTTCAAAAGGCCATGGCCGAATTCCTTCCCATTCCTTGACCCCATCCTTGCCCCCCATCTTTTCCCGTCTCTAAAGACCTCGATGTTAAAAAGAGACGTAAAGCAGTTTTTAAAAAAAAAAAAAATATATTGCTTCTTTTCTTCTCTTTTTTTTGTTTTTGTTTTTGTTTGATTTTAACTTTTTCCTTAAAATAAAATACCTAAAAAAAGTCAAAACCTTGGCATTGAATTAAAAAACTGTTTTTAATTGTTAACCGCATATTACTATCCTAATGTACATTTTTAATTAAATGTGAACATTCTTAAAAAAAAAAAATAAGTGTCCCATTTAGTGTTAATAGTAAAATTTTAGTAACAAGAGTGACATAAGTGTGAATCATAGAAGACGAAAATTATGTCGGAGGAGAAGATTTCATGCAAGAACGTCATATCGTCTCAAGCCACAAAGTGTAGACTAAGTTTATGCAATATGGTATTTTGTAATAGCGTCATAACTCAAAATAATCCAACGATAGACAAGGTGCCTTGCATCAAGAGCGACACATTAAGGAATAGAACTAAAGGCATTTAAGCAGCGTATTTCAAAAAGAACGTCACAATTTGATATAACACATTATTGAACAAATGTTAATCTAACGTGAATATTCTTACCATTTACACAAGATCGTCATAAACAAAAATACGCCGCTCTTGAAGAAACTTGTCGCTATGTTACTTGACAACAGCCAGGACTCAACTGATATATGACAGTGTTGTGAATAAACTGAAGGGCAGTCTGTTGAGAAACAATAGTGACATAACCTGCTCTCTCTCGGCGAATAGTTGAAGTTCAAATGTGTCGTTCTACAAACTAAAAGTATACACGAAAATGGATCATCCCTTGGTCATAACTCAATAAAGGTCATTTTTTAGTTATGTCACTGTTGCAGCAAATGAGCGATTATGATTATGTTAAGTTATAAGGGTAGAAGGCGATTTCACGTTAGGGGTAGATAAGGGATAGCTATATGGAAATTTATGAGTTTCATACTTTTCTTATAATATGGGGGTAAAAGTTTATCTGTGTACCAGATTTCAGATTTCTAGGACTACGGGAAGTACCTTAAAGTTATGATAATCATCAGTGAATGAGTGACTGGCAAAATCAGTTATATTTGGGTATGAATAACATCCGAACAAAGAACAGTAAAGAAATAGATTTTAGAGTGTTTGCTAAGACTGCTGATATCTACATATAATAGAAATTTCAGCCATATAGTGTCAATATGGCCAGGTACAGAAATGGCCTGAATCGCTTCAAGAAAAGGGTAGGCAGTGCCGCTGATGACTCGACGGGTGTACTGCCGAGCACCCAGATATACTGACAGGCACTGTTCATAAAACTTGATTTAAAGGTTGCAAAGATTGTCAGATTTATCAGTTCTAAATCATATCCTTAAATATTATCTACATCTAAAGGCATAACACATGAAGACTGTGAACTAAAGTTGACTGCAGGAGATTTAATTCATGAAAGACTACCACATAATCATTCCAGACAGAAATTAAATTAAAATGAATACAAAATACATAATAACAAACGTTGCACCGACGTTGTTTGGAGATTCAGAAATGTGCCAATGAAAAATTATCTCTGTTTACCGTAAGAAACGTCGTGTGTGTATGTGAAATTTATTTCCAAAGTCTAATTGCAGTGTACAATGCTGATTAGAAAGAAACGAAAATAGTAAAATTTTTGTTTTTCTGCCTTCCTGTTTGTATGTTTGTGGGCGTATCACTCCAAAAGTAATGAATAGAATCCAATGAAACTGCACACAGTAACAGCTTGTGTGATCTGTTAACTTTAAGGTACTTTTTATCTTGATTATTACAATATAATATACATAGGTCTCAAATCTGAGAATTTAGGAATTTTGTCTCTAGACGAATCAAACAAAACTAACAAAAGGATTTAAGTGAATCTGCATATAGAATACAGATGAATAGAGTTCAACAAAACTAACTCTTAGTGATAGCTTATGCTAACAAGCAAGATACTTTTTATCCTAATTAGTTTCATGCTCCCTAACAAAAAAATTTAAAAAATAATTACGTCAAAGCATAAATGGATTTTGGGTACGTATTACGTTCCCATTATAATAATATTAATTCTATGTAATCAGAGAAAAACGTTGTGGCTTGTGTATAGATACGCATAGTTCCTCTACTCTCATATATACAGAAATGGTCCAGTTACATGCCGACGGATGACAATATAGGCCTTCTGTACGCGGTGAAAGAGTATTTAAGTAAAAAAACTATAACGATTGACTTCGAGATTTAATTGGAGTTTATCATCATTGATAATAAATCTGTAAGACACGTAGTAAAATTTGTTTTATTTTTCTCTTTAAGTTAAATAAAAGCCTTAAATTAAACGTTATTCTCCCTTTGCAAGTCATGCCAGTTGGACAGATATGTGGAACGTTTGGGAGAATTTCGTGAATATTAGGGACTGGATTGGACAATTTATTTTGCCTTTAAGAAACTCTATCCCTTTATCAGCAACACCTTAATACTTTTTTCAGTTGCCTTTGAATGAATTCACCGACAAAGTTGACGGAAAGGAAGAGGTGAAATAAATTTCCAATGGTTTTGTTTGACATGTGCATCAAACCCCTTCATTGGTGGGAAAGAGTCACCAATAAACTTTCATACACGATCCCACGTCCGCAACAAAAGACAGAGTTAATAAACAACGTTAATGAAACTATGACTGTGTAAAAGGAGAATCTGGTGGACTTGTCAGATTATTTTGCGCTATGCAAAAGAGAATTGGCTAACGTTTTTAATCAACACATTATCGGTGACAGTGGCTATAATTATCAGAAAATTACTTTTCGTATTACGTCACTTTTGAACTGCTGATGCTTAGCGGTTCTATTATTGGTATAGGGAAAGCCTACAGTTTTACCCAATCCGTTCATAATGACTCCTATAGTATCAAAGCTTCCTCTCAGATCATAGGCGATTTTCAATGGTCGTTAACCTGAACCTTCAAATAGCTTTAAATGAAGAAATGATACAACACATACAAAATGAAATCTTCCCCGATTAACAGAAAGGATGCGACACACTCATCAGTCATTCGATACTAAAAAAAAATGATAATCTTGTTCACTGGGTCCTTGACGCTTTTACGTCCCACAGTCTGCCGTTGTTAGCGGATAAACAACAGCCAAAGATATTACTACATCGTAAAGTTATGAGCTATATTAAATAACTGTTTTATTTAGTTAACCATCCGCGAAGAAATTAGTTGACAGAACATTGAAAGTAAAGTATGTATTTCATTCAAATCTACATATTAATAATTAGTTTATTAGGTGACTCGTTGTTTAATTGTTATATTAAATAATTAGTCCACGAGCCAGTTTAAAATTTTAACTGTTTTTATTTTTATAAACATATCGAACTTCAAAGATAGTAGTCACATGTATTCATAAAGTCCAGCGATTACATTTGACCCTTCTACCAAAGACAAAACTGACACACTCTCACAGAACACGTTAAACTGTTTGCTCAAAATTGTCTGTGCCTACGAGAATTGCATCTGTAAAAACTGTCTCTGAGTATCTGCCGCTCGCTTTATGTAAGTTTCATCGAAAGTTCTAGAATATTACAAAGGTTTCCGACAGATATTTCTTGAACTTTAACAATACTTAAACAATTAAAAACGTATTAAAACCAATCAAAATTAATACATAATCATTTACAATCATTACAAAATGCTCAGAAATGAAAATTAAAGATAATTAAACACAAAATTATCCACATAAATCATTTTAAACTGTAGTAAATCATCCTTTAAACATCGTAGCTCACGTTAATGCTTGAAATTCTGTTGCATACTTCTGTCCTTAAACACATTAAATTATATTTACATAATTTATTTTCATAAAACAAAATTAATTTACGCCGATTTACAGTAAATTCTAATCAAACTTTAGTCTGCTACAAATACTTCATAAAATGCAGTTCCATTAACGTTTAGATTTGAGGGCTGTTACAAGTTGCTTTTATTTATTTATATTCGCTTGATTTAGATGTTTTCGATAAATAAATTGCCCATAGATATGTAAGATAAAGGATTTAATTTTCGATCAGGAAATCGCGAAAGCTAGTTCAGAAATACAACAGACATTTGACGTTACAGTTCAGCATATTAAAAATTATTTTAAAAAATAATTTAAATTTTTTTCATGGGCTCTTTATGACTGAAATCATTACTCGTGAACCAGGTACAACTATGATGCTGTGTGCCTGGTTTGGAACCGCATTCAAAAAGATGTGAATACCCGGGTATTGTACAACTGGCAAGGAACATGAAATTAGTGAAAAGACGCCGCTTTAATTCATCATCAAAAGCAAAGAAACTGACAGACGGATAGCAGAAAGATATCTACATCCAGTTTTGAATGTGAACTCGTAGTGCTGACGGGGTGCAGTGTAGACGGGGCCAGGTGGCGGTGTTTCGCCCTTTTTGCGTCGTTGCCGTTGCCGTTGGCGGTGATTGCGCTGTTGAAGTGCCCCAGCCCTCCAAGCGCAGCCGTTTCGCCTCCATTAATTGTGGAGGCCTTTGGACCGCTCTTTTTTCTTCTCGACCTCTTTCTTTTAACACGAGGTGCAAACCAAAACACACTGCAACTCGTGAACTCCACAGACTGTCCTTACAGCCGAATGTTAATTCCTTCTCCCCAACTATTCCAAATGCCCTCAGTTCCC
The DNA here is from genome assembly GCA_031002005.1 of Vandiemenella viatica. NCBI lineage: Eukaryota > Metazoa > Arthropoda > Insecta > Orthoptera > Morabidae > Vandiemenella > Vandiemenella viatica. The sequence continues at coordinate 104,538,526 of JARYHS010009186.1, read as the reverse complement.
TGAATTTTTAAAGCGGTTATTCTTCGCAATAGCTACTAACTCATTTAATCAGGTGTCTACTTTCTGAATCTCATCTTTTATCTGCTCTCTGTGTTTCATAAAGTTACTTCACATTTTCTAAAACAGTTCTTGACAGTGTAAGGTCGGTTGCAACTCACCCATAGTCTTTTATGAGTGAAGGTAGGTCATATGGAATGCTACGAAATCGGCGAGAACAACTTTTTAAATTACAGATTTTTTTACATCAACAGCATTTCCAGGAATAGTCTATCATCTCTGGTGTCAAAGTCCCTATATCTGTAAAGTAAACAGCCATGAATAAGGTATCAGTGTATACAATATTTTATCTTCAGCCGTAGTATACTGATTTTTCCATAAATATATTGTTTGTTTAGAATTAAATTTAAAGGAAAATGCTTGGATATTGGGCCGCCGTTGCTAAGATTGCCAAAACCTACCGATTGTAATATTCAGGACGACGCGACGGCAGAAGAGACAACATTAAAAAAGAAAAAGAAAATAATGGAAGCCAAACTGAACAATGAACAGCAACAAATTAGAAATGAATATAAACACTTCAAATAGCCGGATTACATAGAAAAATCTAAATGGTCTTATCAAGACAACAACCTAGCAACGTTTATGTACCAATGACAAAAACTCAAATTGTATTCTAACATTAAGGAGGTATTACACAAAAGTTCTCATTAATAAATATCAGCTGATTTGAGCATTCACTTCTTGTTTTTCACCATATTTTCCAAACATTTTGGCGTAGGCTGCATTCGGTAAGTTTTACTCATTGTTGGCATGGTCAAATTTAGAGCTATGTTTTACGCATGATATCATGCATTTATACCTACTACTACGTCGTACCAAGTACTAACGGGAGAAGTATTGCCATTTGTCTGTAAAACGAGGAACTATGTTAAACCTGTGATTAGTGCATTTTTTGTTTGTGAAGTGTTTTAGTTCATGAGCCGGAGATGGGGAACATCCCAGATTTTGCCTAGAAGACTGCGGAAAACCACCTAAAAACCGCCGCCAAAGGTCAGATAGAGGGGGTCTTGAGCTCGTGCCCGGTCCGTTGTACCTCCCCGATCCAGTGTGCGACGCCTCAGCGCACTGAGCCTCACTAGTGGTTTTTTAACATAGAATTCCCAGAGTATTTAATTTCAAAAACCCAACAGAGGCTCCAATCGTATTTTTATTATTATTATTTGATTGAGGAGGAGGAGAAGGTTGAATGTTCTTAAGTTACCCCGCTGGTTTACTAGTCTCTCATAATTGTGAAGTATTTCTTATCTGATAAACTTTTTAATACTTACCTAATATCTTTAAACGAGAAATTCTTGTATACATATATATATATATTGGATCTGGGGAACGGCGCTAACGATTTAGATGAAATTTCATATTTAGATAACATTTTGATTTTTAAGATTATTTAAATAGAGTTCCTCCCTGCAACAAATTTTAGAAAATACGAACAATTTTTGCTCTTGGTATCTAGAAAACGGCTCTAACGCCGTCTCATAGATGAGTCAGGTACCAGGAAGCCTACTAATGTTTTTCTCCTTGGTTTCAAGGAGCTCATATATTTAAACGAACATTTCTTGTATGCTAGATGACTCGAGGGAATACTAATAATGCATATTTAATTGTAAAACATTTAAAAAGAAGATATTTAAAAAATGGCTTTGTCAGAACTGATACTTATATTTACATAACTTCTTTGAAAACAATATTGAAAAAATGGTTATCATTAAATACTACTAGTTTAATTGTAAAATATTTAAAAATTAGATTTAAAAAAAATAGATAACGCGACCATTGTCTGGCAGCTCAAATGTAATTAATGGGGAAATGGTGGTTATTGCACTAGCTCTCAAAAAATTCTGGCTACGATCCCGGGTTCAAATTCCGGTGGGAGCAAGAATTTTTAAGATACTTATTTAACCATATGAACCACGGTGGGGCGTTCTGTGGTTGGGATTCTAGGTTAAATTGTAGGTTCCAGAGTAAAGAAACTGGCCGTCCTACCTCTGATGGAATTGCTTAATATGCTTCCTTCTATCCAACCTAATTCTATTATATCAGCAACTCTTGAAAATAGATAAAACGGGGGCTGCACCACTTTCGGAGCCTCGGCGAAATTAGTAGTAACCTGTTAAAATTTGGTTTAATTGCTTCGTCAACATGTCCTCTTCACATTTTGCGATCTTGCTTTGCGGAAAACTTGCCAGGAATTTAATTAAAAATGCCGAAATATGATTTTTGGTACAGGGATCATATCAACTAAACAGTTTCGTTTCGTCATAGATTTCGTGGTTAGGTTTAAATACAGCCTGGACCAAGAGAAAATTTTGTGTTCTGCGGCATCCATCGGAAATGGCGTATTTGTTTACAATTGAAGCAATCGATTATCTCTGGCTGCTAGTTTCTATATGGCGGGCATCACCGTATTACAGCTAGGATAAATATTGTCTATTTGTCAATTATATGCTAGTTTTTGCGACGGAGAAAATCTGAAACGGCAAGAAAACATTACAACAAAGGATTAAATCAACATTTTAAGAGACTATCACTGATTTTTCAACGCTCGGCATCTAACGGCTGTGCGTCGCTGTCATATTTCGGCATTTTAATTAAATTCCTGGCAAGTTTTCCGCAAAGCAAGATTGCAAATGTAAAGAGGACATAATGACGAAGCAATTAAACCAAATTTCAACAGGTTACTACCAATTTCGCGTCGGTTCCGAAGGTGGTGCAGTCCCCGATAAAATTAATTTCTCACAAACGTTTCTAAGGATTTTGATGAAATCTTACATACTGAACAGAAATCGAAAGATGCCGAGCGAAAATCGGTCACCCAGGTACTGTATTTACATACTAGCAATTTTACTGTCCATAACAGCTTTAGAACAGAAAACACGATTTTTCAGAAAAAAGGTGCAGTAAAATTATCTTAGCAGACATATTTTCTATTCCTCAGTGCTATTTTTGAAGCTCAGGAGATACAGCGAGAGGTAACATCTATTAAATTAAAAAATCAGAAGGTCTCCAATTTTTATTATTATGTAATAACTAGACGACCCGTGCGAAAATTTTGCGAATAAAATGCGATGAATAGTGAGGTTGAATATAATGTCACCAAGTTCAGTCATTACTCTTCATACTCCTACTTCATATATCGATTTTGGTTAGAAATCCAGGGAGATAAATGGCTCGAAACACAAAAAACGTATTTTAGAAATATCGACATTTTTGCGCTTTATGGGTCGAATTACGAAAAATTCCTTTCTTAGAATATAATGTTACCAAGGCGGAAAGCTTAGCCTTTAATAGGATATGTCCTTTATTTATATCGATTAGATATCAAGGCAAATATAAGGCTCGTGACACAAAAATACATTGTAGAACAATTTATACTTTTTCCCTGTAATAGTTGAATTCCAAACAGTTCTTTCTTAAAATATGATGTCAGCAAAGCTGAGACATTATTCCTCACAATCGTACTCGATTTATCGATTTTGGATAGATATCAAGAGAGATAAGTGGCTCGAGACACAAAAAACGCATTTCAGAAAAATTGACTTTTTTGCCTTTTGTGGGTCGAATTACGAATAATTCCTTTCTTAAAATATAATGTTACCAAGGCGGAGACCTTATTCTTTAATATGATACCTCATTTATCTATATCGGTTAGATATCAAGGGAGATAAATCGCTCGTGACACAAAAATCGGTAATAGAAAAATTTATACTTTTTTCCTTTAAGGGTTGAATTCCAAAGACATTCTTTCTTCAAATATGATTTCACAAAGCTGATACATTACTCCTTATAATTCTACTTCATTTATCGATTTTGGTTAGATATCCTGGGAGATAAATGGCTCGAGATACAAAAAACGCATTTTAGAAAAATTGATATTTTTGCCCTTTAAGGGTCGAATTACGAAAAATTCCTTTGTTAAAATATAATGTTACCACGGCGGAGACCTTAATATTTAATATGATACCTCATTTATCTATATCAGTTAGATATTAAGGGAGACAAATGGCTCGTGACACAAAAACGAATTGCAAAAATATTGATACTTTTGCCCTTTAAGGGTTGAATTCCGAAAAATTTCTGTCTTAATATAAAACGTCACTAAAGCGGATATCTTAATCTTTGAAATGATACTTCATTATACGATCTCAGATAGATATCCAGGTAGATATTTGACTCATAACACAGAAACCAGCATTTTAGAAATATTGACACTTTCGCTCTTTAAGGTCCGAATTCCGAAAACTTCATTTCTTAAAATATGATGTGACCATAGAGAAGACCATAAGCTTTAAAATGACACCTCATTCATTGATTTCGGTTAAGTATGAAGGAAGATACAAGCTTGTGACAAAAAAATACATTATAGAAATAATATATATGATAGTTCAAATATTGATTAAATTCAACGTATTCCTCCAAAATAGAAAGAATAAGTTGAGTTTAATCAATAATTTTCACGTATCCCAAATCGCTGAAGAATCTTTGCAGCTTGTTATAAATATTTTCAAGTTGGGTGTAAAATATAGCAACCTAATAATAACACTAAACCAACTGCACTGTAATCTTCTCGGATGTCAGGGTTGTAAGTCAGTCGAGGCAGTAGCAGCAGACGTACAACTACCGGAAGCCATGTGACAAGTGACGAAGACAGCAGAGCGAGCTGAGGAAAAATTGTGTTTTCACGACTCCATCACGTTGCGAACCAGTGAATATTACATTACAGCAATATCTCGTCTAAGTCTGCAATCACACAATACTACACCAAATGTTTACGATTACATTTTCGCCATTCATTATTCCCTGTTATAACACTCGTGCATCACTTAGTAATTTGAACAGTCATTGTGTACACTGCTAAAGACAGAACTATAAATTTTTCTTAGCAGTTAGAACATCATTTAAGGCTATATTACCAACAGCTGCAAAGGTAATTAAAAAAATATAAGATTTCGAACCCCCATTAATTTTACTACGTAGCAGAATTCAGTATATAACCGTTTGAAATTTAGTATACTGCTTTACTTTGGCGGCAAGGTTTCGATTTTAAGTGAAGCAGTTAAAACAATAGTCTGAACAGCAACACGTTATAGTTCTCAGTGGCTAATTTTTCTGTAAGTAAATCCCTACATTACGGTGTTTGAAAATTATTTTTACTCGATGAAAATCACTTCAAAACAAATATTATTCACTTCAATTAAATTTTAAGTATCGACAACATACAATGAGGGTCGTCTGAAATGTTCTGTAGCTCCAACGTGGATTATCAAAGACATTAATCTGCGTTTTTTCATGTTAAGAAACTTCTACTTTATAATTTCGTAAGGTCACCCACTCACCTCTATAGCTATTGGCTGGATGACGATGTCACGTGTCAGTCTTCGCTCACAAACAGAGACCAGAGATACCATTAGAAGGAATTCGTGGTTATGTCTACAATTTAATAACTAAGTTTTTTTTTTTTTTTTTTTTTTGTAACAGTTTAACGTCCCTTTTTAACAACGTGGTCTTTAGAGACGGGAAAGGATGGGGGCAAGGAATGGGAAGGAATTCGGCCATGGCCTTTTGAAGGAAGCATCCCGGCATTCGCCTGGAGTGATTTGGGGAAACCATGGAAAACCCAAATCTGGATGCCCGGACGGGGATTCGAACCGCCGTCCTCCCGAATGCGAGGCCAGAACGCTATCCGTTACACCACCACGCTCGGTAATAACTAAGCAACCACTGCCAAATTAATTGGCATAATACATTCATTAAGTTTGTTTTTCATAGCGTTTCATAGTTAAAACGATTTTAATAAATTTTTCGGCTAAAAATGTGGATCTGCTTTTCAGTAACATGTTATTAATTAAAGCAACTTAAAAAACTTTTTTAAAAATTACTCACTCTCTGCTGTAACCACGAATGCCAATTGTCATTTCGGCTTAGGATAAATTTCAGTTTGATTACAACTTTTAATAATGTTGTTGCTTGACCAAAATTTATGCATTACAGTTTATTTGCTTTTTGGGCATTGGTCTTTATTCATGTTCGCTGCATGTGAGTTATTAGGTTATTTTAAGTGGACGTCAGACCAAATGTGTCACTGAATCGACTATTCTGGCAACTTATTTCTGCAGAGTCGCTCCACTGTTTCATAATACGGAATTTGTATTAAGTTCTCTGGCTGTCACAGATACTATGACCAACGTTTACATTATGAGTGTTTGCCCATTCTCAATAATAAACATCGTGATGCTTTCGAAGCAAGCAGGATTTTTTTTTCCTTTTAAATTTTGCACAGTGAACTTTAAGGGTCAAATACAAGGCAAGTCCGTATTTAAGCAAGTTCGACTGTATGACCTTTGAAACAGTTACACGATAGCGCGATCGTTCCTGTGCGTGTTTAACACCTATGTCTATTAATGCTTCTGAGTTCTTCAAGCTCAAGAGATTATATTCATCCTAAGGGTGAAACACAGGGCAAGCTTATATTTGGCCAGATCAGATCAACCTGTCATAGTCTTTCATCGTAAAAACTGGAACTATTCTAGACCCATGACGATACGCAAAAAAACAGTCACAGGCTTACACTAGTAGAGAATATAATAGGAAACTAACATTTGTTTGCACAGAGTGAAATGTTTTAGTGTTTTCCTCAGTTCTATGTATGATCCTGGCCGAGAAATTTTCAGACTATCCTCATAAATCATAAAAGTCTTTAATAAAATACCGAAGTATAACTAAACAAGACGCCTAAAAGAATGTACTTTTTTAACTAAATGGTATTTGTTAGCCTAAAAAATCACTCAGGTGAAATAAACTTTGATGCTGCTAAAAGTTATTTCAATACAATTGATACCAGTGAAAAAAACGGAAATGTATTTCTACCTCTCAATGCGATCCGTATTATTTGGTCGGTGGACTGAGGTATTACGGCCACTTTTCACGCTTATCCCTTAAAGCGGAGCTTCTTTCCAGCTATTTCTTTTTATATACAGAGCGCGTCGAACGTAACACGTTTCCAGAAGGAAGAAAGATCTGAAAATTTGTGAAAAACGCCACCGATCAGTTCAGCAGATATGACGGAGGTTACAACCATGAAAGATGTATAAAACCTTTACACGCTTTGTTAAGAAGTCGTTTGGTTCAACTAATATTAACAGATGGAATTGATTTTATTACACATATAACAAATATTTCAATTATCTTGGTGATGAAATCAAGCGAACGGGATAGAACAGGAAGGTATGAAAATAAGAATTTAATAGTCAAACTTTAAGTTAATATATTAAATAAAATGATTTTAAACTGTTTCGATAAGAAGAAAATATAGGCGAACAGTAAATTTCATTCCTCTCTATAAAACTGACAATCTATTCTGTTCGTTGCGGATGTTGCAATTCCCAGTATTGCGGTCACGCAATATTGCAACTGAAATGATTTAAATTTAGAGCTACGGTAGACAAAAGGTACATGTCGTACTTAAATTGTAGATTAATTTAAAACTCAGTAGATTAATTACATGCGTGGATATCCTTCATACATTATTCTGTAGGTTCGTTTTGTGCTGGTCAACCGATGGAGAATGATTCTCAATTCTCTGATCGCAGATTTTGTTTATTTCATTGTATAATTAATAGCATAAACGGACCCAACATTCAGAACAACTCCGAAGGATTCCAGCTTCGAAATCAGTCACTGTACTTTATTTTTTTCTGTGGATTTCCTTCATGACTTATCCTGAGTGCAATTGGCAGCATGAAGTTAAAAATGACTCAGTGTTTCATACGTTGTTCAGCAGATACCGGACATTTTGTGATTACGGGCGATTTTGCAGGCATACGACGAGTTTCGATGAGAATCAGCTATTGCACTTCGGAACAATGTTGAACACCTTTGTTTTTCTTTTAGTGAAGTTCTACAGATCATTCTTTCTGGGAATGAAATCAAAGAGTTATTAGTGATAAGAATTCTATCAGAACATTATCAGTATCGAGATGTTTGCGGAGTTCATGTTTTTATGCTCATTCATCTCGAAAGACTCCTTCTGAAATTGGGGTGCAACATTTTCGAATATGATACGCATGGTCACACATAATCCCAACTGCGTTATCAGTTCTAGTTTCTATGCGTTACCTCGTTGCTTGAAAATAGGAATCAAGTGAAAAACGCAGTGAATATCTCTCCAAAAGCATGCATTTGCGTGGAAGGAAAACTATTTTAGCAGTTTTACAGTGTCAAAAATTTCTAGCAAGAAGCAGTAATCCGCAAGTTCTTAACTGTAAATATATAATAGCAGGTAACAATAATTTACTTGACGAGGGAAACATGGAATACCGGCTGATAACTGTGCAATACGGAAGGGTATGTTCGGTTATTTTTTTATTCCCCTGGTGATTTACTACCCTTATTGTACGAGGCTACGTCTTATTTAATGTGTAAGGACAGCGTCAGCTAATGAGTGAAATGAAAATCAAAACTGCTAGTCGGAAGTACTGTATGCTAATTGTAGTGTTGGGCCGTGTTATTTTATTATTATTTTTGGGGGGGCAGAGATATTACAACGGGTTTTACGTGAGATTATAATACATTCTCGGGTTCAGAATACCGGTGAAATAAATAAATGATCAGATTTGCTCAGGCCTGGCTTTCGATAGGACGTGGGTTAAAATCCCTGTTCGGTCATCCAGATTTCGATTCCATACTTTCCCGGAATCATCCATGCAAATAACTGGATAGTTTCTTCGTAAGGTCTTGGCAGAATTCATTTCAATTCCGTTTCCCCATCAAAGCCTGGTTCAAGTGCCCCGAACCATAAATGCAAAGGAAAAATCAATTGGCAGTTACTGGGCACCACTGATAGAAATTAAAACTTAAAACTATTAATGTCACACGCGCAATGCGTCGTACTTATGGCTACATATATCCTCATATATAAAATGTTAATCTGGAGACTGCGTACGTCATCTATACCTATTGGCTAGAGAACGGTCACGTGCCAGCCTTCACTGCCAATCAACAACCATCATATTACAGTCTTTCCTTAATGTTGCTTTTTGTTTATTTACGACAACTAGATGCACAAATTCATGTAAGGAGAAGGGTATTCAATATTTACGCTATTTTACCTGCACCAGTTATAAAAACTAGGTTAAACCATAACCTAAGCATTTTTTGGCAGGTGATAAGAAACAATGTAGTTTATTAAAAACTCAGAGAAACGTACATATTCGCAAAATGTATCAGTCAAATAAATAATAGTTATTCGTTTTAGAAATTATAGTTTCCATCATCAAAAGTAAAATACATTTATTTATATAAAGTCCTAACCAAATAGTATGATAATCTAACCAGAGTAACGTATCCATATAACGAAAGATATCAATAAAAATGTCTTGGTCGTTTTTCCATAATAAATTCCTACTACAATTATTCATGATACCATTAGTTTTTGATACATGTGTTAGCTATTAAATGAGATATAAGATAACCTTTTTATTAGATTTAAATCATCAAGGATATGACTATTTACTGTATACGCGATGTGACACTCGCAATTCAACTACGATATTATTGCCGCAAAACAGCAGTGAGCAGAGATATTAGAAATTATTTACACAGTTTAATACATTAATTGCCATAATACAGGAATTAAGCTTGCTTTTCGTAGCATTTTATTCTTAAAAAACAGTGTAAAAATATTTCTGCTGAATAAACGTGAACTACGACTACTTTTCAGTATCATGTCGCTAATGAAAGTAACATTTAAAAAACTATAATTTCTCATGGTCTCTGCTATAACGTAACTGCACTACCAGATAAAACGATATAGTCTGTTGTGGAAGTAGCTACACAAAAATACGAAGAGCAGGGGAAAAAAATTAAAGCGAGGCAATTACATGTCACAAAGTTACAATAGGTACGTTCGTTTAAATTTACATATTGCTTTTTATTTATCTACGACATCTAGATGCAAAAATTCATTTAAGGAGAAGGGTATTCTATGTTTACGTAATATTACCTGTATCAGTTATAAAAACTAAGTTAAAACATAACCTAACAATTTTTTTTGGCAGAAGATAAGAAAGAATTAAGTTTTTTAAAAACTCACAGAAAGTTTACTCGAAATGTACGAATCGCGAAATATATCATACAAATAAATGACAGTTATCCGTTTTTTCTTTTTCGTCATTTAAAGTAAACTAAGAAATCTGGATTACTGGAGATAGCGATTCCGCCAGGAATTACCGTGGTAAAACGCAACAATCCTCTAGAAATATTTTCCGAAGTACATTTAACTGTATTATGTCGATCCAGGATGTATTACAACCTAATTTCTGCTTGAAAATAATGGTAGTCTACAGGCTGTATTACAACGGAATTACTGCTTGAAAATAATATGTGTTGCGATTGACTACAGCAGTATAATGACATCATTACTGTATGTTATTTTTACAGAATCGCAATCTCCAGTAGACCCAATCGTTATTAATTTTTCCTTACAAGCTTTTCCTTAATAAATTCCTACTACCACCACAGGTGATGCCCGTCGTTATTCATATGAGGGTAATAGAAGCTATGATTTTCGAAAACAATATTATTGGAGGTTGTGGTTAAGTTGACCAGAATCCCCAGTGACACATTTTGTTACAGCATAATTCACTCTGAAATGAGTTTTACAAACCAATTAAACTGCTTTCATAAGCGCCATAATACTGAAGGTGTTAATTAATGCGGGTGAAAGTAGTTCCATATGTATAGTGCTGAATTGTGCCTGGACCAGGGAATAAAACTAATATTAAATGGATAGCAAACATTTTCGGGATTCCTAATTTGTTTTTAATTTCGTTTGACCTATACTTCCGTCATCATTAATTTAGTAGAAGTTACTACTGTATGACTAAGTGAACTGCAAATAAAATATGTAGAACATTACAAAATCAAGGCCATTAGCATTTCAATTCAAAAAACTTTTTTTTACTTATGGCTTTACGCCTCGTCGACGTCGAGGTCATTAGAGGTAGGATGGGACTGGGGACTAGGAGCGGGAAGGAATTCGGCCATGTTCTTTTTAGAAAGAAGCATTCTGTAATTCGCGTGGAGTAATCTGGGAAAACCCAAACCTGGATGCCCGGACGGGGATTCGAACCGCGAAGCCAGAGCGTTAAACGCTCATCCACCACGCTCGGTATAGTATTTAAAGGATTAGTAGGGAAGTTACGTCTGGTACACGAATATGTTTTTCAATTAGAAAAATGATTTGACTTTGTTTCTACCTGTGTGTGAGGGGTTGTGGGTCACAACAACGCTTTATAACAAATCTTGGACATTAGTATCAGTAATCTGAGAAGATAAGATGAGAATTACGCAAAATACCGAAATAGTTATTTACAGCCGTAAACGAGATTCGAACCCTGTTCATGTAGGATGTCAGGTCGCGTGTAGGACGTACCGACTACGTTCCGATATTAATGTTTTTTGTAACAGACAGATAAACAGAAGAACCAGGAAACGAAGTGAAATGGACGGGTTGTGAAGGAAAATATCTGTGGAAGCGAGTGTGGACGTTCCGGTTGACTAGAGACAGTGCCGGCGCGTTCCTTCTGTTTCTTGACAAAACACGAGATGCGGCTTTCTGCGGAACTGTTTTTGCTGCCGTCGCGTAATACTCCGACCGGCAACATTACTCGCACCACGGAGAAAGCCCGTCCGAGTGGTGTACGCGGATCGCCGCACACGAATTGGCCGACGCTTTCCGCGCAGAAGATTGTACTCCGTCATCCGGACACACCGTGGCGACAAACTCCTGAAAGAGCAACGTTCACCAAATATAGCTGCACCTACTTCAGGAAACGTTCCGCATCGACGACACTAAAAGCATTGTTGCAAGCTGGGAAGTAACTGGGTTATCTCCTCTTTTTAACTTATTTAAAGTTCTGTACCGCCGTTTTCGATTTTTCGAGCTGTTGCGATTTCAAGAGTTGGTAACACTGCCTGAGGGGTGACTTGCAGCTTTCTAGAGACTAGCGTGAAAGAGTGAACAGTCAAGAACAATATTTAAAGGAGCAGTACAGTAGAGTACAGAAAGAAATAAGAGAGAGGCTGATGCGAACTGTATTGGAATGAGTTGAGGGATCAAAGTTAACTTATGAAGGAGTTGATGGCATGAATAGTTACAAAACGTTAATCAATCATGATTCCATGGTTTTTCCAGATCGGCCCAGGCAAATGCTGGGATGGTTCCTCTAAATATGACATGGGTGCCTCCAGCTATATCCCGTATATCCCTTCCCATGCAAACGGTTACACATTAAGATAGGTGCAATGGAGTCTCCGCCACCAACTTTTAGTGAATCGCGTAGTAATAATAACAATAATGTTAAACTATTGGGTGATTAATCCGTTATTTTTGTTGGTGATCGACAGGAGTAAAATTGATAAATATAAATGTTGTCTTATACAGGTAACCAACAACTCTTCGGCACTCTCGGAAACACGAAAATGTACGGGTATTTCCAAATAAAAGTGTGATGATTTATACTGCTTTATTTAGAGGCGGAAAAAAATCTGTCTCGAGCGGTGAGGACTGAACGAGTGGCGTTAAGACCTCCCAGTAGAGCCCGTTTTGTGGCAGATCTCCGTGCGAAAAAGCGGAGGCCAAACGTCATTGGCGGGAGGTGGGCATGGCGACCCTTCATTAATCTCCGCTCGCAGCGAGAGTTCGAGCCGCAAGAAAAGGCTCGAGTCTCGAATGGGTGGGTCGGCCTTTTCCCACCAGACACTGCCATTTTTCTTTATGTTGGGCTTAGAATCAGAGCACCTCCAGAGCAGGCGCTGTTGTGCTGGGCTGACAACGTGCAGAGATTAATATTCTTTCCGCTGTCTTAAATGTTCCTTCTTTCTCTTCGTCGACGGAGTAAAAAGCTGTACCTCGCGGCAAAGTACTGTCAGTTGAAGGGAACTTACTCGTCTAATCCTCTTTTCAAAGAAGAACTTTTTGTAAGAGCTGAATCAGTCTCGCCGTGTTGTTTCAGTGAAATTTTCAACTGTGTACCTACGATTTGGAAGTCGTAGGCGGATAAGAGGCAGTCAGGTAACGATAGTGTTAGATATGTGTACGAGATACGCTAGCAACAATGACTGGAAGTTTTTGTCGCCGTTGTACATTGATATATTCTTTAATGGAAAATAACCAAGTTAAATTGTTGTTTAAGCAAAATATTTAGAAGACTGTACTTTGCGTCGTTAACTTCTGACTGTTAAAGCTTGGCGAGAGCGCGTTGTTGATAGACTGATATTACAACGGAGGGTGTTGCAATTTTCCACTGAAGCAGTCTCAGACCTCATTAAAACCCCACGGAGCACAAAACACGGAACGTTGACGACGAGCAGCCTCAATAACTGGTATCCGAGCGTCAGTAGACCACAATTCCGGTTTACAAGATCAGATGCGAGGTGAATTTTAGCAGCCTCTGTAAAACCATGTTCCAAAAGTTCTGGTATTCGCCAACATCCTGGTTGATTCGAAAGTAGGCAATTTTCGTATCGCCATCTAAACTGAACAATATTTAGCACTTTTGACCTTGCCCTTCGTACACAGGGAATTTATAGCATCCCTTGTGAACGCGGGAAGAAGTACATCGTGGAGACCATAGATGTATTAAACAACGTTGTTTGGAACATGACCAACATACCTGGGACCAAAACTTTTTGGGGCAGTTTTCATACACCGAGCGGGGCGGTGTAACGGTTAGCGTTCTCGCCTCGCATTCGGGAGGACGGCGGTTCGAATCCCCGTCCGGGCATCCAGATTTGGGTTTTCCATGGTTTCCCCAAATCACTCCAGGCAAATGCCGGGATGCTTCCTTCAAAAGGCCATGGCCTAATTCCTTCCCATTCCTTGCCCCCATCCTTGCCCCTCATCCTTTCCCGTCTCTAAAGACCTCGATGTTAAAAAGACGCGTTAGCATTTAAAAAAAAAGAAAAAAAAAAGTTTTCATACACAAGCTACTGAAATTCGCCTCGCATCTTCTCTTCTAGACGGAAATTACGGTCTAGTGACGCTTGGATACTAGTTACTGATGCTGTTCGTCATTAATGTTGTTATGCTCCGCGAGGTGCTAATGGGTTCTGAGACTGCTGGTAGGAAACTTAACAACGCCCGCCATTACCATGTCAGTCTATCAACAACGCGATCTTTGTAATCTTTAAACTTTAGGTTTTACAGCTTGTTCATTTTTCATCTGTAGATGACGGCGGGGATAGCAGATGTCGAAATATTGTGTTCAAACAACAATTTAATTTGGTTAGTTTGCCGTGAATAATATGTCAGTGCCTGGATGGTTAGTGGATGAAAAGTTAGGAGCAGTATGTGGAAGGTAATGAAGTATAAGAGAAAACTACGACGATAAATTAACACCTAAATGTTACTGGTAGCAGTGGCGGATGTAGGAATTGTTGGAGCCGGAGAAAAAACCGTGTTATTGCCGCCCCCATTGTTGTTGTCGGCACCTCGATTGTTGCCGCCCGAAACAGTAGTGGAGCTAAAAATAGATTTTTCTGCCAAACTGAAGTTTCCGTCCCTAAAGTTGCCGCCCCCAGAAGTTGCTGCCCCCTGAAGTTGCCGCTCGGGGCAGCCCCCCTGTTAGACCCCCTTACACCGGCACTAAATTGTTGGTACACAAATGAATATTCATCTCAAATTACTAATTAATTCCCCTATTTATTATGCTGTATGTAGCTAAGAAATACTCTTGTGATTGATGCTCGAGCAGGAATCAAATTTTCAAGATCTGGAGAAAAACTAGTATTTTCAATATGCAGTGAATTCTTTGCGGGAGTCCAGCCGGATAGAGTCATAGAATGACGACGTTTCAACAACCTGCTTGGTTGTCTTCATCAGGTCTATTTATAGATATTACTTCTTGAAATCACAAAACAGACAGAATGACCACTTTTCAACAACCTGCTCGGTTGTCTTCATCAGGTGTATTTTTAGATATTACTTCTTAAAATAAAAAAACAGACACAGTCTATACTTCTTGATATAGTTGTTACAAAGTCTATGATGTACGGTGCCTTTCATTAAAAAAAATACTTATGTCTGAAAAATATTCAGCTTTGGAATTAATTTTTCTCTATTTGAGGTTTACGTCGTCACGACTTACCCAAACTACACGGCGCAAATAAATCACTGAAACAAGAAGCCAGTCACAAAACTTGCTATCTAAACTTAATTACTGTATATGATTCTTTGTGAAAATATTAACAAACATTGTGCGTTGTTTTCCGCTTTAATACTCAATTACACAGACCGAGTTAAAAAGATTTTTTACACAAATTTTCTTAAATAACTTTGTAAAGGAGACCTAACAAACTTTTATTTAATTACTAAATTTTTTTATTTTTTAATATTCCTTTCGTGAGAAACGCTGTTTCCCATTATTTAAGCACATTCAGTGATAAAATAGCGTCGGCTGGCAAGGAATCTGGCTTGCGTTCCACAAGCATCAACACTGGGTCCTGGGTAATAATAATCCTCGCGAAATAACTATTCGACGTTACTGTTCGGAGAAATCCCTTTGAGAGTGGTTCGCACCTCTACGAGCACTTCGTTTGAGCGCTTAATTTGACGAGTGTGAGGCAGGACGAAAGAATGTTCTCCGCTACAAAGGCAGAGCCTTCCCAAAGGACGGCGCAGCTAACGGAATTCCACCTCATTAAGCCGGTCCGCGTTTTGTCTTGGCGCGGCGCTGTCCGAATCGATGTGCCGCTTTCATCTGCGTGCTCTTTGTATTTATTACACCGAGATGAGGCTGTTAACGCGCGGGCCTACATTCTCCGTCCCAGCAGTAACGAACAGAAAAAAAAGCCGTCTGCTAAAATTAGAAGAACTAGAGGCATTTCAAAAATTCGTGAGATGGCAGACGTACCTTTACTTTTCAAATCACTTTGAAGGCAGCAGATATTACACGACTCCATAGTGTTTGTGGTTACCATCTATCGTCTTGTATGCGTAACGAGAGAACTAAATGTTTCGCAAGGATGTGTTTACATTTTCGCAAACCTAAATTAAAATGGATGGATTTTTTAAAATTATTTTTATATATAAAAAATGAATTGCTGTTCGCTTGTCTCGCTAAAACTCGGGAATGGCTGGACCGATTTGGTTAATGTTGATCTTGAAATATTTGTGGAAGTTCAGGGAAGGTTTAAAAGTGAGAAAAAATGGAAAAATACGGAAAACGACAGTTTAATCTTACAGTATATATAAAAATCAATGAGAGTTTGTTTGACCTCTATGCCCTCCTAAACCGTTCATCCGATTACGGTGAAACTTTGGTGAGTCGTCGAGAGCGTTTCGGAGGTGGTTCCTAAGAAATAAAATTTCCAAAAACCACCCCTTTCCCATAATATCATATAATTTAAACAACCCAACAGATTTTGTCCGTTTTTCCACCAAAATTTGCACACGTATACTTAGAAACAAACTGAAAAATATTGCCTATATATTTTTTCCAAAAACGCAACCCCTCATCCCCTTCACATCCCCATAATTTAGACAAACCCACAGATTATATCCGATTTTGATGGAAATTTGCACAAGTATAGTATAAAATAAAATTAAAATATAGAGAAAAATACTGCCTAAATATTGTTTCCAAAAATGTAACACCTCTTCCCCTTAATTTTTGCCAGTGTACCCGGAAAAACCAAAAACATTGCATATCCAAGACCATTATAGAAATTGAATTAAACAGTAATTTAAATACAAACTTTCAAAATTATTAATTTAATCTATATGTGTACTCAAGTATAGCAATAGCAAAGCATTGCGATCTTGGGTGATCTTCTGCCAGTTAATTCCTAAAGCCCTGAGCATGTCTGTAACCCATCGGTCAGCCTCTCGGTTTGTGGTGATCTTTTGGACTCCATTCTAACACTATTTTGGTCCATCTTTGGATTTTTCTCCCGCATTATGGCCAGCCGATTGCCACTAAGATATCTGTGACCTTCGTAACTGACCTACTGTCGGCTGCTGTTTTCCAATACAAACTATTCTCAGGAAATGCTGCATGCCTTAAACAATTGACTATCATGAAATAAAACACTATCTACAAGACGATATTGTGATTTATTTTAAGGATACATAGCTTCAGTTTTCTTTAGAACAGCATTCCGTACCTCAGTGTCAATTACTCAGTAATGCGCTCCGATCACAGCCATCACATTTTGACGCAAGCGCTTTATCATATATCCACAATTATCGTGGAAGTTTTTCAGTGCGCGAGAACTTTTTTTTTTTTTTTTAAATGGCAAGGAGAAGACGACCTGACTTAGGTCGTCGAAGTCAGTCAAATGTGCGACGAGCTACCTCACGTGCAAATTGCACTGATGACCAGCGAGAGACAGATAATGATAACATTCGTATTGGTATGGCGAAATTGCGTTCCACAGTGAATAATAATGAACTAGATAGGCATCAGTTCTTGCAAATTTATTTTATGGGCAATGAAGATGCCGCAGTTGATAGGCGTTGTGCTCATAATCCAACAGTCACTGGAATTGCCTGGAATACCACCTCACAATTTGCAATTAAAACTAGGATCAGTTGTGATTATGCTGCGTAATTATTGGTAATGACAGGTGTTGCCATTTCAATACGTTATACATATATGATTTAGGTGAAACGAAGTTCACAGGGTCAGATAGTCTTACATATAATTTGTGGAAGATGATTTTTTCTGAGAAATCCTTTTTTCCTTCATATGTAACCGAAATTTATAAATGAGGTACCATTATAAAGGTTAGGTTCTCCTCTACTGATTAATTGTTAATTTAGGTCTGCAAATTATATTGTTTGCTTATAATTCGAAGTTTAGTGCCTTCAATATTTCAGTTAATATTTAAATTACTACACTAAGCACTTTCAACCATTTCTGCAATGACATGTTTTTGCAGACATACAAGTAGAACAGCTGTTGATGGTATCAACATCAGACTATCTTATGTCGCATGTCAGAGTTCTAAGGGTGAATCAAAATAAGCGAGGAAATGATCGCAAGGAATTCACTGAATTGCTGCTCAAATCAGGTATATATTACTTAGAAATTCAAGCAGATGTTTCCAGTGACGCTAACAAAACCGGTAAACGTTGTTACTGTGATGTATTTAAGCAGACTCTTTTTCCGAAGTGCGGAGTTTCCAGTGGAGCCTATTAGTTGTCACACATATGGTTCATATAAGTACTGTGAACTGAGAGATATTGCTTAATTTAATTTAATTAAATTGCAATGGAGCGCACTCTTCTGTGGCAATTTCCCTAAACACCCATCTTCCCCCTTTTCTGCATCCACCAACATTTGTCCTCTACAAATTTTAACTTGAAATTGTTTCAACGTGTTTTGTAAATTATTCATCATTTCCCTTGGTAACTTATTCCAATCCCTGACACCCTTACCTAAAAAAGAGAATCTTCCCACAACCTTGTGCCTGAAATCCAGTGCTAGCTTGTGGTCATGGTTATCTTTTCCCTTCAATGCACTTCTTTTCATACCTACACCAATATCTTTCCATGCCTCATCACCTGTATATGCCTTATACACTCCCATGGCCCTCTTCACCCTCCTCCTGTCTTACAATGAATTCCATTCCAGGTCTTTTATCATATCTGTCACTGATTGCATTCTGCCATAATTTCCAGAAAAAAAATTGATATTCAAAATGTGGGTCCGATACTAAACTACCATACTCGAGCAATGGTCTGACCAAAGTTTTGTAACCCAGTTCCTTTACTTCCCTCTTACATCCCCTCATCACTTTCTCCAACAAGTGCAGAACTCTGAAACCTTTTCCTACCACCTGTCTAAATTTTTTTTTTTTTTCTGCTTAACGTCTCTCGCCAAATGCGAGGCCAGAACGCTAGCCGTTACACCACCACGCTCGGTTCCTGTCTAATGTGTCCTGCCCAGTTAAGTTTGTTATCATATGTAATGCCAAGATATTTACATTTCAACTCCTCTTGTAACACCAATATAGCGCAAATTTGGACTTTAGCGATTTTAATGTAGTTTGAGTACTTTTTTTAACAATGAACTGCATGTCTCTGGCATAAGTGATGTTAATAGGAGATCTTGGACTAAGCAGTGTTATGCAAAATAATCTGATAAATAAAAGTTATTGTTTCTGCATTTCATAATTGAAGCCAATGACAATTTGCTGCTAACGTCGGAGAATATTAATCAAGCTCAGAATTGCTTTAATCATCTCTTGCTCCTTTCCAAGCAACTTTTTGCAGTATAGATTCCGTCGACAAAAATAAAAATTAAATCAGTGCATTTTACAATTTGTGATAAACATAAGAAAAACATGATGTCTTATACTTCTCATCCTTAAGAGGTTGAGAATTTCCTAATAATTTACCTATCTAAAAATTAGTGGGTGTCAAGCTCAAATACTTGTTATTACCGAATTTTAAAATTTTTTTTCTCTCTGTCAAGATGTACATTTGCAAAGTATGTTTGGGTTTTGTGCCATATTTTCTATAACCTTTTTATTGTATATTACTTTAGATTTAGCACAAGTCAATACAGAGGCAGAACAGGCGGAAAATTTGAATGAATTATGTAGATTGAGGGGTATGTACAGTATTAACGTTTGTGCCTACATTTCCGGAGAAACGGGGTTCTATTCCCCGTCGAGGTTTCTAGATATTGGTTTCTCAAAATCTGTCCAATCGAACAAAACAGTGATGCGTTCATAAAAGCAATAATCGATTTCATTCCCTTACCTTAACCAGAACCCGTAATCATTCATCGTTAAGAAGACCTTCCACTTTCCCTACCCGTCAAGGCTGAAGTAAAGAATTATTATTATAATTCAGGGTGTTTCAAAAATGACCGGTATATTTGAAAAATCAATAAAAACTAAACGGGCAGCGATAGAAATACACCGTTTGTTGCAATATGCTTGGGACAACAGCAAATTTTGAAGCAGACAAACTTTCGAAATTAATTACAATTTTCAACAACAGAAGGCGCTGCAGTCTGGAAAAATCTAAAGTACGATATTTTCCACATATCCACCATGCGCAGCAATGATATGGCGTAGTCTCTGAACGAAATTACCAGAAACCTTTGTAAACGTGTCAGGCTTCACATGCAGAACAGATGTACTGCTTCAGTTGTTCAATTGTTTTTGGATTGTGGCGGTACACCTCAAGTGTCCCCACAGAAAGAAGTCACAGGGGTTCAGATCTGGCGAATAGGGAGGCCAATCCACGCCGCTTACTGTATGTGTGGAATAGCCCAAAGCAATCACACTGTCATCTATATCTTTCAGATCGCCTGCAGCGTCATCTGTTGTTGAAAATTGTAACTAATTTCGAAAGTTTGTCTGCCTGAAAATTTACTGTTGTCCAAAGCAAATTGCAAAAAACGGCGGATTTCTATCACTGCCCGTTTAGTTTTTATTGATTTTTCAAATATACCGGTCATTTTTTAAACACCCGGTTGATAGTATTGGATGGAGTGAAAGCATACCCCACTGACACACAGCATAAACCGCAGAACAGTGGCCAGCAGAGGGATCGAATCGCTTTCTGTTAACACGGCCGAACCGGTTGGCCCGAACTGTTACAAACCCACAGCAATCAGCCCGATTTAATAACTACAGAACTCTAAAAATGAGGGGTCATGTGCCGGGAATTGTAGCTGGGTGGTCCTGGCGGTTTATTAGTTTTGAGGGTGGGCTAGCAGGCACGCCCAGGGGCCCAGTTAGCGGGCTGGTATTAGCGCCTCCCAGGTTCTCGGGGGGACCCATACGCCGACTCCACTGCCATTAACGTCGTTTTATGCGTCCTGTCTAACCACAATGCCTCGTAGCTTCCACGCCAGTAAATTTCGACAATCTCTCTCTGTCTCTCTCTCTCTCTCTCTCTCCCGCTTCGTATCTCTCTCCTATACATCGCCTCTATAGGTCCCTGCAGAAGGTTGTCTTTTATTGGCAATAGAGTAAAATCAAAAATGACTTCTAGGTCTCTAATTTTATAGCTTTAATAAATGTTAAGCTTTTAGAAAATAAACAAAAAGTAGTTTCTTTTTTCGGCGAGGAAATTACTCAAATAGAACAACTGTGGTGCAACAAACAAATTTCCGTATTTTTAAACCGTTATAAATAAATTTTTAAAAAAATTGAAAGCTATAAAGTAGTTGCTTTATAAGAATTCAGTGATTATCCGATTATGTTCTTCTGTTTTATCTGCGTCAATGGACAGGAGACACAAACAACGGGGAAACCTTGATTTAGAGTGTGGTAACAGAAACAAAGAAAATTTTGTACTCATTTCCTGAGGAGTTTTAATCTTGTGCATATAGCATATGTCGACATTTTATAAGTCGTTGATATTATTTTTCGCGAGTTACAACACTCAAAGTGAAATTTTTGTACAGTTTAGAATTTAAAAAGGAAAGTCTTACTAAGCAACAATAAATATGTGGTAAGGAGGTATATCGTTCGAGAAAAACGTAGACGTAACATATTGTAACAGTAAATCTAAAATACTTATAATAATCATGAATCGCTACACAGATTTTGCACCCATTGTTTTCCCGTTTTTTTGTATTACTGTAAAATTTTATGACATTCACATTTACGGCTTTCATGGCACCTAAAGAATCTTTTATACCGGTGTTCTGAACTTGACGATATTTTCGTTTATTTCTGGAATGTTTTAATCGAAAGAAATTCCATTTTAATTTTCTTGGCGAGGATTTTTTTTTCGGTATACGTTACCCAAAATTAGCTGTATTTTTAGTTTTAGTTAGTTTAGTTTATCATTCTGAATACACGCTATTATCAAGGGTGTAAATCTGGTATTACTAAAAAAGAAACTATAAAGAAATTATGAAGTTTTAAAGACACTGATTAAAAGGAAAAAGAATGTGAAAAAAATCTAAGACACGCAAATAATGTGTCACGTGACGTTAGATGGAGAAAAATGGAGCTGAATATAGGCAATTGTGATGTTACTGAAATATGGGGGATTCGGAGAACTTCTCGATCTGATGTAATTGTGAGGTTTCTAGTCATTTAATCTCACCAATAATATGGAATGGTTGTTACCACAGTCTGTTCACAGCGAGGATCGCTAAAAATTAAATATCAATGCCTATTGTATCTCCGCTGGATTTGTCATAATGTATTATTTCCTTAGAATAATCAGATGGTGCAGATGTGGTGTAATTCAGCAACAAACGGATTTCACATTGGGTTGCTAAACAGTTTCCGTATTAGATTACAGAGTTCTTTTTGAGTCTTTATCTGCCTTCTTAGAGATGAATAATCTTATTAAAGAGAAAGTTTTAAGTGAGAACACAGATTGTATAAAGAAAACATTTTTCTAAGTAAAAGCATTAAAAAATCAATGAAAAGTAATTTTTCCACGATTTTTTCAAAATTGCCTATCAAATGTTATGTATATTAAATACAAAATAATTTCAGTTAAACAGTTTTATAGTGGATACCCAGTTGATGCCATTTGATTTGATTTTATAAACGTTTTCAATATAGCAGCGCACCATCCACCACATAAAGAAGATCTGCGAGAGTATTGCTAGATTTTACATAATTTAATAAATGGTAAGCTGCAGTACGCTGCAGGTTGTGAAGTTGCACCACTACTGAAAAAAAAAAACATAAATTGCTAAATGATAATGCAAAAAAACGCTATTACCATTTAAATATGATTTGCTATTGATAATCAGAAAGCGTTTTGCTGATTGTTCAAAGATTCAACGTGATCTCGACTTTTTTCGAGACAGTGCGACATATGGAAACTTAAACTTGAGAAATGTGTACAGTAATGCATATCTACACTAATATTATAATGCGAAAGTAAATCTGCCCATTTGTTACTTTTTCGGGGCTAAACCGCTAATCGGGTCTTGATGAAATTTGACTAGAAAATACTATTTGCTATTCGGAAGGACATAGGATAATTTTTTTCTGTGTATATAACAATTTCGTTATTTAATTTTGAAAACTAACTGAATGGTCTCACACAGACAGACAGCGTGTGTGTGTCTGTAATGATGTATCGGTAGCTCAGGATGTGTTTCTCAACACTCTGTTAGTGTATGATCAGTTCATAAATTTCGTTTACAGACAAAACATATTATACAGTCCAGATGTTGATTTTCGTTTCGCACCAGACTATTATTTTTTTTCTACCTAAAAGTTTCTGGCATCAGTATATTTTGTCTTCTTTTTTGACATACCTCGCAGGCGTAAATTAGACCCAAGATGTATCTCCAGCAGATCAGGGGCAGGTAAAGTTGTTAGAAATCAAGAACGTGATGCTAATGTTGAAGGAAACTGAAAGACTTTATGCCCTCTGTTTACCTCCCCCCCCCCCTCCCACCCCAAGTTTTAATATTTTTAAAAATGTTGCAAATTGATTCTCTTCATTAGATATGTTCAATAGTAGAATGGTATAGCGATGGCTTCACCGTTATATTATCCAGACTCCGTGTTTTGGAGACACCTTTTACGTTATCTATATCTTTCTATATCCAATATTATCAATAAAATTCTGGGTACATCCGAACGAAGTAGTGGATATCAGGTAGTATCGAATAAAATGACTCAACTCGAGTATCGTAAGGGAACCAATAATCTCTACAATGTTTTGTAGTTTTCTTGGTGGATATCGCTCGCTAGACACAACGACACAATATAATACGAAATTGGATTCTCAGATTAATTATCTTGCGGGAAAAGCTAATTCTCGATTGTGAGAACTCTTTGCCACTACAGATTTGGGCATTGCAGAGAACAGATGTAGATGTATATTATTATTTGCGAGAGGTGGAAACTGTAGTGGATTGTGAAAAAATTGCAGGTGACGCTTATAAATATTTGGTACTTATTTTTACCGAAGACATTTACAGCAATACCGAAATAAAAAGTCATATTAGAAATGAAATTCATGTAATAAGACAAAACAATACACAAAAACTGCGGTATTAATGCAAGCAATATTTACTTAAGCTCAAAAATGTCCAGTTACTTACACAACAAACAAATTCCCTTTTAGCTGACATCGCATCTACAATTCCTTTTGACAATATAATCTATATATCTATAAATGAGAAAATGAGAAAGTTCGGATGTGTGTTTGGATGTACGTCGGCAATCAATCACGCCTTAATAACTCAACATATTTAAATGAAATTTGGCATGAAGTCAGTTAATTGCGTGCGAAGTGCAATAGGATAGATTTTATTCCGAAAAAACGCATAGTTCTTTTAGAAATTGCCGTTAATATCGATTCGGAAGCAACAAAGAGTTTCCTACTTCGTAGATAGCCGTGCCACGTTTACTCTTTGCTTTTTAAGTAAATCGCAAACACTACTTCCAAGAATATAAGAAAAAACCTACTTACATATGCAAGTTTGTATTTAGTTTAAAAGCCATAAAACTGACGCACTTGACAAATAATAGTTTGGAAGCAGGAAATATAAATCTGTTCTTAACCTTAAATTAAAAAAAAGGTAGGTACTGTTGTCAAGTTCGCAAAGAGATGTTTTCATTTGCGTACATAAAATAGTATGACATATCAAATATTACACCGTAATTTCGATCGTAATATATGCGTCATACTGAACGTGAAAATCAGAGCGTGAAAAAAACAACGTAAAATGCTATGAGTATACCAGCACGAAAGTCGATTTACTAAAAGTGCAAAATGCCGGTGTCCGAAATGTCGTAATTATAAAAATGTTACGGATTACATTCTACCTCGGTTTAATTTATTTCCTGTTTCTTTTTTGCTACCATACAGTCTCTGTAATATTACAAATTATTTTTCCAAAATTTAAAACTTAACTAACCCTTTTTTGTTAAAAAATTTTACTTACTGTTCAATTTCTACAAATATCTAATAAATCCTTCACTTAAAACGAATGTATTCAATGGCCTAACGTATAAACTTATTGTTTCATGAAGCTATATTGGAAGTCGTTTACAACGCGGTACACCTCATTTACACGGAGCTTATGAAAGCTGCTTATTTATTACTAATAATAATTAAATTCCTTCTGCCTTACTCTGCAACAAAAATATTCTGGTCCAGGCAGCATTTCATTCAAACCACTATCTCTGCTAATATTGCTGCTACAAAATCAAACGATACGAACACACCTCAACACATTAAATGCATTGAAACTACATTTAGAGAACAGAATTTTTCTATATCAAGATTCCTAATTAGTGTAGCATAAATTAATATCCCAATTAATTTCATTATACACATTACTAAATCACGAGCAGTAAGTGTCACATTACCGCGATGTAAACTTGACCAACAATATTAACGAAAGTTGTCTTAGAGTTGAAGAGAATTATGGAATTACCATTGAACAACGTAAGTTACAAGCATTTTAGTATAATTTTTTTAATTATGTTACTTCAATAACTGTCAAGCATTTTAGTATAAATTTTTTAATTACGTTATTTCAATAACTGTCATCATGCTGACGCCATAGTTAATGCGGCTGAATGTAGTTCAATATTCGGTTCATGTACTATCGCGATCTGAAATGACTCAAGTTTATTTTGCTATTCATAACGTCACTAACATGCAATAGTGAATGTATTAATGCGCGAGTGATAGAAGCTTTGATTTTCTAGCTGTAATATTAGAAGAGTTGTACAGCCTGGGCCAGAATAACTGAAACATTATTAAGTATTCCATGAGCACCATTTTAGTGACGTCGTGTACCGATATTGTATCAAAAGATTTATAATAAGCAGAACACGCGGCGTGTTGCCCGAACTAAATTTTTCAAATTTATAAATGTTTTATTCAGATAGTGGAGTAGCATACAAGCGAAGTGGTAATTTGCTGGTAGACATTGAATTCTTTCTGCAGATTGAGAAACCAGTTATGATGAAAGAATCAATTACTACTTTAACATTGAAATTTATATTTTAACGCAGAATTAATGGATCGAAACGAACGAACAATAGTAATCTGGTCTGCAGGCATTCAACTGTTTCCAAAGATAGAGAAATCAACATTAACATACGTAAGTTTCTGTTTTAAAGCAGAATTAATTGATGAAACCAATATATCCTCAAAACAAAATCAATATTCAAAGAGCAAATTGAATTATTTTAAAAAAAATATTTTTGCAGATATTCAGAGCAGGTTAAAATATTCATTTTTAGTTTCGCTTTTTTTTTTTTTTTTTTTTTTTTTTTTTTTTTTTTTTTTTTTTTTAAACTGAGATTAATGTCCTTGGGCCACTTAAGTATTCATTTGCTCTTTGAATGTTAGTATTTTTATGGATATTTAGTCGATTCCATCAATGTATTACTAATATTTCGACGATTTAAGTTTCCATTAATTAAAAGTATATTCGTGAGACTTGAAATTAGTAATTTTAAGAGATGCCGCGTAAAAGAAAGTCAAATCTTTCAAGGAAATGCAAGAAACCTAGGACTATGAAAATAGCCAAAACCCAGGAGACAAATCCTCAAGCAGAGCTGCAAAGGGTTGAGCACTTCGCACGTCTTGGGGCTTCTGCGGCTGCTGAATTACCGGAGCAGTCGCAAGTTGGGCGACGACAGCAAATTGGACACTTGGTGTCGGGAAGATCTGCCCAGAAACCGGAAAAAACGCGAGCTCGGTGCAGAGAACAAGCCGAACGGCAATCCATCTCAAGAGCTGCAGAAACACCGAAGCAAAGGAAAAGGCGGCTACAACAACACGCCGCGTATCTGGCATTGCAACGAGTTGCCGAAACACCTGAGCAAATGCGAGCTCGGCGAGAAGAACAAGCCGTCCGTCAGTCGATTTCAAGAGCCCTTGAAACACCGGAGCAAGCAAAAAGTCGGCGACGACAGAACGCCCGACATTTAGCATCACAACGGGTTGCTGAAACTTCTGAACAATCGCGAGCTCGGCGACATCAGCACGCCAGGTATATGACATCACAAACAGGTAATGTCATCGTGGATGAGTTAGAAACCCGTAGACGAGCTGTTGCTGATAGGGTGGTGCAGAGACGACAAGCATTTGTTAAAAACACGTGGTCCGTATTTGAAAAAGCTGCTTTTCATTACGATGCGACTATTGATTATGGTAGCCACTGCCTCTTAAAAGTTGAAAAAATGAATAAAGAATGCAGATTTTGTGGGGCTCTGAAATGGAAGGAAGAAACTGCAGGAATGTGTTGTTCAGGAGGAAAGGTAGCCATTCCTATAATAGAGGAGCCGGTGGAACCATTGAAACAGCTGTTTTCTTGCAACACGGATGAATCGCGGCGATTTTTGAATATTATCAGAAAGTATAATGCTTGCTTTCATATGACGTCTTTTGTAGCCGATAGAATTGTTCAAATGCAAGGATTTTCACCAACATTTACTATTCAGGGGCAAGTATATCACCGAATACAGAACCACAGTTTTTACAGATATACTTCATGGGCGATGAAGAAGCAGAAAGTGAAAGACGTTATAGAATTATTGAAGGGACTGAGAAAGATTTTTTTTTTTTTTTTTTTTTTTTTTTTTTTTTTAACAGTTTAACGTCCCTTTTTAACAACGTGGTCTTTAGAGACGGGAAAGGATGGGGGCAAGGAATGGGAAGGAATTCGGCCATGGCCTTTTGAAGGAAGCATCCCGGCATTCACCTGGAGTGATTTGGGGAAACCATGGAAAACCCAAATCTGGATGCCCGGACGGGGATTCGAACCGCCGTCCTCCCGAATGCGAGGCCAGAACGCTATCCGTTACACCACCACGCTCGGTACTGAGAAAGAGATCATACAAAAAAAAAAAAAAAAAAAATACAGCGGGTATTACACAACAACAATGTCTTGGTTAGGGAGTTCAAAACGGCTTTGGAGAACATGTCCGATGTAAGCTGCTAAGTAGTGATCCACCCCGACCGCGTGCCACGTGGACAACACGAGAGATGCTACAACGCATCTACAAGCAACGAGATCGCAGTGGTGATAGCAGGTAATGAACAAACCACTACACGAGACATCGTGCTGCAAGCGCGCGACGGAACAGTCTGCAGAATTGCCGACACGCATAGATTCTACGACGCTCTGGAGTACCCGCTGATATTTTGGAAAGGACAAGAGGGGTATCACTTTGATATACCCCAAATTAATACATCTACCAGACTACCAGTTCCAAATAAAAAGGTATCCTGTATGGATTATTATGCATTTCATATTATGGTGCGTCATAATGATTTTAATCTACTTCTGCGCTGTAGGCAACTTCTGAATCAATTTCTGGTAGATATGTATGTCAAGATGGAAAGTGAGCGATTGAGATACATATCTCTAAATCAGAACAAGCTGCGCGTAGAAAATTATATTCATTTACAGGATGCAGTAAGAACCGACCGTACTGTAAATCCTAATAATTTGGGACAAATGGTGATCCTTCCATCATCATTTGTAAACAGCCCAAGGTACCTCCACGAGTACACGCAGGACGCATTCGCTTACGTTCGCAGTTACGGGCGACCGGACCTTTTCATCACTCTTACCTGCAACCCCGCCTGGACTGAAATTACGGAAGAACTTATGCCTGGACAAAGAGTGACCGACAGACACGATCTGATAGCTAGAGTTTTTAAAATAAAGGTCCAAAAATTAGTTGCTGTTCTCACTAAAGGTAAATTATTTGGTGAGTCTCAATGTTTCATGTACTCTATTGAGTGGCAAAAGCGTGGACTGCCCACGTGCATTTATTGCTGTGGCTCAAGGAAAAGTTGCGTCCAAACCAGATCGATGAAATTGTATCTGCTGAGATCCCTGACCCTTACACTGACAAAAGATTATACGACATAGTAGTTACATACATGATCCACGGCCCCTGCGGTGTACAAAATCCAAAATCACCTTGCATGAAGGACAGAAAATGCACGAAAAAATATCCTCGAGTGTTATTAAAACAAACGCAAACAAATAACAATGGATATCCTCTGTACAGACGGAGAGCCCCCGAAGACGGAGGGCGCACTACCCAAATAAGAATCGGCGGCAATTGCGAGGAAATTGCGGTGAACAATAGCTGGATTGTACCTTACTCCCCCTTACTTTCAAGAATATTTAATGCCCACATAAATGTAGAGTTTTGTAACTCAGTGCAGACAATAAAATACATCTGCAAATATATTTACAAGGGGAATGATAAAGCTATTTTCACTGTTCAGAAAGGGAACGCAAACATTGATCCCAGAGACGAAGTGCAATCGTTTAGGGCTGGGCGATATGTGAGCAGTAATGAAGCAGCGTGGCGGATCTTGAGTCTTCCGCTGCACGAAAGACACCCCACTGTGACTCACCTGGCTGTACATTTGCCAAATGGTGAAAGAGTTTTCTTCACAGAGCAGAATTTTCGCGAAAAACTGGCGACGCCTCCTAGGACGACATTAACTGCATTTTTTAAACTTTGTAAAGAGGGTCATTTTGCAAAAACCCTACTTTACGCCGAAGTTCCTCGCTATTATACGTGGAATTCTTCAAAGAAAGAGTGGAAGCGCCGTGTACAAGGTACTCCAGTTGAGAACTGGCCAGGTGTGAAGGCAGGAGATGCACTGGGCCGCATATACACAGTTCACGTTAGCAACTTCGAGTGTTACTGCTTACGGATGTTGCTCAACCATGTGCGAGGTCCGACGAGTTTCCATGAACTCAAGACAGTTAATGGACAACAACAGACAACGTACAGAGAAGCGTGTGAGAGGTTTGGGCTACTGGAAGACGATAACCACTGGGACGCTACGATGGAGGAAGCTGTGTTATGTCGCTCTCCAGCAAAAGTGAGAGAGCTTTTTGCTATTTTAATAAGCACATGCGGATTATCCAATCCTCTGTATTTATGGGAGAAGTATAAAAAAGCTTTGTCAGAAGATATCACTCACAGATTTCAAGGAATAAATGAGGCAGATAACAATTATATTTTCAATGAAACACTTATATTGATTGAGGACAAAATATTATCAATACAGGGGAAACAATTAGCTGATTTTGGTATGCCTACACCACAGCGCATGAGAGAATTGTCAAGTGATGTAATTAGAGAGCTCAACTATGACGCAGCAGCTTTAGAGGTGTACGTGAAAGAAATGGAGCCACGTTTATTGCCTGAACAGAGGGAAATCTTCAGCAAAATATTGCGACGTGTCGAGAATGAGGATGGAGGTATCTTTTTTCTAGACGCACCAGGAGGCACGGGCAAAACATTTCTTCTCAATCTGCTTTTGGCACAAGTTCGCAAAGACAGAAATATAGCGCTGGCTGTTTCATCTTCGGGAATTGCTGCAACATTGCTCAGTGGTGGACGGACTGCGCATTCTGTTTTCAAGTTACCGCTTAATCTTACAAGCGAAGAAATCCCGACGTGCAATATAAGCAAGAACAGCAGCCGTGGCACTCTCTTGCAGCAGTGCAAGGTGATAGTGTGGGACGAGTGCACTATGTCACACAAGCGCGCAGTTGAGGCCCTGAATCGCAGCTTGCAAGACATACGCGGCAACCGAACGCCGATGGGAGGTGTAGTGGTTTTGCTCGCTGGCGATTTCCGCCAGACTCTTCCCGTTATTGAGAGAGGTACTCCGGCAGATGAAATGAACGCATGTCTCAAGGCGTCGCCACTATGGGCTACGGTGGAAAAGCTAAATCTCATCACCAACCTGCGAGTCCAGTTATATAACGATCTAGAATCAGATTCATTCGCCCAAAAGCTGCTGGAAATTGGAGATGGTCGTCTGCAAACAGATGAGGATGGAATGATTCACTTCACATCTGATTTCTGCAATGTTGTCAGCTCTGAACACGAACTCATTACTAATGTTTTCCCAGATATACAACTAAATATTAACGACGAAAACTGGTTATGTGAGAGGACAATACTTGCTCCGAAAAATGACTCTGTTGCCAAAATAAATAAACAAATATTAGAGGTAATAGCAGGAGAAGTGACAACATACTCTTCCATCGATACTGTAATGTCAACTGACGATGCTGCCACCTATCCCGTCGAGTTTTTAAACTCTTTGGAATTATCTGGGGTGCCGTCCCACAAACTGGAGCTTAAGGTTGGCGCTCCAGTTCTCCTGATGCGTAATCTCGACCCCCCAAGATTGTGCAATGGCACCAGATTACGAATAACAGAACTAGGAAGAAACATCGTGAAGGCGACAATTCTTACCGGTGCATCTAAAGGGGAAGCCGTATTAATTCCGCGTATTCCAATCATTCCCAGTAATATTCCCTTTCAATTTAAAAGATTACAGTTTCCATTAAAAACTGCATTTTCAATGACAATTAATAAATCACAGGGTCAAACGTTAAAAGTGGTGGGAATATATTTGGATACTCCTTGCTTTTCCCATGGTCAATTATATGTTGCCTGCTCGCGGGTATCGACTGCAAAAAATGTACATGTTTTTTCAGAAAATAACAAGTCATACAATATTGTATATACCGATTTATTAAAGTGAAAATACTCCTAACATACAGAATATTTTTATTGTTTTAAAAATTCAATGTAGTTGTTGTGGAACATAAATAAATGTTTCTTCTTTTACTGCAGTATTTCTTACTACTATTACTAATAAAATAGCTCTAATATAAAGTGTATGGTCGTATAGACCTGATGACAAGGCTTCTTTACGTCTGCACAGTCAGCCCCTTTCATAGCCCCTTAACCTAACCCAGTAATCCTACTGGACGAAATGATTTACAGTTCAACTTGGAATCAGAACCAAGTGTATTCTGGCGTACTTCACATTACACAACAACCTATGTCATAGGATCTATGAAAATCCTCGCCGACACTGGGATTCAAGCTGGGGACTTTTCCATCTCCAGCTGGACGCACTGACCACTGAGCAACCAAACCTCTCAAGAAAATCATATTACTTACAACACTCTTCAACGCGGACGAAGTCGCGGGTAACTGCTAGTAACAAATAAAATCAAATTCAATTATTTATTTTCATGAAAACTTTCTCTGAATTTTAATAAACTTCGCTGTTTGTTACAGTCTGTCAAAAAAAAAATTCTTTGGTTATATTATCACTTGGTTTTTGTAGGATAATACAGCGTAAACATCGGATTCTCTTCTCCTTACATGAATTTATACGCCTAGCCGTCGTAAACAAACAAAAAACAACATATAAATTCAAACGAACGTCATATTATAATATGCTCATATCTCTGCTTCACATTATAATTTTTTTTCCTGCTACACAAAACATAATTTCGTTTTAGTTACCTTCTTTTAATAATCTAAGTACAAATACAATCAGTTTGATGTGTGAGTGGAGATGCAATAGAATCTTCTCGGGTGTCCAGCCGAATGTTGTTGAAGAAACACGATGTTTCAACAGTTAGCTCTGCTGTCTTCATCAAGTATCTGGCAGTTGTAACAAGCTGACTGTCGAGGTGG
This sequence comes from Vandiemenella viatica, assembly GCA_031002005.1. Classification (NCBI taxonomy): domain Eukaryota; kingdom Metazoa; phylum Arthropoda; class Insecta; order Orthoptera; family Morabidae; genus Vandiemenella; species Vandiemenella viatica. The sequence continues at coordinate 104,506,009 of JARYHS010009186.1, read as the reverse complement.
TGAATATGTAACGGATTGTGATTGTGTTTCTTTGATCCTGCCTCTCGTAAAAACTTTTGAACTGATTTGGTTGAGGTTTGCACAGTTTGAAAGGTTTTGGTCTAGCTTAAAACATGCGGCCGAGCACTAGAGCAGCAAACGAAAATCTGTACTTTACCTCAAGATTTTTTAGCACGATATTTTAGCTATTTCTGTTAGTTCACAGGGAGAATAATTCAGTACGAACATGGAAATACTATAACATCTCGGATATCTCTCGCTAATGCCATTCGTCGTGGTGAGCTCTTCGTTTGTGAGAACTTCTCGTTATATTTCACTAGAAAAACCTTTAACCCAGTGTGCCTTTATAGCTATACCTGTTGAGACTTTGCGTGATATTGTGATCACCACCTACAGCAATAACTGATTTTTTGTGTGTGTTCTTTTATCTCTACTATTTGCTGTTTGTAGCATAACAAATTTGTTTTTACTCACATTCACCTAAAAATATTTTTATAATTATTATTTTCGCAAGGAAAATTTGATTGAAGTGTATCTTAAATTTTAAACGAGAAAGTATTGTTTTTATATCTATATATATTTGGTACCTCGTAGACGGCTCTAACGTTTTGGATGAAATTTCATATTTAAATATCGTTTTGTTTTTTAAACTTTAATCTAAGAATTAGAAATCTTTAAGCATTTAATGAAAAATGATGGTAATATGCTTAATGACCAGCGGGAATTAGCTAACAAACAATTCTTAGAAGCCTTCAAGCCAGTAATTTCAACTGAATAACAAATTTTAATACATATGTCTATAATGTTCGTTTCTCCTCAAAAATACTATTAGTTAAGTTATTGTTTATATATGAAGTAGATTTTAACCAATTTTTAAATATCATGTTACAATTTTTATTATATGACATTTAAGCACTTCTTTTAAATAATCTTAGCCACGATATCATTTTAGGAATACTGCAAACTTGCACCTCAGCCCATCATTCGATAATGCAATCTTTACACCGTAAACTAAATTTGCTTTTTAAGTAGCCATAATAATATACCACGTAGCGCCATCTAAAAAATTTACGAAGTTCGTTGATACACATCTAACTGGTCGGTTGGCGGAAGTCGCCAGCCTCGTACAGATGTCGTCTAGTAGACGGAAGGAAGAACCGTGACGATGTGCAACTTTCGCACGGAAGTGACTGAATTGTGATAATGCTTCCACCTATGTAATTTTAACGTATGTATTATGTCATATTTTAAAGATAAAAGCTGTATGTATATATTTTATCATAGTGCAATTTTAACATGAATTTTTGTTTAGGTGTCATACTTCTGAAGATGACAAAGATGTATTTGTCGAAACTGCAGTAAAGTTTTAAAGAATAAAAAACTTTTAAGCAACTGGTGGCGTTGTCGTGGCTTTATGCTAATAGAAATTTTTTTACCGTTGCTGACACGCAGCAATGCTCAAGATTTTAATAAAAGTAGATATTTAAGAAAATAGATATTGCCTTTGGCAGATGTGATTTTTTTTCAAATTCCTTTACCTTACATAACTTCTTTGAAAACAATATTAGCCGTTATAATGTTATCGTTTACTTTTTTACCGTATGTTTCTTTGACACAAACATGAATATTAATTGAATCTACGCACGCGTGAAAAAGCACGGTTCTGGAGAATGCAAGCTTGCGCTTTGAGGCGTCTGACCTTGTGCTCAATTAATGGCCATCGCGAAGAATACTTTTATTCGGAATTGTTTTCTTATCTCTTGGAAAGGTACGATTGTATCAGAACATGTGAGTTTAATGCGAGATGTAAGGATTGTTCTACGGAGGGAATGAATTTAGCACTAATGATGTACTCGTCTAAATTAATTACCAGTAATCTTGATTAGTATTAAGATTGCTATTTAACATAACAATAGGATTTTTGTTTAAAAGCAATTTATGAGATGTAAAACAGGACGATCTCTGAAATGGCTTAGAGATTTGGATGAAATTTCGTACGTAGGAAACGTTATGATTTATAGGTTTGGAACACGATTTTGCCAAAAAAGAACAGTTGTCGTATTTCGTGTCTCGCAAACGGCTCTTAACTCATCTCGTAGTAGTTTCAGGTACAAGTAACGCTACCGATGTTTGTTAAGCTTCTCTTTGGTCAGAACAAGGAATTGTACCACGCAAAATGCCAAGGAAGCCTTCAAGAAAAACATTTAACTTCAATAAAACTTATGATTTTGTTGATCTGAATTCGAAATATGCCGAGCAAAGATCAGTCACTCAGATACTTTCATTAATGTGAGTACATTTCGTATTTCATTTAATTTTCTAATTTTTGGTATTTCCTCAGTTGATTTTGAACCCAGATACATTTTAATTCATCCTAACACTTAGGTAAGAAGCAGTGGGGAGACGCTAGTTAATTAGTAAAAACTGTTTTATAAAAACTACTTGAAGCATAACACTAGTCTAACCTTATTTAATTAAAGTAATTTTTTTTCGGCATCCAAATGGCAAGATTTACGATTAGCAAGTTTTGAATAACACCTGCAAGTATTCTTGATGAATATACCATCGACTTGTTATCTTACATCAAGATTTTAAAACCGGAGTTCTTTCAACGGTAACCTTCTTCTTCACCTTATCCCAAAGTTTTGGTGTCGGCTGCTCTGAAGAGTTTTTAATCATCATTGGCATTTTCGAAATGAGATCACTGATTTTACGGCCGCATGCCCTTGCTCACTCAAAGCATTTTTTACCTCCTACCAAATCGTACTACATAGGAATGATGGAACTAAAGTGTTGACATCAGTGTCAGAAACTTGTTCTATGGGTGAAAAATGTATTTTCTGTTTTCGAAATGTGTATTTTATGAGGGGGAGATTGGGGACCGTCATGCATTCACTTTAATGCTGCGGAAAACCTTCTGAAACAGCTGGTACGCGGGGGCCTAGGCTTTTGCCCAGCTCCGATCCACTGCGCTGCGCCTCAGCGCACAGAACTACACTGGCGGGATCAATCGTAACTTCAAGCAAAATAAAATAAAATGAACTATGGGTTGTGGGACTATTGATTAAGAATGCCTAATTTTTTTAAGGAGTGAAAACTTCTATAGGTGGACAGTAGGCTGTTGGAACTATGGTATGAACACATATTTTTTATAATATTTTAATGGAACTTTGCATATGTATATGTTAAAACAAATAGAAAAATACTAATTACGTTTAATTTCCCCCCTCACCTTAATTTCTGTCAACGTTGTTCATACAAAGTCACAGTTTTTTAATCCTATTTTGTGATAATACTTAGCACGCGTATATTTCAAAACAAGGCGATCTTGTTGCTCAGCGGTTAAGGCGCTACTTCCGAAAGTTTTTCTCTCCGGTGGCGAACTGAGTTCCCGTGGAGTGCAGGAATTTTTAGAAGTTGTATATGATTATATGAGCTGCACCGAGACCTTCCTTGGTTCCCATTCCACATTATCTGTAGGCCCCTGACGAAAGGAATTGGCTTTCTTGCCTCTGAAACGATAACTTAGTACATCTCCTTCTGGAAGATTCGACCTACGTTAGGGTTGTAGACTAAATTAGATTTTATTTTTTGAAATGAAAACTTCTTTAGGTGCGTTGGGAGATTTTTGGATGGGTAGAATTTCAGTTCGCGTCACCGACGCGGTCATGTTAAGAGTATGACTATAATTATCTGGTAGCTCAGATGTTAAGGTGTCTGACTGGGGAAGGAAAGGTTCTCGGTTCGAATCCCTCTCCTAACGAGGATTTTCATATAACCTGACGGAATTATTATTTAGAATATCTAGAGCTATAAGTACCATGTGTAGAGCGTATGAATTCTTAGTTTTAAGTTTTAACTTCTATCGGCAGTCCCAAATAGCTGCTAACTATATATTTTGGCAAATTCAGAGATTATGTTTCCGAAATACAATCAGTCTCAGTTTTACAGGACTGCGTGGCTCTTCATATCGCAGTTTTTTTACGTAAAAAAATAATAAGAGCTAATAGGCGATAATTCTTGATTTAATTTTCGATTTTTTTCCTTACTTCTATTATAGACTGGTATTTCTTCACAACAATTCTTTCCTCGTAGAACGACAATCTGACTTAATAGGGTCGATTGCTACACGGGTTAGAAAATGAATTCGACAAGGGAGGGGTGAACTAATTTCGGGAACATTTCCCGGAACACGGCCCGGCGCAGGGATTGGCTCGACATAACCCGTCAATCGTGCCGCCATCTCGTCCCACCAGCCGTCCAATTTAGTCTCCCAGCCGCTAATTCACTCGGCGTGCAATTATGGTACCTCAGGCAAGATTTACAGGCTTCCTCGGCTTGTGGCATTAGTCACAGCTTTCCTCAGATGACGCCCAAACAGACTGATGACTGCACTTTAAATGTATCAACGATAGATTGGGTCAAGTATGATTTGGTTCAACAATATAAAGAAAAATCATCTAACCGTCCAAGTGTGAAGGGATTGTTTTATACGGTTCCGTAGCAATAATGGCATAAACGAAAATCTCGGAAACCTTATAATTCCGATTTATCCGTCTAGTCTCGTAATTTCTCCGCCTTTACATCCTTTGATCACAACCGTCACAGATGGACATTCACTGACCCCATACCCACTGGTGTGAGATCAAACATGCAGCCAAGTAAGAGTTTAGAAATTTGTTCTGATTAGAGTATTTCGTGAGAAATTAAATCCAAAACACGTTAACAATGTATCTCTGCCTTCTAATTTTCAGACAATACGACTGAAAAAACAGAGAAAAATCAAGATGATGAATCTTAAAAACGACATTCGGAGAAAAGTGTTTTCAATGAGTTTATTCTTTTACCAGGAAACAAAACTTTACTGTGAATATTGGCAAAACTATTATACAAGCGTGAAAGGGAAAGGAAAAAAAGAAATGCTAGTGGCCAGCTTACTCATTAAGCTAAAAGCTTTTGTTATGAAACATTTCGCCTTAAATAAAAATTTACTATTGATCTTGGTTGGTAAATGACTAAGTTACAAGTCATCATTCAGTTATTGATTTCTTTACACGGCTTCTCTGTTTCCTGACAAAAGTTTTTCGCAATCGTTAAGGTATTATCACCACATTACGTATTAGTTTATTAGAATAGAGTGCTGTATTTTGGCATGAAAGTTTCAACATTACATGCAAATAATTATAATATGAAAGCTGGGTGACGTCCATCAGGCCTTTGGACGTTATTGGTGAAATTTTATAGCCATTACATCCTCGGGATATGTAATTTCTTAACGGTGTTTTCATGTAGTATCTTTCAACTCTTGACATCAGTTCACTGTACTTCAATCATAATCATCATTTAAATGGAAATTCACAATATGCACGTAAATATGATCGAACATAGAACTTACAAAAATGATTATCAATAAAATATTCTTGAGAAATAGAAATATAAAAACTATGCCATCATATCTTAGATAGGAACATATTCACTAATGCTCTTAATGCGGTTCGATTGTCTCTGCAATAAAAATATCTTTATTTATTTATACTGAGGAAATTTTACAAGCAATTGTTTACATACTATTACATGTAAAAAAATAGTTGACTTGTTTGATACTTAAATACGAGAATTCTGTTTGCTGCGATATGTTACAGCGATGCAAAAAAGCATACGTCTCACATCTTCTATATCAGAAATAATATACTTTACATTATATGGCGCAAAAATATCATTCAGTATCAATTTTTTAAACAAAATGTTTACAGTGTATTTTCTAATACTTGTAATTTTTTTTTATCCTAATAACACGTATTTAGCTATCCAAAATTTCTTCAGAACCATATATGTGTTATGACCACTAGGAAAGCTATTCAAGAAACTCATCAGGTATCCTCATGAACAGTACATTTCGTTCCACTAAGCCCATGTAGCATTTCAATGTCAGATAATTCTATTAAAAAATTCCTCTTAAACTTTGCACCTTAATTATAGTTAGAAGTGGAACATACATGTAACTGATTCACAAAAAAACCTAAACGTAACCATATTCGTGAATCGAACAATTTCATTGATACGTTGCACAAACAAAACTACTTGCTAGCTTTGCTATAAAGCAGATCAGTAAGAGATTATTGTTCCAAGAAATTTCCTCCCTCAGTCATTGTGTAGTGACACAGGTTCACGTTCGATGTGTCATCTCAGAGGTTGAGATATAAACAATATACATTTGTCAACTGGCTACATGAGAACGCAGCTTTAGCTTTTGATCTGTCGTTTAACCGAAATGATATCTGTTAATGAATATAAAATTTATAATAGAACATACTAAACGTCTTCCATTCTTCCATATTCTTGGAAACAAACCATACAGCAAGTGGTTTGGTTAAACCTTTTCCAGTGTCTTTTAAACCGTCCTCTCGGTTTCACTATAATCATGAAAATTGTCCTTTGATAACACTGACCTGTAGACAGAAGCCAGTCGGGTATCAGAAACATGAAGTTCAAGAACTTGAAGGTTTCTAAATGCTGCTCGGCAACGGTTGCTGAGATGAAAAGTAATTTTGGCAGAGGCCTCAAGAAATATAAAAAAGACACCAAAAATCCTAATACGCAAGAGGTTTCATTGCTACCATGGACCGTCCAAATACAAAATAAGATTGATTGAGCTTTCTTTTTCCTTGGGCTTTACGATTCATCGACGTTGAAGGGAAAAGACTGGGGGCAAGGAACAGAAAGAACTTCGGTCATGACCTTCTGAACGAACTATCCCGGCACTCGCCTGGAGTGATTTCGGGACACCATGCATAACCGAACGTTCAGGGATTCGAACCCGCGTCCTCCCGAAGGCTAGGATTGCGAGGTACCACTCACCCACCATCCTCGGTTGTTGAATTTGCCTCGAATAGAATGTAGAAGTACCATCAATCAAGAAGTGCATACCATCTGGGAACTTGACCTGCACCTGTTATCTGGTAATACCGTAATTTATAATGATTTTTTTATTGTTTATTTAAAGTTACTTGATATTACATTTGAGATGGGAGAGGATTGGCAACAAAGAGTTTGAAGGAATTTGGCCATGCATTTGAAGAAACCATTCCGACATTTTCCTTGAGGGATATCGAGAAACTGTCTCATTCTTTACTGAACCATTGGGGATCCAGTTCGAAACTTTTCGAATGCTAACCCAAAAATCGAATCATTCATCTACAAGGCTACATATTATAATGTTAAAATAACATTACAATTACTTTAATCACGCAGTGGTTTAAGTAAAAGAAGTTATTTGGTGAGAGAACGACTGTTAGCCGAGGGTCGCCATCCGCTGCCAGGCAGTTCCTGAAAAGGATGGACGGACTGGATATTGTCAACTGTATGCTCGGATGAATAAACGTCTGCGAATACACTGTGTCGAATGGTACATGCAGAACTCAGAGTTGCAAGGATTTAAGGCGCCTGGGAACCTATCGAGAATTCTGTGTCGAATCGTGTTATGTGATGAAGGGCAGACACGGTGTATTATCGTCTTCCCACGAAGTGGGTGCGCGACTTTGACAAACAATGAAAACGTGAGGGAGTTAGATAAACGCGATTCCCTGAAATGTGGACATGGAAGGAAAACTCACAGCCAGTGAGAATAAGTCGGCGTGAAGAGAAGTGACGCGAAGGGTATGTCTGACTGTGACCCTCCTATAGTAAAATGTCTACTTTTAAGTTAATATCTTGTTTAAAATATCTTTTTTCATGTCCGGACGTATCTGGAGAAGGGGAATCGTACCGAGGGTCTTCGAGGGCGGAAGGCGACGTCTGGACGTGGTCTCGGCTGGTGACTTCTGAGGAGAGAAGTCACGAGACCAACTGGCAGCCGTCAAGAGGCGACCTGTAGTGAATTACGAGTGCTTCTATTCATGCTGGCACAAGTGTGACTTGAGGTACTTTGAGCGAAGATCGAGGTGTTTGCATGTCGATCCCGATGCTGACTGTTACGATAAAGACTCCTACATTTACTCTGAATTGTACTAAAATTCAGCCAAGCTCTACATCCCGAATAACGCCCTGGCAAAGAGATTTGCTTGAGAAGTCCACCGACTTCCAGTGAGCTAGAACCAGAGCATTGATAGACATTCGTCACTTATAAAAGTAAAAACTTGCCTATTTGATTTCTTGTAATTTTACTTGTAAAATGTATAAAATTTGTAAATTACTGTACTGCTAGCTGAAATGACTAGTTTATTCCATTTCGTAAACAGATTCATATTTCAGGCATATCGTAGTTGTGTCACCAAGATGCTAGTGTTTGTTTTTAAATTTGTACTGAAGTTAAATTGAACATACAGTATTTGCAAATGTATCCCATGTACAGTATATAAGAATAAATTGTCAGGTTATGACAGCCTAGATTTACATGCGCGTTATGATTTTTCAATATGTTGTATTTCCGACGAGTTTTTATTATATTTCCCATGATTTATTCTTAATTATTAATAATCGTGGTTTAACTGCTGTTGCATTATTCATTTTATTTTTACTGATCGTGCTGTTAGACTAAGTAAATGGAATGATAGTCATAAACTTTACACAGTTTAAATCAGTTTTAATGAACTCCAACACACCACGTTAATTACAAAATCGGACTTCTGATATGCAAGTTCTCCTTATGTGCCAACCAACCCAGGCAACACACTCGTTGCTATGGAAACTTTCCAAGAGTAAAACCAACTGGTCTTTGCCAAGGAACACCAAAATTCAAAGATATATTATACATTAAAATATGTAATGTCAGTCTAGGATAATCTGTCTGTTATCCTACAAATATTTATAATTTTTGAACCCTTTTTCATTCAAAATATATTTTAATTAAATTTTAACAGATATTATTAAATTAAAATCATACATAAATTAAAGCACCCAGAAATCTGTCACTAATATAACACTGGAAATCACCCACAGTAACTTGACTATATGAAGATACATAAACACAGAGTCAGAGATGTCAATACGGTTTTCCATGGTTTTCAGAAATCACTGCTTCAAACGATATTGGTGGAATTCTTTCCGTACCTCGCATCGAATTTCGTTCCGCTTCTTATGATTTCGACGTCAGCGAGACGTTAGGTCGTAGGGGAAGAAACAGTTATGCACTGGACCTGATTAAGTTCGATTCAAAGCAATTTGAAGAACAATGCTTACGTGATATTCGTAACTGTTTACGTGTTGTTAATTCTGGGATGTAGATTAATATATCTGATAACCGCCAGTTGGCTGCGGGCCTGGCTCATAGTAAGCCATCGCCGAGGCCACGCGGACATGTATATAAGGAAGAGCGGCACTCGAACCATCTCAGTATCTGTGGGTCAGCCGACCATTACAGATGTCTCTACACCTGAAGAAGACGGCAGAGCCAGCCGTCGAAATATTGTGTTTCCACAACACTATCCGGCGGTACACCCGTGAAGACTACATTGCAGTCATACGCCGGGAAAGTCTTCGTTCTTATATCTGATAATAGTCAAAGTCCCTATAATTACCGTACAGAGTGTGGGAACAATATCTGAGAAAATCAATAAAAGTATACAAGAAGCAGTTGTCTATCATCGTGCCTCTTTCCACATCAAACAAAATGCCATAAATCAAATAACAGTGTAAACGAAGGTTTACTACTTCATTAGCCGCAAAAGAAGGCTGAAACGTGATTTCATCTCTCTGGTGCAGCAGCCTTTGAAGCCGTCCTCTCTAGCGTCGTTTGACGAAAGGATGTCGAACAAGCCTGCCGGAGCTTCATCTGCGGTCTGCCGCGAGTGGAAATCCTGACGATCGCTCAGGAGCTCATTAAAACCGCCTTCGCGAGCGCTATTATTAAATCCCAAACTCAAACAAAAAGGGAGGGCGTGGGGTGGGCAAAACTTTTCTTGCTGCGTTTGCATTCCAGGCATAATTATTTTTTCAAACTTAAACAACAACTCCTCTCGGCTGGACGTGGCTTTGTTTGAACGGAAGACGCGGAATTGCTCCAGAGTGCTGCATCTCGCTTAAGGGAAGAGAAGTAAATTATGTGATTCAGCTGCAACCAGCTGTACCTTCCTCCCTTTGTCAAGAACAGGAGATCATTCTTTTCACTCTCGCCAGATATTTTTTTGTGGAATTTGTGTAGTTCTGTCATTCCTACCCTGACGTTATTTACATCAGAATGTAAACAATAGGGCGTAATTTAGACCAGGAAGGAGGGGTTTGTCCCGCATTTATTGTAGGTACCAAAACAATTCGTACCCTCAACAATCGCGCTGAACAAATTTCTAGGAAAATGCGTAATTATTTTTTTAATGTGAATAAAATTATAGCAGCGAGCTTGGTAAGCGTGCGGTTAACGTATTGGGCCTGGTATTAAGGAGGAAGCTGGTTCGATTCACCATTTTATGCGGTAGATAAGGGAGCGTGCATAAACTACGTGGCTCGGTCTGGGGGGCGGAGGGGCTGGCTGGATAGTTGCGTTAGGGCCAGGTGAAGTAGCTTTTCATTCATATTACTTGTCACAATTAAATTGAGGTACAGAACACACAACAGCATGTGAATATTTATTTTCGTCATGTAATTATTTCCGTATGTAATTTACGATAGTCTGTCAAGAGAAAACAGTACAAAATGTCTTCTGAAATGAGTAAGGGAAAAAGCAACGTTGTGCGTGTGGGAAAAGAGGGGGGGTAGAGGCAAAAGCCACGTCGGGCTATGTGGAGGGGAGGGGGGTTCACAGGAGGCCGAAATGGAGCTACGTGGTTTATGGACGCTCCCTAAGATACAGGAGATATTAGGAACTGTAAGATTTGGAATTAAATAGTTAATATAAAAGTAATAAAGTATTCCGTTTTCGCTGTAGCGAGAGTGATGCCGAACACATTTTGAGCAATAAGAACAGAAGTAGATCTACCAATTTCCGAGCCAGGGCAAAAACTTGAATTTGCCATCGGGAGTAATATAGAGATATACTTTGATCTGTCGCCCCCCTTATGCTTACCATTTATTGCCACTTCAAATAAAATTTTACCGCCCCCCTGAAGTTGCGGCACGGTACAAGCACCCCAGATTTACCACCACCCCCCTCCCCCCTATATCCGACGTGGCGTAAAAAAGGGTACTGCTGAGCCTCCATGAACACTATCTCTTTACAACCTCAATAACTTATTATGGTTCCACTGCTCTACATATCCTCCAATTTTAGAGTGATTTAAACCATTCATTCTGGGTGTTACAATTTTCACAAGAAGAAGTGTTCTATTTTTTTTTTTTTAAACTGGCATAAAATAATTTCTTCACCTAAAATATTGGCATGTATAAAAAAATAAGATTGAATTATTTCATAACATGTGAAATTACATTCACAATATCTCTGTACTTTTTTAGCGATTTAACCATTTTACTTTTCAGAACAATATTTTTAATATCTGCAATTAATCATTATGTGGCAACAGATCATATGAAGGAATAATTTAGTGGAGTTTTAAGAAACAACTAAACACATAGCATTTAGTTGTTGGTTTTATATATTTCAAGAAACAATAAGATGTGGATATTTTAGAAACTTTCTTGTTCTGGTCGTATAGTCTTCACTATCTAATATACTCAGAATTACTTTTGTCACTTACACCATAATTTCATTAATGTGACATACCGTCAAATCTGTTTGAAGGTTGAACGAATCTGTTCCTTATGTTATCATTTTTGTAACATACTGTTTCCATTAACCTACCAACAAGACTACGAAATTTCCTATGTACACTATTTCCAAAATAATGGCCTCTAGGAATCAATGTCCTTTGAGAGTATGGATGAAGCGTTCAGATTTCCGACAGGACTATGGATCCTCGGGAATGCAATATCTGCATTCCAACTGATCAGATGCTCATTTTGCACGTGCCTCGGATCTTCATAATCTTCCTATAGTGGTATTAGGTAGTATGATTCACGAAAACGGAGTTTAAATTAATACGCAAAAATTTCATTGCTTTAATCCTCATAAAAAAAAAAATCGTAATAGAGATATAAGTTTAACAATTTAGGTAAAAATTCATGTTTAAGAGCTTTCAAATGAATAAAGTAGGTTTTTCAAATGTATAAACTATATAACAAAATTGAAAAATTTTACATGAAGTTATATTTGTAATTAAAATTTCCTAGTCATGTTAGATCATATCTAGAAACAAATAAACTCAATAAAATAAGTATTTAATGTCAAGTTATGAAGAAATGTGTTTTGTTGGAGATATTTATTTTAAAACAGGAATCTGCTTTAATTTTTCAGTTTCTTATCGTGGTTCCTGCCTAATTTGGTTTACGCAAATTCCATATTTTCTTATGATTTGTAAAGTAAATTCGCCAAATCATTCATTTTCCTGTATTATGACTATGTCAGACAAATGCATATTAGGGCACGTTTACAGAATGCTTAAAAAATCCTTCCTTTTTTATGATAATCAGGACAGTACTTCATTACTCAAGAAAGTATTTGTTTAGACAACTCATAATTTATTTTAAATATATCGATAATTTTTTGCTTCAGTAAAATATGTTCAAATAATCTAATAAATTATAGGTTCAAAAATATTCAGTATGTTAATGTTTTATTGGAAATTGATCAATTTCTTGATGGGGTGAGACTAATGCAGGCAAAGTATTAATCCAATATCAATACTCCAGTTAACAGCATAGATATTACTCAGAAAATTGTGACTGCCTGAGCATCCATTGCTTTAGTTTAGAATCTTTCTTTCAGCGTAGAAATGACTGTCTCTTGATCAGAAACATCCGTACTGAACTTTTGGATAGGGACATCCGTATAGGGTATCGTAATGTAAGTCACATAAAACTATTTGCTGTGCTGAAATGCGGTGAAAAGGCACCCGATAAATCGGAAATTATCTATATAATAAAAATGAATCCCCAAATGTGTTGCTAACCGCAAAACTCGCGAACGGCTCGACCAATTCGACTAATTCTTTTTTTTATATTTTCGTTAAGGCACAAGGAAGGTTCTTATAAAGAGAAAAAAAAAAACCGGAAAAATTGGAAGGAATATAGTAAAAACAACATTTTTCTTTTCCCTCAATCAAAACAAAACAAAGGCGCGTTAGGATTATCTTTGGTATGACTTCATGTTGATTAGGCTCTATGGATATTAAACTATGCCTGCGTGTGATCAGCGAAAATAATATCACTAATGTAAGTGTGTTATCATTATTTCCTCCGTGCGTGCATTTTCTTGGTTGCTTTTAAATTTTCGCTTCTCTCGAAAACCAATTGTGTGTTTATTTGTTCAGTGTGTTTACATTTACACCCATGCCGCCTACCACGAAAGATTCGACTATGAAAATAGAATTCATCAGTTTAGAAGGATGCAATATTAAGAATACCTAAAAAGCAAAATCTATTACTGGTATGTCAGTTAAGAAGCGATATGCATTATCGTCTGACGATCGAGCCACGCTTTTCCTATTGTTTTAAGAATGTTGTGTTAAGCCTTGTGGTGAGGGGTTTCATTCGTTTTAAACTATGTTCAGGTAGAATTAACGATGGTTGAATTGGCTGCGAGTAATAATACTTTTTAACTTTTAAAATCTTCTATATAAATAAAAATGAATCGCCAAATGTGATGCTAAGTGCAAAACACGAGAACGGTTCGACCAATACGGCTAATTTTTTTTCCTTCATATTTTCGTTAATCCACAAGGAAGGTTCTTATAGAGAGAAAAAACGTAAAAATTGCGAGGAAAATAGTAAAATCAACACCTTTCTTTTCCCATACAAACCAGCCAATCAAAACAAAACAAAGGCGTGTCAGGATTAGCTCTGGTATGCCTTCAAGTTGATTAGACTGTATGGATATTAATAATCTATGCATGCCCAAAATAAAGTTTGAAGGGAAAAAAATGTTTGCGTGTCATCAACGAAAATAATATTACTGCCAGTCAATCAAAACAAAACAAAGGCGGTTTATGATTATCTTTGGAATTGCAAAATGATCGATCTCAAGAAATGTTTTCAAAACAACTCATTGGCATTGGTAATGACAAAATCCCTGTAAACGTTTTGACTGTCTGCATTACATTTCCTGTCGATTTTTTGGTTGAACAACCGAAATATATTACAGAGACAAAAACACTGACGTAAATTAAATAAATTTCGAAATTCAAAATGAAATTGCCGGTGAATTAAGGACATACAAATCAGCTGATTGCGCAGCTAACCAAGATGATGTCGTCAACTATCCACCAGAATTTTTGAACTCACTGGATTTGCCAGGATTGCTGCCTCATAATTTTCAATTAAAAGTAGGATCGGTGGTCATAATGCTGCGAAATATCAACCAACCGCGTCTTTTTAATGGCACACGGCTTACAGTGAAAAAATTATTGAACAATGTGATCGAAGCAACCATTCCAAAGGGAAAATATAAGGGAGAAGATGTGTTGATACCTCGCATTCCAATGGTACCAACTGACGTACCATTTGAATTTAAACGACTGCAATTTCCAGTGCGGCTTGCTTTCGCTATGACCATAAATAAATCCCAGGGTCAGTCTTTGAGTGTTTGCGACATTGATCTTGAAAACCCATGCTTCTCTCATGGACAGTTGTATGTTGCCTTCTCCCGCCTTGGAAAGGTGTTAGCTTTATTTGTTTACGCACCAGATAACCAAACAAAAAATATCGTGTACCACAAATGATTACAATAAAAATATCATCACATTATTACTAACGTCTTGCAGTGTATGAAATAGAAAACTTATTTTTGTTAGTAATCGATGTTAATTATTGAGACATTAAATCCTGTGATCACTCTGTAATACGTTTTATTTATTTATTTTTTTCTATTGGACTACGATAGGACAATAACTTTTGACAGAAAGAAGTCTGTCGGGGCAGCTAGTTTCAAATATGGACTTCTTCCAGCCATTCAACAAAACCTTCAAATATTTCCGAAAGGGCATTATTTAAATGGAGTTGAGCGGAACAGTCAATTTAAAAAGGTTACTAGCGGTTTAGGGCAGGTGGAGAATATCACCTTCCACCCGAAGCATTTAAAAAGAAGATAACTAAAATTTATCTAGCTAGGAATTTATATGGGAAGACGCACAGCGAATATTTTTGGAAAAGAAAATGAGGAAGTCAAGCTGAAATAGTTCTATCCATAAATACGATATTAAACTACGACGATTTTGGTTCTGATTGTCTCACTGCGGGTGTTAAAGAGATACAATATCATAAAACTTTGATAGAATCTTCTGGTAAAGGCAATGTAATTTGATTATAGCGGCGTACACAGTGTTAGCAGGGATATCAACTCCTGAATATAATCAGAATTACAGAGAGTTTGAAAAGATCTTTCGTGGAATTAATCTAAATTTTCAAGGAAGCATCTTGCCTCCGCCCACGTTTTACTGGCGCTCAAAGTATTTAATAATCACATTTCACTTAACCAAGGCAAGAATCTCTAAAATAACTGCTTTATGTTCCGTTCTAATAAACAAGTGAATTTTTCTCATAAGTCTCTTCAGATTAACGCGTTAATAAAAAAAATATATGCCACTCACATTTTGAGATATCGCATTTCCTACTTAGGTTTGTTGTATTGGCTGCATTGATGCAGCAGCGAATCTCCTCTGGAGTATGATTGCAAAGTTCTTACGTTAGTCAGACTCAATAATTTATGTAGATTGAAATGAAATACTACAGCAAAATATCAAAAGTAACTTGGATTGATTTTTTTTATGTATAATTTTCCGAGAGAAAGTAACTTCAAATTATATCTAACAGTAATTACAATAAAAAGGTGTATTATTTTTGTCGTTTGAATTACCCTTCCCTCGTCTATTCCTAGCATAGTCAGTGAGAGATATTAATTCTTGCAAATCATTATTCATGATTTTCTTTTTGTCTCATCAAAGACATTACAGACTTTCCGCTATCTGTTTCTACCACCGTGGTTATAAGTAATTCTATATGTTGCCTTTTACAATAGTTCATACAATACAAAAAGCGTCAGTATATTTTGGAATACAATAAATGGCTTTTTTCACATTGAAGGTTGATGGGAGCAGTTAATATCTGAACGACATTATCGTATATATGCCAGTCATTACCCAAATTTCGGAACTGTACTTCAATAATTTATTCGAAGGTAAGAATCAAATTCACAACATACCTTTCAACTGTTCTATTTTATTGCTTCTTCTTCTCTGATATGCTCGTGTGACATTCTTCTTTAAAATCATCGCAGACCACAATATTACAAAGTTGACACAAAAAACATCTGAAATCTACATAAAAGCATTGTTTTTAGTTAGAAGCTTTATCTTTGCAGAAACTACCTTTTGCAAGGGTGTTCATGTATTTATTTATTTTTATTAATGATGGCCTTCGGTCAATCAACCATCCGACCAGTTTCAATTTTTACATTAATTTATACATTTTCTGCTTAACCTATTACAGTAATATAATCAGACCTTATTTCACCATGGATAATGTAATCAATCTGTGATAACAATGATAACATAATAACATGACAATTAAAATTTTATAACATTATCTTAAGAAATAGAATTTGTGAAGTCTGTAGAAAGACGTTGATACTGGTAGAATTATGTGTTTAACTTGATGTACCAAATAACTTTTTTTTGTAGAAATTGATATCTGAATTAGCTTTTATCAAATGGTAATGCTGAAAACAATTAATCACACTTACATTTTAGGTGTTAATGTAAGAAAGGACTTGATCTGTTCACTATAAAGTTTCATAAAATATAATATTTTCCCTTAAAAACAATGGAATAGCCAAAAGTGCCTAATGTTTGAGTTAATTATAATTTAGTATTTTATTCCACAAATAAAATTACCGGTTAGAGATGTTAGAAATAAAAATAATTATTCATCATCGGTTGAAAACAAAGTAGTGATCTGTATTATTGATTTTTCAGACATTTTTGTTTTGTAAGTGGAAAATTTTAGAAAAGTTTTAAGTAACCAATAAGTAGTCTCAAAATTAAGCTAATGTTTATCGGAGTATTAATAAATTCTTACAGCATGAAATCAGTGACACGACAGAGATCGTTGAGGTTTTCTTTAACTAGAATCAGAGATCATATTGATAATAGACAACACAAAGCATAAGATAGTACGTAGCAGCAAATGTTAAACTTCGAAATACTTTACTTTCTTGCTTTAATACAATTCCACCACGCTTAGAGTTGTTGCAAACTCCTGCTAATCAAGAGATTGTGGAAAAAAACTAATTGTGTCTAACATTCCGTTATTAAAATTCAGTTGAAATTTTTTTTTTAGTTTTATTGTGGCATATAATACTTTTTCAATATAATTATAATTCGCTTTGTATGTATATGCATTTAACATAATATGTTCCACGTTATGGAACAAAAGTAATTAATAAATAAACTAACACATTTTATTTTTTTACTTTTGTTGTATCCTTCAGTCTACATTCTCTAATGTCACTACGTTGTGCAGATTTCTTAGCATTCCGCTATTGTATTGGCAATTGTTTTATCCATAAAATATGCCACTACTGGTGACTTTTTAAACGATCATTATTTTTTTTGCGTAATACTACCATTCGGCGTACCCGCATATTTAAAGATATTGCAGGAATGTTTGAAGGAGAGAATTTTAATGAGAGTGTGTCTGAAGAGTTATTTGTAGAGTCCACTATTTTTAATGCTGCATTTTCGGTATAATTTAACCAATTAATTTTAGTTGCATATTTGCTTAAAAATCGCTTGATACATATTATAACTAACCTTTCCATCATTAACAGGTAAAATGCAATTTTAGGTTAACGTGAGAGGTATTTTTCTTCGTTTATTCAAGACTCTTTTTACTTAGAAGTACATTCGCCTTTAGCCTCTTGTGATAGCACACTACCGCACAACTAGAAAAGATCACAGCGATTTATGGTACTCCTTTTACAGGAATATGGCATTGCAGTGAAGAAACATTTGTATTACATGAAGTGGTATGAAATATTAATCCACCATTGTGGCTCGGTGCTGGATAAGGGATGGGGGGGGGGGGGATAACGGAACCGGGCACGACTTGAGGCTCTCTCGTACCGGAAGTCTTGACTGCGGTTTTTAGGCGGTTTTTTGAACCCAGCAAGGCTAATACCGCGACGGCCCCCAATCTCTGCTTCATGTATACATTTCAGAAAAGATAAAATCCACTTATCACACACTTAACATAGTTACTCGTTTCGCAGACAGATATCACCACTTCAGTTCCCCCATTAATACGAAGTTACGACCTCATCAAAGGCACCCGACCCCAAAATGATTATTATTCTCGAATCATTAACATCATATACATTGTTAAAAAATTGTGCAAATTAAAAAATTTAAACACATTTCACCCAGTACTTCGCAACCTCAAGTGCATGCAATCGATGTTGCTCGAAACAAATCATCTTTGTTGCAGAATGTTGGGCACATAGGGCACTCGAGCATATGGTTAATCGTTTGGTCCTCACCACATTCGCACTTAATACTGGTAACATCAGTATAACAATATTTCACTAAGTTTTCCTTGGACTTGCCCATTCTTGCTCACAATCGATTTAAGGACCACCAGGCGTTCCATTCGTCTGCTTGGACAGGTGACAAGCGATCTGCAACTGTCAGAGGTTATTAGATGTTTGTTACCTTCATTTTCCACAACTGTACTTTTGCCTTTTCAGATGATCCAATTAGTTTTCCCTCAGGAAGCTTTTTCTCGTCTTGAGTCTCTGGGATGGTGGTGTATGGCCGTGCGGTGGACGAGCGCTTTCGAGCTCTACTTTTGTCCTCTCCTTCTCTCCGAATACTGGGTGGTGCAATCCCCGAAAGCTAGTAAAGCCTTTTAACTGGGGTAGGTTTTAGGCAGTCTGCACTACAGGTGTTATTTTAGCGCTACATCCATCTGTTTGGTGTAAGATGACGAATACCAAACTGAGAATGCGAAGTCTGCTACAGAGTAACAGAATTCTTGATGTACGTATAGTTTGTAGTTGACTGCCCCAATGTGATTCAACTAATTTGCGCGGTAAGTTCTTGAAGTGCTTCTTATATGTGAGGGATCTATCGAGTGACACTCCCAGATATTTCGGGGTGTTACATTATTTTTCTTTAATTGCTTTACGTCTCTCGACAGCGAGGTCTATAGAAACTGGAAAGGATGTGGGCAAGGAATGGGAAGGAATTCGGCCATGGCCTTTTTAAGGAAGCATCACGGCATTTGCCTGGAATGATTTGGGAAACCATGGAAAACCCAAATCTGGATGCCTGGACGGGGATTCGAACCGCCGTACTCCCGAATGTGAGGCCAGAACGCTATCCATTACACCACCACGCTCAGTGGGTGTTACATGTCTGTTGGATACCTGACCACATTACTTTCAACTTAGGCTTAGCTTTTCTATTTTTTTAGGTGAAAGGCACTCACTTCAGTTTCTGAAGGGTTAGGTCTTAAGTGAGTTTCCTTCTAATAGCTTCATAGGCTTTCAAGGGTAGCAGACAAATTTCTTTTTACAACTTCAAGCTTTGTGCTCCGTGAAGCTGGGGCAAGATCCTCAGCGTACACCAAGCTCCTGGTAACTGGATTTAATGGATGATCGTGTGTATAAATGTTGAAAAGTATTGGGGCCAGTACACTACCTTGAGGTAGACCATTTACTTGTACCCTCCATCGGTGGCGCTGTCCTTGAAAGTCAACGAAAAAACTACGGTTCTGGAGAAGAGCAGGGATGAGCTTCGTTAAACTGGTGGCCTTTGTCAGATTTTAGACCTTTTCAAGGATTAACTGGTGGTTAACAGTAACGTATGCTGCTGAAAAGTCCACAAAGACAACGCTAGTGGCCTTATGGGTCTCAAATCCATCCTCTATAAACTGTGTTAGACTCAGCAATTGTTTGGTACAACTTCTACCAGGGCGAAACACAGCTTGCTGTGGAATACGTTTTGGATCAATCACAGGCTGGATATGATTCAGAATTAATGGCTCAAATATTTTTAAAGGTGACACAAGAGCGCTATAGGTCTAAAATATTTGAGATTGTTTTATTCTTTTCCAGTTTTCGGCAGAGCATTCACTCTCTTCCTCCGGCACACCTTCGGAATTTGATATGTACTCATACATTTGTTAAAGAGCTGTAGAAGCCATTCTTTGGTTTTATATCCGAAGTTCTTTATTTCTTATCGTATGTCATCGAGACATGCCGACTTCCCTATTTTGTATCGTGAATAACCTTTTCCAGCTCCGACATACAGTAAGGATCGGTGAGGTTGTTCATCTCTTCCTGACTGTTTCTGTGTGTTTTTATGTGTTTTTTAGATGATATGATTTTATGAATTTCCTTCCTGTTCATGAGTAGCTGATCTGCAATTTGCTTTGGATTGATGATGAAATGTCGAGTTATCTTCGATGGATCATTTTTGAGGGTACGATGAAAAAAAAAGAAGAAGAACAATAGAGGAAATCTATAGGTGGGAAGCGATCTCTAGCAAAAAACTGCGTGAAATAAGAGCTCAGTTGTTACCAGAAGGAAATAGTGTCCTACGAGGAATGAATAAAAGTCGTCAAAGGGTGTGTTCCAAGTACGCAGGTGAAAATAGGAGAAGACGACGCTAACAGTCGTTGTGAAGATTTTTGGTACTTGTGAAATATAAGCAAACAGACAGAAGTATAACCAAAAGTAATGTAGGAGTGCCATGTCCTGGCCATTCAGTGAAACCGTTCAGTAATTTAAACAATCGTAAGATGATACTACAGCAATAGTGATTAAGACCATCGGGTTTTGATTTGTTATATAACTGTTTGCATTTCGCTAGTTTATTGCGTGTTCATTTTGTAGCTTTTTTATCATTTGAAGTTTATCTTTAATTTAGTATATAGAGGAAAGAAGGTTGAGTACTATGTCGAACCGAAATATTTGGGAGTCAAGTTGGACCGTACATTATCTATCAAATGCCATTGCCAGCAACTAAATGGACGAAAACTGAAGGGCCTAATATGGTGAGCCTAAAGGGAAAGAATGAATTAGACAGGGCTGCCACTTAGTTTTCTGTTGCTGATTACGCCACTACCGTATGGAAGCCTACTCACACCAGACTGGTGATGTGGCCCTTAATGATTCTATATGAATTATAACCGGGTGCTTAAGGACAACGTTGGTATAGCAACCCAAAACGCCAGATACAGAGTGGCCTGAGAGATGGAAAAGAAAAAGCAGCCTACATATACAGCCACCCTTAGTAACATGCAGTGCTGCACTCAGCTCTAGGAAGAGATTTCGTTTGAGGACAGAATGACTGAAACTAGGCGAACACCATTATACCGGAAGAAATACTAATTAATGATTTTCATCTACCATATATCTTATGGAGAGCTATGAATCTCTTAAAAACCAGGGTCTAAATTTTAAAAATAAACACGGTGAAACGGGACTGTGCTGACGTGAAAAGGTGATGAGATATATGAAAAGTGACAGCACGGAGGAATATATTAGTATGCGCTCCAACTACCGAATTGAAGTTGCAGATTTCTGGAACAAGAGGATATAATGAATGTGCTCCCCGATATGGAACAGAATAATTTAAAGTTTATAGAAATTTAAGATTCTTCGCTGAGGTCTCATCAACTTGACAACATTAGATAAATAGCTTCTGCGTCCATCAAAACTGACGGGTTGAACCCAGAGTTTTAGCTGTTAATTTCTTCCAGTTTGCTGCAATAGTGAAGTACAATATAACAGAAACATCTACATTGAATATAAATACATTATAACTCCGTCAGATATAACGTTTTTAACACATGGTTCTGGCAATTCATTTCCGCACAATCTTATATGTAAAAATGAATGTTTGTTTGTTTATATGTCCGTCTTCTATGCGTTCCTATACCATTCGTCCGATTACGATGAAACTTTGATGAGTTATTGTCTGCACGCGAGTGAAAGTTTCTAACAAAAAATCACCCCCTTTCACCCTCTACAACCTATAATTTTATACGAACCCACATTTTTTTATCCGATTTCGATTGTCCTTTGCACACGAATATATTAAAACAAACAGAAAAATAGTCTTTACATTTGATTTTCAGAAACCCATCCTGTCTCACTCTTTCCAACCCATCAATTTTTGTCAATGTTCCTTACACAAAGCTACAGTTTCTATCCTATTCTGAAGGAACTTTGCAGCCGTATACTTTAAAACGAACATAAAAGTATTGTCTACATTTGGTTTACAAAAATCAAACCCCTCTCTCCCTTTACTCCCCACCATATTCATTTAAAAAGTTGTTTATAGAAACTCACAGTTTTATCAGATTTTTTATTGAACACTGCAATTGTATGCTTTAAAACAAATCGAAATGTTTTGCCTATATTTAGGTTTACAAAAACCCACGAACTCTCACCAATATCTTCTTAAAAAAAAAAAATTTATACATGCAACCATTTAGTTTTTCACGAATATCTCGAAAGTGGATGGTGATACAGAATGTTTGCGACATTCCGATAAAAAGGGATAACATATCAGAACATCATTAGCCAGCCTCCGAGTAGAAAACGGACAAAAAACAAAAATATTAGCTATTTAAAAAAAATATATATATATGTAAAACAAATTATTTTTTCTTTCGTTCCACAGCACGGACACAGCAAAAAATAGAAATAGGTATCGTAACGCATGCCGGGTAAAGCTAGTTACATAATAAAATATATTTAATACTAGCTTTGCCCGGCAGGCGTTGCAATGCCTGTTTTTATTTCTTAATTGAGTATGTACTAAATAAATGAAAGAAATCGCGAAAAACTGGATGGTTTCATGTGTGAATTATGTTTAAGAAGGGTGATGGGTGAGAGTAAGTGGATTTTTGTAAACCTAATGTAGGCAATAAATTTATCTTTGTTATAAAGTATACTTGCGCAGTGTTCCATCAAAAATCTGTAAAAACTGTGAGTTTTTAAGAACAACTTTTGAAATTAAGATTGATGGGAGTAGAGGGGGACAGGGATCAGACTTTTATAAAACAAATGAATATAGTGCTTTTCTGTTTGCTTTAAAGTATACGTCTGCAAAATTCCTTCAAAATCTGGTAGAAACTAGTAGTTTTGTATAAAGAACATTGGCAAAAATCAATGATGGGGAAAGAACCAGAACTGTTACGTTTCTGAAAATCAAATGTAGACATTATTTTTCAGTTTGTTTTAATGTATACATTTACAAAGAACCATTGAAATCGGATGAAATCTGAGGGTATGTATAAAGAACGTTTTCAAAAATAAGGGGGTGGAAAGGCAGGAGACGGGTAGGGTTTCTGAAAAGCAAATGTAGACAGTATTTTCCTATTGGTTTTAAAGTACACATTTGAAAAGTTCTGTCGATAGTGGATAAAAACTGTTATGTGTAAAGAACATTGACAATAATTAAGGGGGTGGACAGGACAAGAGGGGTTGGGTTTTCACAAATCAAATGTATACAGTATTTTTAAATGTTGACAGTATATATATATATAAAGATTAAGTAGTCCTTATAACCTTAAAAATGATATGTAATGGTACATGTTTGTTATTTTACAGTGACAGTGATATATCTGGACAGAGTATAAGAAATCATTAACATGAACCTAATATAAATAAACAAAAAGAAACTAGCAATTAATATGTTAATTTTAAGCGTAATACATTTTTTCAGTAACCTGATAGTTTCTTCACGGTAGCTTAACTAAAAATAATTGTTAATAAATAATGCCCATAACCTCAATTTTAAAGTAACGTCTCTTGCCACAGATAGTCCGGTATGGATGTTTTACTTAGGCCTTTCTTACATACATTGACAGAAAGCTTGATTTCTTAATATCTACTTCTATAGCCTTAAATTCTTTTATCGATGATAGTCTAATTAAGGACAGCCCAAAGCCTTTAATGCTGAAATATCCAGATTTTTTACAGTAGAATCATTCTGGTAAACCATAAAATGCCGAAATCTGGATGGTTGGACCTGGGTTCGATCGCGTGACCTCCAAAATTTCATCCTGGAACGTTACTGCTCACCCACCAGGCTCGATATTTCTGTGTATATTCTGATAGTACTGATTCTGCCACAATTAACTATTTAACACCTTTTTGGCTGGTAAGATAATGTAAACATGTTAATTATACTGGCAGATGAAGTTAATCAACATTCCGGTTAATGTATTACTTACTACATAATTCATATCGTGTTGCACATGCCTGTATTGCTGTCACATGGGTCACACAAAATTATACTAGCTCTCCCAAAAATTAATTGCTGGTCTCCGTACTGAAATTTAAAAAATGCTTTTCTCACTTACAGTGGCTTATAACGTGACTGTAATACTTTTCTGACAGTATTAGATTTTCAGATATAAGATACCTGATGTGTTATACCATTTCCGTGTCTACATATGAAGTCGTGTTCTTGTGAACTTCGTGAAAGATAGAATTTCTTGTTATGTTTTCAAGTCTCGTCGACGTCGTTGTCATTAGAGTCGGGAAAGGACTAGGCGCTAGGAACTTGAAGGAATTAAGCCACGGCTTTTTGAAGGAACCATTACGAAATTAGCCTGCAATGATTTCGATAAACCATAGAAAACCAAAATCTGGATGGCTGGTCAGAGATTCAAACACGCGTCCATCCGAGTGCAACTGCAAATCGTTACAGCTCGCACACCACACTCCGTTTAAGTGTAGGAACATAGTTTCATGTCCTGTTCTTTTTCAGGATGGAAAGTATCATATGTTCTAATCAACTCCACACCAAATTTCACTCGAATCCGTTGAGCCATTTCAGCGTGATTAAGAAACATCCTAACCTTCGCATATATAACATTACTAGCAGGGTTCCCGGCGTTGCTCGGGCTAGTTGGCGTTGATTTACCCTACACTGTTTTTATCCATCCAATGAGAAACATGTGTACCAAGTTTTTAAGAAAATCACGCCATTAATTTCCAGAATTAAAGCATACCTAGAATCACGCGCAACTTACTCAGAAAGGAATGTACTGAAGCTGAATTGCTCGTACAGTATTTATATTCGCCCCAAAAGATTCATGTGTACCAAACTTCATTAATTTAGCTCCAGCTATATATCCGTACAGTTCTCAGAATGAGTTGGATTGGATGGTATCACGTCTAATGTCAGTTTAGTCCACCGAGCGTTGTGGGTTAGCGGTTAACGCTCTGGCCTCGCATTCGGGAAGACGCCGGTTCGAATCCCCATCCACGCATCCAGATTTGGGTTTTCCATGGTTTCCAAATCACTCCAGGCGAATGCCGGAATGCTTACTTTAAAAGGCCATGGCAGAATTCCTTCCTTATCCCCAGTCCCATCTCGCCTCTAATAACCTTGACGTCGACGAGGCAAAAAAATAATAATAATTTTGGTCGAGGTTACATTTCAACCTAATTACAACATCTGCTAATGTCGCTGCTCGAAAATCGAAATACCATACCATACGAAAAAGAAAACATACATAAAAACAAAATCTTGAATGTGTCTGTTTACTGCGACATCGCGCAGAAAATACAGAATTTGAAACCTTGGGGGGGGGGGGGGGGGTCAAATTTAAGATTTAACGCTTGTCTTAAGACGTTAAGACACATTTATTTTACGAATGATCTAGCATTACCTGAAAATTGGCGAGTCTATTTTGACTGAGTTTTCACAATATCAAACTTTAAGTATGTCTCATTATACTGCCTCGTATGGTACTAGAACTCGATATTAAAATCAACTGTGCTGGTACGGAATTGATTTTAATTTTAAGTATTCAGAATTATTTTACAAAATTTTATTTACTGATAACACGAAATGCTCATTTTCACGTAAAAATCATTTGTAAAGCATAGGTTCTTTAGTAGACACAGATTGTAGCTTCTTTTCCTGAGATAACTTCAACGGCAACTATGTTCTCTGGTTTTTATTTCGTAATTATTAATTTATGTATTTTCCTCTTTATATAATTTCTTTTCCGCATTTATTACGGCCGTCTGTGCTGATTAAGGAATGCATAAGCTTAATTTAAGAAGGAAATTGGAAGATGCGATAACACGGCTATTATTTTTTACGAGGTATGACGTCTGCAACATTTAATTGGTATTAGATCTTTAGTGTTTTACGCTAAGCCTTCAGAATTCAATTTACTGCTCCAGCGCTATGTAACGTTGAAGCATAGAGATAAAAAAAAAAAAAAAGTTTAGATGATAAGCTTTAAAATGGTGAAAACCGCATCGAAATCTGCGATGTAGTGTGTGAACCAATAAACCCGGTTTTAGTTTTATAGATATAGATTAGGATTGCATATGGTTGTAAATCTGATCCTTAGAGAGGGCTTTCATGTAAGCTTGTACCGTAGGCACTTCTGAATTGACGTCGCCCTCGCGGGAGAAGAACAGTTGTACTGTACGGATAAGTCGCCTACCCGCGGCGCCTTATGTGATTACGTTTATTGAGTTTTACGCTGCCCGCTCCACAGCGGCAGCAAAGAGGAACTGCGCATCGTGGTAAACAAGGGCCGCGGTGTCATCCGTCTCTGGTGTTTTGTAAGTCCCAGGGGGCAGCCCTGCTCCCCTCCGCTTTATTTTATAAACAATGGCCGCGCTGGCTCCGAGTGAGGTCCGCAGTTAGTACCAACTTGCGCCGAGCGGCGACATATTAGTCGCCGTTTGTCGCGCTGCTGTCGCTCCTTGTTTTACGGTTGGCTGCCCTGCCGCGTTCCGTCATCCCGCCATCAACAACTGAAAGCGCCGCCGAAATTACTTTCCACCGACTTTCGCCGACAAAAATATATTTCGCCCACTCCCTTCTCTGATTACTTTCTTAGTCCGCGAGGTGAAAACGGCTCTCTTTCTCAGGAAGAATGAACGAGCCGCTAACTTTTAAAAGAAAAACGATTTGGAGCTCTGTAAATACGTTCAACTTTGTATCTGGGCGAACACCGACGACTTGGGACACAACAAAATGTAATTTAACGTTTTCTCTCATCGTTTAAAAGATGTTAAACGCCATTTGTTAAGAGATGCTTTAACGGACAAAATACTGGAAAAATGTCTGTATCCATCTTAATTACTACTATTGAAGATGCGGAATAATTTTGGACAATAGGAGTTAAATTATACTAAGCGTGGACTCACCTACCTCGTAAAAGAATAATTCATCAATGCAGATATGCAGGCGAAGGCAAAAGACGTCAGATTCACGCTTTCGTTTAAATTACTTTAATGGATAGCAAAGAAGTTTGCCAAGAAACGAATTTTGCTTGATCCATTCATGCAGTACATTAACGGATTTTTTTTTCTAGTTTCAATTCGATGCGGTAGGTGGAATGAACGATTTCTTCATTTTTATGTATAATTAACTGCCCCGACCGACTTCTTTCTGTCTATAGTTATTATCCTATCTTAGTCCAATAGAAAAAATAAATAAAACGTATTACAGAGTGATCATTTTATTTATGATTTAATGTCTCAATAATAAACAATGATTACTTAAAAAATTAAGTTTTCTATTTAAACCATTCATTCTGGATGATATTTTTATGGTAATGCTTTATGGTACACGATATTTTTTGTCGGATTATCTGGCGCATAAACAAATAAAGCTGACGGTTTTCAGGCGCGGAATGGAGAAGCATGGGTTTTCAAGATTAACGCCGCAAACACTCAACGACTGACCCTGGGATTTATGTTCATAGCGAAAGTAAGCCGCACTGGAAATTGCAGTCATTTAAACTCAAATGGTATGTCAGTTAGTACCATTGGGATGCAAGGTATAAACACATCTTCTCCATTATATTTTCCCTTTAGAATGGTTGCTTTGATCACATTGTTCAATATTTTTTTCACTGCTAGCAGAGTGTCATTACAAAGATGCGGTTGGTTGATATTTCGCAACATTATGACCACCGATCCTACTTTTAATTAAAGTTTATGAGACGGCAATCCTGGCAAATCCAGTTGACGACATCATCTTGGTTAGTTGCGCATTCAACTGATTTGTATGTCCTTAATTCACCGGCAATTCCATTTTGATATTTATTTCATTTTCATCCGTGCTTTTGGCAGCTAATATAGCACAAGGGAAGCAATTCTGTCTTTAAGATTAATACTTGAAGGGCGGATCAAGAAAAACAAAGATACTTTTATGGCATTTGTTGATTTAGAAAAAGCTTTTGATAATGTTAGGTGGGACAAGATGTTCAAAATTTTAAAGAAGTCAGGTCTAAAGTATCGAGATAGAAGAATCCTCTATAAACTATATAAGAACCAAGTGGCTGTGATAAAAGTAGAGAATCACGAGAGACATGCATCAGTTAAAAAGGGTGTGAGACAAGGTTGTAGTCTATCCCCGTTAATATTCAACTTGTATGTAGAAGAAGCAATGAAGAAAGTCAAAGAAAAATTTCCATGTGGTATAAGTTTTCAGGGAGAAAAAATCAGTATGCTACGATTTGCTGACGACATTGTCTTATTAGCAGAGAGGGCTGAGGATATTGAGAAGTTATTGAATGGCATGAACAAAATACTGAAGGAAGATTTTGGACTGAATATAAATTAAAGTAAAACAAAAGTGATGAAATGTAGAAGAAATGACACCGATACTAGCAGATTAAATATAAAAATCGGATCTGATGCAATAGGAGAAGTGAGTGAGTTCTGTTACTTGGGAAGCAAAATTACAACCGATGGCCGAAGCAGGAATGATGTTAAAAGCAGAATAGCACTATCAAAAAGAGCCTTCATGAAAAAGAGAAACCTTTTAGTTTCAAATATTGATCTAGGAATTAGAAAGAACTTCTTAAAACTCTATGTGTGGAGCACAGCACTTTACGGTAGCGAAACATGGACTTTAGGAATACCGGAAAGAAAGAAACTTGAAGCATTTGAAATGTGGTGCTACAGAAGAATGCTGAAAATTAGGTGGACAGACAAAGTAAGAAATGAACGAGTTTTAGAAATGATGGGTGAGAAAAGAAGTTTATGGAAGATGCTTACAGGAAGAAGAGACAGGCTGGTAGGTCATATTTTGAGACATGCTGGATTGGTTAATTTGTTAGTGGAGGGAACAGTTGAAGGTAAGAACTGTAGAGGTAGACAGAGATTAGAATATATGAAGCAGATAATTGAGGACGTGGATTGTAAGGGGTATGTAGAAATGAAGAGGTTAGCACAGGATAGGAAGGGATGGAGGATTGCATCAAACCAGTCTAAAGACTGACGACAGCAAAAAAAAAAATAGCTCGTTTGCTCAACCAAAAGTTATCTCTGTAATTCTGAGTGACATTTGGGAACATCTTTTGTATGAGCTCGGTTTTTGATTCAGTAAACTGACAAAAATTGACAGGAAATGTAATGCAGCAAGTCAAAACGTCTACACGGATTTTGCCATTACCAATTTCAATGAAAAATTTCTCCAGATCGATCATTTTGCAATTCCAAAGATAATCCTAGCGCGCCTTTGTTTAGTTTTGATTGACTTGTTTGTATTGGGAAAGAAAAGTGTTTTTTTTAATACTATATTCTCGCAATTTTTTTATCTCTCAATTAGAACCTTTGTAGTTTCTGAAACCAATGAGTACAATGGCTCCGGTGGCGGAACGAATGGCTCTAATTTCACTTTGCCATTTGCGCAACACAATCCATTTGCTTCATTTCTGTATTTCAACGCCTTAGAAAGTGAGCAAACTGAGTTCATAGATCCAGTTGCAACGCATTGGTAGGAACTGTAGTCAACTGAAAAATCGTAACTGAAAGCCGCTCGCGAAACACTGAAAGCAACTGAAAACGCCGCGTAGCGCGTGATTGTAATATCCTAATCCTTTCGCTATTCACGTTTCTGTGCACTCCGATTAGATTGAAAATATAAACACACTCAACAAATAAACACAAAATTGGTTTTCGAGAGAAGCGAAAATTTAAAAGCAACCAAGAAAATGGCACGCACGGAGGAAGTAATGATAACACGTACGTCAGTGATATTATTTTCGCTGATCACACGCAGGCATAGATTAATGTCCATAGAGCCTAATCAACTTGAAAGCATACCAAAGATAATCCTAAGGCGCCTTTGTTTTGTTTTAATTGATGGAAAAGAAAATTGTTGTTTTTACTATTTTCCTTCCAATTTTTATGTTTTTTTCTCGCCATAAGAACTTTCCTTGTGCCTTAAAAAAAAACATTAAAAAATTAATTAGTCGAATTGGTCTAGCCGTTCTCGAGTTTTGCGCTTAGCAAAACATTTGGCGATTAATCTATACTATTATAAATCTGTAAGCAAGCTGCGTTTGTAGTGAGGCTTGATCTCTAATAACGCATAAACTACCGCATCAATTTGCAAATTTTTAAAGCTAATGTTGCTGATCAACATCTGCAGAAGTAGCTAACGACTAATATGTACCATGGGAAGAAGCAAGTCAGTAAAAAACTTCAGAAATGTGAAACTGTAGACCACAGATAATTATACACATTCAGACGGTCACTCCTTTCATAAAGAGACCTGACAAAATATAGGATTTCCTTTTTTTTTTTTTTTTTACTTCTGCGATTCATTTTTCTGGACCGCAGTACTTTAAAATAAAAAGAATACGTGAATCAAGTATAATCAGCATTTACTTGAATCGTAACAGGTCTGTTGAATTACGAAAAAGTTATATTACTAATATTGAAGACATTTATTGTCTCTGGTAGACAGTTATACAGTTTGTCTCTGGAACAAAATTGCTATGTGAACGCTGTACAATACAGCCACAATAAGCCAATACTTAATACGAAATTCAGTTTTTTATCTAAGAGCGATGTCTGAAAAACAGCTATTATAAATATCAGCAAGTAATAAAAAATACTTCTTTCATAATGACTTGTGCGGAATTGCACATATTTGGAAGTACTTTATTCGATTAATATGTCTCGTGGCTATAACGTGCAAATATAACTAGGCATCAGAAAATTCAGGTACATGCGACTCAAATAATTTCATAGAAAATACGGATATATTGAAAGAATCTCAAATAAAAAAATTTTCATATCCTAATGCTACACCGCTACACATAAAGCTAAAAGCATCGTCCCTTTGGCCTATAACAAAGCATATCAGCTGTCATCACTGTCCAGGTTGCATTTCAATCGATTTACAACTTGCGATAATTTTGCCACTCAGAAATAATTGCTTGAGTTGCATGCACATTAGTACATATACTGTACCGTGATCCATTTTGACATTTTTGAATTAATTATATCTGACTGAAATAATGACAATAATGATACGACGATTTGAAACCAAGATTAACTCCAATTCACGTAAATTTCTATTTTAAAGCAGGAATAATTGATGGTGTATCAACATAAAATAAAAACCAATATCCAAACAGCAAAAAATAAATAAATCAGAAAAAATTGAGATGCTGTGATTATTGGTAGGCATCCTAAAATTCTATTCTACACCGCGTAAATTTTAAAACTAAACCCGTTATGCCTGATGCTAAACAAAACGAGTCAATTGTCATCTGGTCCAGGCTGTTGTTTCGCCAGGTACTTACATGCGACTGAAATAATTACATAGAAAATACGGCTATATTGAAAGAAACTTAAATTAAAAATGTTTCATATCCTAATGCTACACCGCGTAGATTATAAAGCTGCAGGCATCGTCTCTTAGGCCTATAACAAAGCATCATATCAGCTGTCAGGTTGCATTTCAAGCGATTCACAACTTGCCATAATGTTGCCACTCAGAAAAAATTGTTTCAGTTACATGCACGTTACTACATAAACTGTACCATGATCACATCTCGACATTTTTGGATTAATTATATCTGACTGAAATAATGACAGTAATGATACGACGATTTGAAATCAAGAGTAGCTCCAATTCACGTAAATTTCTATTTTAAAGCAGGAATAATTGAGGGTGTATCAACATTAAATAAAACCAATATCCAAACAACAAAAAATAAATAAATCAGAAAAATTGAGATGCTGTGATTGTTAGTAACGAATTTTTATATTTCAGCACACTTCCAAGAGGACTAAGTCGTAGATGACTGCTATATTTACATAAATTTATGGCACCGCGGTTATGTTGCAACCTCGGCATCCACATTTAAAAATAAACTTTTTTTAGTTAAGTATCATGGATACAATATTTTTCATTATATCCACAGATACATCCTTAACAAAGCTTATACCTAGCTATATAATCCCAGGCAAAGTTTACACATAAAATCGCCAAAAAAATTACACATAATGATTATAATATCAGCTTTCTTAACGTTACATTGGTTCCTTCAAACTTCCCGTTCAAATTTAAGCGCCTACAATTTCCCGTAACGTTATGTTTTGCCATGACAATTAACAAGTCTCAGGGACAGACACTAGGAACCGTAGGCCCATGTTTCTCGCACGGCCAGCTATACGTTGCTTGCTCCAGGGTGAGTGGCAGATCACGCCTGTACATATGTACAATGAACAATCAGACCAGAAACGTGGTCTACACAGAGGCATTACAATGAGTGACCTACGAAGTATGCTGAAGATAGTATATTATTTCTCTTAAGCATTGCTTTATTTACTTATAACGCAAAAATAAAAGCCTTTCTAAACAATAAATGTTTATACTTGGCACAATAATTACAACCACGAATTACTACTGTCAATTTTTCAGGAACCTTTTCTACTATTGAATCAATTGCATCACGTTAAAATATGAATAAAACAACTCTCTGACATCAGTATGAAAACCGGACCTAACGTATTAACCGAAACAAACGAAACTATTCAGAATACATTAACAGTTGATGCCTTTCCACGTTAATGTCTGATAAGAGAATAAAATCGGTAAATAATTTCTACACCTGCCAAGGCACGCGCGCGTGAAGCAGCGGGCAAATGCTAGTTTTTATATATATAGATATTGCCGTGTTGAATTTATTTATGAATTTTATACCAGTGATCAGATACTCATAATTTGCCGAAGTTGAATTGTAAGTGATGTTCCTAATTGATTTTGTTTCAGAAACATTTATTGAAATTATTATCCATCATAGCAACGAACAACTGGTCGAAAATTTAAACATAGCGCTCAATGCCCTAGTGAAAGTACGTTTTTGGTACGAAAAATTAAGAATAATATTTGGGAATTTCTTCATCCAATTAACCTGTCTTCAAAATTCATGAGCAGATATTCACTGATCAGTAGAGACCGAATTATATGCAACACAAAAAGTAAAATATTCATGCAAAATGCATAAAATATGTATGAAAAGTGTCAAAATATGCAACATTATGTAATAAAAAAACAGTTATTTTTAGATTTTTTATTTCAAGATCAGTATGCAATGAGTATGTAGTTGAATAACATATTTATAAATTCGATAATTAACAATTATTTAAGTTTTTTAGACGTAACAATCGGGTACTGTTCCAAATATTCAATAGCAAGATTGTTTCTTCGATCTCTCAAAATATTTTTATAAATGGATATGGACCGTTCCACATTCATTGATGTAACTGCGTAGTTTTCGAAATTGGGTGCAGTCATTGTTTCTGGAAAAAATTCATCCGTTCCATTGCTAAAACTATCACTTTGAAACAAAGGTTCGAAACCTGGGTTATTGTTCAAAATATTTTCAAATTTCACTTTTAAGTTCACACAGAAATACCTATGGCAATGCGAATTTTATTCATTAACTGAATAGATTCAGTCAAATTCAAACCTTGAATTTTAAGCTTTTTAATACTCGCAGGTTTGTAGGAAAAATGAGTGCTAAACACAGCTATGGTTTTAACACTAGGATTATCAAATGCATCCGTGTATTGTAAAACTGTTATAGCCTCTCCACTATCAAAGTCGTTTACTACACCTTTAACGGCCTCGATATGTCCATTGTAAAACAGTACAGCTTCAATCCACATCGCCCATCGAGTTACCACTGGTTTCGGAGGTAAAGGCACATTTGGCAATTTTTTTTTTATAGGCGTTATTACGAGAACGTGTCTTAAGAAACGTTTTCTTTGTTGATGAAATCATTTTATTTACATTCCCAAACGTGGGTCGTAGATCTTCAGCGAGTCGTCGTAGACTAAGAGCTGTGCTGCTAGTAGGTTTTGCTGGCTAAAACGTATGATTTTATTTATTAACTACGTACACTACCGAAAAATATTGTAATAATAGCGAAAAAATGCATTATCACTAGGTTTTAGATAAAATATGCAATAACAGGTGAAAATGGGATTAATATGCAAATGCATGTAATTTGGCCTCAAGAAATAACCAAGACTCGATCTTACATCAAAGATACTTCGTAATTAATTGCACTGGCATTCATTGTCACTTCAGGATTAACACAATTCACTCTTCCATCTCTGAGCCGTTTGATTACGTACTTGTATAGCTGTCTGCACAGGTCAGTTGTACCAGTTGCCAGGTTCCAGTTTTGTCCGCCAGTTGGCCATTGTTGCTATCACCACTTTTAGGCAGAATAATTCGTTTAATATAGACGTATGTTACCTCGCAAACTTTGATAAAGTGTGTGTTTATAATTGAATTTAAGGTTCCCTTTGAAACTTTTATGTTATGATCTGATGCAGTATATTTGCTCACGGTATTTAAGTGTACATTGTTGTGGAAGACCTGTATTTTACTTAAGTAGCAGGAGACGTTTTTGAACTGAAATTTCATCGCCGCACACAAAAGTTTTGTGTAGCTTATTATTGCTATCATTGGCATTTCTAAATTTGCTGACACAATCATTAGTAAACATGATAGACGAAAGAAATCAGTTCATACAAATCATTCTTAATGTACTTATTAATAATATCGTAATTGATATAAGAGGATAATTATCCAGGGAAGAACACAATAAAAAGCTCATTTAATGTAATTCATAAACAATAGCTCAAGGGATTTATTTACTTTAACTTAAAGTACCTGGGTGACCGATCCTCGCTCGGCATCTTTCCATTTCTGTTCAATATCCAAGATTTAGAGTAAAATTTGATTAAAGTAAAAGGCTTGAAGGCTTCCTAGGCGTTTTGAGGTGCACAGTTAACCAAAGAGAAGCTTAACTAACATCAGTAGGCTTGCAGGTACCTGAACCTTCTACGTAGTGAGGTTGGAGCCATTTTCGAGAAACCAAATACAAAAATTGCTCCTTTTTAAAAAAAAAATAGTGTAAAAAACTTGAAAAGAAAAACGTTATCTACATATGAAATTTCATCCAAATCGCTAGATCCATTTGCTAGACCGCCTCATAAATTGCTTTCAAAGAAAAATGCTATTATTATATTAAATAGAAATCTTAATTCCAGTCAGGGATTAATTACTGGTGCGAGATTTCTGGTAAGTCAGGGGATTCTACGATAACCCTTGATGATGGATTCTTATGTAACTCGACGAGAAAAATTGAAAGTAAATAATATATATATATATATATCTCGCCTGGTTCTCGAGATATCGTACCTCAAAATTGACGTGGTTGGTTGAAATGCGACCTGGACCAGAATATTATTTCTCCATAGCCAAGTTTGATGATGGAATCGTATGAAACTCGTAGAGACAAATCGAAAATAAAGAATTTATTTTTCTGATATCTCAAGTGAAGAGGTTAGCATTAGATCCGGCCTGAACCAGAAAAGAAATCCACCAAAACCACTATGTCTATATGGAAGAAATGCACTTTCAATGTTTTATTTTGTTCCTAATGGTTGTTGTTAGGTTGAAATACGGCCTGCACCTGAAGAAACGTCGCCAAAAGCACAAGGAACTGTACCTATAACTGATTTTTGACATGCTATATCTCGAAAACCAAGCGAAATATCAGAAACATTTATTCTTTATTTTCGATATGTTTCGTCGAGTTCTATAAGAATTCATCATCAGATTGTGACGTCACGGTAATGATAGAACATCATCAGTGCTAAATTCATTTAGTCTGATAAAACTATGCTCATACCTCGCGTGGTAGTATTTAATCACAAACTAACAACCACTTTTTACGGTCAAAAGTAAGCGACGATCTTATTTTCAAAGAAGTTTCTGTCAAGTATCTCCTCTGACAAAACCAATGATAAATTTTTAATTACCTTCCTTTTTAAATGTTTTACAATTAAACTTGCAGTGTTAATATTTCCACGGATCAGCCAGTATACAAGAACTGTTCGTTTAAATATTCTTTGAAATCAAGGAGAAACTATTTGTAGGCTTTCTGGTACCTGAATTGTCTACGAGATGGCGCTAGTGCCGTTTTCGAGATAACGAGTGAAAAAATGGTTTGTATTTTGTAAACTCGCTCTTTTGTAGGGAAGAACACTATTTAGGTAATCTTAAAAGTCAAAACGTTATCTAAATATCAAATTTCATCCAAATCGTCATTGCCGTTTCCGAGATCCGAAATATATATATATATATATATATATATATATATACACACATACAAGAATTGCTCGTTTAAAGATATAAGATAAAACAAATAACCATTTATTAACATGAAACAACTAAAATTTGTTCTTGAATGTTTATAGATTAATAAGTGACGGTAGACCAAGAGAAATTATTTATGGCAACGTTTTCAACCAAAGAGTGTGTGAGGGTCCTGTCGTTTGAAGTATAGTGCAGTTTATCGGCGTCTATTTCAGCATGATCCGTTGTCAGCTGGGGCAGCCAACGAGATCTTCTATTATAATTCCATTAAATCCTTGTTGTCATCGCTTCATTGCGGCCAGAATCCCAGTTGATGCCGAAGGCAGCAACCGGCGCCAACTGCAGCTGGCTGCTGGTAACGGTAGGAAGCCAGTTTACAGTGACGACAGATGAGCTCCCAAACCACTCCTCGTTGCTTCGTCCCTCCACCTCACCAAGCATTTTCGGTAATCTACGAAGAAGGGGTTTGAGAGACAAATGGAGGATTCATCAGTTCGTATGCGATAGGCCATGGGAACAGAAAAAATGGGAAATAAGTCTGTTGTTAAAGCAACCTAGGATGGCTATTCGCGCACAGCGTTACCAGCGTCTCGGTCACATGATTCTTTGCATTCATGGTGAGATTTTAAAACAGTTTCTCGAAATAGTGTTTTTTTTGTGATTGGAGACCACTATTGTCATAGTGAGTCCATACCAAACGAACACGAAGGAACTTCTTGTTGCTAACTGATGCACTCTGTTTCTAGAAACATTCCGTCCACAGCAGAAAACCTAACTTAGGAACAGTTGTGTTACTGTTTACAGTTGTGATCCGACTATACCAATAGAAATAATTTTTAATTTTTTGTGCGAAATTAAAACATTTTATCATAATTATATATTATTTTTATTATGCGGTGATGTGATTGGATAATAATGTTTTGTCAGAAAATGCTGCAGTTTATATTATTTTGAGAAAAAAAAAAAAAAAAACTTAAATGCTGGATGATACCAAGTCTTTTCATGTAGTCGAAGCTACCCTAGTCAACAACCCGAAGGTTGGTTGGATCATCCCGATGGAGGCATACTAAGCAATTGAATTAAGAGGTAGGACGGCCAGTTCTTTATGTTCGTGCAGTTTGATTTGGAACGTCCTGGATTGGCTTATATGATCAAATTCAATTTTAAAAATTCCTGACCCTCCTCCCTATTTAAACCCGGGATGGAACCACGAACTTTTTTAAAAAGAAATCTAGCACCTTAACTAATAAGCTACCACATCACTCTCCTCAAAAAAAAAAAAAAAAAAAAAAAAAAAAAAAAAAAAAAAAAAAAAAACAACGATTTGTTATTAGGATGAGGATGCATACATGAATAACTTCATTAGAATGATCACTGATTTCTAATGATTACGAATCGTTTATTGAAAAACAAAATACAAACTACAGAGCCGCAGCATCTCCAATGGGACCTTTACTGCTGACTTAAATATTCCAGCTACTTTACTTCATTGATGTTCCTATTTCGATTATCGAAACAAGCAATATCTAAAATTGTACCAGAAGTTTGTGATGTTGTTACATCAGTTATCCAAGATCACATATAGGTAACTTCAGTGAAAATGGTTAATAACTGATTCAAAATCACGATAGGTAAATTAAATTATATTTTCTTTATAAAAAATCAATTAAGTGTATCAAATTTTCATTCGTCCACTCGAACATTTTTGTAGTACCACATAAACAACTGAGGTAAAAATAACCAAACCAGAACAGTTTCAAATACGACCGACCACAGTCCTCTATTTCTTTTCATCTTGACCGCTACTTTTGGAAACAGTCGACTTCAACGAACTTTTGTATCTGTTGACATAAACAATGGGAAACATTGGACAACGTGACGGAACACGTTACAGAAACAAGCAACATCAACAAGATGTTCCTCTGTGTTCTTTTTGGTGTGGTCTTGCCTACACGCTTCCTGCCTGAAATTCATAGACTCAAATAACACTTCTATCGCTCTTCATTCAAGTTTGCGTTAAGAGCATCACTTGTAATCGCCTGACGGGATCTGCTAGTTCACACGCCCAATCAAAAAGGCTCGTTCGCTTGTGTCGAGATGTCTCACAGGATACGCGTTCAGAGCAACGCCCTTCAATTTGCATATTATCGCCTGGTACACTGCTCACTTTTCGCTTATCCTGCCTTGGTTACACCACAATATGAGAATCATTTCGATAGTTTAGGCATAAGTAAGTCGTAATTTTTTTGACCAAGTTACGGCCACTAGTAACGATAAAAATTCATTATTGCAATTTTTTGTTGAGTTCACATCACTGTAGTTGTCATGCCTTATTCACTAAACATGTTGCAGGTTATCTTCGTTATAGTAATTCTCCGAAAACGGCTGTTGCATATATTAAACATTTTAATCGTAAAAAATGTATCTGTTGGTTCCTGTGATGCGATGAGCTCGTTAATATTGATTACAAATTCCATGGAACTTATCAGCGTCAGGTCTATCAGTTTTAAATCAGTATCTAGTTTATGAAAGCGGCGGGCACGCTTGTATTATAGTTAATCTGATAGCGGTATTTGCTCTGTTCAACTTTATGTTACTGACATGTAACGTTCTGTACACGATAGGACAGTGTAACTATAACCAGGGGAACTGCCATCTGTTGCCAATCATGCGATCTTTGCGCTAGCATGGTTCATTCTTGTGAAACATACATTTTAGGGTCGAGAATCATTATAGAAAAAAGTGTCGGTTAACATTTTTTTCTGTTCTGCAGGGACCAATCTTGGCAGCACATTAACATGTGTAGGATGAATTAAATGGTCACAAAAGGCCTTAGATTTAATGGAATTCAAATTCACATATCAGTACGGTTTTCACATAGATACTTCACTTTTGTGTTGGCTGGTCAGTAAAGATTTTTTCTACGATTCTGTATCACATACACCATCCAAGTTTAATGCACACAAATGAAAATAAAATAGTGAACTAGCATTAGAAAATTATATCCTACCTGCAGAGACAACAGTATTATCCTTGATGTCAAATTTTACGCTGACGTTAAATGCTTGTTTTAAATTATATATATATATATATATATATATATATATATATATAAATATAATAAATTGAATTTAATTGCGATGGAGCACATTCGGAGCTTATTTCCCTGGTGATCTATTATTCACTCCTTTCTTCTTCGACTTATTATTATTATTTTTATTATTAATTTATATACTTTGAGTGTAAATTCCTCCACCAATCTACATTACTCATTTATAAATTTGAATTTTAAATACTCTTAGCTTTTTTTGTAAATTATTCATCACTTTGCTTGGTAATTTATTCCAATCAATGACTCATTTACTTAAAAAACAAAATTTTTACGCTCCCTTATGCATGATATCGAGTGCCAGATTGTTCTCATGGCAATATTTTCCATTTTCACTTTTTTAATTTTTCTCTTCTGCCCTTGCGCCTTGTGAAATCGAGGTCTTTATGAAGGGAGAAAGAAGTACGAGGGGCTTTGAACGGGAAGTATTTAGACCATGGACATTTGTAGGAACCATCCTGGGTTCGCGTCGAGTGATTTGGGGAAACCATGGAAAACCCTAATCTGGATGGGCGGACGAACATTCGAAACCGCTTCCTCCCGGTTTCGAGGACGGAGCGTTACTGCTCACATATCACTTCCGGTAATCTTTTCTCTTCCATGCACTACTACTAATTCTACGACCAATATCATTCCAAGCCTAATCACCAACATACGGTTTGTACGTTCCCAATATTCTCTTCACCCTCATGCTGTCATCCAATACATTTTTTTTTTTGTAACTGCTTTACGTCTCTTTTTAACATCGAGGTCTTTAGAGACGGGAAAGGATGGGGGGCAAGGATGGGGGGCAAGGATGGGGGAAGGAATGGGAAGGAAATCGGCCATGGCCGTTTGAAGGAAGTATCCCGGCATTTGCCTGAAGTGATTTGGGGAAACCATGGAAAACCCAAATCTGGATGCCCGGACGGGGATTCGAACCGCCGTCCTCCCGAATGCGAGGCGAGAACGCTAACCGTTACACCGCCCCGCTCGGTCACACCCATTACAGATACTTTATCATATCATTTACTTCCTTGGTACTTTGGTAATTACCTCATTGTTTTTGTTCATTCCCTTAAAAAGCATAGATATATTCAGAGCTGAAGTGTATGTAGATACAGAGAAACCAGAAGATGGCGACGGAGTTTCAGATCGCCGAAGTACACCTTGATTACTCGGCTAGACTTCCGAGAAGACTATACTAATTCTCAATGCCGAGAAAAACTTCGTTCTTATGCACAGTGAAATGTAGGAGGAAGTTAAAAGTTATTATTTGTTAATGGCGTATGCGTTTAATCTCTCATCAAGGTATTATCCGCGACGAATCTGCGTTACAATTTACACTTTGTTTAGAACTTGTTATATCGTGTTTCATGTAACCCTGAATTTGAACATTTTTAGATTGTTTACTACTTACTATCAACGTTGATGATGCTATGTTTGGTAGTTGCACACCTCTGCTTTTTTCCATAATGCGCGTACGAGAAACTGGAAGGAATTCGGACATGTTTTTTTTTGAAGGAAGCATCCCGGCATTCGCCTGGAGTGATTTGGGGAAACCATGGAAAACCCAAATCTGGATGCCCGGACGATGATTCGAAACCATGTCCTCCCTAATGCGAGGACAGAACGTTAACCGTTCACCCACCACGCTCGGTGAGATTAAAAGACTAAAGGTGTTATTACCTCAGCATCCGTATAAAGGAATTAAAATGATCCATTCTGTAAATAAACACTGCTGACAGTAGCCATTGTTCCTTAACGAATCGATACGCTTTTCTTTCTGAAATGTCACTTTATTTATGTTGTATCTATGTGTTATGTTTAAAGTTGTGGTAATAATTATTTCTACGTTTGACTTGATGAGTTGTAGAGAGAGTGCCCGTAAATTATGTGTAAGTATTATCGATTTTTTTAGAGAAGGAGTTGCAGAAGATTTGATTGTTAAAAATCAAAGATCTCTTTTATTGGAGAATGCTCAAATATATTGCCAAGGTTGGTAGACCCACGAACGGGTCTACTGGACATCGCGATTCGAAATTAGGTTGTAATAAAGCCTGGACCAGCATAATACAGTTAAATGTAATTCGGAAAGTAATTCTAGAGGAGTCTTATGTTTGACCACGGCAGTGTTATGAGGCCAATTCCTGGTGGAATCGCTATCTCCGTTAATCCTGCTTTATTTAAATCAATGCATTTTACTTTAAATGACGGACAGTATAATATCAATAACGGACAACTACCATCTACTTGAGTGATACGTTTTTGCAGCTAGTTAATTATACGGAATTGTTATTACATATTTCTAATAACCTTAATTTTATGATGTTCTACGTATTTTGTTAGCAGTTCACATAGCAATACAGTAATAACTTCAAATGATTCGCATTCGTGAGGACGGTGGTTCGATTCCCCGTCCGGGCATCCAGATTTGGGTTTTCCATGGTTTCCCAAATC
The DNA here is from genome assembly GCA_031002005.1 of Vandiemenella viatica. Classification (NCBI taxonomy): domain Eukaryota; kingdom Metazoa; phylum Arthropoda; class Insecta; order Orthoptera; family Morabidae; genus Vandiemenella; species Vandiemenella viatica. The sequence goes on along the minus strand of JARYHS010009186.1, from coordinate 104,464,006 downwards.
ACTCCAGGCAAATGCCGGGATGCTTCCTTCAAAATGCCATTGCCGAATTCCTTCCCATTCCTTGCCCCCCATACGTTAAGCGGATTAAAAAAAAATCAACCGAATCACTGGCGAGGGAAGTATAGAAATAAATTAAAAATAAATTCGGGATCCCAAAAACGTTTGCTATACCATGTAATATCAGTTTTATTCCTGGTGCAGGCACAATTTAGCTAAATAAATATAGAGCTACTTCCATCCGCATGCTGGTTTCCGATGGAAATTATACGAATTTAAAAGCCCAGACTGATTGACTAATGTATCGTTGTGTTCCTCTGGACAATCCTCGTTCTTCAGTATCAGTTCCGTTGCCGTCACTTCCTATCCCAAACCCTACCCCTACCCCTTCCCCTCCTCCCCTTCCTCCCCCCCCCCCCCACACACATATACACACTTTTTCCGCTAGGTCCCACCGCTAATCGACGTCTTGGCCAAATTCGTGGCTGTATGAATTTCTATCACTCAGGTTTATTGTTAAATTGGAATAGTTGACACCTCCCTGCATTTCCAGGGGAATTTTCTTCAATTCTAACTGCGTTCTGCTTATTCTGCTTCCACATTGTTATGTTCTATACCGATCGTGGTAAGTGAACGGTTAACGTTCTGACCTCCCATTCGGGAGGACGTCCGGCCATCCAGATTTTGGTTTTCCATGGTTTCCCCAAATCACTCCAGGTGAATACCTAGGTGGTTCCTTCAAAAGGCCTTGTCCGATTTCCTTCCCATTCCTCATTCTCAGCCCTTTCCCGCCTCTAATGATCTCCACATCGACCAGGCGTAAAGCAACCAAAATTTCTCCTTCTTTAACATTTCCACTTTCGAATTGTCAAACTTTAAATGGCTTTAAATTGTCCCCGGTAGTTTATTTAAACGAAATGATATTATTTTGACTCAATTCAGGCAACAAACGAGCGATATATCGTCTCTAATGGAACTCGTGTCCGATCAATCGTGTTCCTTCCCAGCATCGAGCGTTGAGGTGGAGAGGTATCTGTTATCAGACTTGTCCCTTTCTAGCTTTCACCATCGAGCACCGTTCAACCTGTTGTCCACTGGTCAATAGTCTTTGAGTTCTCGTCGTTTCAGTATTTGCAGCTTTAATTTCTCTCGTAATTCTAGGATGTCTCGCAGCACTACACTTGGAAGAAGTCTTGTCCACAAGACATCTATAGACACCAAAGAGAATGTCCTGTCTACGATTCTCGCTGCCTTAGTCATCGTTAGAATGACTTGTGGTTTGTTCTACCTGATACGGCAAAACGACCTTGCATTGCCAGCATCGAAATTAGGAAATACCATTTTGAACAACTTTTGTAATCGTATTTTCAGCTTTTAAAAATAGTGCAGATAAATAAAATTATTACATCTACTAACAATGGTTCGTAAGTTTCCTTTTTCCTTTTTGTACCTACCACAGAAGAACTGTGACTATTTCCGGGCCGCGGTTTCTTAGCTAAAACAAAAAAAAAAATCGCTTCTGAATCGTCCCTGAAAGTTTGTATCATCATCTCGGATACACCATGTATTTTTGGGACCGCATCATCTTCGTTTCAATTTTCCATTAATAAATCAGATATCTGATTACAATTTTTGGTAATTAACTCAATTAATGAATAGCGATATTATTATTGTAATTTGGCTTATTACGCTACTCAGTAATTATTAAATATTCCCGCATGGCGACCGTGACACGGAAACAAAAAAGAGGATAAATAAAGCATAGTATCTATGCTAATGATCATTGTACCCGCAATTTATATACCCAGCAAGGTGTGCTTCTTATTGTAAAATCATAAGTTAAATAAAAGTCTGACAGGTTTATTTACCGTTTCTTTAAAAAGCAAGAATAAATGTGATCACACATCAACACGCTTTGCGTTGCTACTTGTAAAGTATTAATCAATAATTTGCATGGCCCTTATTAAAGTGTTCTAATTTACAGTGAAAAAGAACTTCGGAAATGTAGAATGTAATTAGCTCAAAATGAATCCGTCCAGTATGGCCACAGATCTCTACGAACTGCGGGGAAGGAGTTGAATACTATTGGCTAGGTAACATACACCATTAGCCAGCCAAACATTTTTATGGTTTTCTTTTTCTTTGCAGTGCGGTTTCTAGGAAATGACAACCTTAGTTTGGAAATGAGATCGTAATAACATGGAATAAAATAGGTAAATATTGAAATGCTTCCCACACGTACCCTAGCAGGTACTCCTGTGGTGGCTACCAATGCATCTGTCTGTAGTTTATTCGCATGCTTTTAAATGTACACAGACTGACAAAAATATTTAATTACCTGAAAGGAGTGATTGGATGTGGGTGTAAGAATGTACACGGACGTAACAGTAACTGGTAAATGAATTATTTTCACAGTTTGTAAGTCAACACCGGTCAACAGAGGGGGTGAGTGGTAACTGAACACGTGCAGCCATAGTGATAGAAAGCAGTGGTTGGAGAGTCTGAATGTAAGTCAAACACGCTAGAGACAATCATCACTTGATTTCTGTGTTTGCAAATTGGTTAAGTTGTCTATTATTACTAACTACTTACAGTTTTTTCATATATTAATTCATGACATAAAAAATGTAAGTAGTTAATAATAATAGACAACTTAACCAATTTGTAAACACAAAAATCAAGTAACATTAATGTATATATATATATATATATATATATATATATAGGTGTGTGTGTGTGTGTGTTTACCTAGGGCACTGAAGATGTCTTAAATAAAAACGAAACGCGTTTGCCACAAAAGCATTTGTCTTTCTTACAAAACGGAAGAATAACAAAAAACAGTTATCATAACAGCTAAGGACGTGGTCCAAAAAGCACCAACATGTAAAGAGTTATTTTAGTTTCTCTAACAGACGTCCTCTTTTAAAGGTAATTATTATTTCTGCCGAAGCCATCACGGAAAGTTCACTGGCAAAATTTTTAGAATCTTTAATGCAGAGTTCCAGGTATATTTCTTTTAATGGCAGAAAGGCTGGATAGGTATACGAAACAGATTTGCTTCTATTTTTTTTTTTAATTCCAACTTTTGGGAAAAACCTCTTAAAATTTTAGAGGACTAAAGAGTCTTTCATTCCCACTACATAGAAACATATTCAAATCATGGCTAATACCTCATCAAATCAATGTACTCAGAGTGTGTCGGAAAGTAATATCGTCTGTGCTAGGTTTCGGCGAACTGCTAATGATGTTAGAGTTCCCGGTATTACAAAGCGAGGTGACCAGCCCCGATGCTGTCCAATATAGAGACAGTTCCCAGCACCAGTGCACGTGAGGGGTCAGGCCACCTGTTTGCTGGGGCGACCACTGTACAGCCGAGTCAACACTCCTCACACGGCGAACGAGGGGCCGCTGCCTGCAGGTCACAGGCTGTGTTCCATATCACACCCCAACACTAAGAACCTCCTTTCACTATAGGATCATCTGTTGTCATAAGGGAAATATAATAATATTTAAAGATATCACTGTGAACATTTATTTAATCTATTTACGATTTAAGATCCAAATAAATAGTCAGTACTACTTTGACAAATTGATATGCATAATTATGTGGGATTTTTTTATTTTCTGTGTGAATAAATTCAGGGATTGGAATAAATTACTAAGGGAAGTGATCAATTGTTTACAAAAAAACGCAGAAAAAATTTAAAACTAAATTTCAGACAGGGCAAAAGTAGACGGGTACAAGAAAGGGAAAAATGGGTGTGCAGGGAAATCGCCAACGGAACATGTGCCTCATCGCAATTAAAGTAAATTAAATAACGCATTAAGCAATAAGTAATTGAAAAAACTTAAGATAGGCTATTTTTTTCTGTAATTTTTTATTTAATAAGATACATCGACATGTAAATTTTAGCAAGGTATAGAGGATACAACCATTCATGGCAAACTACTGCAGCTGCAAAGGGTGAAATTTAGAGATTCAATGATGATAACTGCGAAAAAGCTTTTTTTGTCAGTGAAAAATGGTTTAACAGTACGAAAAAGAAGTGTTAGTTAGCAAATGGGAAAAGACAATGTTAAACAATCTAAATATGATTTAAATGTGATCTGTGCCTGATAAATCAAAGTGAACGGCGGATTGTTGTAAGCTGATGGGCAATCGATTATGTTCTGAAGTGACGCCGAGGCACTGATCTGGCAGAGAACCGGCGCTCAGATCCCGGCCCGGGACTAGAGGAGGAGACAAATGAAGATCACCGAGCAGCGCGCATTTACTATTTTCATGCGCGGATCCTCTGTTTGATGATAACCTTGTATACTGATTACGAAATAATTAAAAAAATTCTTTTAAATAAAAAAAATAATTTTTGATACTACAATATCATTTTTTTTGGCTTGGGCTTTATTCTTAACGATGTCGAGGTTGGTGGTTGATGGGGTGTAAGGAACGGGAGGGAATTCGTCCACGACATTTTGAAAGGACTATCCCGCCATTCGGCTAAAGCCATTTGGAAAACCATCAAAAACTGAAATCTGGATAATCTTAGAGGGGATAGATCCTGATTCCTCACGTATGTTTGGGCTAAACGTTGGCAACTCATCCACTAGGATCAGTGTCACAGATAATCAAATGTTGTTACAGCGTTGCAAATGTGGATTCACCTCTGGCACAGCTTGCTGTGTAGTGTGAAGTACATCAGAAAACTCTTGTGGTTAATATGTAGGTCCCCTTTAGCCATTAGGATTACCGGATAAGGTTATGTAAGGAGATAAGGTTCTTTCCATCCTATATCCAATACCAGGTGTAGTTTACCTCCTTCGGGAGGGTCCAACCAAACTTCGGGCTGAATACAAATCTTAGCTTTCACCATTGAAATATTTCAACTGGTTTTCTTTTTTGTAGGATTGAGTCTACATCATTATACTGAAGATTCAATAACATTTTCTAATTTGATGAACGAATTTTTATGATATTCTCATCCTTCAATTTCACTCGCTACAAGTAGAGTACCCAATCAAATAGGCTGCTGGAACTCTTAGCTACATCCGGAATATTGATTCATCTTTTCATTTCAGCTTCAACTGTTAGGAATATCAGGTTATTTTTGAATTCCTCACTTAATTTTTTAAAACATAGAACTTACTTTGTTCTATTAATGTTCATTGTGAATTCCCAAGTGCCATCTCCAACTATATACCCAAAATCCTCTTAAGAAAAATGATCAAAGTTTATTAATTTATTAAATGCACTCCGCAGTAGTACGTGGTGTTGTTCCGGATGTTTCTGAAGATATAAACTATGACCTCAATCTCCAATTCAGCGTCTGTAACTTTTGCCATATCACAAGGGAGAAAAACGAGCTGTCTTTCCAACGACTAGTTATCCTACATTCTTACTGCATTCGAGTAATAAATTTGTTGTTTTGAAGATTTTATTTAGAATTATCGAACGTAATTTGATTTAGAGCACCTTTGAAAATATGTTACGTGAATAATTATATACATCACTATTTCCAACGAGTATTATTATTTCCTAATTTTTTTTTTTCAGTGACCTAAAATGACGAGTTACATTGCTGACTGGGAATTCACATATTTTGTAGTGGTTTAGCGAATAATTCAATAAGCTTCGCAGGCTGCTTTGTTAAAAGACGCAAGAGCTATCTGGTACCTTAGTATTTAAGGCGAGCGCATTTAAAATCATAGATCCCGGTTTCGTGATGCAACCATAAATTTTTACGGGCCTTTGTTTTTTCAAGTCAAATACGCCAGGAAGCTCTATGGTTCGTGTAACACAAAACTGTAGGTCCCGCCAAGATAGAGGAGGAATTCGTGGAAAATAGAAACTCCGCTATCGCCTAAAACACCTGGGAATTTGCCAGCTAACAATGCAACAAATTTGGTCTTTATGACGGTTTTATCTTTGCTGGGGAGACTTTCAATTAAGTGTCTGAATGTCTGTGGATGAATGGTAGCCCATTCTTCCTTAAGAACTGAATCCAGAAAAGGTAGTGATGTTGGACGCTGGGCTCTGGAACGAAATCGACACTTTAAGCCATGCCAAAGGTATTTCATTCTATACAGTTCGGGAATTTGGGCAGGTTAGTTCATTTCAGGAATCTTACTGACAGCAAAAAATTGCTCACAGACGCAGCTTTATGATGGCATGCACTGTGATGTTAATTTCTTCTCTTACAATATTCCTGGGCACGTGATTCATGTATTTACTCTCTGCCCACAGAGCATGTCGTCTTTAACTTGGAATTACATTTGTATGAGCAATTTCACTTGCTATATTTCCCACTCGACATTTTCCATTAGCATTTCTACACAATTATTTTGATTTCTGTGAATTAATCTTCATTTTTTATTCTTCATGTGCACGTTTAAAACAGTAATATTACTGTCTCTCAGTATTAATGCTCCCACAATATGAACTGAGGCTATTCAAAACTGTGTTACATAGTAGCTCTCTCAAGCCGTATTATTGCCGGTAAGGTGGGATTGTATACGGGGTGGCCTACAAACACGTCTGCAGGAGCCGTAAGCCGCTTACCGTCCACACAGCTCGTCCTACTGCGCCTTCCAGGGACGCCTGCTCACTGTAGCCTCAATTTCGTATGTATTGCACACGTCCAAGTTCTAGTTCTTATTATTTCACAGATTTCGCAGATATCCAAGGTATAATACAGTTGCTTCATTCCTAAAAATCGTCATGTCATGCAAATTCAACTTAACTGAAATAAAGAACTGTTACAAAAATGATCAATTAGATTACAAAAATTAAATAAAAATGGTTATAACATTTTTGTAACTAGGAGAAATATTTTTGGTAAATCAATTTTCTTCAAACGTATTACTTCTTAAAGCGTATGAAACTATGTTTTCCTCATTATCGATACAAACGCCAATTTCGACAAAACATTCTCTGATCTTGTTATATTTTACATCCAGCCTTTTTTACGTTCCATGGTCTATTATTTAGCAAAAAATAATATTAAATTTGTTCTAGATTGATGGAATATGTTTCGACAAATTTTACTTATTTAATCCACAAATCAACGCTGTAAAACGTTAATTACATAATTAATTCACAGATCTGAAAAATGTAATCACCACTCCTTTAAATGATCTTCGTAGAACTGGTCACTCTCAGTGAGAATTTATTCTTCTGATTACTGTTACACAGAATAAATTCAAATTTCTCCTTCTTATTCATCATTTTATGAAGATAAAAATTAATTGTCGGCGTAATAGAACGTGGGAATGATCTTTACCAGATGCAACATTGGTGTTCCGCAACTTCAGTTTCGTCAGATCGGGCGTGTAACATTGCCAGAAGCTAAGATTGCCAGACTATAAATCTGGAGCGAAGAACAACTGCTTCTGGTAATAATTTAATGCGTTTACCGGCATAGACAGTTAAATACGTCACATGTATATCCAACGATGTATATATTTTATTATTGAATAAAATTTTCTCGGGTAGCTAGCCGAGTTAGTCCATCGTTTGACCACGACGTTTCGGCGGTCACAAACTCTGCCGCCATTGTCAAGTCAGTCACTTGACAATGGCGGCAGAGTTTGTGACCGCCGAAACGTCGTGGTCAAACGATGGACTAACTCGGCTAGCTACCCGAGAAAATTTTATTCATTTACAACGCCGAGAAAATCTCCAGTCTTATTTTATTATTGTTCTTATTGCAATTCCACAGAGCGTGGTGGGTGAACGGTTAATGTTCGGGCCTCGCATTCGGGAGGACGCCGGTTCGAATCCCCATCCGGGCATCCAGATTTGGGTTTTCCATGGTTTCCCCAAATCACTCCAGGCGAATGCCGTGATGCTTCCTCAAAAAGGCCATGGCCGAATTCTTTCCCGTTTCTTGCCCCAGTCCTATCCCGCCTCTAATGACCTTAGCCGTCAACGAGGAGTAAAGCCGTAAAAAAAATAATAAAATGTAAGTCTATTGACAGCACGGAAATATTCTGCAGATGAAATAAATTGCAATGTGACAGGCAAAGACTGAATTGTGGCTTGCAGCACCTCCAAACAATAGCGGTTGGAGGTTTGGAACAATCAATGGCGCAAGAAACAAACTGTGCGCAATATCAATAAACAACGGAGATAAATGGACGTGTGGGTGATTCCTTGAGCGCAGGTACTATCCTCGTATCTGCACAATTTGCAATTTCAATAAATCTAGATTTAGGAGAAATGCAGGGAGTTTTACGACTATAGGTTTGATAGCGTGCTGCCGAGTTTTCGTTTCCGTTGTGAACGATGTCGGACTAGTTCCGAGACGTTGAACGATCTCCTTGTTCTCTATGCATGAGAAATCACTGTTGTGAACTCTATAAACAGACATGCTCGTCTGACTGAGCCATTCCATCTCTCCATTCAGAGACGTAATCAACAAGAGCTGATTGGAGGCCAACTTACATGTTTGCAGACGACAACATTTCCTTCCATCTTACCTAAATGACTACCCGATAAGGTGAAATAAATTAGCAGTTTTGTTTGACAATCAGACAAATGCTTTTGAATAACAAATTCCATGATGCGTTTCTCAGAAATCAATACCGCGTTATAGCAGTTTTTAATGCAACTTTGCTTTAGATTTAACTTGTTCTTAAATTTCATCGTTAAGCTTAATGCATCATTTCTACTTCATTCTGTTTTTTAAATGCAATTTTTGTATAATTATTAATAGCTGACTACGGTTCTACCGGGTTTCATATCAAAATATTGCCGCAAGTTCTTTTAATTAAAATTTCAAAAACCTTTTTTTAATTTTTTTTAACCTAACTTGTTGTTTTTAATTATATTTCATTTAAAAGAGAGACAAATAGAAAACTTAAAAGTTTGTGTTGCCTATGTAAAAGTTGCCAGGTTTTAAAGACAGGTAAGAGTAATAGACAACGCACCGCACCATCTGACGGAAGGTGTGGTGTCCTAACTTTAACAGCTGGCAATCCCTACTTGCAGCAACTTTTGCACAGGCAACCCAATCTTTTTAAGATTTTTTATTTGTTCCTCATTGAAATGAATTATAAATAATTAAAAAAAAAAAACGGGTGAACGAAATTTTTGGAAAAAGTAATTTTCCAAATTTCAATTAAAAATACTTGCGGCCATATTTTGATAGGCAAACCGGCAGAATCGTATTCTGCTATTAATAATAATTATACATAAAAGTTGCATTTCAATTAAAACACAGATGGAACACAGAAATAATACAGCCGGATATCGAACTTTTAGCACATACGGCGCGCGTAAATGGTTGCGTAGATGGACCTTGTAACGCTTAAAGCGCTTTGTCAATACACATTATTAGGAATTTTTTGGCAATCGGTAGAACGTACGGCGACATTGCTAGATCAACAGGAAACAATGACGAAATATACTTTCCACTAATCGCTTGTATGTATGACAAATAAAATATATAGAAAACATTACGAAACTTGCGCAAACAATACGTAATTCTAGTGGTAAAGGCATCAAGGCAAGAGGTTATCTGCATAAATGCTCCGGATATAAATGTTTTGAGGATTAGTGCTTCGCAATATCTTATGCTAAGGACCACTAATTTCTGAAGAAGTGTTTGTAAAGAAGTAGTTATTAAAACAAAAGTGAAAAGTTATTATTAGGGAACATAAAAAATGATTGAAGAATTTATTAAGCGTCGGTCAAAGTGATGAATTAGTGAATTAAAGAAAGGTTAGGAAGCGTCGGTCTAAGAAGTCGGTTAGTAAGTTTAAAAAATAGCAGGGCTCATAATGGAAGAAACTGCGGATAACAGAGACAATTTTTTACGAGTTATGCCGATATTCAGCAGTACCGACAATAGGTTTTGACATACAATTAAAGAGTAAGTTTTTGAGTTTGTTGAAATTTTTTGAAATTTTTGGAAAAAATGATGGTGGCCGTAATTTTCTTTAGTGACAATACACACACACAACTGTAAAATGATAGTTATTTATTACTATTTGAAATTAAAATCCCAGAAACGTTTCACCAGTCAGCGTCGTCTATATATTGGCGACAATATCGTCACAGATGATAATTGTAGTGACTCAGTTATCGCCAGGGTTGACTGCAGCACATCTTCTTTTGTGGCTGAATAGTACGATGGCGGTGCTACAGTTTAGAGATGGGTCGATCGCGAGTGAATCAGTTCTTTAGAGCAATTCTTTTAAAAGAGCGAGTGAGCAGTCGCTCACTAAAATGTGAACGATAGTTCTTCTAGGTGACTCGGTCATAAGTCGGCTAATTCTGAAGATCAAACCGAGCTTGTTCACGTGCGCTTTGTGGACTGTAGAGCTAAAAAAAAAAAAAAAAAAAAAGAAATAGGTCTACTAATTGCATCAAAGTCGATTTAAGGTGGGTATTTTCATCGAAAAGAGTGGGTGAGACCTAAAAAAAAAGGTCTAAAATATAACTGAGCAAGTGAGCTAGTGAACCGTTCAAAAGAACTAGTTTTTTCGTAGAGTGATCAAATGAACACCGCTCTTTTTAGTGAGTCACTTTGCCCACCTCTACTACAGGTCTCTTAATATGAGCAATTTGAATTAGCATGACTTTCCGTTGTAGTCTTTCAGGTTCCATTCTATGGACATGACGAAGTCACAGGAGTCGTTTTTTTTAGGATGGCAGCAATACTGTGGCACTTTGTGTGTCATCCATAGGCTAGAATATTGCCTGACCAATGCGAAACCTTCACTTTCTATCGATTCTTTTAGAAAACAGTCTCATCTTATAGTAAATAAAATTTAATTCATATTTCTCCCATATTGTCATTCTTTTCCCATATTATTCTCAATACCTCCTCATTTTGAACTTTATCCAAACATGTACTCTGTTAGCTTTCATATCCACATTCTTCATTCATCTTTCTGTGGTAGATATGACATTCTCTACACTGAAAAATGGTGAATTCTCATGTAATTCTTCAGCGAGTCATGCAATATCTTGCTTTCAAGACCGAGTGTCTCTCTGCCCGAATTAATTCTTAATGTGTTTCCGGTATGCAGACTATATCAACTGTTATGTCACTAGCTAACTTTTAAATCTTTACTACTTCCCGTGTATTTTATTATCTCTAGTAACTTTTGAATCTTATCCTTCCACTTCCTGAAAGGTCTTTCAACGTCTGTAGGGCAGAACATCAGTTAAACAACAGTAAAAATACTTGTCATGTTACTTAGTCAGCATATTGTTACGGGATGTATGAGTTCAACAGTTTATTCTCCCCTCCTCCCCCCCCCCCCCCGCCCTCTCTCTTCTCCTCTTACTCATCCCCTCCTTGTTGTTGTTTTGTTTCTTCTTGTTAAAATGATCTTTGTAGGTTAGCTATTTTTTGTCACTGATGGATCTTGGTTTCGGCAGTTAGGATAGGGAACAACACCTGTTCCACATGTACCAAGGAAAATGGTATTCAATAAATCCTTAAATTTCTGACTAATACTACCAGAAAAATTTACATTAATTATTAGCTACTACTGCAAACATATATCAACTTAATTTTACCATTAAATTTTTACAGCATTACTAAATGTATTTTAATAAACAGGAAAAATTACTGAGAGTTTATGTATATTTTTCCTAAGGACTTGATTAAAACAATGTTTAGAAAAAAAATCAGTATAGTATAGACACAAGTGTTTACTCAAGTTCTGAGTAATTAGTTAGTACTTCAGTTTCATTCTTACACTCAAAAAATATGCCTTTTTAATAATGAGATGAAAAAAATCCACATGGCTGTTTAATCAACCGTAACGAATCCAGCCACATAGACTGGCGTGGAATGCAGAATGTGAACCTCAAAATGCGGTTCCAAATGGATTTGTAATGGTTTTATGTCGGTGTCAGTCGCACGTAGCTCAGCAGTTGGAAAATATTTTCAAATTTAGAATAAAAAAACTATGGAATGAAAGATTAAAGATAGATTACATCCTTATAAACTTATGCAGATGATACGATAATTTCAGGTACCTTTGCATGACAAGAAAGCGGTAGCTACTCATACTTTTTTATTTAAAAAAAATAGTATCATCTTATTCTTTATTTGAAACGACATACAATTTAGATCTACGTATGAATCCGTTAAAACCAAATGACAAAAATAAATAAAATTATATATTAAATTTTATTTGATTCAACTACTAAACAACATGGAAGTTTCTTGCTACTCTTCCTTTTTTGCTATACACTATACAGTATATGATATTTTCATCAATAACACGAAAGCGATGTAACTTTGGATAACACTAAGTCAATGGTGCTTCTGCTACACACAAGCTAGGCAAATTTTTTAACAATATTTGTAGCAATATATTGTATTTCGACACCATTACGTTTATATAGAATACTCATACAGATGCTATAATCCTAAACCACAACGATCCTTATTCAACAATAACGAATAGATCCGTAAAAAAACATAAGGTTGGGTAAATTTAAACATTTAATAATATGACATGAAAGTAGTTTCCCTCGTTAAAGTAATACCTCTGAGTTTAAAAGACTCAAATAACACTTTGATATAATCGATGGCAAACTTGTTTAAGCGAAAATAAAAATACGACTGGTAGTCACTTTCGAAGTATTCACGTAGCTTTAGGGACATGCTGTTTATTGCATCTTATTAAATGTTACAAACACTTGATGATAGTGGCTAATTAATTTTATTATTAAGTAAAAACGTGAATGTCGTCATTAGTCCTCATCCCTGTATTAGACCGCGCAGGACTAACTCAGGCAGTCTTTACCAATGACTACTACTTAGAGGGATTTTGAGTGAACTTTTACAAAAGGTAAAACTGAGGATCATATTTTAGTGAGCTACTTGAAAAGAAAAGATTAGCCTCAGACCCAATCTTCCACTAATGTCACAGCGAAAATCGGAAGAGGGAGCAGGAGTTGAAGAGGAAGGAACAGATAGAGAACCTACGAAACCAGTAATAACTCGTTTGTTGGCCATTTTCCACAGACGTCGGAGGTTGTGAATGTAGTAAATAGTATCGTATTAATATTGTAATATCTGTTTAATTACACAGACGATGCGACCAAGCGCGGGGTTTGAGCGATTACTTTCTGGTCTCGCATTCGGATGAACGCAGGTTCGAATACCCGTCCAGCCATCAATATTTGGGTTTTCTAAGGTTTCAGGAAATCACTCCAGGCAAATATAGGAATGGTTCCTTCAAAAGGTAAGAGAGAAATTTCTTCCAGTTCCTTGCCCCATTTCCTTTCCCGACTCTAACCACTTCGACGTTGACAAGGCGTAAAGTCAGAAGCAAAAAAAAAAAAAAAAAAAGAGAATGCCCCATACCAAAGAGCGAAACGTGTCTGGTGAATAAACATTAATCAAACCAAAACAGTTGCCAAACAAAGTTTTTTAACTTACGGTAACACAGCAGTGTGTGGTAATATTCGTTGTGGCAGTCTCAAATAGCTATTGCGTTTTCAAGTGGCCAACGCACACCGGATAAACAATTTTGCTCGTAATGATATGAAAGAGTGACTTTGCATCTAATGAAAGACATTCTTAATTATTTTCACTCATCTTGCTTGTTTCGCACACAAGGACAATTTCTTTCCGCTACTTCCTTGGAACGTTCACTTCTTGAATACCGCCACCGACCGTTCACCTGTCTGGTCGTCACCGGAAAACCGAAGCTCATGAATTACACTGTTCGCCTCTGTTCACTATATTTGTATCTGCAGGCTAGGACACGTCATCTGAGCTTGCAATGTGTGTGTACAACTAAAAGAGGTACCGGGTCTAGTCCAGCGGGGAGGATGGTATCACTTTGTGTTGCTGTGCGACGTTTGCCGAGGATTTACGTGGAGCCGGAAGGCACAGGGATGCAAAACCGTAAGCATTTCGCCTTTTACAGACTTGGAAAGCGTGTAAACAATGTAAATTTTCGGTGAGGGCTATTAGATGAGAAGGTCCAAATACGGGCTACCACCTTTATTTTGGTCTTTGTGATTTTCCTCGTCACTCAATTAGGATATTTTTGATGTCACTTGCTTCTATAAACAATCATAAAGGTGATATCAGGGCTTAAAACGTCAGTAACCAGTTTTAATATTCCAAAATCAAAGGATAAAAAAAAAATATATTAAAATATTAAAATGACTGATTTTCAAGAGGTGGTCCAAATACGGGCTACTTGTATAAAAAAGAGAAATTTATCTGCTAATAAGTTAAACAACACCAAATTTTGATTGGATTTTCCATGGTTTCGCCAAATCGCTCCAGGCAAATTCCGGGATGCTTCCTTCAAAAGGGCCTTGGCCGGATTCCTTCTCGTTACTTGCCCCCAGTCCTTGCTGGAGTCCCACTATTTAAAAATGTTCTACAATCAACCACAGACAGTCAACTGCGTGCTTCAATGTGGAAGAAGAGGCGTTTTTTTCCTGTTATGGAATGACGAGTTGTGATCAAGATATTCGAGTTTTACAAAACGATTCGGAGCAGTTTCTGTATTATATGCAAGCAAAATATTGGTAACTATTCAGTTTTCAGACAAGTCTACTGACTTTTTGCACAGTGGCTTCCATCTTTATCTGTCACTGCTGCTCATAACTTTTTGAGGAATTGACGAACAAATTTTGTAGCGTAGAAGCAGCAAGGCACATGTTTATTTCCTGTCCATACCACACTTCAAGTAGTCGCCATCCGGAAACTTTAAAGCAAAACTTTAATTTGTCTACTGAAAACAGAAAAATAATAGGCGTCCACCATTAGTTCGGTTGACTGCACGGTATCTGCATTTTTACTACAAGAAATCGTATAGATCATTCGGTAGGGAATTTCGTATAGCTAACAGTAAATATGCATTACAATAAGGTTACATGTTCCCTATCATGTATACAAACGTTTGAAGGTGAAAGCAACTGAAAACTTTAGGAAATTTCTGAACAGAAGTGGAGTTAAATTTTAGTAAGTAGTTGGATTGGTGTGATGAAATTTCGGTCATCTGGTGCATTTTCCCCTGTATTCGTGGTTCATATTACATACGTTCTATGATTCTCTAATAACGGTCTGGTAGCTCAGTGATTTAGGCGATTGCTTTCAATAAGTTCGCTGCTCCGGTCCCTTTTCATGTCCCAGCAGGCGCAGGGATTTTTAAGAATTATGTTTGATCATATGAGCTATGCCAGGACGCTCCGTGGTTCGGATTCCACGTTAAACTGTAGACCCCAGAGGAAAGGAACTGGACATCCTACCTCTGACACAATGGCTTAGTATGCCTCCTTCTAGAGGATCCAACCAACCTTCTGGTTGTGAACTAAGGGTTGGAGACGCAGTCCAGAATTCAATTATTATTATTTTTTTTTCAGGCGAACGTTCTCCTTACTGTAATAAAAATACGTAATCTTTCAGTTAAAAGGTGTTTAAAACGGTTAACAATAATTTTACTATCAGGTTTACATCGCTTTAACTAAATAAAGATTTTTTAGAAAGAAAAATTAATTCTTTTGATCAATCGAGTTTTCCTTTAAGTTGGAAGTAAGGTACGAAAATGTTGGTATGAAAAAAAAAACCAGACTCTATACATAATTACCTCAAATATTAATTCAAACTTTCCTTTCCGGACCGTAAAAACGAAGAAATATTTCTCACAATGAATTCATACCTCATGAAAGCGCGTACAATGCTGAAGTTTTCGGTCTTTTATTACTATTCTTGTGTTGGCAAACCGATATAATATCATTCATCAATTAAGTTCCATTAAAATTTTCCCAATCTGGACGTATGTGTCCACAAACTTTGTAATTTAGAATCTTTCACTGATCTCACTAGGGCAAGCGACACTAGCCGACAATTTTTAGATTTTTGTGGTAAACGTTTTGAAAAACTACTGTACCTCTAGACTTGAATATGAACATAAATTAGCTCACCCTAATGATTCAGTTAACTCTAGATGTGCCATTAATCATTATTTTTGCAAAACATTGTAATAATTTTTATTATTTTTATTAGCATACATATGTAATGCCATAAGTAAAATGGGTTCGTTTTGAAAATTAATTTCACTCAACTTATAAAAATAGTATTTGTGTTCCTATTCCACCAACAACTAAATTTTGTAAAATACGCAATAACACTTGTACAACAAAATAATTTCGATTACAACTAGATTCCGCAAACACAATTCATAAAACTCAAGATTTAACATTAAATAAAGTTGCTGTAGATATTGGAGAAAGAGGAACTTTTGTTGGTTTAATATATGTTGGGGTTATAGAGAGTAAAAACTTCAGAAAGACTAGCATTAAATAGAAGATTTTCTTATGACAGAATCAGTAATATTAAAAATATTAAAATGTAGAAAACAGGAAGAAAGTTGAATAAGAAATTTTGTATCTGATTAAAAACAAATTAAATAAATTTATATTTTAAATATTTAAACATTGAGTCTTATTATAAACGTGCCTATTTTTTTTTTCAACAATCTAAGATCATGGATTTTGATGATAGTAATTTCTTCAACTGTATATAATATTTTTTATAATAAAACTTGGAGAGCCACCACAAAGTCGTGCTTTTAGCTAGTTAATTTAAATTGCCTGTTTTAATGGCAGTAGCGGTGGAAGAAATGTGCTTGGAATGCGTGTTGCCGGTGTCTCTATTTGCACAGCACGCGGATGCCTGGCCGCTGTGGTCTCGCAGTTAATCCGCGCGCCCGCGTCCGCAGCACAATGGAGCACCTGCCCGCTCCGCCCGCGCGACAAAGGCTGTCGGGGCGGCGCCACGGCCCGCTGCAGCCGCCGTCCACACAGCCGCGCATTGTTCGCACGGCACACAACTCACGGCGCATGCTCTAATACATCCGCCCACCTCAGGCAGCGCCGTTTTTCGGACAACACCCACAGACATTTCGGCTGACAATGTTAATGTTGACTACTGTTACCAACTACCAATTTCACCCTAGCAACGACTGTATTAACGAGAACTTGTTGTTCACACCTTCTAAGTTGACGTAGCAAATCGAATTCAGCTGTAACTTACTCATACCATAGTTACCAGTCTTAATTGACGTCCTTCGGTATGAATGAGTTCTTGTAGCAAACGAGCGGTTTTTCACCACAACCAAGTTGGATTCGCCTCTGATCAACCACTCCCCGATCAGTTTCACCGAAGATATGTGGTCATAGGATCAGAGCAATTACGTTCTGCCCTCACTTAGTGCTAGTAATGAGCAGGAATCAGTGATACAAATGAAAACATGTAGTTGAAGTGACTTTAATAACTTCAATAAAAATAGGCACATAGGAATACACTTGAAATAACTGAAAAAATACTGCATAAAATAGCTCTCATGAAATAAAGCTCTTACTAATAAAATCCTGTCACTCTGAATATTCTTTCTAAGCCAGCAGAAGGGAATAAATGCATTAGCCTTTACCTAGTAAAATCTTCATGCCTACGGGCACTGTGCTCCATCCTGAGGCTCGTCGAATAGACTCCTCGAGAGCTGTTTCAGACTACGCTCTCGCACGTAGAAGCGGAGTGGGGGAAGTCATGTGACATTAGTTTTATTCGTTTAAAACACCTTACTAAGGGCTTTTTGAATATACCCTGGAGGGGAGGCCTCTTCTCACGGGAAGAGAACCTGTTAACCATGGACTATGCTGCGTCGGGTGGAATTAAATTACATGGCTGTAGCTTGAGAAAAATTATCCCGAGTAGAAATTACAATATACTATAGCTAAAATCTCTCAATATACTACATTCTGTTAAAATGACTGTTCAGACTTTATGAAGATTGGGAGAGGTGTAATTCAAAGAATAGTTTAATATTACGGAAATCTTACAATGTTTTGATTAATATTGGCACATCTGACCTGTGCGTATGATCGAACAATTGTCATTTTTGCGTTCGTGATGCCAGAGACGCTGAAGTTACGACTGGGTCAAACATCCCGGATGTGGAGGAAGGGACTCTTCCTGGCTTATGGTTCCGCAAAGGACAACTAAAGAGGGTAGATGACCCTTATCACATATCAGCCAGCATAACCTCAATAGAAATATAGCATATTTATTTCTGACTTGTTTTTTCAAAGTTATGCAGATTTACGGAAACATTGGGGCAAGGCTCAAGTGACCGAAGCAAATTGATATATGCTTACGTAGATATACGCCGGATTAGTTTTCTCGCACGTTAACTCAAAGGAGTCAAGGAAACACTATCTGTTAAGGCGCGTCCCACTGCGCGTCCCTCGGCGCGTGGAAGGGAACGCCTTTCATCTTTGCCGCATATGCTAGCAGGGACGGCGCGCCTCGACCCACCGCCAGGCGGTAAAAGATGAAAGGCGCGTACTGCCCATCACGCGCCGTAGGAAAGAAGCTTTAGAAAGAGGCTTACGAAGAACAGAAATTCTACCAAAAGGCGACAGGGAAGGGAAGTTCCAATCCAAACATAAAGAAACTAAGTGAAGAGGTATGGTGTGAAAGAGAATAACGTAATTGACTATCCAATAACGGAATTATTTACTTAGTCTACTATATGATCATAATATTTTTCAAATATTAGACGTATCTGAGGACCGAAGAAATTGCTTCTAGAAGTTATTGGCGCTATCAAACTCAGCTGGCGGGAGTGCAGCACCTTCAGGGACATCGAGGAAAGGGACAAAACATCAGAACGGGGACAGTCCCAGCGACGACGCCAGAGAGCAGAGCTCTGATCAGCTGGCGACAGACAGCTGTGACCAGATACAGTTTCTAAGTGTTTGTTCTCTCGAGCTCAATTGGGAGAAGCGCTTCACAATTTTGAGAGAAGATAGTGTTGGTGCGGTGGTCCACGTCATGTGCTGTCTGTTACGGTAAAAAGTCATCATATACTTCGTAATAGTGATGTATTCAAAATAAGCTCTCCTGTACATACAACGGCCATGGCAAAGAGATTAGCTGATAAGAGTTCTCTGTCTAACGAAACGAGCAGTATATAAATATCGGCACGAGCACACAGTTCCAATGAAATTTGTTTTTACAACCACAACCATGCCTTTGTTTTTTGATTTAATAACTTTGATTGGAAACTGTTATTATTTATAACAACTTCCATTATGCTAGCCAAGATAATAGATTAATTTTGTATTAACACTATTAAATTCATGCATAAATTTAGGTACACACATAGCCCTCCCCCCCCCCATCCACTCCCCAATTACAATTGATACGGTCGTTATGTACGATCAACGCTGGGCTCAGTATTAATATGTTGTCTCCGAACAGGTGTATATTTCTGGTAATATACTTGTTTAAGCGTCCGTCAAAGATGCCCGATGTCAGCTGCACTGGTAATTGGAATCTGTTCTGGAAAAGTTTATGAGGAAAAATGAATAAACATTAATCATTGTTTTTGATTTATGTTTTTTGTGTTGTGAGTTATCTTTCTCTGATTAAATCTTCGGATGGCTGCGACGTTTTTAAGTAAGTGCCTTTGATTTTAAATGATGGAAATTTTTATTGTTATCAAAAAGTTTATAAATAAATTATAATTTCAAAAACAAATAACTAAAGTTTATTTGATTAGTACAATTCGTGAGAACCTACATTTCCCGTAAATTTTATCTCAGTTCTTAGTAAATTTTGACATTGTAATGAGATGCTTTAGGAGGGGGGGAATTTTATAAAATTTGATTTATTTAAAAGAATTTAATTTTGGGTTGGCAAGAATCTTAACATTGCCATATCGCAAGGAAACTGACATTGATATTTATTTTTTTCATTTGGCTATTACACCTCTAGGCATATTTAAATTTAATATTAACATAAAATCACTGGAATATCAAACAAGCCTAGACGTTACAATTGACCGATTTATTCAAGCAAACAATTGAATGAATTTACTTTAATCGAAAATTATCTAATGAAGTTAGATTATCAAAAGATGACAAATATGCACAATACAAAATGATAGTAAATGTCCGCAATTAAGACATATGTACATGTATATGAATATTAACCTCGGGCGCCGTTAATTAAAGAAAATATGGAACTTGTGATTTGCAAGGTCTCCACAACACACAATGTTCGATGAAAATGCCAGCTATCTCAGAATTAGGTCTGCTTGGTGAGCATAAGTCTGTCTCAAATCGCTTACGGATCATTCGCAGTCTCGAAGGACACAATGATTCCAGACCCGGCGAGTGAACATTACCAGCTCGAAGACAGCGTCTCTGGTGGAGGTCGCACAGCTTGTCTCAGTGTGATCTCTATGCAGCGACCAGACGGGGATCACCAGCCTTTGACCGTCTCGGACCGTGGCCAAGCCAGAAGTGCCTCGCTCTTGGGAAAGATGGCCTCCTTCCTCTCGGAGAAGAAAACATGTCCGGGGCAGAAAGAATAAGACCTGATTTAACTTATGAAAATCCTGAGGATACTTTTCATTGGCGCGTTAAGCTTTCTAGAAATCACGTGATGTCGTGCCACATTCAGATTCACGACAACTTTTGCGAGCGTTCTCCCGCCCGTCAGTGTGGAAGGGGGTTGTGACCTTCACAGCGTCGCGTCCCAAGAACGGGGCGATGCACTCAACCTTGAGAGAGTCTTAACGGGACAGGGTAGCCTTGTGCTGTCCGGCGCTGTCCTGGCGGGGAGGGGACCGGAGGTATGCTTCCAGTGTTCGCCAAATGGCATCCCAACCCTTGCATATTAATTTAAACACATAAAATTTGGGCTGCCCGAGATCAGTTTAATAAATCTAACCTAGGCTCTGAAAAAAATTAATATTAAAATAATTTGAAATATATAAATTGTATTGTGGCGTATTAACGTCCTGCTACAACATGTACCATTCGGTAAATCTTAATTGTTTATCAGCAATAAGGAACGTGGTTAAATTCAATCGTTTTATTGCCATAATTTAATTACAGTAAGTTAAGTTGATGTGTTTATATAGTTAGTGTGTTTCGCAGCCGAGAAGGTTATCACGGGGAATATTTGCTGTCCTCGCTTGTTAAATATGAGAAAGGATAATGGTTGCATTTCCGTAAACAGGTGGAGGGAGTAGTAAAGAATGTAATGTAGCGTGGTCTCGTTGGTATCCAAAGAACAAACTGCCTTTGAGTTCCTTAATGTCGTCATCATTAATTTCTCGGATGTAGGAGATGCCCTTGCATAGTGCGGTCTTGTTTAAAACAATGGACACAGTGTGGCATTGTGAGTTCGTCTGCTTGGTTATTCGATGAATGAAAGACCTCTTTCAAACCACAATAATAATGTGTTAACTGGACGTTATCTGCCAAGCGCTACACAAATGTCGCTGGCATAAATAATCACAAGGAAAAGAAATATTTGTTAACAATAAACTTCTTATGGGGCGGAGTGTAGGCCAATGAGAAGAGAGAAAACGTAGCTGCATGGAGGGGATAACCTTCCAAGAAGGTCGGAGAAGAGTCGGAGGTAGTGTGATATGTTCCATCCAATAGAAATTATTCCCGCGTGTTTCTAGTTAATTGTTAATGTTTGTTATTATGTGGGACTAGGTGGAGAGGGAAGGAGGACCCCCCCAGCCCCGCATCCTGGCAGGATGACCAGCGGACTTACGGGGGACGGGAGCGGGCATTCGGCTAGGGGAGTCGGTGCTGAAAGGGGCTACGAGCAGATCTGATGCAGTGCTGGGTCTCCTGGGAGACGACGACTAGCCGTTGTCGGTCGCTTGAGAAATGCCAGACGCCCGCCGCATGCCTACCTGTCACGACCCAGCCAGTGCTCAGCTAATAATCTCCCGTGTACCTTCCGTGTAGCTGCCCCGTCTTGTCTCGTTACGAGACAGCGTCTAGGAGGTGTGTTACCACGGCGCGTCGTTTTGGAGGCCACGCCACCTTAAGGCGCATTCCCACGATCCCTTGTAGGCGAGGCGAGACGGGACGGGACCTCATTAGCCGAAGTGTAGGGACGACCGCGGGACGCAGGTTAGTCCTAGCTTACCTTGCCGCCACCTCCCCACAACGTTGCCTAGTGTAGTTTGGCACAGAGCACTTTACAGCAACAGAAGGGGTGCGCACCGCTGCTGCAAACCGATGGCAACAGCGCACCGCTACAAACACCTGTGATGTTTACCGACTCAGAGTGGGTAGCTCCGTCTCGTCTCCGCTAGCAGAGGCGGCACTGTTCCCATGGCGTCCCGTCACGTCCCGTCACGTCCCGTCCCGTCACGTCTCGCCTCCGTTTACAAGGGATCGTGGGAATACACCTTTAGCCGAAGTGTACGGATCAGCACGCGCTGCAGGTTGACTCTCGCTGCCTCCCCACCACCTTGCCTAGTTCGTTTCAGCTATCCGAGCCTTTCATCTTTACCGCCTGGCAATGGGTAGAGGCGCGCATCCGTGCTTCTTGGAGGGCCGGCCCGCAAATGTAGGGATCGTGGAAACCCACCTTCTCACGTCTGCTCAGAAACTACGACGTACACAATCATCTCCATGGTGACCACAACAAGCTCCTTATTAAAATAAATTAAGAACTGTAAATTCCACTGCATGTGAGGAAACAATCATTCATTCTTGAGAGTAATTGTTTCGTTCAATAAAGTATGTTAATAAAGTTAAGATGTGCTTTTTGCCTCTATTGTGTTTGAGCTGTATTATTGTGAATGACCATTTGGCAGAGAACCACACCCACAATCATTTATTTATTTAACAATTAATCAAGCTGTGTATCAACGTAGTAAGTCCCGAGGTATACCTAGTGGGACACTACAACTTCCATGTTTTTAACATTATGCGAATAAAAATATTCTTAGGTCATGTTGTGACCTGGTTCTAGTAACTGTTACCGAGTTCACAGCGTAACCATCGGGTATTCTTCTGCTTCCACGAATTTCTGCGTCTAGTCTTCCTAAATAAACACAAAGCAACTGTAAATCTAAACGAGCTTCAATTTAATTTTTTAAATGTCTGCTTCGCATTATAATTTTCTGTCTCTGTCCTTCATATTTTTGTGGAGTTACTTTCACAACAGACAATTGCCTTGTATCTGGTATAACAGTTACACTATCTCTTATCAACGTAAGTGCAAATAAAACCAAATTTAGTTATTGATTTGAACCTTACACTTCCTTTTAACAATATAAGCTCATAGAAAGTCAATGCAATTAGGCAGCTGAAATTTCATTGCTAACCAAGCAGTGCTGAGGTGGCGGCTATTGCAACTAACAGTTTCCAGGTTAAAAGCATTTTATTAAAATGTGTATTTATTTCAGTATGTGTACATACTTTTGAAGCAGAAGATTGCTACTTTTGCAAAATATCGTAAATTCTTATCAGCAGAGAAAAGCTAGGAAGTGAAGCTGCAGCGCCTATAGTTAAATTTTCGTCGGTTTTGTTAGTAACTTACCGAGCGTGGTGGGTGAACGGTTAACGTTCTGGCATCGCATTCGGGAGAACGCGGGTTCAAATCCCTGTCCGGGCATCCACATTTGGGTTTTAAATGGTTTCCCCAAATCACTCCAGGCGAATGCTGGGATGTTTACTTCAAAAAGGCCATGGCCGAAATCCTTCCCGTTCCTTGTCCCCAGTCCCATCCCGCCTCTAATGACCTTAGCTGTCGACTAATCACAAAAAAAGAAGTTAGTAACTTTGTGCATTCGCTAATGCGACTACCTGATCAGACAGCTATCTCTAATCTTTATCGAGTTTACTCAGTTACGAAAATTTAATGTGACGATGTCATACTGCTGTCTTCCTCTTCACTATGTTAAGACCATGGAAGGCGGATTTTTTATTCGTCCGTTCTGCGAGTCAGAGTGAAACAGTTTTGAGCACATGATTATCTCAGGATTTTCTGTGCCAAATGGAGCGTTTTACTGTGTTCTTGAGCGAAGTTATCCACAACGACGGACAGTTAGACAGGTTTTATGAGTTTATCCAGGTCACTGACAGTAACAGTCTTGCTGTCTTCATGTACATTATAGCGATCATAATATTTTTGTGATTGTATATTTTTTCAATTACCTTAGTGGTTACATAAGCAAAGAGATTATGCAACTTCACGTACCCCTGTGTATACGCGTACCACTAATTGGAAATTACTGATCTAATGTACTGTATTATTGTCCTTCCTTATTATTGTTTTTTGCTTTTCTAGTCTTCGCTTACATCGACTCCAAAAATAGCTGTTTATTTTAAAATTTCAATGATACTAACGCAAAATATTGTCTATTTAGATTTATTTCCATCTACGCAACGTATAAACTTATTTTTAAAATTTTTAGTGTAAGTATTTATTTTAAAAGTTGTTCTTTAAATTTTATTATTCCATTTTTACTGGTACTAGGGTTTAATTTGTATTTTAAATGTGGGCAGGCCTTCCGAACATTCTGCTCGACTGAGACAGCGCTGTTTAGTTGAAACTAGTGGCGAAAGGAACGATCGTTTGAGAAGAAACAGGTAAAGAAAATACAACTTATTTTTTTTAAAAAGTGATGAGCAACATGCTGATGTACTTTCACAAATGAGAGCTAACAAAAATTTTAGCCTACATAATAAAATGTCAGAAAAATCATGCTCACCGGCTCGATATGATACTGTAGTACAAATTACTAAACAGACCACACGAAGAGAAAGCTCCCACAATAATGAGGAGGTTGCGTTATCTATCCAACAACTCCTTTTTTTTTAATTTGCGGGTTGACTTTCCACGAGCGACCGAAGATGATAGACAGGTTGGTGGTACGGGGGCGAAGGCGCGGCGTGATTTGAGAAGATATAATTTGATCTGATCTTAACAAAATACAGTCTAATTAATAACTATTTCCAAGCTGGGTAAATGTTAGTCGCTCAACATACATAAAAAAAAAACAGAATTGAGAACCTCCTCCTGTTTGAAGTCAGTTAAATTAATAATAATAGTGAAATTCTATTGTGTGCTGCAAACAAAATTTTAATTTACAGTTGAATTTTTTTAAAAGTAATATCAGAAACAGTTTTTTTTCAATTTTTTTTTTTAGAAATTTTTGGATTTGGTAGAAGAAGTTGTTGGCAATAAAATAATCTTCCAGTTTTCTAATAAAATCATCTTTTATACTTAAAGGAAGGTTATTAAACAGATTTGTCCCAAAATAATTAACTACCTTTCATACAAATGATAAAGAAGTTTAAAGCTATATGCTATTCTCAATCTTGATAATACAAATTACTACATGTTACAATGCTCGCGTTATATTATCAGGTATTAATATTATTTCAGAATACTTCGATAGGTGGGATGACCTATAAATACGATTCAATATTACTGAACACACATTTTATCAAAGATACGTATTCAAATGCCAAATTCTGTATTAGGAACACGTTATTACAGATGGCTTTTAGATGGTTATATGGCTGGTTAAAAATATCAGTTCTCGTAATAATTAGAATATTTGTCTGACAGACAAATAGAAAAATCTAATACATTTTGGAATTTCCTATTGTTTTGAGTATATACCAACCAATCGACCGTCCCAGTTTAAAGTGTTGTTACACCTTATATTTTATATGACAGACAGATGAACTAAAGCCTGATGAATTGAACAACAATGTCGAAATTTCCCGGTTGTATAATCCGCCTCTGTCAGAGACTAGTGATTCTATCGGTTAAGAGGTATCTCCAATCTAGTTTGGATTCCGAAACATGGATCGCCAAATCGTATTTCATATACAAAACAAAAAGCAAGTTTGGCAAGTAGACGATAAGGGATCTCTGTAAATTCTAGTCAGTATCTGGACTCGAATCTGGGACTTTTACACGCGTAGTGAGGCAGCTTACGTCATAAGCAATATATGTGGCTTCTCAGAAGTGGGTCGAACAGCTAAGCACAGCCGCATTCAATGTTGTCTGATATCTGGAGTGCCTTCTGGGGATTAGAGTCTTCGACTGTTGACTCGAACCGCTGCTGCATGGCTTCCCGAAGGTAAACAAGTAGAGGTCTCCTCCACGCTGTATAGACAGCACACAAGTTTGCATTTGTTACTTGTGTTTGGTGAGTTCCGACATGTCGCCCTGCCAAAGTTCGGTCTTCTTAATGAACCGGCAAAGCAACTCTGACAACGTTTTGAATAAATTACAGTGAACGATTTCTTTTACTGAACTCTTCGCATTAAAAAGTAACTGTCACGAGATTTCAAATTCACCTGTCACTACCTGTCTTTCAGGTGTCATAGAATTGTGAAGTTTGCGGAATTACTGGTATGGAGGAACAAAAGGAGAGCACAAGATATGGAAATGAAGCTTCAGTGCAGTAAGCAGGAGTAACGAGAAGGGATAATATGAGGAATGAGAAAATCTGGGAGAATACCAAGGAGAAATCATTATAGCAAAGAATAGATAAATCAAAATTACAGTGGTATAGTCATGTGAAGAGAATGGGAGAGTAGAAGATAACAAAAAGGATGGTAGACATGTAACTAAAACGGAAGAGTTCCAGAGAAAAATCGAGGTACAGATGGATAAAAGCTATTAAGAAATCTGTTAAGGAAAGAGCATCAAATTGGGTGATAATTAGGGCCCGGATTTTTCAAAAAAGCATATGCGCATATGCAAATGCATATTTTGAGGGTTAGTGCATATTTTATGGATATGTGCATATTTTAGCTTTTATTTCATCTCATAACTGAATATCCGATACTTCTGAAGAAACTGTAAAGCCTAATGTACCTGTATGTTGGACATCCTTGGCAACCGCAACAAGTAAGTTAAATTCTTGGAGTAAACAGGATTTTTTTGTACTGGCATTCACATGTAGAGAATTTTCTACCTTATCCAAACTCACACAGTGACATGTTTGGAGGTGCTGCAAATGGAAAATTTGTGTGGCGGCGACCTTCTCTACTGCCCTGAGCGGTAACATTCACGGGAAGGGCGGGTGGGGTCGGCAAAATCAAAGAATAGCTCTATTCTCCCTCAGGCGGCAAATTCTTGTTTGAGGAGACGACAGTCACAAGTATTTACCCCCACTTGGAATATTCGTTATCTACCAGTGTGTTTATTCGTGCGACAACTACCGGGAAGGCCAGCGGTTTTCTTTAATCTTTTCGGGAATATTCCCCTAATTGCGGTACGAGCCAGTTTTCCTGAGAACAGATTCCTGGCTTCCAGACCTGAGGGATTCGTACTTTTAAAGGGACGTGTACATTCCTTTCCAAAAACAGTAGCCTCTCAAAGTTTGTGTTGACAGGAGTGTTCGTGTGCTAAGATTAAGTTTCTTTAATCTGACTCCAAAAATGCCTAAAGAAAAATGCACAAGATCAGTTTTAATTAAGCAGTGGATTTCAGGCAACAGTGACTATTCTAGTGACGGTGAAGTTGTGTACTGTCAAGTATGTGAGAAGAATATAAAATGTGAGAAAAAATTTCAACTTGAACAGCATTCTAAAACAGCTGTACATCTCAGGTCAAAAGAAAAGAATAGGAACACGCAACAGCTACTTTTAACTCAGGTATCACGGTCTGTTAATACATTCTCTGCTGACCTGTGTAAGGCTTTTGTATGCAGCAATATCCCGCTGCATAAATTGAATAATCCAGATCTACGAGCATTTCTTCAAAAGTATTGTGTTAATCAAAGGATACCGGATGAATCCACCCTCAGGAAAAATTATTTGCTCTCTCTACACGATTCTGTCCTGGATTCAATTCGGTCTGACATAGGAGGGAACTGTGTCTGGATATCGGTAGATGAAACAACCGATTCATGTGGCCGATACGTAGCGAACTTTATAGTGGGCAAACTATGTCAAGAAGAACCCGGAAAACCACATTTACTTTCAACCAAAGTGTTAGAGAAAACCAACCACAGTACAATTGCAAGATTTATAAACGATTCCCTGCGACTTCTGTGGCCTACTGAATCGGAGAGTGATTGTTACAAGGTGCGTGTTTTAATCACAGACGCAGCTTCATATATGTTAAAAGCTGGTCAGTCGCTTCGAGTGTTTTTCCCCAATCTGATCCATGTTACATGTTTGGCGCATGGATTACATCGCATTGCAGAAGAGATACGTTCTCTATTTCCTTCAGTTAACAAAGTAATTTCAAGTGGAAAAAAAGTGTTCCTAAAAGCACCAGCGCGTGTACAGTTTTATAAGGATCGTCTGCCTGAGGTTCCTCTTCCACCGGAACCTGTTCTCACTAGATGGGGAACTTGGTTGTCTGCAGTGCTGTTCTACCAGGAGAACTTTCATCAAGTGAAAGATGTGGTTACAAGTATTGATTATGACGATCGTGCTGCGTGTGTTCGTGAAGCAAAGTGCGCATTTGATTGTGATACTGTATATCGAGATATCAATTTCATCCATGTACACTATTCGTCATTTTCTAATGCTATTAAGGGTCTAGAAACTAGCGGTGCACCCCTTCACGAGTCTATTCAGTTGCTTCACAAAACAATTTCTTCTTTAAATGCCGTCCCTGGTGAAATTGGAGAAAAAGTTAAATCTAAACTCAGCAGGGTGTTAGACTCAAACCCAGGTCTGCAAAAGATTCAATCAATTAATACGTATTTAAGTGGAACCACACAATCTTTGCCAGATGAATGTTCCGAACAGTCAGCACCATCGTACAAGTATTGCCCAATAACGTCCGTTGACGTGGAACGATCATTTTCGGCTTATAAACTAATTTTGTCTGACAACAGAAAATCTTTGACCCCTGAAAACATTGAAAAACTGTTGGTAACATATTGTGATTCATCATTTTGTAAGGAATGAAACGTGTATATCAGTGAGTTGACATAAAATAAATCATTTGATAACTGTATATTCTTTAATAGTTAGTCCATGTTCGTTAATTGTTAGTGTATATTCGTTAATTGTTAGTGTAGATTCGTTAATTGTTAGTGCATATTCTTTAATTGTTAGTGCATATTTTAGGACTTTTTTGTGCATATTTGCATGCATATATTAGATGTTTTACGTGCATATATATCCGGGCCCTAGTGATAATACAAGAAAAGGTATGGTGGATGGACAAGAAAAATTGTCTATTATGACTCTATTAGGTCTTTTAAAGGTGTTATTTAATATTAGTGGTTGTGATCCATTATTAAACGTGATATTTGTGTCAATACTTAGCAGACGGATATTCATTAGTATGATAATTTTTAACATATTGGTACAGTATAATCGTAAGCAGTATATACCTAATTCCTGTATGCAGCATAGTTTGAATTTAACAGATAAGATAAAAGGAGATGGTTTGGTTGTCTTTACATAATGTGGTTGAAGAGAGTTGTGGGTGCGGATAAGGCATAAGTTGATGACGACACCAAATGGTTATTGAACAATGAGCTAATAACAGCGTAAGAAGGTGAAGACAAAAGCTTTATTCCAATTTAATGCTTGATGTAATGATTAAAGGAATGGGAAAGTTTTCCATTTGTATATAAGTTAGCCTGCGACTGAAATAAGTTATCGAGGAAGTTTATGAACAATTTACCTTAACAATAAAGATATTTGGAATCAAAATGAGCCTAATGTGTAAGTAGATGTGTAGGAAAATAGACTATTTAACTGTATAAAAAACATATTACAAATTGTCGTTATGCGCATAGATTGCTACTTAAGAAAGTTAATTTTCATAATTTTGAAAGAAAATATGCTTTGTAATAAAATTATAAAATTAAATTCCTTCATTTCTTACATTTGATCACGCGACAGATTCGTGGTCGCTTTAGTGACGTCAAGTGCCAGTAAACGCAGCCGCTGAGGGTGGAATGTTCCCTATAATATAAGTTTTCAGTTATTTTTATTGTTTATTGCTTCTTGTTTCTTGTTACTAACAAGTTTCCGTTTCGAATACAAAAAGGAGAGCAATTTTGCAGAAGCCTATAGCGTTAAAATACGGAAAATCGATGCCCTATTTGTTAGATTTACTTTAAAAACAATCCCTGACTTTTATTTCTGCGGAGCTTAAAAAGGTAGCAACTTCAGTTTAAGAAACATTTAAATTTGAGTTTAAAGAGTGATTAACAGAAATCGCTCGTAAGAATGGCCAAAACTACAAATTAAATTAGCTGCAATTTAACCAACAAGATGACTATAATGTAAGTATAAGGTTTTATAGACAATCAAATTACTGGATGTTATGGGCAATTTTCCTTAATTGCAGATGAAAAATTATAAATTAAAAGATTTTTTTAATAAAAGATTTTTTTAATTTTTTGCCAAAGCAACAGAATTTATTGTTTGTTTCACTTCGTACTGGCACTAAGATACATTTTTTTTCTGTGCTGTTTGTTAAATAACAGACGTTCAAAAATATTCAGCAGAATATTAATTTGTTTTTATTCGAAGAATTCACAAATTTTTGGTTGATAAGTGTCATGCAAACGTCTCAAACTTAAATTGCTGGCAAAGAAGGAAACTTTTACAAACAATGCCCTACCATAACCACAGTTTTATGTTTTGATGTAAATGAGCTTATTTCATTTACATTTATGAGCTATATTTTATGCTCTGTTAATTTTGAAACTTTAGTAAGTTAATGATAAAACTTTAGTAAGTTAATGGTAAAGAGTACAATCGCATGCTGGTGAAAGATGGAATTTATTTTAACAGCGAAAAACTTATAGACATTTCACGCTAATTTTGCAACAGTTTCGGAACTCTTTTCTGACATAAATACGTCCTTTTAGGATGTATTACGTTTAATGTGCAAGTAAGTTCCAATTTCCAAGAAGGCAGTTTTTTAGTGTGCAAGCAACGTACAGTTTTAATTTTCAAGTCTTCTTCATCTATGTTTCAGATGTTTATAATACGCTTGCTATTCAAAAATTTGTGAAACCTTCTGAGAAAAAAATAATAATATTTTACTGAATTTTTCCCCAAAATACCAAATAACAAATCGTACTGAAAGAAAATGCACATAGAAACAAGTAAAACGTATTCCGAATCGACGATAGAAGCTAAGAACCCTAACCAGACTGATACTCGTCCTAACCCAAGTGTCTATTGGTATTAGGATGAATTATAAGAACTATCATATACTATGAATCAGACTTTTTCATTCTCGAAGATCGATTTCCGCACAGAATATCCCTTACTTTTTTAGAAACATAGACTATTTTTTTTTACTGTTTGTGTGCATGTCACTATTTTGTTTTAGTACTGAGTCTAACTTACCGAAATTATAAATGATCTAAAAGAAAATGATATGTGAATTAGTCGCAATATCGTCTGGGTTTCTACGAGCAAGTTGCAGCGACTTCTTTTAGAATTTCACCTATTTTCGGAACACTTGAAATTTTTTGCGGTGTTTATATTTTTGTTGTGATGTATATTGGTGTACTATACATTATTTATAAACAAATTTTTAACAATTTATACACAAATTGAGAGAAACGAACAAGACTTTAATTATCTAATGAGTCTCCTCACTGGCACGTGACGTCACAGACGTTGTTTGCCCGCTCTATAAAGCAAAGGAGCGATTTGGTGGGGTTTTAAACAGTTTAAACTTTAACGTTGAACTTTCATCAAAAAATAAATAGTACCATGTGAATAACTCGTATCAATAAATAATTTTAAACAATATCCGTAAAATAATCAAAATAGACTATTCTCACTGATGCATGATCTTCATTACTGTTAGTACCAATAAACAGGGGCATTGAGAAACCTATTGTAAGATTACATTTGTGTTTATGTACTTGACTTTTGTTGTTAAGATTAAGTATGATAGGAAAATTCTATTAGACAAATACGTTAAGTATGGTTGTAAAACGTCCCCATCCCTTTATACTGTATTTAAGGCGTCTTCTGCTTTTTTAAAATAATTTTCTAACATTCCTACAGCAATCGTAAAGAATTAAATATGCCCCAGAGGGTTTCGGACCTTTCAACAGGTCGGGGGGTCACGGATAAAATATGCAGACGTTATCATAAATCGCACTTACTGAGTTTTATGGCGCCATTGGCGGCTCTGCTCTTTAATTAAAGGAATTTACGGCGACTTATAAACAACGTTCACCCGACAAACCATCCCATAAACGTTATTAACGGCTCTACTTTCCTAGATTAAGAAACTGCGTCTTGCGAAAGGACTTAATTCTGAACACTTAGCTCGGCGGACAACCAGAAGCTTTCAGCCCTGTTCCAAGAGGCGATAATCGGGATTTTCCCAGAAGCCCCAACTAAATTCCGTTTATGCTAAAGTAAAGTACTTGGGTCGTAACGTCGGTCACCGGTGGCCCCTAGCTCAGAATACGTTGCCTGCGAGGTAGAAAATTAGAAATATTAGCGTGTTTCAGACGAAATTACAATTAAATGAAATACTGTAACACTGAAACATCCAACCTACAGAAAACTCGTTCTATGACGTTTAGTGGAAATGTTCATATCAAATTGTTAAGCACCTCCCCTCCCCATGTTTCATAGGAATGTTCTTCATCTCAAACTTCATGTCGATAAAATATGACCGGGAAAGTTGGGTAAGCGGTTAAGTTCTTGCCTCGCATTCAGGAGGACATGAGGTTCGTTTTGCCATCCAGATTTTGGTTTTCTGTGGACTATTTTTTTATTATTTTTATTGTAATAGTTTATAGTTTGTGTATTGGAGTAGACCCACGAACATCGTACAAGAGAGTACTTAAAAATCTAGCACCATCTCTCATGCCAGCAAGATATATATGTACTCCCTACTGCCTTCTGTATTAGAAATTCCTGAACACTTTAATTTTAGTGATTAAATACATCACCAAGGCATTAGAAATATCCATATTTAAGATGCAATCTTCTTATACGAGAAAGAATGTGTTTTAGAAAAATCTGTCAAACCTGTAAGTTTCTTATTCAGAATCCATTTTAATATGTGAAAGGGTTTATAAGAAGTAAAAAATAACAAACTTACTGGATACTTATCACCGTTATAATAATGACAACTTATCAAATTCGGCATAATCAATTACTAATATCAATGTCAAAAAGTTGTCGATTTTTTTTTTTTTTTTTTTTAAATACGTTATTTACATGTATGAAATAATCATAATCAGTACAAATCTCTATTCAGACCTTCATTACGTGGCCTTTTTTCTGTGTGATATCTCTATGATATCTGCTTATTTATGTAAAGAATTTAGCTGTTTAAGAATTTACCATTGAATTAATTTTAATTTTTGAACTATTTTATAATATAAACAAGCTTTATTTTTTTGGACAGGTGGATGAAATTTGTAATTGCTGTCCCATGGAAATAGATGGCCACTGCCATCAATGGGAATGATATTTCAGCTTCATAATTTCTTTATTCCAATAAACGGCGAAAATCTTGCATGAAGATGTTTATTGTCCCTAATTTTATCCCTAGGCTTACATTTGAATTAGCTGCTGCTGAAATCATGATGAACATTTTTTTTTTAAGTTTTTAAATCGAGATGCATTATATTGAATCATTATTCAGTGAGAATTGATAAATATCATTAGTGAAGTATTCCTTAAATATTAAAGAATAACGTCTGATTGAATTTAGATCTTCCATCTTATTCAGAGTGTCCTGACAATTTAGGAGACGCTATTGACTAAGTTATATATTAAACATTCAATTTGCGTCGATACTGTTTCTAAACGAGAAGTGGGAAAAAGTCACCAAATGTGTTATTGTATACTGTTACTTTCAACTTCAAGACATTGTGAAAGCACAATTAACTGAGCAATTACCAATGTCTTAGACGCCATTACTTCAACAATAGAAAGGAAGTATCGTGTATTTATGTTCGTCTTTTCTTTGTGTAGTCAGAGCCCTACAAACTTTTCTTAGCTGTCACTTTTTTCCCCTGAGAAAAGACGACCCTTGTGTTCAATCACTTTTACCTCGTAAATGTTTCTGTTCCTCGAAGTGTTTCGAGGAGAACAGCTTTCCCATTAGTTACCGCCATCAACGCCGCGCTGTGTGTACTGTGTTTGCGGTAACATTGTTCTTGGAAGAGACACCTAACCATGTTCGCAGTAACCCGAGCATTGTTAGTCGACAAAATACTTTTCCTTTTCAAGACTGGCGTATAGTTTACAAAGCTCTGTAACCTATCACACATTGACTTCAGCGCCGGAGGGAAATAAAGGCGAATTCCTTTTAAAAACTCTTTTTTTGAAACGGAGTCTTGTTGCTGTTGCTTCGCTGTCGTTCTGTCTGTCATAGGCCTCTAGTTCATGAGCGAAATAAATCTCCGACTTCAAATTTACAAAAGGTTTTGTGTAATATTGACCCAAAACCGAATATTGTATTCAAAATTTTGTAAGATAATGTTTTAGGGTGTTTCACAGTACTAAAGCGTCCATATACTACTTGGATTCGTTTACGGGGGGAGGTGGGTGGAGGGGTTCGGTAGAATACTATACTGTTACGCGTGGGGAGGGGGAAGGGGGACGAAGGACAGGGGGAGGGGGGACGGGGAGGCCTGAGCCAAAACACGTAGTTTTTCATTCATAATTGTCTCAGTTAAAATAAAGTACAGAACACACAACAGCGTATGGATATTTATTTACGTGATTTAATTACCTCCGTATGTATTTTAGATATCCTATATGGGTGTGGGTTTGAGTTGAAGTCATGCGAGGGGTTGCAAGAGGCTGGCGAATTTCAACTAACCAACACGCGACGGCGCATTACTATTCAGAAAAACATTAACTACGGAACATAAACTCGGAATTTTCCGAGACACTGGCAGTTCGCATCGCTTTGGTACTATGAAATAAAGTAATTTGACTAGGATCGCCCGCGTGTAACCAAACCGCTCGTTGATAAAATAATTCTAATTTTGGTCTGTCAGGTGAATTTCTGTGCAACTTTTATTTCAATGCTTTCTGAAGTGTTATTTCAAATTCTAAGTGTGTCTGTACAATAAACTTTACAAGGCTTATGGAAAATGTTTTCCAACGAGTTTTCACTATCGTAGGCCAAAGAATCATTCCCTGGTAATGTAGAATGAAAGGTGACAAAACTGCAGCAAATGAAAACAGAAGGTCTTAGTTTTTTTACGCAGTAGGTATCGTTTGTTCGCATTTATCAATTAATGAACAAAGATGAATGAAATAAGGAGAATGTTTTTAGTAACACCTTAAGAATGAACAAATGTCAGACTGCACCTGAGAAAGAGGTTTTTCCCAATAGTTGATTATTTTCAGGAGAGGCTGGTGTCAACCTGTCATTCAGGATATTTTTAATCATATCAGTTGCAGGTGTGTTCATTATATGCGCAATAATTTTAACTATAGTCTATAAAGAGAAGACAGTACAGAATTTCTTCTGAAATTAATAAGGAAAAAGGATACGTGCCACACGGGGGGGGGGGGGAGAGGGGGGGAGAGAGTGGTTTCTAGGCAAAAGCCACGTCAGGATACGTAGGGAGGCGGGGGGGAGGGTGTGTTCTCGGGAGACCAAAATGGAGCAAAGTAGTTTGTGGATGCTCCCAAAGAGTTTGAAAAACTCGTCAAATATTTTTGTTTTCTGTTTATTTACTCCAACGGGCGAACCTTATTCTATTACTAACAAGAAAACGTTTCCTGTGCTGATAGAAAGTAGGCAGATGGATGTAAGGTAAGAAATCTCCAGTATAGCATTCAAAGGTCGCATTTAATAGTGTGTCTTCCTTCACGAGAAATCGAGGTACAAAAGTTTAAAATTGTTCTGGCACTGACAAAGAAAGGTTTTATGTGTGGATGTAACGTACGCAGAAAAATAATGGTTGCGGTATGGTAATGAAACCTCAACTTATCCAGAGAGACCGAGCGTGTTGGGTGAGCGATAGGACTCTTATCTGGCATACGGGAGGTTTCTAATTCACTATTTGACATAAGAATATAACAAAGTGAATATCGCAAAAAAAAAAATTTATTCAAAATTTATCAATTGTTGTATAAACACGAAGTATAATTTTTTCTGTCGGGTAAGACCATTACCCTCGAGGTGGAAGCTTCATACGGCATAAAGAATTATAATGACGTACGTCAGGACTAGGAAGGCTTTATAACATATGGTTTTTAACGCTGGGAGAACCACGTAAGTTGAAACGAAGATTCGGTCCTAACAGTCACCTGGGATGTTACAGGAATGCTCATTAAAACCACAGTTAAGTATATCGAGAGGTCCTGGTTGACAGTAACGGTACTTACTGGCTAGGCAATACGCCTCTTTCGTTGCTGCCTATCCTAATCTGGTAATCCTACGAGGTGTGAGGGAACTATAGTTTAACGCGGAATCCGAACCACTGAAGCGTTCTGGAGTACTTCACATACATAAGAGATGTAGGTCGGTTAAGAGCTTTTGAAAATCCTAGCCGAGATCGGGATACTAACCGGAGATATTTTGATCTCCAACCAGACTCCTAAACTACCGAACCTTTGGAGCGCTTCAAATTTTAGGATAATGGTTATCGAACAAACATTTAAAACATAAATTGATGACACTCAATGCTTCATGAAATATATCCTCCCACAGACAAGCAATTTTCCTTCATTACTTCCGAACGATACTAGAAACATTTGATCATATCAGAAAATACAGGTACACGAAGAATATGAATTATAATTTTTTTTATAAACGTTTCTCGGGAAACAAACCGAGTAATATTGTTATTAATGCACAATATTTCGGCGACTTTATTCTCCGTCGCCATCTTCAGGTGCAGTTGCAAGTCTTGAAGTGTGCTTTGAAGTCAGCCTGGAGCATGTTGTTTGTAAACTGGCATGGCAACGACAGATGTTGTTATGTTGCCTAGCAGCATCTCAGACGTCATTAGACGCCCGCGGAACACAAAAAGCAGAGCGTTAGTGATGAGCAGCCTCAATAACAGGAATCCATGCATCACTTATCTGGAATAGCGACTAAGGTGTTGACACATGCGAGAGGCTTCTGGGACAGCGTCATTAAAGAAACATTTGAATTTCGCCTCGCGTCTGATTTGGTAAACAGGGATTGTGGATTCCAGATAAGTAATGCATGGATTCCTGTTATTGAGGCTGCTCATTACCAACGCTCTGCTTTTTGTGTTCCGCGGGCGTCTAATGACATCTGAGATGCTGCTAGGCAACATAACAACATCTGTCGTTGCCATGCCAGTTTACAAATAACACGCTCAAGGCTGACTTCAAGGCAGACTTCAAGACTTGCAACTGCACCTGAAGATGGCGACGGAGTTTAAAGTCGCCGAAATATTGTGCATTAATAACAATATTACTTGGTTTGTTTCCCGAGAAACGTTTATAAATAAACAACGCCGAGAAAAATTACATTCATTTATAAAAATTATTTTAAATGCAACTTCAAATGTAGAAATTTCAGAAATAGTAGGAAAAATGTATGCATGTATGCTTGACGAAAAGTATCAGACGGAGATTGAACTAGTGATAGCAGGCTAATAAGACGATGTTACCCAGGCGTTGCTGACTAAAGAGTTTTCGACGGTTATGCATTCAGTATTTACAATTTACAACTCTCGATTTCTCATAAACAGAGACGTGCTAGTACGAACGACATAAAACACGAGATACATGTCGACATACGCCGAGACAAGACGTAAAGAGCTGGGCGGAAGCAGTTCGACGCCTGAATGTCAGACTGCCGTTGTACCATCCCACTGGCGACCTTCGTCATATATGAGTGGTTAAGAACTCAGTTTGTGCCACAACAGCTTTTCACCAGAATTGTTTTTCAAACGCCCAGTAAAGCCCGAGATGTTTCATACCCTCCACTAAGCTAGACAAAGCATGAATTGATAAGATATTTTGTTGCAAATAATGGGTAATCTCAATTACGTATGCCATTTGTTTTGTTTAAAGAAATAAAGTTGATTTACATTGATTTTACAAAAGGAAAATAAAGATGTTAATATTTGTTGTTGAAAATTCGTGGTTTTTTAATCTCTAGAATGAAAAAATTTCCTTATTAAAATAATTCTGATATATAAAAATCTATTTTCCACTTCAATAACAACCTCTTATTTTCTGTCAATAACCACATACATGTTACAGGTAATTTTAATAAGCAATTACACCACAGTCTTAATACTGTGTTGTTATAGATTTTCGTAGACTTGACTTTAAGGGAACCACCATGAGGTCAGTTACTCGGTTTTTGATCTGCGAGGAATTTAACAATCACCGGAAAAATACGTTTGGCTTTTCACAAGGTCCACGAATCCTGCGTGAGATCAGAGGTGAAGGAACGCAGAATGTTACGTTTAATGTCAAACGTTTTAATTACTTGAGCCGCCTATGATATTGCGAAACTTGTTTCATCGGGGGCGCGACGGCTGCAGAAAGACCGGGGTATCAAAAGCACAGCCACGCCGCCCCTAAACAGCCTCATTACGCCACACAAAAACTTTCAATATCAGAAGCGCGAGTAGGTACCGAGACAGCAATTTAGCGAACACAATGCCGGCGGCAATTAGGTGCCACGCTGCCAAGGTATAATTAAGCGAAGTGGGATATGGGGAGCGGCGTAGAGGTTCAAGGGGGCGCCAGTAATGAACCCTCGTGTTATCGAGTTTTGAGCGTCAGCATTCACAGTGGTCTCATTTCGTTGACAAGTGTTTGCGAGAATTCCGTCAACTCATGTAGGGATGCTAGAAGTAAATCACACCCGTTGGTTACTCGTAACTTCCCGACAATTAACACCTTGCTGCTTTATGATATCATAGCTTAGAGGTTAAAGTCCTCTTGGCAGGGAGTACCAACTGTCAGTCGTAAGTCAGAAGAGAATATGACACAGGCAGTTAATTCAGTCAGATGTAGAAATAATATTGAGCAATGGAGCGACAATTGGCTGTTTCAGCAGTGGGGTGATTTCTATTAAAAACCGAAATGAACAAAATACATAATTTACATCTAACAGTCCGTGGGTGTTAGCATTTTCAAGCCAGGTGGTTTCAAATTAATATCTCGTGCAATAATATCGGTCAACTGTCCGTGGCACCACATTGATGTCTAGAGCAAAGTCATACATGGTAATAGCATGTAGTTTTTGGTCGCGTGCAAGGAAAAAATGAAAAGTTCTACGCCTCGAATTGAAGAATTGCGTTTCTTAATATATATAAAAAAAAATCCATTTATTTTTCTACTAGTCCACCTTCTGTGCAATACAATTTGTTAACGTTTCTCCACGTAACTGACTCAATTGTGAAGTGCAGTTCTGGAAGTGAAAAAAATACCCATTTACTGTTTCTGTCCCCTTTCCATTTGACTCAAACTTTTTTCAAACATAAATTTTCTTAGATCTGAAAATATCTCGAACTCTATAGAGGTCTAATTATAATAAATAATTCGACATTGATTCGTCCTCAGTTTTCGAACTGTCAAACCACCTTTGTCGACTGGTGTATTTCCTGATCAAAGATGATATTTTTCTTTTGTAATCCAAGAGCTTACTCACGATTTATTCTATCCAGTTAGTCCAGAATACTTGCATATGAATTGTTTTACTCTTTTCAAAATAATAAATAAAAATAATCCCCCAGAAAACAATGGGCATGGCCTTTTTGGCAGGTGAATTTAGCAATTAATGACCACCGATTTCCACGTAGTGTTCTGATTGCTATTTTTGGTTTCTGTCTTGCTGATGTGGA
The DNA here is from genome assembly GCA_031002005.1 of Vandiemenella viatica. Taxonomy (NCBI): domain Eukaryota; kingdom Metazoa; phylum Arthropoda; class Insecta; order Orthoptera; family Morabidae; genus Vandiemenella; species Vandiemenella viatica. The sequence goes on along the minus strand of JARYHS010009186.1, from coordinate 104,424,454 downwards.
CCCGCGTTTCATCTACACGTATACTAATAAATCATATTAAAAATTGTAAGGATTATTTTTAAAAAAGTGCGCACGTTGTTGACAAAATGGTTTTCGCATTATTTTATGTTCGATTAACGTTTAAGAAATGTGGTAGCCATCTGCACAAAGCCGATTAATTGAATTAGTTCTGCTCTGAGACTGAAACTTGTATGTTAAAGTAGTAGTTGATAATTTCAGTACGATCTTTGATAATATTATTACATGCTTCTTTTACGTTCTCAATCTGTGAGAGAAATAGAATATCTGTGGGCCAATTGCTACACTTGGTCTGGTTGGGTTTGATTCACTAAAACATATGCAAACATATTAAATGATTAAGGTAGGGAGTGAACCATCAATGTTTCAATGAACCAAAAACTTTGTAAAAGAAAATAACAGTAATTTAATTACTGTTTAATTAAAAACAACAACCAATTTCTACTTTAACATCTGAATTTCTGTGTTATCAAGTCAAGAGATGACGTCGCTGATATGAAAAGCCTGCTGAAATAAAAAGGTAAACATAATCTTTCATTTTTCGCTCTGCAGTCTGCCAGCAGAATTATATGTCTATGGACAAATTGGCGAGAACTAATTAAAAACAGCTTTAATAAATTTTAAGAACAAATTTCCTGCTGTGGAACTATTAGTATATTAATTGCATCCATTTTTGCACGTTTAAGTGGAACACACAACTGAATATGTCGTGATGTTTTTGCTTTGGTCTCTGAAATCAGTGTATTCGGTTTACGTAAGAAGCAAAGAGTAAAGATATCAGTAGAAGATACGAAGTAGGAGACTCTTTGGTCTTGGCAGTATAGGAAATAGCAATGGTAATTCCAGAGGAGATTTCATTGAGCATTTAAGGCGTAACTAAAAAATCCGTGCGAAAATTTTGCGAATAAATGGTCGAATGCTTGTAATAGAATGAAACGTAGAACCGCACTTTTGTGGCGTACGTTTATTTGTTTAGTGTAATGGGTACGCACCAAAATACTTACAACATATTACGAAACAGTTACGAAAATTTAGAACACACTGTATGTACGACAAACTGTTTTTGACCATAACGGAATACAACCAACCTGAACAAAATGCACACAGCATATCAACATCTTTGTGATATGTGATGTGCGAATAAAATGTTTACATTGGAATTTTATAGCAAAACAAAAATGTTTCCGTAACAGAATTTTTTTTAGAAAAGCTACTTGTTGTATAAAAAGCAGTTTATCGAAATGTATGTGATATCTGCTGCTGCAATCTATGGATTTGGCACTGAACTCTCTTTAAGCATCAATATCCTACAAATTCTTTCTTAATTTATGATTTTACCTAATTCGAGACCTTAATCTTTAAAACGATATGTCATTATCGATTTCGGTTAAGCATCAAGCGAGATAAAAAAGAAGTTTTAGAAATGATGAAATGTTTAAACCTTAAGGGATTAATTTGGAGAAAGTTCTTTTTTAATATATGGGGTGACTAAAGCGGATAAATTTAATCTTTAAAATGATACCTCATATATCGATTTCGGTTAGGTATCAAGGGAGATAAATGGCTGGTGACAGGAAAATGCGTTGTAGAAATATTAATTCTTTTGCCCTTTAAGGGTCGAATTTTGAAATATTCCTTTCATAAAATGTGGTGTAACGAAACAGAAGACCTTACGAAAACCTTAGTCTTTAAAATGACACCTGGTTTATCAATTTTGTTTAGTTATAAAGGGAGATAAATGATTCGAGACATAAAAACGCATTTTAGAAATACCGATATTTTTGACCCTTTAAGGGTTCAATTCAGAAAAAATCCGTTCTTAAAATACTATTTGATCACAACGGAGACCTTAATCTTTAGAATTATACCCCATTTATCTATTTCGCTTTTATAGTAATTGAGAATAATTTATCGTGACACAAAAATTCGTTGAAGAACCATTTATACTTTTTTCCTTTAAGGATTGAATTAAAAAAAAAAAAAAAAAAAACTTAGTAAAGCTGAGACATTTATCGATTTCAGTTAGATATCCAGGGACATAAATGGCTCGAGACGCAAAAACAGTATTTTAGAAATATTAACATTTTTTTCGTTTGAGGGTTGAATTACGAAAAATTCCTTTCTTAAAATATAATATGACCATGGCAGAGGCCTTAATCTTTAATATGATACATCATTTATCTATATACGTTAGATAGCAAGAGAGATAAATGGCTCGCGACACAAAAGCGCGTTGCAGAAAAATTGATACTTTTGTCCTATAAGGGTCGAATTAGGAAAAATTCCTGTATAAGTATCTGATGTCTCTAAAGCGGAGATCTTAATCTTTAAAATGATAACTTTATTAAACGATTTCAGGTAGGTATCCAGGGAGATAAATGACTTGTAACACAAAAATCGGCATTTTAGAAATATTGACATTGTTGCCCTTTAAGGGTCGAATTACGAAAAATTCCTTTCTTAAAATATGATGTGACCAAAGTGGAGACTATAAGCTTTAATATGACACCTCATTCATTGAATTCCGTTAAGTATGAAGGGAGATAATGGCTTGTGACCAAAAAACCTTATAGAAATAATATTTTTATGATTGAGCCAAAGAGTCCAAACATTCTCATTTACAAAATTATTGAGATTAGTTGCGTTTTGTTTATTTATGTTCGATAGATGTAGATGTTTTCATTATATTTTTTGTCTTTAGATGCGGATATTATAGCATGTTAAGAATTTAGATAGCCTATTTATGTTTTTTGTAGTGGTTGGATATTATTTCCTTTCAATCAAAACTTTAAGTCATCCATAAAGTAACGTACGTATTCGCTTGAATCTTCCCGTAATTATGAAGAGTACTGTGCAATGAAGGAAGTTGAGCCGCAATATATTTAACAGTACATCATAACAAAATCAAGATTATGAACGTGATTTAATAACAATTCTATTTAGTTAAGCAGCTTCGAAGGTATGAATTGTCAGAACACTGTATTCAGCCTGACATGTTTTAAGGTTTTAGAAGCTAGTTACACAACGGTAAAGAAAATCTTATAAAATCGCGAAATTTCTATTTATAAAATAAAAAATTAAAGTTTCTCCGAGATTAAGGTAGTTCGCTGATTTAAGAAAGATGGAAAATTTCAGAGATACGTTTCGGTCGCAAGCAGTAACATAAATGTAAGACCTATCTGCATCAAACAAAAGAATCCAGATTATTCGGGCGTACGTGAAAGAGTTAACTTTTTTTTTTTATTATGATTCATGTGTCTCTGAAAGAAAAGAAAAAAAAAACCACCTCATGTGTGTGTGTCTTTTTTTTTTTGGTAATGTCTCTTGATACTGCTTTAGTAAATTTTACTCCAATCGCGGAAGAAGTTTTTACTATCCCGTTATTCGTCTGCTGGTTAGGTAAGTGAAGTGTTGGTAAACAGTACTAACCCAAACCCTATATACTGAAGAAGTGGGTCAAACTTTTCACCTCTCTACAGTGCATATAGAGTGACTGCATACGACAATGTTGTTTGAGACTCGTGTGTTGAGTGTTAATGTTAAATCTGTTTTCCCTTTGGTGAAAAATACCACAACAGGGTACCACCGATTTTAACAGTCACCATACTTTCAGTTCTTATACACACCAATTACAGCCATCTACAGACACACATAAAATGGTACTAAACATAATGGTTAGCAATGCAACTTAAATTTCTCCTGGAAGTCGTAATGAAGTGGAAACCGCAAACACTTACGAAACAATTTATGGCATTAACTTTCACTTGTGAGCAAAGAAGAACTGTACATTTAAAGTCAATCGACTCTTTAATTGAAAACCGTCTTCAGCAATATTTATTGACGAACACCCTTGACTGAAGATCACAACAGAAAACCTTTTTCCGATTACATTATGTGTTCCCCTAAAGCTGGACTTAAGTCGAGTCGCAAGCTCATTGCATTAGGCTACATTCAGCCCCGCAATAGCGTATTTGATTTTGTTATATCACATTAATTTATATCAGGTCACAGGGAATATTTGATGAAATTTATTTACTTCGCTTATGCATACACACGTTTCAGTTCCGATTCGCAGAGGAACAACATTGGCAATTGTTTGTGTGGGAACGATGCAGAGCATTTAATTTTAAACGCACGCGCCAGTAGTGTCATTAAATGGTCCAAACATTGCTTGTTTACATAAGTCCAAGAATTGAACTTTCGTTTCGAGTTAAAGTAAACAGCGGATATTATAACTTAACGATGACCTTTCATCTCTGTTTAAACCAACTCTTTAAGCTATTACTTCAAAGCGTATAACTCGTAGGATTTTGTTACAAAGTAGTTTGTAAAGAGAGTTATCAATCGAAATATCTGAGTATATAATATAACTGAAATTTGTAGTGATTTTAAACGGTTAGTGAATGACTTTACCAGTTATTATTCCTTTTATAAATGTTTAATTTAAAATTAATTTATTACATACACAAGCAGCAGCTGTGAAAGTTCATCATTAGGGTTTGGACATTTATAACCAACATAATAAAAATTCAAAAATTTACTTACGTCAAAACATGCTCAATTATGCATGATTTATTTTATGTAGTAGTATCACTTTCATGTAGATAGCATAAATTGCCTCCGTGCACTCACTATACCATTGGGAAATTAAATTAATGTTTTCGCAAAAGAAGAGATTACTAGATTTTTATTTTTAAAACGTGGGAATTTATTATATTTTTAGTTTTCGGCATGGCGGTACTCACTGATCCACTGCAGATTTAATACTGACTGAGGATTATTTTCAAAAGTATTGACGGAAATGAGACATTGATTGACACGGGTCAACAAAGCTTTGCTGATGCTGCATTTCAATATTGAAAGGCGGAAAATTAACGTATAGACAGTGGCAATAATGTATAACTTTAATTCTTGATTGGTAAATTGTCACCAATTCAATGTCAATTTCTGGGTTTGTTTCCCTCTCAAACGTATAGTAGGATTGCATTTCTGAAAATAATTATCTTAATTAACTTTCATCTATAATTTCTAGTGAATTCCCGGTAGTATGAACAAAATAACCCAATTTTTCCTCAAAATATGACCATATCCCCATGCATGTTGTCGTAATATGACCAAAACTAGGAAAATGGTGTGAATATGCTTTTATATGCCTTATAAAACACATTTAAATACTATTAGAAATGTTAAATCAGTTTTTATTCAGCATTGCAGCTCGGAAATAAGGGAGGGAAAAAATATGCCTTGTCCTACAGATCCGAACCTTCACATATTTTCAGTCATTTTGAATAGTTTTATTGTAATTAACAGAATAGATACAGCTTGCAAATCATCTGTATTATTTGTTAAAATGTATATCACTATTTTTAGAAACAATACCATTTAGATTGCTATAAATTAATTTATTTGTTCTGAAATACAACGATTTTTAAAGTTCTCCTACAATCGAAGCAATGTAGTAATCTCATTGGAGGACACAGTATTATTGATTCCACGACATTTCCTGTCGAATGGGCTCTGTGACTTTTCCTATTGGTCCATCGCCACGATGTTAAGCATTTTGTTTCGAACCAACTAACAGTAATTTTGTGGGGACGTAGTAATATTTTTTTTAGAACAAAATTTGAAGTAAAATTCCAACCAGTTCCAAGTTGTCATGGTTTCATAATAAAAGTGCCTTTGCAGAGGTTAACTAAAAGATTAATTGTTTTAAGTAACAAAGTGAAATATTTTAAGGGATGTTAAAACTACGTGGCAGCCAAATTACTGCAATTTTTGATGAATTAGTCAATCCACAATATAGCTTTGTTGCATGGGATTGGATTATGTTACAGTAAGCGGAAAAATGTGTGATGTTCCGAAGGTTTAATTTCCATAGGGGTTTACTGCGTGGGTACCAATAAATACGTAAAACTATCTAAACAAATTGATGAATTGTTTATCCATATAGTCTTTTCCTATTTTGCTTCTATTTGTTCGTCGCTGACTCTATTGTGACATGTCGTTAACCCCCTAACTAGCATCATAAGCAACAGATAATAGTTAAAGCTGGGAAGAAGCTTTTCTGGTCTTATGTCTTCTAAGATTCGTCTCGTTCCTTATGTCCATGGGATGAACAATGAATTTATTAGTAAGTGCCAAAGTACCCGGTATTGCTCGGGTTGTTTGGAGTTGATTTATTGCTATAGAATCATTATAGCACAACGCACTTTACCACCTGAGCAACACAGTATATTCGATTCTTTTCTCCATTAAAGTGCTTGACAATGAACACAAACTTGGATCATTCCACCTACACCAGTATTATCGGCGTAATTAATATTAGAAAAGTAAGAAAATTGACGCCTGTCCTTTTCAGTTCACGGCAGTACTGTATATCAACACAATTGAGTCTTCAGAGGAAATCGACATTCTATTTAATGAATGGCGAAGACGGTCATTATTTAAGAGAAACTCACTTTTTTTCTTGACTTTCCGCCTGACGAATTACGGAAATTGTCTCAGAAGCTAATATAACAATATGTAGCCGCATCCAGACGCTCCTCTTTCTGCGTGGAGGTTGCGGATAATTGAGACTACGCGTGGCGCTGACTGTCAACAATTAAGTGCATTCCACGTTGAGTACACTTCTCCGATGCACGGAACACCGCGTTGTGCTGACTGTAGAAATGAGCGTTTCACATTGTTTAGAGCAGGTATGGGCAACCTTTGCTTAGATGAGGGCGTAATTTCGGGACTTAATCAGGCCGCGGGCCGTAGGTAAGAAATAAGTAGGTAGTAGTGAATAAAAAGGCGATAAAAATTCACATTTTTTTATTTATTAGAATTGCAACAGCATAATCAAACATACAAAAAGCAAATTAACAAAAACAGATAAAAAATTAAATGAAAATTAATGAGAGACTTGAGTTTGGTGCTTATTTAAAATTTCTGAATCTCTCGCGGGCCGGATTGAAGCTGGCGGAGGGCCGGATCCGGCCCGGGGGCCGGGGGTTGCCCTTATATGGTTTAGAGTGTGGTGCGAACCTTAGCATCTGACTCACGTAGAGCTGTCAAATGGGACTCACGTTGAGTAGAGGCCTACGCAGCGAGTGGCCGAACATTGCGTTCACACAGAGCTGCCAAACTGGATTCACGTAGAGTCGATGTTTCTGGATAGATAAACTGTGCAGAACGTTGACATTCAGTAGTTAACCTACTTTGGCCTCTTGTGACCCCCCTCCCCCCCCCTTCCCCTCACGTAGCCCTACTTGGCTTTTGCCTCCCCCCCCCCCCTTACGTAGCACGTAGCTTTTATCCCTTTTGGTTACAGAAGAAATTTTGTACTGTTTTCTCCTGTCAGACTATTGTAAGTACATACGGAGATAATTAATTGAGGGAAATAAATATTCACATGCTGTTGTGTGTTCTGTTCCTCATTTTACCTGTGAAAAATGTTATGAAAGGAAAGCTACGTGACCTGGCTCGGAAACCCTCCTCCCCCCAAGTAACCCAGCGTAGCCTTCTAGCCAACCCCCCCCCCTCCCCCCAAGTAACCCAGACCTTCTAGCCAAACCCCCCCCCCCCTCTCCCCTGGACCGAGCCACGTAGTTTGTACACGCTTCCTTGTTAGTTTTTTCTGAACCGAATCAGTATTAGCTTTTAAAATTTTTTGTCTCTTTCTAGAAGTCATATTTAATAGTTCTTGACCTATAACCCCACGGTGTCTTGCTTTCGCAGTGTCTCCTTCGATCTTTTCGCCTGATGAAGACAATAGAGGCTGTTGTCCAAAGATCACACATGGACGAACTGATCCGGCAGAACACCCAAGAAGAATTTTTGTCATCTGTACGCCAGGAAAGACTTAGTTCTCACAATATCTTTGTGTTTTTGCGATTAAAATAATTTCAAGAACATTAGAAACTTTTTGACCATTTAAAACAGAAATTGAATTCTAGATCCGTGAAGTTCTTTGAATTTCATTTAATATATAAGCATATCATCGAAAAAAACGAGTATAAAATTACGATATATGCATTACGTAAAAACTTAAGCTTCCATCCTTACCATCTAAGCAAACGCTATCATATCTCACATTTAAAAAAGACACCAACACGAAAATAAATTTTACAAGTTTATACAGTAAGCGAATAGATCTCTGATAACTATTTGTAATAATTAATTATCAATTTTCTTGCTGTCAGGTATTCCAAAAGTTATTAGGTATGCTATTTTCGTTAAGTACGCTGTGGTTCCTCTTTCCAATGTTGTATAGCATTAGTGTTGAAATGTAATGTGTACAACACTAAACTGTTCCTGTCCGGTGAATTTCTAATTAAATATTGTATGTGTTTCAGCACATTCCACAAATCACTTGCTGACCAAACCCAAGTAGTGTTTGCTTTATCCTCACCTCTAGAAACATTGTACTGTTATTAATTTTTACTATTGTCTGTCGAAGATTGGTAACACAACTGAGTTTATCTCATTGTTAATACCAGTTTCCAGTTAACCCTGCAGTAATCGCGCTCTGAAAAGTCCCATTAGAAATGGCTTGAGTGGACTACATATGTAATCCACGCGACCAGTGCAGGGTTAAAAACCATTCAGTATTGTGACAGTTTTCTATTGGGAACTAGACACAATACGATTGTGAACGAGACTGTATTTTGATGATGTTCACTACGGTTTTCTGATGAGTACTTGAAAGACGCAAATGCTTAATTATACAATGAAAACCTTACTGCAATAATGCTTAAGCCATAATGTCTTTCACCAATATTCCTAATTATTTATCACGTTGTGTTTCTAAACATAATATTTACTTGGAATTGATTAACTGATAGCTGTTTTAGCCACAATATATATCAAACGTTTACTGCAATGTCGAATTATTAGTGCACAACTGACCATTTAATATTCCTTACATTAACAGTAATGAAACATCAATATTAAAAGAAATATTCAACAAAGACTGTGACTGTTATACGGTGACAAAGCTTGACCTTCTATTAGTATTGATGTTTCATTACTGTTAATTTAAGAAATAGAAATTGACAAATGTGCAGACTAAGCGGTTGCTACAAATTCTTTAATGTTTGGGGATAAATTTTAGGTTTAAGATTTGTTCTGTGCAAGATCTTCCTGGTCTAAATCCTGCTTGATATTTTCAGATCCTTAGTTCTAGTTGTTATTGAGCCCTATCGAGGAGACACTGGGAGAAAATTTCGTATGACACTGACTGCAGTGAGATTCCCCTGTAATTATTAACACTTGCGGTGTCTTCCCTTCTGTGTAAAGGGTGGAGTAACGCATGATTTCGGCCTTTTGGGATTTGTTCTGTTTGTCAATGCAAAACCTAATGAAATTAGATGCCAAAAGATGGAAACAGCTTATCGTCTAACACAAAACAACTATAACTAAAAAAGCTTCTCCAAGCATACAAAACTCAGACAATTCAATACAGTTATTAAACCAGAATGTCTCTATGGATTAGAAACACTTATTTTCAATAGGAAAAAAGTTATAGAAAACATTGAGAAAAAAATAATGCAAAATTATAAACAAAATTTTGGGCCCAAAATTCATAGGAGAGCAATACAGACTCGAAAGTAATCAATAAATCTTACAGTATGCAGACATTCACAGTGATATTAGAAAACGCAGACTAAAATTTTACGGACACATCAAAAGAATGAACCCTAGTAGGCTGTCAAGACAAATAACTGAATTCTATGAAAACCGAAGTAAATCAATATCAGATACAATAAAATGGATTGGCGAAATCAAGAAAGAACTCAAATTAGCAGGAATCAATAGAAAAGATATCTAAAAAAGAGATATAATTAAATCCTATCTTCACAAGTGGCAAGTTGACCTGGAGGAAAGACTCAAGAAATGGCATGGAACGACATGGTCAGATGAGAGAGAATAAGTGCACAGCAAGAGTGTGAAGGAAATATGGGTACAAAGGAAAGCGAACAAACGCTTCTGAGTCCCATTGGGTTTATCCGCAAATAATAATAATAGTGAATATGTAATATATATTGTCTATATATATAAATCAATCTAACACTATTATACGAGAAGCTCTTGTATATACGTAAAATTAATTTCTCTCCAACGTCTCTAACGGTTTTGAGGAAATCGTAAATATTGAGCAGGAATCAAAAGACACGGAGCGTATTGTACTCGTAAACTAAAGACGAAAGGTGTTTAGGAAAAGTATTAATTCACCTTATCATCTTATTTCAAGGATTGCGTCCCTTCCAATCAAAAACATGTTACGAGAAGCAGGAAGCAAAACGAATAAAAAAAACGTGCCAAAGGAAATTGCATCATGAATTTTAGAACATGATTTATTTCGTCAACTCGTTTGTTGAAAGGAATTTCAGCTTCGTCGAGCTTTATCGAGCACATTTCTTTACTGCTGCAGCTCGAAAAAAATGGATAGTTCTTTTCTATCTGTGTTCTTCTCTCGCACGAACTTGTTTATTCCAGAATATTAAGTAGAAAGTTGCAAAGTCAGTACGGAGAGCACTCGCTGAAAATTTATGTAAATGAGATTCTGCAATTTTCTCTGGCTTAAGAGTATTTCAAGAAATGATCCTCGCAGAAGGAGAATAATGTATTGGTGCAGTCTGTCTTCCGCACGAGTTTCAGTTTACTTAAGAAAATTTCCAGATGTTTTCTGTATTTCTTGTAAATGTGCATCGCCCCTTTGCAAAGAGATTTCGGATTGTATTATATGTATGTTAGTACAATTGCTGCATGAAAGTTTCTAACAACTCACGCATATATTCAAGCCATTTCAGTTATCTCCATCACTGGATTTGAGTAATATATTAAATGCTCATATGCAATATTGCAGTATATTTGAACCTTAACAAATGCGCGTACAAGTCACAGAAAAAAAAAGGGAATTGTAGGTATCAAGAAAATTTTCTTTCATTTTACACCAGAAAGTTCCATTTTGCAGAGATAAGAAAAGTACACTATCAAGTGAATCAACCTTATAATAAGTTCGTTCTCCCTTTTCTCTTTTGTATTTTTCTGTTTTTGTTAGTTACATAACATGTTGAAATTTTTATTAATCTAATAATGTTACTTTTCAAAATTCTCAGTTCGTTTAACTGAAATATTTTGATCAAGGTGAATTCTATAATTTTTTTCTATCATCATTCTTATAGCTGGTTTGATGTAAACCGTCACCTCTTCTTAAGATATCCTCTTCGTCTCAACATACACCTTACAACCTATGAAGTTAATTATTCTAATTTTTGTCTTTCTCTAAAGTTCTTCCACTAATAAATTTTCCACCCTAAAGTATTACGCACTATCATGTCTGTTCTTTCTGTAAGACTCTTTCCTCACTAATTATTTCCAAAACATAATTATTTCATATTTCATCTGTCCACTGTCATTTTTACTGCGATTCAGAATCCTTCTATAGTAGTACCACATTTCAAATACTTCAATTTTACTTCTTTCTTTTTTCCTTAAACGATTTGTTTCTCTATCATGAAGTGCTGTGGTCTCAAGCACACAGTTTTAGAAAGTTTTCTGAGTCCCAAACCAATACTTGAAATTAAAAAATCATTTTTTCAAGAACTTTCGCTGGTGCTGTTCTGCTTCCAACATCATTACTGCTACGGAGATCTGTTATAATTTTAGATTATAAGTAAACTTCGATTACACCTAATTCTATTTATATATTTAATCTTCTGCTACTGCTATCATTTCTGCTATATTTAAGAATTTTTGTTTTTCTTTGGTTTATATTTTGTACAAATCCTTTCATCAGAATTTCGTTCATGCCATTTAGCAATCTCTTAATATCTTGAATCTGTTCTGGTAACAGGACAATGTCATCAGCAAATTTTAGCACACTGATTGTTTTTATGTGAACGGTTATGCAACATTCAAATTTTCGTTTCACTTCCTTCATCGTTTCCTTTGCAGTAATATTAACGGGGATAAGTAGATTATAAACGAATGTTCTAATTCGATATTTTTTATTATCTGACTTCACAAAAAATTTCAGCATCTTGTCCCTTCTGATATTATTAAAACCTTTTTATAAATCAACAAACGTCATAAAAGTATTTTTGATTTTCTCAATCCACTCTACCAATTTTAAACTTAAAACCAGAGTTCTTTTCTTGAATTTCGGTTTTTCTTTGCCGAAAACTGATGTTAAAACAATATTTCTACCAGTATCCTACCCAGTCTTCTTTATATTATCCTAGTGATAGATATACATGTTTTGGCACTTCTAAAGCTTTTTTTATTTTAATTTGATTGATAATTCTGGGATGTGAGGATATACGTGCTCGCATCTTAATTGGTAGTTTGTGATTTAACTAATTAAATTCTTACTGCTGTGATGTATCTTCCTTCACATTGTTTAAGCGGTAAAAACAAAGTTTTAAGAGATCACATACAGATAGCTTTAGATATTCGCACACCGTTCCATCTTCCTCCGTTTCTTGGTTTTTGGGTTTGCGCTAAATGGAAGGGCGTTAAATATTGTATTCGCATCTGCTAATTGGAGTACTGGTTTCGATGAATGGCTGCACGGTTCGAAAGCCACGTAAATAAACTTCCTGTAAACTCGGCCAAAAGTGCTAATCTTGCAGGATGGTGTTGCAGCAGCACCTGGTCTCGGCTGGGTACGTGCCAGGTGGGAAGATTAACGGGACATAAACCTTGGGTCGTGACATCCACCACCGGTTCCCTGCCCACGTGGTGTATTGGCAGCTGGCTGCGGCTTTGTAATTGGGAGAGTGCCAGAAAACTGGACGCAAACATTGGTGTCAATAAAACTGCACAGTGTCGCCGTACATATTGACACCTGCTGTATGAATCTGGCTGTCAGACAACAAACATGAGCTGTGATTTCCTCCCTTTTCCGAATGTGAATTGGTGATGAAAGAAACTGAAGAAAGTTTCATTTGACGCAATTGATGTTCGTTTATCGAAAGTAAGGGAAGGAAATCGGACATGTGCCTATTATGGGGCATCCATAAATTACGTGAGGTGTTTTTCAGGATTTTCGGACCCCCCCCCCCCCCGGTGAGATTTAGTGAGATCTGGTCCGACCCCTCCCCCTCTGGTGAGACCCCCTAGAAATCACCCTCGCAAATTTTTTAGACCTTTTTTTTAGGTCGCACCCTTCCAAAACTGCCGGGTACACCCCTACTTTTCGACGAAATACCCCCCTAAAATCGACTTTCGCGTGTTTTGTAGACCTTTGTTTTTTAGCTCTACAGTCCAGCAATAATTTGCAAAACCTCACGTGAGATTTCCGTTGATCCCCCTCTCCCTTGGTGAGATTTCGCTGCCCCCCCCCTTTTTCACCTCACGTAATTTATGGACGCCCCCATACGGGCCGATTGATGGAATCAGCGGCACGTTATTTTAAATTTGCTAGCGGCTAGAGATACATCTTCATACAATCATCTGAAAGTATCGGAGATTAGAAAAATAAATCTGTACTTGAATACATAAAATTGAAATTTCAAACAGTAATAAATGATAAAACATAGGAAATTCGAAATAGGAAATCATAATATGCACGGATTGCATGGATCAGTAGGTAAAGATTCGAATCCCTATGAAGCAGAGGAGCTTTATCAGATGGTGATCTTTTGGAGTGGCACCTCAGGCATACGCAGCATGCTGTCAAACAAGTACCTCCAAGGAAACTAACTGGCGGAACGTGAAAACTGTTGGATCAAGGCGCCAGATTCGTGAGTCACAGATGGAACTACGGAGCTCCACCTCCGCGAATTCTAAGTGGATTGTCCTCTGAGCCTTATCAAGATCTTAGGCCGGCTTAGCACAAAATCTTATATATAAACGTGTGTGTCCCAACATTTCACTTTGCAGCTACACCTACCTAGCGTAGACCACTGGCGTTTATGTGCGGTAATGGCCTCGAGTCTCCCTTCATGCACTGTAGTGGTTGCATGTCGGTAGCTGTGGGGGTGTGGGAGATATGGAAGTTAGAAGTGGTCGACCTAGAGCTTACAAATATTTAGACAAAATTGTTCTAAAAAATCTTTGGAATCTTCTAGAATGTTCTTGAATGCACTAAAATGTTTTAGTATGTTCTTGAATAATGTTCTAGAATACGACAAGTATCTCAAATTTTTCAGCTATATATGTATATATATATTACTCTCATCAGTTTTTCGACTGGTTGATGTAATACTCAATCTCGTGACATTTCTTGCGCTAAGCTCTTTGTCTCAAAATACCCCTTACATTCTACATCCTCAATTATCTGCTTCGTATATTGTAATCTTTGTCTTCCTCTACAGTTCTTACGTTCGACTGTTCCCTCCACTAACACCGTAATCAATCCCCCATGTCTCAAAATATGATACATCATTCTGTCTTTTCTTTCTGTAACCTTCATCCATAAACTTCCTCACTCGTCCATCAGTGGTAATTTTGCTTCCCAAGTAGCGGAATTCACTTATTTCTCTTATTGGATCCGATCCTATTTTTATATTTAATCTACTATTATTATTATCATTTCTGCTACATTTCATCATCACTTTTGTCTTCTTTTCATTTCTTCCTTCAGTATTTAATAATTTATACCCAATATAATTTATTCTAATGAATAATTGTGTTCATTGTTACTATCTGAAATTAGATTGTTTGCAGATGACATAATGCTGCATAAAAAGATCAAAACGATAGAGGACTGTAAACAGGTGCAGGGGTGATCTCGACAGAATATCTAGTTTGGTTGGTAAACATGCGATGAAGGTAAATGAAAAGAAGAGTCAGCTAATTAGATTCAGAAATAAAAAACAAAAGGTTAATTATGAATATAAGGTGGGGAAAGAATTGCTTGCTGAAGACTTGAAATGTAAATATCTTGGCATTACATTTGATAACAAGCTTAACTGGGCAGGACACATTGGACAGGTGGTAGGAAAAGGTTTCAAAATCCTCCACTTGTTGGAGAGAGTGCTGAGGGGATACACGAGAGAAGTAAAGGAATTGGGTTACAAAACTTTGGTAAGACCACTGCTCGAATATGGTAGTGTAGTATGGGACCCACATTTTGAGTATCAAATACAGGAGTTGGAGAAGGTGCAAAGAAGGGCTGCTAGATTTCTTTCTGGAAATTATCGCTGAATGCAATCAGTGACAGATATGATAAAGGAGCTGGAATGGGATTCATTGCAAGACAGAAGGAGGATCATGGGAGTGTACAGGGCGTATGCTGGCGATGAGGCATGGAAAGATATTGCAGTAGGTATGAAAAGTAGTTCATGGAAGAGAAAAGATGACTATGACCACAGGCTGGCACTCGATTTCAGGCGCAAGGGTGTGGGAAGATTTTCTTTTTTAGGTAAGGGTGTCAGGGAGTGGAATGAGTTACCAAGGGGAATGATGAGTAACTTACCGAAAACGTTAAAAGAATATAAAGTTAAAATTTGTAGAGGGCAAATGTAGGAGGGTGCAGGATAGGGAGAAGTTGGGTGTGTAGGGAAATTTCCACCGGAGCCTGTGCTCCATTGCAATTAAATTAAATAATTAGCGAACGATCCGATTTTGACAGAAATTCTATTGGCGGCTTGCTGATTGAGTAGCGAGTAGCATAGGCTACTTATTATCCTAGAAGTATTTAAGGTAGAGTGCTAAAACATAAAAACCTTCAAAAATCTTGACAAACACCAGCTAATAATAACATAAGTCGAATTAAATAACGCAATACATTTAATAAGAATAACCGAAAATGCTCATTGAAATATCAAAAATAATGATAAATTTCTAAACCGATAAAATTTTTGCAGCAACTTAATGACCGTAAGCATAAAACAACTTTGAAAATTTGAAATTAGTAAGGAAACTGTAGTAGATGGGCGTGTGATGAGGAGAGAACTCTATGTGGAGGGTAACGCTGCTGTACTAACGCTGTATAGATACACAGTTGCGCATGCGCCATGTTTCAGCAGTCTGTAGACAGGCAATGGCACATGTACACGTTTGTAAGTTAAGGACATTTATCTTTTTTAAATAATAATTTTTTTTTTAAAAAAAATAAAACACACACACAAAACAGGATAGTTATGTACGAGAAAGCATTGGCGTCGTCCGAATGGCGTCAGATATTACTAAAACGCCACAGAATGATTCAGTATTTCACCAAATTTATGAGAGAACGAAACACCACAGATGTTTTTTTTTTTTTTTTTTTTTTTTTTTTTTTTTTTTTTTTTTTAACTACTTTTTGTCTCTCAACAGCGAGGTATTTAGAGACGGGAAAGGATGGGGACAAGGAATGGGAAGGAATTTGGCCATGGCCTTTTTAAGGAAGCATCCCGGCATTTGCCTGGAGTGATTTGGGAAACCATGGAAAACCCTAATCTGGATGCCCGTCCTCCCGAATGCGAGGCCAGAACGCTATCCGTTACACCACCATCTCGGTACCACAGGTGGTATCATATGTGTTGAATAACGAGAGAATGTTGGTAGGTAGTTAATATTAAACATAAAGTTACAATTGGAGCAACACTGGGCAAAGAGACACAATGCGATTGATTACATCTGCTGTTCGTCCTTCAACACGCTTTTCGAAATTGGTATTAAAAATTTACCTGAAATCTAAAAAAATCAAAATAATTAGTAATAATAATCATTATGCTTAGTGATCTAATAGCAGTTTCCAATTTAAATGGAATATAATAGATTACTCGATTTTTAAATTTTAACTGTTAATTAATTTATATATATTCTTCGTTTAGTTTACTATTTAACAGAGCGTTTTATCAAAAATTGCTTTAACATTCGGGGATCTAAGGAATAGAATTAATAAATAAAAACAAAATACTTATTCAACATTTTTGGATAAAAATGTTTAGTTATTGAATCGAGGATCTAAGCTTCGTTTGCCCACGAATTAACTTGTATTCCTCCTCTTTCCATTTGTAGTTTGGTACCATTTTCCAAAAAATGTTCGTGGTCCTACTTCTTTGCTCTTGAACTATATATTTCATTTTCAATTCTTTCCATGTAGTGATACAAGCGAAATCGCTCCTTGTACTTGGTGTCTAGTATTCTATCGAGGTGATCTATTTTTATCTTATAATTTTATCCTATTTCTCACATGATATTGAAATAATAACACTCAATATATATTCTACTAGGCATATTATAACGCACTTACTTTAGTTTTTTTTTGACTTTTTGACTCCTTTGTACCTGGTATCATGTTTCCTTCTGACTTCAGTGAACTTTTACGGCTTCTACAAAATCCAAGGGAACCGACGCTTTGATGAAAAATTTCGAAGCTTCATCGGAATCAGAGAAATTGTAATGCGTGGTGTGGACAAAGAATCTGAAATGCTGAGGTGTATTGCTACCAGAACAGCGTGACCGTCCACTCACGCTAATACCTTACAATACAGTAGACTGCCACAACACACTGCAAAAGTGTCTCTCACTCGACTGGCTGCAGCTTTGTACGTGTCGCTTCTTTGTGTACACGGCTCTAATACGCTTTTCCAGCGAAATTTCGAGAACTGAGTTAACTCTAGAGAAAAATGTCTCATAGGCACTCGTAGTCATATAGCACTGTACCGTGTGACCTCAGAGATTAGGGTTCGCTTGCTTCCATGCCGAACACAGGTGCTTGAAACGAACACTACAGTATAAAGCTGCTTATCTTGTGTAGTTTCCCAGAATAATGACTGAACAGTTAATAGTACAGTACCTGGGTGACCGATCTACGCTCGGTATCTTTCGATTTCTGTTCAATATCCAAGATTTCGAGTAAAGTTTGATTAAAGTAAAAGGCTTGAAGGCTTCCTAGGCGTTTTGAGGTGCACAGTTCACCAAAGAGAAGCTTAACTAACATCAGTAGGCGTACTGGTACCTGAAACTTCTACGTAATGAGGTTAGAGCCGTTTTCGAGAAAACAAATACAAATGTGCTCCTTTCTTTTTTTTTTTAAAAAAATCGTGTTAAAAACTTGAAAAGCAAAACGTTATCTACATGTGAAATTTCATCCAAATCGCTAGATCCATTTGCGAGACCGCCTCACATATTACTTTTAAAAAAATGCTATTATTATGTAAAATAGAAATCTTAATGCCAGTTTGATAGGCCCTATTAATTAATGGTGCGAGATTTGTGGTATTTCAGAGGATTCTACGATAATCCTTGATGATGGATTCTTATGTAACTCGACGAGAAAAATTGAAAGTAAAAAATATTTTTTTATATATATCTCGCTTTGTTCTCGAGATATCGTATCTCAAAATTTACGCGGTTGGTTGAAATGCGACCTGAACCAGAAGACATATTTTGCCATAGCCAAGTTTGATGGTGAATTCGTATGAAACTCGTCGAGACAAATCGAAAAAAAGGATTTTTTCTGATATCTCGCTTAGTTCTCGGGATATTATATCTCAAAAGTGAAGAGGTTAGGATTAGCTCCAGCCTGGACCAGAAAAAAAAATCCTCCAAAATGACCATATCTATATGGTGGAAATGTAATTTCAATGTTTTATTTTGTACCTAGTGGTTGTTGTTAGGTTGAAATACAGCCTGGACCAGAAGAAACGTCGCCAAAAGCACAAGGAACTATACCTATAAATGATTTTTGACATGCTATATCTCGAAAACAAAAAACATTTATTCTTTATTTTCGATATGTTTCATCGAGTTCTATAAGAATTCATCATCGGGTTGTGACGTTAATAGAACATCATCTGTGCTAAATTTATTCACTCTGATAAAACTATGCTCATACATGGCAGTAATCTCACATCTTCTGATCAGCATTTCAAAATGCTAATAAAACAATTCCCATAAGAATTAACCTTCGTTATAAACATTAATAAAGCACAAGGTCAGACGATTCAGACGATTCAAAAGGCAATATTCTATTTATCAGAACCCTTTTTTTCGTATGTGCACTCGCACGCGGCTTTTTACTTTATTATCAAACTCTACTCGAAATCTTGTATATTGAACAGAAATCGAAAGATGTTTTATAATTAAGGAGGTAGTATTTAATGACTAACTAACAACCACTTTTTACGGTCAAAAAGTAAACGATGATTACTTTATAAAGAAGTTTCTGATAAAACCATTGATAAATTTTTAATTATCTTCCTTTTTAAATGTTTTACAACTAAACTTGCAGTGTTAATATTTCCACGGGACCGCCAATATACAAGAACTGTTCGTTTAATTATTCTTTGAAATCAAAGAAAATCAATTTGTAGGCTTTCTGGTACCTGAATTGTCTACGAGATGGCGCTAGTGCCGTTTTCGATATACGGAGTAACAAAATTGTTCGTATTTTGTAAACTCGCTTTTTTGTAGGGAAGACAACTATTTAGGTAATCTTAAAAGTCAAAACGTTATCTAAATACCAAATTTCATCCAAATCATCACAGCCGTTTCCGAGATCCGAAATATATATATATATATATATATATATATATATACAAGAATTGCTCGTTTAAAGATATAAGATAACCTGAGTTGGTAAAAATTGTAATCTATACATATAAAACGCAAGACGTGGTGATGCTTTAGCTGTCACGCCATGACGTCACTTTATGACGTCCCGTTTTTTGCCTTCGATGCCCAACGTACGACTAGAGATGTTCTAGGTAATGCACAATATTTAATAACACTTCTAAGCATCCGCGAATAAATTAACTGTCGGAACACTTTAAGAAAAGTATGTATTGCTTTTACACCAACATTAGAACGGGCATTTGACGTTACAGCAGTGGGCATGAATAATTTAGTTTTTTTTAAATTAATAATTCGAACTGTATCCTGTTACTGAAATTATTAATTCATTTGAACGGAAATAGTTGCAGTCTGATCGTGATCTGTGCAGCCTAGACTACAATTAAAACAAATATTAAGTGGCGTAACGTAAGTTTATAAGATTTATTTTTAATTTGCTTTGCTTTCACTGAGCAATATTTTTGAGGCTATTATTTCAGCAACATGTAACTGTATCAGCTATTAAAACGTTGTAATATCGATCTGAATCACGGATAACAAAAAGAAAGGGTGTAAGAACTCATGAAGATTTTTGATCAAATTTATATCGCGATGCATGATGATATTAACTTGCGATATAGGGAATGTATTAATTCGCTCGTGATTGAAGCTTTGTTTTTCTAGCGGCAATATTAGCGGAGATTAGCTTTTGCTGCAAAACAAGGCACAAGAAATTATAGTGAGCTTTATTTTATAACAATTCTATTTAGTTAAGAGGCTGCAGAGAAATAAATTACCAGAATACTCCGTTAAACACATAATTTTCGCCGCGCTCTGAGACTAGTTAATAATAAAAATGAAACATACAGAAGGCTAACTGAAACAGGGGTGAGAACACTGCAGCATAATAAAAGGTAAACTAACTTTTAATGAGAGATTTCAGTATATTATTTTTGTCTATTATTTAGTAATAGCAATAAAGTCTCCTAGCCCATAAGACAGAAAGAACAGATTGAAGAAAAAGAAAAACTATGCTAGATTGCAGTAGATTATAGTAAAAATACTATCTTCACATATTTGAAGAGAGTACAGACTAACAAATATGAATCTTATATCTGGTAGGCCTGACACCACACATTTCAGCGTTATTGACTGCTATAATATACGAAGAAAAGAATTTAGAAGAGAGATTTCTGCATGTAAGTTCAGTTTAGGAATATCCTGATGACAATAGAAGCAATCGTAGCCTTAAGATTAATGCCAAAAGGATGGATCTAGGAAAACAAGGACACTTTTAAGGCATATGTACACTTAGAAAAAAGCTTCTGGTAATATTATATAGTACAACAGCCTTCAAAATTTTGAAAAAGTTATTTCTGAAATATCAAGATAGACGAATAATATATCAAGTAAACTAGGATCAGATGGCCGTAACAAAAGTAGAGATTAGCGATAGACAAGAACCTTTTGAAAATTGACCGAAAGAAATTTTTAGTCTATTTCGAGTATTTTTTGACTTAGGTGAGGAGGAGACAATGAGGTACATGGAAGAAAATTTTATATGGCTGAAGTTTGGCAGTCGAACCAGTCAAAGTGTAGGTATTTGTTGGTAAGGTTGTCTTACTGGCAGACGTGAATGAGGACACTCAGCATAACTGATCAGTATGAATAATGTACTTGGAGAAGATTTTGGACTGAATATAGACCGAAATAAAAGCCATGAAACGTATTAGAAATAATTAAAATAATATTACATTCAATATAAAAATAGAATCAGCGATAGTAGAATAACTAAGAAAATTCTGTTATCTACAAAATAAACTGTCAGTAGTTTGTATAAATGTAGTCGACATAATTAATGTACCATGTATGATATGACTGTACGTCTTCAGGTGTATCTACTATTTTGTGATGCAATTGTCCTTTTTTTTGTAAATTGACAACTTTCCGCATCCCACAGAGCCAGTCTCTTATATTGGGATCAATGGAAAATGATTGTATTGTATTTCAATTCGTGTAAGATTCGTAATTTTTTATTGGAGGGAACAGCGAAGAACAGAACTGTAGAGAAAAACAAAGATTATAATATGTGAAGTGCTTGACGAACTATGTTGTAATGCGTATTTTGAAGTGAATGAGAATAGTTCAGAACAGAAAAAAAACGAAGGATTGCCTCAAAACAGTCGAGAGATGAATCAGTGACGGTACTAGGAATTTAGGAATTTTCCGAGGCGGAGCAGAGATTGCTGCCCCTTCGAACATTATTTTGGTGTCCCCCCCCCCCCCAAAAAAAAGAATAAAAAGATTTTCTGTCCTTCAACAATATTTTGTCGCCCCTCTGAAGTTACCGCACGGAGCAAGCGCCCCGCTTCGACCCCCCTAGATCCGGCACTGAGACGGATGTCAGAAAATAATAATGTGCAGCTACTGCACTTAGTATGGGTGTGAGCCCCGGTTGGGAGTGTGGGATAATTTTGCCGGGTCGCGGCCTCTGCGTTATATTTTCGAGCCGAAGTGTGCCGCCGCACTTTGCTGGGCCGCGAAATAAATCAAGCTCTCTGTCTGTCACCTCGGTGGCGTGTTGGGAAACTTCGGACAGCTCGCTTCGCGTCGGCTAGACTTATTTCTCTCACCGCTTTCATTCGCCTTAATAAGAATCGCGAGTTTATTTTCTGTTGCAATTTTTGCAGAAAGCCAAAGTAATTAAATTCTCTGGAGAAAGTTTACAAACTCGCAACAGAATGCGCACTGGAGTGCGTTGGCTAACTTTCTGCTATCTGCGGTTTCTGGTGTTGTTGACGGTACTAATTTTAATTCAGGAGATATTGGATAATCCAGTCAGTGATGTGAACCACTGTCTGTGGAATCAGTATGGTCTTAAAGAATTTTTTAAATTCTGTTGTATCGATTCTGGTAGATGATAGTAACACTCCGGTCTCGCATTCGGGAGAACGCGGGTTCAAATCCCCATCCGGGCATTCTGATTTCGGTTTTGATGATTTCTCGAAATCACTACACGCGAATGCCGTGATGGTTCCTTCTAAATATCATAGCCGAGTTCTTGCCGTTCCTTAACTCCCACCTCTTCCAATCTTCTCCCAACCCTAATAACCTCGTCGACGAGTTGTATTTAAGGCCAGAAGCAAAAAAGTCCTATTATTGCGATCATTTGCGCCTGTTTTAAAATCTCGAGTAATTCTTGTAGTATCTTTGCAGTGCTATGAAAATGAATGCAACATTATTTTTTTTATATAATTCAGGATGCAGAAATTCTATTGCAATAACCGAAGTAATGCGGCACCGACTGACGATGCAGCATCATTTTTATGTTGCATTTATTTTAATTATGTCACAGATTTGTTTCTGCTAATAATTGTTTCTAGTCAACATACATTCTGTGAATTTGTATCTGTGTTTATTGCTCTTCGACTTGCGGTAGCACTGAAGCATTTATGGTACCTTGATTTCTGGCATAATTCCTTTTTCCTTAGTTAGATTGCAAATAAAAAGCATCGTATGTAAAGTATATTAACTGAATTAAAATAAATATTTGGCTATGAGATGTTTAAGAGACAAAAGGGCGGCTTAAAACTGGTTGACAATAACATACAATTCTTAGTGACAAGATCGCAATTCCAAAATTTTCTGATTAAATTTCGAGAGTAATTTGTAACTGAATTTCACATTGTTCAATAAATTTAATGGTCACGGGTGTTGAATATTTTACTTAGGGCATGAGTGGGTAGCCGAGAGTGTTGTAGAGGAACACACAATCGCATTCGTGGTGGCGGTTACCGCTTGTGTCCATCATCGATGGGGTGGTGGAGTTGATCTCGACACGTTTTCCGATGAAGCTGTGATCAGTTTGAGCCGTCGAGCATCGTCCTCGGCGGTTACAGAGTTGTTCTCTATTTACTAGAAGCCTGTTTAAAGAGCTTTCTCCCTACTCGTATTGTTCGGTGGAGGAAATTACACTGCCGTCTGTCACTGGAAGCTGTACGGTTCTCATTTCCTGGTGTCATATTACACTGAAGAGCCAAGGAAACTGGTACACCTGCCCAATATCTTGTAGAGCCCCCGCGAGCACACAGAAGTGCCGCAACATGACGTGGCGTGGACTCAACTAATGTATGATGTAGTGCTGGAGGGAATTGACACCATGCATCCTGCAGGGCTATCCATAAACCCGTAAGAGTGCGAGGGGGTGGAGATGTCTTCTGAACGGCACGTTGCAAGGCATCCCAGATATGCTCAGTATGTTCATTTCTGGGGAGATTGGTGGCCAGCGGAGGTGTTTAAACTTAGAAGAGTGTTCCTGGAGCCACTCTGTAGCAATTCTGGACTTGTGGGGTGTCGCATTGCCCTGTTGGAATTGCCCAAGTCCGTCGGAATGCACAATGGACACGAATGGATTCAGGTGCTCAGCCAGGTTGCGTACCTGTGTGTCACCTGTCAGAATCGTATCAAGACGTATCAGGGGATCCATGTCACTTCAACTGCACCCACCCCACACCATTACAGAGCCTTCACCAACTTGAATAGTCCCCTGCTGACATGCAGGGTCCATGAGGTTTTCAATCATCAACAGTCCAATGTCGGTGTTGACGGGCCCAGGTGACGCGTAAAGCTTTGATTCGTGCACTTAGGAAGGGCACACGAGTGGGCCTTGAGCTCCGAAAGCCCGTACAGATGATGTTTCGTTGAAAGGTTCACACGTTGACACTTGATATCCCAGCATTGAAATCCGCAGCAATTTGCGGACTGGTTGCACTTCTGTCACGTTGAACGATTCCCTTCAATCGTCGTTGGTCCCGTTCTTGCAGGATCTTTATCCGGCCGCAGCGATGTTTTAACGGATTCGCAATATTCATGGTGCACTCGTGAAATGGTCGTACGGGAAAATCCTCACCTCATTGCTACCTCGGAGATGCTGTGTCCCATCTCTCATGCGCCGACTAGTTCAAACTCACATAAATCGTGAAAACCTGCCATTGTAGCAGCAGTTACCGATCTAATGCCTGAGCCAGACACTTGTTGTCTTATTTAGGCGTTCCCGACCGCAGCGCCGGACTCTGAGTGTTTACATATCTCTGTGTTTGCATACGCATGCCTATACCAGTTTCTTTGGCTCTTCAGTATAGTATCGTCTTTCATGCTCAGAAAAGTTTAAAAAGTAATGGTTATCTCCTTACACCTGAAATAATAACCATAGCGATCCCCATATAACTTCAAAAATCATAAAAATAGTAACAGTAATTATAACCTTGTACTCGACGTTGGGCTGTTGCATTTTACAATCACCTTCTGGCGAAGGCAAGCCAAGTCCACTCACCCTCGTATGGCGACGCACCTACCAATATCTAACCGGTTTGCCAACAATCTGGATATTCTGAATACCATTATGGTGACCGAGTCTCAGACAAAGGAATATTACACGATAGAAGTTAAACGTTCACCATACATTTAATGTACCAGTTCTAGTAGCTCAGAGTTAAGGCGCTTGCTTTTTAAAACGGTCGCTGCTACGGTCCTGTGATCGAATACCGGCGCAGGAATTTTGAGAGTTGTGTTTGATATTATGGGCTACGCCTGGATATTCCGTGGTTCGGGTTTCACGTTAAACTGTAGGTCCCTGTACGGCTAACAACCCTAGTTGTATCACGATGTGTACACATCTACAGCAAAATTCAAGCTAAACAAAGGCTTAACGTGCTCCGAGCTGGCCCAAAGGAACATACATACATACATAGTGCACCAGCATACCCACTAAGGAAATATTTTTAGACTGTGCAAGTCTGATATTTGTACTAAGATGGGGCTGGATATGAGTTATACAGTATATCTGTTGGTTGCGCCATCCCACTGTTTTGTAGCTGCCTAATCTTAAGCAGCAGTCCTATTGTAAGCTATAGTTTTTGAAGTATTCCGAACAATGACAGTGTTTTAATGCATTTCGCTTACACTAATGGAACTATCACAGAATTGAAGAATGTGGTGAGGGCATTTGAAAATCGTCAGGACGGAGATAAAACCATAGAGGTTTCCAACTCACAGTATAACACCAGAGAAGACATGCGTGTTTTATACAGCAAGAAATAGTGAAGGAGTAATTCAATTTTTTTCTTTATAAAAAAAGAAGATATGACTGCAAGGGATTTTATGAACTTTTTTTAAATAGTGATTTGTTAAAATTTCCTGCTTCTGGACACTACAATCAACAAAATAATCATTGTAACAATTTACAAAAAAATTGAACGCCAATCGATCAATGTGTGAAGACCAAGAAAATGGCCTAGTTGTTTAAAATAATGCAGAAATGCCATATCATATTCGGAATGAATGGTTTTGTTGGACGTACTCTGGTAATTTGGTGTCGTAAAGTACTAAATCTGCATACACAATTCCTCAAGCAAAGTTCATTTATCTATTGCAAGGCGTCCTCTGACACTTCGTCAAGGTTCTCGGTATTTACTACTTCTTATTGTTCAGTCTTGTCGTGGAAACCATGCCAAGGTTCTCGCTGTATTGGCCTTACAAATAAGTTTGATTAGAACATAAGTCATTAGTTCTTTAATTAAAAGGTTTCTACCGTTCTGTCGCCAAGTGGTTTTCTTTCTCCATTCACCAAAGTATCATAAACGCGAACTCTAAATTGAATTATGAGTTCAAGGAAGTAACAAGACCGCTGATACACTTTTCATTTCACTTTTTATTACGTCGAGATATTTACAAAACAAAATATGTGGATAACGCCGTCCAGAGATACTAAAGCACATTACAAAAAACTCCAGCGATTAAACAACTCACAAATAATTACCAGCATTTCTGACGACCTTTTCTGCTCGCACTTGCCACGAGCTTAAATAAGCGCCAGAGCAAAATCTAGAACACACCAAAGAGTGCCGACAGATGTTCCTTGGTCAATTTTGACATCTGCAGTCTGATTCCAATACAGCATGCTGATAATGCGTAAATCATTTTGGTCAATACAAGTTGATTTCAGAATCTTTATCATCTTTTCATGTCTCACGCTACAACATCACTCCAACACCACTGGATTTTTTAGCTTTCGGAGCGTGTAGTGGCAGCTGAAAAATTCAGTGGTGATGGAGAGATGGTGTGGTGCAATTTCACGGCATTCGGCATAGGATACCTAATGCTTTAGCATGAACACAGAGGCCTATAGTAGAATTCTGTTTAATGAAATGCTCCCAACACTGTGGCATTTTTACAGAATGATCCATGTTACTTCCGGAATGACAATGCCAGGTGCCATGTTTCAAGGGCTGTTATGGAGTAAAACGCCGACACAATGTTCGCCTATTGGACTGGTCCACCCAGAGCTCCGATCTCAACATCATAAAGCACGACTTGGATGCCCGGGTGAGGATTCGTCAGAATTGGCTAAAATCCATTGCTCATCTCCTGGAATGGCGACAAGTTCCATTGCAAATTCCTAAAACACTCATAGAGAGCATGTCAGACAGGTCGACTACTGTTATAGACGCAAGAGGTAGCCCTACGATATTCTAACGGAATGACGTCATCGAAGAAATATTATGAAAAGGTTTCATGTTACTTTATGATAAACTAGCCCGTACCCACGACTTCGTCCGCGTGGATTAAGATTTTTTTTTGCCAGAATTAAATATAGAAAGTTGTTGGTAACGAAGGATTGGTCCCAAACAATATCGAGTCGGAATAATATGACAGGAAAGCTATCACTATATAATTGTACCGACAAACCTGTCTCTTGAAGAGAATCAATTTCCAACATATTTCTGTCACCATTCGATAAGGTCTCAAAATTTCGTGACTACAACTGTTAATCATACTGGAAAAATATATCCTGCGCCCTTCATACAGATTTTCTTATCAAATTCAATCAATATCGATATAGCCATTTAGTCGTCAAAACGTAACAAAAAGACAGAGACTTACTTCCGTATTTATACACTCACACACTGACTGCGAACAACACCTGAGGGATCATTATAACGTAAAAAAGTGTACACGTACAACATTGCAACACTACCTACGATTTGCCTCGCATTGCACCCCTAACTTTCTAATATCTACAGTTTAACTTTCAATCCTAATAACCTACGGCCGAGGCCTGACCCTTACGATGAAAAACAATGATGAGGGGATGAGAGAAGTCAAGGAATTGTGTTACAAAACTTTGGTCAGATCATTGCTGGAATATGGTGGTGTAGTGTGGGACCCTCATTTTGAGTATCAAATACAGGAGTTGGAGGGGGTGCAAAAAAGGGCTGCTAGATTTGTTTCTGGAAATTATCGCAGAATGCAATCAGTGACGGATATGATAAAGGAGCTGGAATTGGATTCATTGCAAGACAGGAGGAGGATGAGGAGGGTCATGGGAGTGTACAGGGCATATACTGGCGATGAGGCATGGAAAGATCTTGCAATAGGTATGAAAAGTAGTGCATGGAAGGGAAAAGTTGACCATGACCGCAAGCTGGCTCTCGATTTCAGGCACAAGGGTGTGGGAAGATTCTCTTTTGGGTGTCAGGGATTGGAATGAGTTACCAACAGAAATGATGAATAATTTACTGAAAACTTTGAAAGAATTTAAAGATAAAATTTGTAGAGGGCAAATGTAGGTAGGTGCAGGATAGGGGGAAGATGGATGTGTAGGGAAATTGCCACCGGAGCCTGTGCTCCATTGCAATTAAATTAAATTTTTAAAAGTCTCAATGGAGATTTGAACCGGAGACCACGACGTTCGTAAGCAAGCGCGTTAACCCCTCAGCTGGCAGTCCACTACGCGGAAACACGGTACGTTGACGTCCACATCCAACGTGTCTGTCTATCGCCGTATTTCGAAGTTATGAGACAACATGTGCCATTAATACAAATAATTTTTCAACCAAATTTAGACAGTATTTTTCTCCTTGTTTCAAAGGATAAGTGTGCAAAGTTTCATCGAGATCGGATGAAAACTGTGGATTTGTATGAATATCAAACAAACAAACAAACAAACATACATTCATCTTTATATATAAAGATAGTGTATATTTTTTCCGCACAAGAAATGGAGAATGGCATAGTAAGTGAAAAAACAAAGGAATTGTCGGTGACATGTGAGAGGTTTTGTAGAATTTATCGAGTAAACGTAACAACTGATACTGGAAATTACGTAGGTACCTGTTAAGGGTTGTTTAGTAGCATACTAACCAAGTTATTGCTAATTAATAGTGTTCTTATGAATATGGTTCGGATCTTTATGACAAGTCATATTGTTTTCCTGCTTTCATTTTGAGCTTCAATGCTGAATTAAACACTGATTAAACGTTTCTGATTTATTTAAATGGTTTTTATGTAAAATATAAATGCAATTTAGGCCCTTTTTCTAGGTTTGGTCATATCACGAAAATATTGATGGTCATATGGGCATATTTTGAGGAAAAAACTGGATAATTTGTTTTTACAGTACGGGAATTCACTAGAAGTTATAGATGAGAAGGAATTTAGTTAATTATTCACTGTACTGTACTCCTATAATCCATTGGAGCAAGAAACAAAACTAGTTTCACTGAATTGGTCAGAATTCACCAGTCAAGAATTAAAGTTATTCTTTATTGTCACTCTCTAAACGTTAATGTTCCTCCCGCCTTTTAATATTTACAATGCAGCAGCAACATGCTTATGTTGATCCCATTCAATAAATGTCTCATTGTCAACAAAACATTTGAAAATAATCCTCAGTCACTGTTAAATCTGTAATGGATCAGTGAGTACCGCCATTCCGAAAACAAAATTTTCTGCATGTGCTAAGTTATGAATTTACGTAAAGGAATATGGAGAGGAGTATTTTAGCAAAAACGAAAGTTATTTTCTATAAACGATGTGAAATTAAAGCGAGTTCAACAAAAGATTTAAAATTTAATTTCACAATGGTGTAGTAAGTGCACGGAGGCAAATTATGCTGTCTACATGAAAGCGATACTACAGGAAAAAATAAATGATGTATAACCGAGCATGTATTGATAAATTGTAAATTTAAATGTTTGGCCGTATTTTGTTATTTTTGGTACACGTATCCTTCTATGTGCACTATAACGTCCCCAAATTGGGTCAAAATAATGATTTCTCGTGTAACCTTGAGG
The DNA here is from genome assembly GCA_031002005.1 of Vandiemenella viatica. Taxonomy (NCBI): domain Eukaryota; kingdom Metazoa; phylum Arthropoda; class Insecta; order Orthoptera; family Morabidae; genus Vandiemenella; species Vandiemenella viatica. The sequence goes on along the minus strand of JARYHS010009186.1, from coordinate 104,394,830 downwards.
GCTGAAGTTAATTTTGGCTTTATACGTGGCACTAGTGATAAAGAAGTGACTCGCAGCTCATTTGCCATTCAGCGCTCGCAGGCGACTGATGGTCCAGTGTTTGCTCCGGTGCCGGGCCTATTGTTCGTGGAGATGGGATCTGCAGCCCGGGGCGACAGTGGTACAAGCGCTCTCAAACACTGCCTCGCGGCCTGACTTGCTACGGACATCAAGTCGCTCCGAGAACATCATCGGCTTAGCGGCGCCAATCAGATTGGTCACCCAGACAGCTAGGCCGTAGGCTAAATCGGGGATTCTACTTCTCTATGTAAGCCTGAATTAGGTTCAACTGAAAAAAAAAATGCTTTTATGCTCAAGAAATCTCAGTTGTAAACTCACTAAGACTTGTTGCAACACGAAGAGGGAAATTTTCAGCTGAACTGGAGTCTTCGTTAAGACTGTGTCTGGAATAAAAATCTTCGTCTAGTTCTTTGGTGTAGACTAGGGGTTACCAAAATTTTTCATACCACGATCCCCTTCTTACAAAAAAAATCTTCCCATGACCCCCATCTCCCGCCACAATTTTATTATTAACTAGCAGAGTTCCCGGCGTTGCCCGGTATAGTTGGCGTAGATTTACCCGTACCTTATTTTTATTCCCGCAATGAGAAACATTTGTACAAAGATTCATAAAATTCACGACAGCATTTTTCGGAATTAAAGCAAACCTGGATTCACCCGCTCCCTACCAAGAAACGGGTGGGTTGAAGTTTATTGGCACGTACACTATTTTCATTCGTCCGAAAAGATTCATGTATATCAAGCTTCGTTAAATTGGTTAATAAATTGCATTACTACATTACTGAACAACGCTAGATTACGTTAGAAACTCAAATTTGATTCAGTTGCGAAGTGAATGGATATACTTTTTGCTAGAAACGCCAGATACTTTAATTCTGCAGATTCAGTCTTTTATACAAATATCAAAAGTGAATCTGGAATAATACTGTCGTAAACAGAATGCTGAAGGCCAGAGACAATGTCCAGAGATGGTGCTTAAAGAAAATCTCTGTTGTTTTTATGGCTATCTATGGCGTTAAGAAATTGAATATCCCGAATCAAAGGAATGAATACTTCAAGTTTTGTTTAGTGTGCACAATAGATATTATTGTAAAGTTATCTTATTGCTTTAATTAAATGCTATTGTCAGACACATTGTAGTTGTGTGTATAGTGCGAAGTATGCAATATCTAATCCTCCAATCTTCGGAATTTGTCATCATACTTTAAGAATTTCATTTATTGCTCCTGCGTTATTTAACGTTGAAACATAAGACATACCAAACAATTGATTTGGTATTCTATGATCTAAAACGGTGAAAACCCAATCGAAATCTGTTTCGTAGTTTCAGAGTTTTTATAAGACCAATATATCCGGTTTTCGTTTTTTAGATATATAGATAAGCTTAATTCATACTTTTTAGTACTAAGAATGTGATGTCAGAGGAAACTCTCTACGTATGTAATGTTATAATAAAGGTTTTTAACTCTAAGAGAAGGCGAAGGAGACATAATACTTATGAAGGTCTAGAGCTAGGGTACTGTTAATACGGGCGGTAAAGCTACATCGCATTCCCCCCTCCCCGACATGTCTTCGCCCCCCCCCTTGTTTGGGAACCTCTAATGTAGAGTGTTTCAGCACCGCGATACTAGATACAACCAGGCTATTTAGTAATAAGAATTCAATTTACAGTTACACAGCCGCCTAAGAGAACGATGGGATTTTTCGGTAATTTACAACTCATAAAGAAACATATATGTAAGACTACCGAAGTCTCCAATCACTCGCCTGTAAATCGAATTATTAAAAATGGATGCTTCCGCATCTCCTACTTCGCCTTCCTGCTTCTCAATTTCAATATTATGTTTCACAAAACACAGCAAGTTTTGGAGATTTGTCATCTCTTATTCACTATTCCTGTTCTCGGGAGTGACACGAATTTTCTTCAACCTTTATCTGTTTGAGCATTTATCCTATCGTCTGTAGTAAATACGTACCGCAAACTACAAAAATAGCCGCGAATAATGTGCTTAATTAAAACCATTGGTAGTACATCTCGACAAAATGAAGCTAGCTTGGAAACTAATACAGGGGTGCAGGAATGAAAGGATAAACCTGCAACCGCAGGTAGGTCACATATTTCCTATTACATAACAAAATTTTATTTTAATAAAGTCTTGCCATTTTAGAGTTATTGATTTTTTTTAAAATATTTTTTCAAAACATGTGACTTTGTTTAGTTTATTCCATGCAAGTTCTACAAATTAATACTTTTTGAACACTGATTTTTAAAAAAAGTTTATTCAAAGATGTTTGAGTCATCTAAAAAATTGTTCCTTTTTTCCTTAAACTTTTAAAAAAACTTTATAAAAATATTAAAGGGTATAATTATTTTAAACTTCTTTTAAAATGATTTTTTTATGGTAGTTCAATTTGCTAAACAGACCACTGTACGTTTTTAACATGAAGTAAAAAAATTATGATAATGATTTTAAAAAAGAGTTTTTAAAGGTATTTTTAATATTTTAAGAAAAATGAACATTGTTTTATAGATGACTCAACCATCCCTGGGTAAATAAAAAAAAAATAGGGTTCAAAAAATTTGTACAATTGTCAAGGAATAAATTGAACAGCGTCACATGTTTAGAGTAAAAATAATTAAAAAATCAATATCTCTAAAATGGCGAGACTTTTACTAAAATAAAATTTTGTCATGTAATAGGACATGACGTGACCTGCGGTTGCAGGATTGTCCTTTCATTCCCGGACACACTGTATACATGGTAAGGAGCCAGTTTTAATGGCTGAACTTGAAAGCATTTAGTTTAGCTGAGAAGCGAATTAAAAAAATAAGTACTAATAGTTGTATTTCCAAACCCCTGAAAAATATTTTTCAGGACCGAAGACAATATAGCATAATAGCAACATTATTTTAATTTCCTATAACTGGTAACATACAAACGATTCCACTCACAATAAACTCCATTTGACGAATATGTAATACTTAATTCGAGCATGGCTACAGATACGTCAACAGTTTTTCTTCTGATGAGTATTACAACCACACCAGCTTTGATATTGCTGATAATGCAATAAAGACACGTATTGCACATCTGATATATTAACTGGTAGTTGTATTTCAGTGAGGAGCTTGAGGCCACAACAAGTAGGTCATTAGCGAACTAATGAGTACCCGATTGTGACTTGTTTACACTGCAAACACATCTCTCTTTTAGATAGTGAGATGCGCCCTGTAAAAGCCAATAACAACTATAAACTTTGACATTTAGCCCTCTCTAAATCAGATTGGACACAAACTCTCATTTGAAAACTGTCAGTAGTGGAACGAAATTTATATCTGAAAACAACTGGACTCGTTGTATCAGTGAGACACTTTCATTTCGGGAAATCAGTACCATTTGCTGTTGGATGAAATAATACGAAATATTTCGGTACTTTAAAATCAGTTGTAACTTAATCATTAAATAATGTGTACCATATGGGACTAAAGTTTGTTTTCCCTTCCAGACAACGATACTGGAAAAAAAAAATAATCTAGAAAAAAATTACTTAGAGGGAATGATCAGAATTGATATAAATTTATTCAGCACAGATTACTACGTGTTTTGCACTTGTTTCGAATTCTTCTTATTCTAAAGTAAATCCACCACCAATGATTGAGTAGAATGACGTCGCGTATACCGTTCGTATATCAGGTATATTGATACCAGGAAAGTTACAATGTTCGAAACTGTATGCTAGCTTTGCTTTTAGAAAAGTACCGGAAATTTAGAAATTATAACCTTGAGAAGTTCTACGGACCTCTGGCATATCATGCTTTCTATATATTAAATCTATAGATGAAATATATGTATGTATGTATGTTTGTTTGTTTGTTTGTTTGTTCGTTTGTTGGTTTGTTTGTTCTTCATACAAATCCACAGTTTTCATCAGATCTCGATGAAACTTAGCACACTTATCCTTTCAAACAAGGAGAAAAATAGTCTACATTTGGTTGATAAATTATCTGTATAAATAATACATGTTGTCTTCTAATTTCGAAAAATTACTGATCGGCTATAGACAGACGCGTTGGATATGGAGGTCTCTGTACTATTTTTCCGTGTAGCGGTCAGGTAGCTCAGTGGTTGAAGCGCTTGCTTACTAATGTTTGGGTCACGGTCTCTGGTTCAAATCTCAGTGGAGGCAAAGAGTTTTAAAAATTATTTTTAATCGTAAGAGTCACGCTTGGACCGTCGGTTATTCGGATTGAATGTTATGTAGACATCACAAATTTAGGGGTGCAATGCTAGGTAAATCGTAGGTAGTCTTGAAATGCTGTAGGTGTACATTTTTTACGTTATATTGATCCCTCAGGAGTGATTTGCGGTCAGCGTATGTGTGATCTGCAGTAATAATACTATAAATGCGGAATTAAGTCTGTCTTTTTGTTACGTTTTGATGACTAAATGCCTATACCGATATTGACGGAATTTGACAAGAAAATCTGTAGGGAGGGCACAGGATATTTTTATTCGGTATGATTAACAGTTGTAGTCACGAAATTTGGGAACTTATCGAATGGTGAAAGAGAAACGGATGTGTGTGTTAATCTATAATGTTGCGTCGGTTGCTCAAGCTGTGCTTCTCGCGCATTATGTTAGGGTATAATTTGTTATGAAATTTCGTTTAGATAAAAAATATTATTTAGTATAGATGTAGATTTTCTGTGTCCTATTACTTTGTGTCTGCTTAAATGTTTCTGGCACCAGTTTATTTTGCCTACTTTTTTGACATGCCTTGCGGGCGTAAACTGGCCTAAGTTGTAGCTCTAGCAGAGCACGAGCAACTATAGTTATTAGAACCCAAGAATCGGATGTTCATGCTGAAGGAAGAAGAAAATACCAAGCTGAAATAAAGTTTCAATTAGTTAATAACCCCCGCCCCCTCCCACATCCCCTCACTTACGTTTGATTTTCTGTTTTTAACTATGTTGGAAATTGATTCTCTTCAAGAGACAGGTTCCACGGAAGAATGATATAGTGATGGCTTTCCTGTCATATTATACCGACTCGGAGTCGTTTGGTACCAATCCTTTGTTAACAACAAATTTCTGTACTCATATCTGGCAAAGAAATTCTTGTATCACACGTACGAAGTCGCGTGTATCAGCTAGTACTCAATAATAACTCATCTTACAAAGTGCGCCTTAAACTATAGGTCCACGCATAACAGATATGCAGAGCGCGAAAATTTAAAACTGTTATCTGGTTGCTAAACCACAATAATTTTTTTGGTCTTCGGCTGTGGATTTACGGGAATAAGAGTTGATAATAAAGTATGGTTTTAATTTTTAAATGGATGGAAATTGTTAATACTTTATTTATTTTCCAACAATTTATTACTCTTTAATACATTGCAACTTTAATCTCTTTGTCATGAAAAATATTCTCCTATTCCTTGGAACTGATACGGGAGTTTTTCAAAATCTGAATGTTCCTGCGGGAACAGATCTCATCCACAACATATCCCTATTTCATAATGTTGCTTCTTCACTTTGAAACTTATGTCCGTAGTTAGGTTAGGCTCTCCAGGCGGTGTATGGCTGTTATAAGGTTATCTCCCACACATGCTTTGTGTAAAAGTTTGTATTTATGTTTTTTCTTGTTCGTCTGTTAATAAAGTTGAGTTGGTAACACTGTAAAGCGCTCCCAGGTGCGATTAGTGTGTAGGACGACTGGACAAGAATGAGGAAAAAAAATACAGGAACGTGGAAAGGTAGTAGACTCAGAGCGTCAATTGTCAAGTGTATCTAGAGCAAGGATTATTTATTTGAAGGAAACGAGAAACATATCTTCTTTTTGCTGGACGAGAAACGCATTGAATGATAAAAATGAAGAGGTTTCAATATAAATTATTATTTGATAAAAGTATTTACGGCTTCGAAATTTCACCTAAAGTTCTACTGGTTTTATCAAAAGATTTTAACAACAAAAAGAGAGTTGGAACGTGCACGCTGAAAAATACGGCAATCAATACAACCACCAAATATTGAAAATGAAATATAATTATCATTACACTGTCTACAGATTATGTTTTTACAGTAGAAAATCCGCTAGAGTCGTTTTCTTGGCAGTGTAATGGTAGAAGTTCTACATTTGAGTTGATATCAAAAAACCATTTAGAAACGAGAGACATCTGAAAAATGTTACCTCCATCGCCATTCTTCTCGGATTAGATTAAAATACAGGTTTCGAAATTCCTAAATGTGATACTTAATGGTGATTTAGATGACTAGGTTTGATATTTAGGCCTTTTTCGTTTGTTGCTTTACTAATAAAGGATTTCTGGTGGTTTTTACGTCTAGTACAGGTAAAATAAAACTTTATTTTTTCATACGCGTTTCGAATTTATCAGATCATCATTGTTGTCAGTTTTTATTTCATTATTAAATTTCAGTGGGGAAATGTTCAGCTCGCTGCTTTGTTTACTTACTTTATGTCACACACTCGTTGGAGCGTCTTTTTAAACGCCAGGGATGGAATAAATTACTACGCGAAATGATGATTATTTTACAAAAACACTAAAATAATTTAAAGTATAAGTTAGTGGAGAGAAAAATTAGATGGAAAAAGGAAAGGAAAATTGATTGTGTGCGGAGCAAGGGCTCCATTGCAATAAAATTAGATTAAAAATCTATTTCATTTCCCGCTTGTTATGTTTATGTAACAGTGGATGACTATTCTGAGCTACATAATTACTATTGCGTATATCAAAAACCTTGTCTTAAAGACGAAGATAAGAGAAATTTAATTAGTGACTTCAAAACTTATTCCTGGCCCCTTTGTTTTGGCCGCTTGCTGACCGATGCGGAACGTTATATTGGCGGTTCTGTTTCTGCCGCATCGTAATATTTACTAGAGACAGAGGAAGATTTCAGATTTTCAGTGAATTCTTGAAATAACGAAATAAACTGACGCCAGGCAGACCTCTATTAACATTTTGCAGGAAGAGACGTTCCCGCTTTCTTTACCTTCACCCTTTGGGAAGTGTCCGTGGAAATTGCTCAGTGTATTAAAAGGGCGCGCGTGGGTGAGTGTTAAACCTATAACCTTTAATGGAACAGCTTGTCATCCACGCTTCTAAAGCTGCGAATCCACTACGCGCGGCAAACCCTCGAACATTGGCTCGAGCGGCAGCCGCGCATAATGGATACGCTGTTGCCACGCGAGTCAGCTCGAACATTGGCGCGGTCGAACATGCCGCGCTGCGAGCCATTCTCTGTCGGTCTTCAGGCGCGCGGCAAAGACTCCCCACTAATTGGCTCGCGCGCAGTTGGGACAACGGTGTCTTTCTTTGAGTTGGCTCGCGCGGCACAGCTACAGTTTACTGCCATGAACAACGAAAAATGTCTATTTCTAATATAGCTGTATGGTGCGAAAGAATTTTTGTAGAATAGTAAATGTGCAGATTATCACAACAAAACGTTGAGGGACGATGCATGGAAGGAGATAAGTTCAGCAAATATATTGTTTCGATACTCGAAATAGGTATTGCAGGCTAGTATATGAGTCTCCAGTTGCTAGAAATTTTAAAGTTATTGCTAGTCTTTCGGTAAATCGCCGAGCATGGTGGTGTAACGGCTAGCGTTCTGGCCTCATTCGGGAGGACGGCGGTTCGAATCCCCGTCCGGGCATCCAGATTTGGGTTTTCCATGGTTTCCCAAATCACTCCAGGCAAATGCCGGGATGCTTCCTTCAAAAGGCCATGGCCGAAATCCTTCCCATTCCTTGCCCCCCATCCTTTCCCGTCTCTACAGACCTCGCTGTTAGAGAGACGTTAAGCAGATAAAAAAAAAAAAAAAATCGGTAACTCAAATCGCGTCTCGAAACTTAGTGTTCACTTTATTCACACTCGGCTCAATCAATGATTTTAAGAACTCGAACTCTATAATAGTCATTCTTGTGAAATTTTTTATTGTATATTCAATGGCTTCATTCCTCATATCTTCCATTAGTCTCACACTATATTGCATTCTATTAACGTACAATTTCTTCATCCACCAACGCATTTTTCGTTTAGATTTCTTGCGTATTATGTGATGCATCATAATGAAGGTGGCAGCTGCTCGTGCACGCGAAACGTCCATGGTCGCGAAAACTGACTGCCTGCATTGCTTGCCGCGCAACTCTGAGTGGGTTGTGTAGCCGCGCGCGGCAGCCGCGCTTGTCAACAGAAGCCCACGAACACTGGCTCGCGCGGCGATACCTGGCTTGGTGCCAGGTATCGCCGCGCGAGCCAGTGTTCGAGGGTTTGCCGCTCGTAATGGATACGCAGCTTAACATCGTGTTTCCCCTTGCTTCGCATGAATATCTCAAAGGACCATAATATTAGTACGGATGTCTTTAAGATAGCAGCATGTGACATTGTACCTCATCTTGAAATATTATTTTAATCGAGTCTGAAAACTTGTTGCTTATCAGAGGACTGGAAAAATGCGATAGTAGTACCGGCATATAAAGGAAGAGTGATAAACAGGGTGGAAAATTATAGGCCAATCAGTTTAACATCAACGGTAGATAAATCAATGGAGAAATTAATATGCAACCACATCAGAAACATATGTGAGGAACGTAAGTGGTTTAGAAGTCGGCAATATGGCTTTAGGCAATTACATTCATGCGAATTTCAGTAGGATACATGCAGGATATTTCGGATGAAATGTAGAAGTGTGGCCAAATTGATAGTTTAGCACTAGTACTTTCAAAGGTTTTTGACATAGTGAGCCAAAAAATAGTGATAAATAACGTAAAAAAACTATTGGACTGACAAACATACTAAACCATCAACACAATTATTAATTAGAATAACTAATAACAAGGTCCCTATACGCTACCCTTTGTCACTCCCATTTTCAATTTTATTTTTTGTAGCTTTTTGTTTCTTACCTTCTAAGAATTCTTCTACCCAGCGAACCACATTTTCATCCACTCCAATAGACTTTATATTATTTACCACAATTTTGTTACTCCCTCTATCAAAAGCGTTTGAAGGATCAGTGTTAAAATCTTGAGCATAGCTGCGTGTTAGCAACGGTAAAAAAAAAAAAAAAAATTATATTAGTATAAAGCCACGATAACTCCACCAGCTGCTTAAAAGTTTTTATTCTTTAAAACTTTACTGCAGTTTCGCAAATACATGTTTGTCTTCTTCAGAAGTAAGTCACGTTAGAATTATATAGGCGGAAGCATTATCACAATTCAGTCACTTTCGTGCGAAGTTTGCACATCGTCACGGTTCTTCCTTCCGTCTACTAGACAACATCTGTACGTACAGATGTACATACGCATTCAGTCACTTTCGTGCGAAGTTGCACATCGTCACGATTCTTCCTTCCGTCTACTAGACAATATATGTACACACTTTACTTTAAATCTGGCCGCCGGTGAAAAATTCCATCACTCTTATTTTGCACAATCTGGCATCAATGTCATCCCAGGCAACAGTAACGCAATACTGGCTCCGCCTCCTCGTAATTTCATTGGTGGATATTTTATTCAGAGCCATCTATACTGCAGATTTTTCATTTCCTTAAGTCAATGCAGGAAACAATTGGCTAACAGGTAGGAATTAAGCTCCTCCCACTGACGATTCTGATTGGCAGAATGGTTCATCAACCTTCCATTACATTTCTATAATACTTTACCAAAATTCAGATCTTGAAACGTACCCCAAAAGTGGTAATTAACGGGATTACCCAGGAAACAGGCTCAATGCTATATATTACTAAGGTTGATTAGCATAAAACTATAACGATAAGATTGTTATACTCATTTTGATAATCCCTTCGGATAGTATTTCACTCATATATCTGGTCAGTCCAGAAACCAAGGGATAATCATGTTCCATGAGCTAGAATTATAGTACTACGAAACTACAGAAACAACAAATTATTTCGGAAGTGTCTCTCTCCAAGATGAATTGAATAAAACAGTCTTCCTTCGCTGCGTTGTATACGCCTATTCGAGGAAAGTAGCACAGAGCCTGCAGTGGTCCTATGGTTAGCGTTCTGGGTTGCTGAGCGAGCGGTTCCGAGTTCAAATCCAAGTAGTTGTCTTTTATTTTTTTTAATTTAGAAATCTACCTTTACTTGTATTTTATTTTTAAGTGTACCGAAACTGCACATTGCTTATAAGTATAAGGTATCCATGATTCTTTCCTAACTGCGTCAGGAAATAAGATAAACATCTGCGAAACTACCCAATGTTTCGTAACTAATAACCGACGTAAGCATGAAAGATTTGCGGCAGCAGAACTGACGAAAATCTACACGGGTTTCAAGCCACGCCGCAATCATATCATCTGTCCCTTTTCAAACGACACACATGTTTCCAATATATTTATTTCACAGTAGAACGATCATCGCGTTTCAGAAAGAAATAATTTACAAGAGGAATTATTGCTCTCATTGTAGGTGGACGATAATGATTATGCACTATATAAATAAATGAGAGTTAATCGCGCAGAACTAAATATTAGCACCGCAACAAATCAAACGACCATTGTCGCTGAAAAATTTACAACCAGATTATTATCATAGGACAAAAATAAATTCTTTTATAACTGGTCTAAGTAATTAAAGTTAATTGAGAATCGGGCTTAAAGACAGGGAGTTCTTAAATGACCGTTTTTCCCGTTTTCTACAATGCTGTTAGTTGTTGACACTATTACTTCATGATCTTTACAGCTTTGGGATTTATTAAATACTGGGGCTAAATGCTCATTACTTAACAAGGCGTGAAATTACCTGCGTTATTCTTTGTTTGTAATAACATAAATAAATACAAGCATTTGGCGAATGAGGATGTCACCGTTCGCGTTATTGTTCTTCAGTCTCCGGTATAAAGTGGAACGCTCAAGTTTTGTCACCCGTCATAATCGATTCCATAATCGCCTAGGTCTCAAGGATTCAAAAAAACACAGTCTACCGGTAAAGTAAGGTTGATAATGTCTAAAGACCAGAAGACCGAGCGTGGCGTGTGAGCGGTAACGTTCTGGCTCCAGGCAAATGCTGGGACGATTCTTATAGAAGGCCATGGCCGTTACTTACTTTAATAACTTCATCAACGATGAAACGTAAAGCAATAAAAAAAATAAGGATAGGGAGAATGTATTGTTAAAATCTGGCCGCCGGTGAAAAATTCCATCACTCTTATTTTGCACAATCTGGCATCAATGTCATCCCAGGCAACAGTAACGCAATACTGGCTCCGCCTCCTCGTAATTTCATTGGTGGATATTTTATTCAGAGCCATCTATACTGCAGATTTTTCAGTTCTGTTTTTCATTTTTGTTTTAATGTTTCTTCATTCCACATACCACGATGCTATAATAATACATTCAGGTAAAATGAAATCTGAATTATAAATTACTTCGGCAGCCTAGTGAAAGTCTCTTTGCTGTATATTAGGCTTGAGTCGTGGCTATACCGTGGGATCCAAATAACTGATCGTCCTTGACTACTGCACATGAACAAAGTAAATTCAGTAAAAATTCATTTACACCAAGTGATTTGCACCCATGATACTGCCATTTCTTTCAATCTGCCTTAACCATTAAGCACCTAGACTGCTGCCCATAACTGTTGGAACAAAGGAATTATTATATCTCATTACATTTGATAAATAAAGAAGACATACTTCTAGAAGGTAGTACTGAAACCGACACTGATGGCAATATACAAAAGCATGCATTACAATAATGACCAAGAGTCCATTCATTTAGTAAACTGGAAGGAAAGATCGAAAGCAAGGCGAGTGCTTACCAAAATTTCCGCCTTCTTATGCGGAAACAGGAAATTATGAACGTCCTTCTTCCATAAATAACCTGTGTTTCGCTCTCCTGATACTCTGCTATCAAGCATTAAGATACACTTTATTTCACTCCAATATTCAACTATATTCTTAAATGAGAAACAAGTGCTGTAATGCTCTCACTCGTAGATTTTTTTAAGACTGTCGTCTAGATTATTTATAAAATTCCTCCATTCATTCTATACGAACATTCATTGTGTTTGAGAAAATAAAAATTTACCCAAATTTCTTTTAATCTAGACGCGTCAATTCTGCTGTGAATCCGAGCGAACGATGGACTGATAAAAGCTATAGCAGTTTAGCCGAACCGTCAGAATTTAATTATTCGAAGCGTTAAAGATCCTTGTAATTATTAGTTCACAGTGATATGGGTGGGCCGCGATCTCCAGCCAATGAATTTCAAACAAATCGGAGGATCTACCAAATAACGAGTCTTCTGAAGTGGTGAGGTTGAAAATACAGTGTTTCAGAAAAACAATTGATGTCCAAGTTGATGGTGCAACATCACTTTACGCCCATATTTTAGCGAAATACAATAAAAAAATTAGAATATTTCACAAATACAAATATACATATATACGTCTGTAAAAGATTATAACAGCATACTGACTTAGTTTCTTGTTATATTTATGCTGACGCTTTAATAACTAAAGCAATCGCTTCTTTTCCGTTACTTAACTTTTCACTTCTCCGAAGTAAGCTACTACGGATTTTATTCGAGCTCTGGGTGTTGTAATTTTGATGTTACTGTCAACAGTAATATAATAACAAAACGTACGAGTATTGATAGAAGTTTAATCATTATAAATTCTTAAAGCAGTCGGAATATCTTGCGAATGGATATTCCGTACAATCCGGTCAAGGAAATGCTGCGCGCTTAACGCTGTGTGTAAACAGCCCGACTTCCTCGTGATTATCCTACTACACATCACTTGCAGAGTGTAACAGAGATAAAGTATAAATCCTTATAATTAATAACAGTGTGGCTCTAGATAGTGCTAACTTCATCTATCAGCTGACACGTAATTTTTACTTAACAACATAGTAGTTTATCTGTTACCAAAACGTTACGCAAAATAAGTGTCACTATTTCTATCTGCTATTTTATGATTTTTAACTTGGGACAAAATCTTTCAGAAATTTAGAAACTGATAGCTTAGAATAACTGAAACGTAGGATATTTATAAAACCACTCCTCTTCCTCGTGGATGTTACGACGTCCATATCCTGACTATCGTTCTTCTACAACTATGAGGAAACAAACTACTTGCTTGAAACTTTGGCTAAATGAATTTACATCCAGTATCCTGATTTGTACTGTAAGACTGGATTCTTACTCATTTCAGTATTCTGAAACGTATTGTGTTTGACTTTAGCATCACTTTAGCGTACAACAGGTTAATATGTCAATACATAAAGATACCAGTAGTTCTAAATTAAATCTTGATTGCGTTACTATTCAGCAAACGAATAGGAAATTAATCCAATAATATTTTGGTTGAATGATGGATCAGAAACTGTATTGTTTCATTGATGGAATTGTACGGATGCTTGACTGATCTATTAATAGCAAAAAATTTTGAACCTCACTTTTAAAAATGATTGTCAGTAATGTTTAGATGCAATTACAAATCATATGTTTACATTAATTCATAGCCGAACGAATTGGATGAAGGGTAAAGTTCATCAGTGACATTAGACAGTACTCAATTCATATTCACGATCCAGCCATCAAATGTGGGTATAAATAAATAATAAAAAAAAATCCGAAATTGCTCAAAGGAATGTGGAATTGTCCCTAATCAAGGACCGTGGCCGTTTTTTTTTTTTTTTTACGTTGCTTAAAAACTAATATTTTCCGAGCCATTGCAATAATAATGACTTTACTAAAGAATAACAACGAAAATGAATTTGGATTGCTTTGCTTAATAGATACATGCAGACATGTGTAGCTTTTGCTTCTCATTAAGTGTATAATATGTTTTCACTGTCCCAGTTTACAGGCAACACAAGAAAAACGCTCATAAAACCACTTTTGCCCGCGGCCTGACTCGAACGTGGAACCGCGAGACACCGCACTAGCTTCCGGGATCAGCATGGCACCCGCGAATCTGAGCCACTTTACAGTACCATTCTCTCTGGATTACCAGAGACAGAAGCTAAGGTAACAACAACATATAACCAGACTGGCATTATCTTTCCTCCTTCCTCAAATTTCCTGTTTCTTTCTTGCAATTTCAGATTTCGGAAATAAGGTTATCATGTCATTATATTGAGGATATACATCAATTATATCATTGCTGATCACTAGTAGGAGCAGCATTTTGTTAAATACGGAATCTCCTATTAGCATGTTATTCATCAATGATGATTTTTTGTTTTCGTAAGAATAACTACTCACATTTTCAATTCTGATTTGCTTGCTAATACCACTGAGTCCAATAGGAACGTTAGCTACAAAAACCGCACATTAGTTTGACTTAGGTCCTTGTTTGTTTTTAAATAGCCATCATTACCCTAATCATCAATCTCCCGCCTTTGCCATAAGCACTAGAAAAAAATTGGTAAAGTTGAGTGGCACAAATCGTAATGGTTAAATTAAATTTATCGGAAAACTGGCTTTCAGTTCCTACTCACGCTTTCTCATTTCAGCCAAACATTAATTTTATGATTCTTTTCCACTGTTCCAATTGACCACGAAATATATATAAACTTACTTATATGATAAGTATTTTGCAACAAGTGAAAAGGAGATAAAGAATGAAAAAAAAAGTGACAGCAGCCTGCGCTTGAACCGAGAACCATCACGTTGACAGCCAAGCGCGTTATCACTCAGACACATGGACTCACTAAATCTAATGCCTCATAAATTATATGACCAAAGAAAAAGTATACATATAGATACAACATTCCGTGATTGAATATTAATCTGTATACAGAATCGAACTGTTGCAAGAGAAGTAATCAGTTAAATGAAAATATTCTAGATGAGACTGGAACATAAACAATTTTTCATTTCGCCTACGTGTGTGTCCAGCTATGAGACACTATTTCTGGTATAGGGAAATTGCTACAGCGCTACTACTAGGCAGAACATCGTGGCAACATCGCAGAAAGTAAATATGGCAACACTTACCAGGAAAAAGTCTTAACTTTCCTACTTCCTTCGGCAAGGAAGAATACCTTTATAACGCGTTAAATAATACACGTAATAATTTAACACGAGCAGCACATTTGGCAAAAGTTTTTGTTGGTTTCAGAATTATCCAACTTACAGCTGGCAATTGAAAATACGGTGGGAATCCATGTTAATTGCATGAGGGCAATACAAAAAGTAACGTCGCCCAAGCATTCATAGATAAAGAATCAAATTATTTTATTTAATTTATTTAC
The DNA here is from genome assembly GCA_031002005.1 of Vandiemenella viatica. Classification (NCBI taxonomy): domain Eukaryota; kingdom Metazoa; phylum Arthropoda; class Insecta; order Orthoptera; family Morabidae; genus Vandiemenella; species Vandiemenella viatica. The sequence goes on along the minus strand of JARYHS010009186.1, from coordinate 104,379,525 downwards.
AGTTTTAGAGGTTGAACAAATATCTATTTTTCTACATCATTACCATTTCGGAACACACGTTGGTCGTTGCTGTGAATGACAATGGTTCGAATCCAAGTTCGGCCTAGCAGATTTGTGGTTTCCAAGGTTTCCCCAAATCACACCATATGAATACCGGAATGGGTTCTTTACAAGGGCATGGCCGAAATCCTTGCCACTACTCCTATCCAGCCAATAATCACCTCTATGTCGACGAGGCGTAAAATCATAAGAAGAAGAGCTGGCTAAATTTATTGAGGAGGTCGCAGCTGGCTTGAAATCGATTAACAATACCTTCTCCCTATCCTTATTTTCTTATTTTTTTTATTGCTTTACGTTTCATCGTTGATGAAGTTATTAAAGTAGGGAATGGCCATGGTCCTTCTATAAGAATCGTCTCAGCATTTGCCTGGAGCCAGAACGTTACCGCTCACACGCCACGCTCGGTCTTCCGGTCTTTAGACATTATCAACCTTACTTTACCGGTAGACTGTGTTTTTTTGAATCCTTGAGACCTAGGCGATTATGGAGTCGATTATGACGGGTGACAAAACTTGAGCGATCCACTTTATACCGGAGACTGAAGAACAATAACGCGAACGGTGACATCCTCATTCGCCAAATGCTTGTACTTATTTATGTTATTACAAACAAAGAATAACGCAGGTAATTTCACGCCTTGTTAAGTAACGAGCATTTAGCCCAGTATTTAATAAATCCCAAAGCTGTAAAGATCATGAAGTAATAGTGTCAACAACTAACAGCATTGTAGAAAACGGGAAAAACGGTCATTTAAGAACTCCCTGTCTTTAAGCCTGATTCTCAATTAACTTTAATTACTTATACCAGTTATAAAAGAATTTATTTTTGTCCTACGATATTAATCTGGTTGTAAATTTTTTAGTGACAATGGTCGTTTGATTTGTTGCGGTGCTAATATTTAGTTCTGCGCGATTAACTCTCATTTATTTATATAGTGCATAATCATTATCGTCCACCTACAAAGAGAGCAATAATTCCTCTTGTAAATTATTTCTTTCTGAAACGCGATGATCGTTCTACTGTGAAATAAATATATTGGAAACATGTGTGTCGTTTGAAAAGGGACAGATGATATGATTGCGGCGTGGCTTGAAACCCGTGTAGATTTTCGTCAGTTCTGCTGCCGCAAATCTTTCATGCTTACGTCGGTTATTAGTTACGAAACATTGGGTAGTTTCGCAGATGTTTATCTTATTTCCTGACGCAGTTAGGAAAGAATCATGGATACCTTATACTCATAAGCAATGTGCAGTTTCGGTACGCTTAATAAGAAAATACAAGTAAAGATAAATTTCTAAATTAAAAAAAAAAGAGATCTACTTGGATTTGATCTCGGAACCGCTCGCTCAGCAAGCCTGAACGCTAACTGTAGGACCTCTGGACGCTCGGTGCTCCTTTCCTCGTATAGGTGTATACAACGCAGCTAAGGAAAACTGTTTCATTCAATCCATCTTGGAGAGAGACACTTCCAAAATAATTTGTTGTTTCTGTAGTTTCGTAGTACTATAATTCTAGCTCATGGAACATGATTATCCCTTGGTTTCTGGACTGACCAGATATATGAGTGAAATATTATCCGAAGGAATTATCAAAATGAGTATAACAATCTTATCGTTATAGTTTTATGCTAATCAACCGTAGTAATATATAGCATTGAGCCTGTTTCCTGCCTCACTTTAATGCAATCCCGTTAGTTAGAACTTTTGGGAAACGTTTAAGATCTGAATTTTGGTAAAGTATTATGGAAATGTAATGGTAGGATGATGAACTGTTCAGCCAATAAGAATCGTCAGTGGGAGGAGCTTAATTCCTACCTGTTGGCCAATTGTTTCCTGCATTGACTTAAGGAAATGAAAAATCTGCAGTATAGATGGCTCTGAATAAAATATCCACCAATGAAATTGCGAGGAGGCGGAGCCAGTATTGCGTTACTGTTTCCTGGGATGACATTGATGCCAGATTGTGCAAAATAAGAGTGATGGAATTTTTCACCGGCGGGCAGATTTAAAGTCAAAGTGTGTACGTACCGATGTACGTACAGATGTTGTGTAGTAGACGGGAGGAAGAATCGTGACGATGTGCAAGTTCGCACGAAAGTGACTGAATTGTGATAATGCTTCCGCCTATATAATTCTAACGTGACATACTTCTGAAGAAGACAAACTTGTATTTGCCGAAACTGCAGTTAAGTTTTAAAGATTAAAAACTTTTAAGCAACTGGTGGAGTTTTCGTGGCTTTATGCTAATATAAAAAAAGATCTAGTGTTACTCGATAAATTTTGCCTCTCTAATCCATTTCATCCGAAATGTCTTGCATATGGTCTAACAACTGAGATTCGTATAAATAATGTTGTGTTAAGTCATATTGTAGGCTTGGAAACTACTTACTTTCCTTTCTTACTGTACATATCTGATTTGGTTTCATAAGAATCTCTTCATTAATTTACCTACCACTGACGTCAAACTGATTGGACTACAATTTTCGACCCTATTTGTCATTCCTCGTTTATGTACCGGTACTACTATTGCACTTATCCAGTCCTCTGGTGAGCAGCAAGTATCCAGAATAACGTTTAAAGATAAGGTACAATGTCCTTGGTGCTGTTTTTAAGACATCCGTGGTAATATAATGTACGCTAGACCCTTTATTGTTTTTCAGTTTTCTTGGATCCTTCATGATATCCTCTGTATGAATTACAGATTTTTTTAATATGTTCATTTCTAATTGTGTAGATAAGCTCATTCTCCGATTTACACCCTCCCATTCCTGAATCATAGTCCATAATGGTCTCACCAAACTAGTTAGGGGAAGTTCGGGTAGGTCCATACACTTAAAATTAATTGCAAATAAAAATAAAATAAACTAATTTTATGTATTTATTTTAATCTTAAAATTAAACTAGGAACTTCTGTAGTCATATTAATTAGTAGTTAGTAATCATAACATTTTTCCAACGAATTAAATTGAAAATATTTTCGTTTTAATTTTTTGGCAACTCGAAAGTTGTCGTGTAGCACCGGACACAGTAATAAATGGTGGTCCAATCGTTTTTTGGCTTTACAAAAACCACAATAATAATGGATATCTGAAGAACGAAGTTAGGGTGACAACTAGTTCAAACTAATGAATTCTAGATGGACCCAAGGAAAAAATAAAAAGTATGTAATGAAATTTTAGTCACAAGAAAGTAACCGGCGGGATACATTGGATAATAAATAAATTATCTATATCGATCATTGAGAAAACATATAAACACGAACTGCATGAACACAACGGAAAACATTTAGAGACAAATATTTCTGATTCCAAGGGCAGAGATGTTTACTCTTTCCTTAAGGTTTCACGCCTCGGCGACAGATCGACGTCAATACAGGCGCAAAAGGTCTAGGGCTGTGAAACTTTTGGAATTCGTCCATGGTATTTTGAAAAACCACCCAGGCGATTACCTGAATTCATTGTAGAATATCGTGGAAAAACGCAGTCTTGATTACCAGACTGGATTTTGAATCCGCTTACTATAGAATGCCAGGCCGTAGTCTTACGGATCACCAACCAGAATCGCTATGCCTGGTGGAGATCCATCAGCCATTTACCACTTAAATACCTTGCGATCGACTTCAAATAGAAACTGGATTGAACTGATTTACCTTGTGACTGACCACGAGGGCTTTGTATCTCTTAGTGCTCAGAACATTCCAGAACTCCGTGATTTCCCTAAATAAATCTCCCTTATTTTGGAATCACATCGCAAACTACTGTAGTATTTCAATTATTATCCAGAAAAGATCCTGATAGCTAGAGGGTAATTAAACGTTCTTAAATTACCAGAAATAAAAAGTAAATAATGTGTTTGTCAAGGCTTTGGTAAAGTTATATTAAACTAGCTGTTATCCCCGACTTCGTACGCGTGGACTTAGAAGTTTATTCCTAGAATTAAAAGGTGTGAGTTGTTTAAAAGGTGTTCCAAAGAGCATGGAGTCGGAATAATATCTCATGAAGATAATCAATATGCAAGACATTTAAAAATGACAACAAACTAAGGGGAGGTTTATGAAAGACTAGCTACCATAGTTCCAAAGCAGATATTTGTTTTAGTGGTAAAAAATTAGGTCACTATCTGAGGACATCTTATGTCAGTACCGTTTTGTACACAACGTTTTTGGTTTTTACTATCCTTTGCTAAGATGTATAGCCTTTGGGGGGTGGATAGCCGTGAGCTAGCTACTTATAAGGGGAAAAAACACGTATTTTCCAAGTGTACTTTCAGTGTCTGTCCCCCAACTTTATTGATAGTTATCGCATACAGTGCAAATCCACATGGGTACTATATAATAAGTATAAAATTTGTGAACGGATTATACACAAACTGACTGAGAGAGAAACAAAGCCTTAGGGACCGATGGACACATCTGAGACTTACGCACGCTATCCGTCTGTCAATCACCGTTCAAAATATCATGATAAATTATGTTATTTATCCAGAAAATTGCATGTTCTTCCTAATAATAGATAGTATTTCTTGGTAAAATTTAGCCGCTTACTCTTGAAAATTTAAGGATCAGACAGAGAGACAGAGTTAGTTTCGCATTTATAGTATTAGCGCAGACAGTGTGGATAAGAAATCTGAAAGAAATATGGATCTTTAGTGGTCAATGTTAATTTATGCGCGTGGGGTTACTGTGTCTGATGTTACAAAGCGCGGTTTAGATTAATCTGAGGTGAGACCGCCCTGAGGGCTTGTCGACGTCAGACAGCCTACACGTGGCTGATTCTCGTCCTTTGTGGTCCGCTGTCGCCTACGTGACGTGCGCAGTCCTGCCACACGTGGGCGCCGCACGTGCCGCAAATGGCGCCGGCGTGCCGCCAAAGCCGTCCCTTAGCGTCCTCCAAGCACCTTGTCTCACTGCCCCGACAGGTGCACAATACAGTTCAGACTTACGACAATAGTCAGTTGTGTTTTTCCTAGCATCACTCTTTCTTGGGAGTACTGCAGTGTGGCTTTCATCTTGCGTGGAACATAATAGACGAAGTTAATGGAAAATTGCAAAATAATCAAGCTGACATTGTATGTTCATTTAGTTAGTAATTTTCCTCTCTCGCTATTCTTTATGTTTTACCGAGCGTCGTGGGTGAGCGGTAACGCTATGGCTTCCCATTCTGGAGGACGCGGGTTCGAATCCTCGCCCGACTATCCAGATTTGGGTTTTTCATGATTTGGCCAAACCAATCCAGGAAAATTCGGGGATGGTTCCTTCAAAATTCCACTGCGAAATTCCTTTTCATTCCTGGCCCCAGTCGTTTCCCACTTCTAATGACCACAACGTCGACAGCCAGAAGAAGAAAAAAATGCTTTAGTTTTTCGTACTCACGGAGAAACAGAACCTTATTGCCGTCGATCAGCTGTTTGTCCATCTGTCATAAACAATGTGAGTTTCAGATTTCACTTCCCACTTTAGTGGCCCCCAGGGATTTTTGGCGAAAGCTGGGCAGTAGTTATGATTTCGTATAGCACCAGCCAAAGCAGGCCAATTGCAACAGCTAAAGAAAACAGTTGCAGTCATTGTAATGTGGCTATGCAGAAGGCAATGACAGTATAGCAGTCAGGTGTCAGCAGAAATACGCTGAAGCAGGACCGCATTTGGGAAAAGGATTGGAGAAAATCAGTTGCCACGATTGGTTGAGGATGCTCCCTACCACTGGCTCCACGGAGGGGATTGGAGATCAAAACCCGGGTGCACGAGCCAGAGAGGGTCGATCTGTTGATCTATGGAGCTATCCAACTAGTTGGGTCGATGTAGCTAGCGAGCACTGGCAATCTACATAGGTTGGAGGGCTTGTCTGAGAAGGATGGCGGAGAAGAACTTAGTAGCAAGCAGCAGTCGTCGAAGTCAGTCGAGTCTACCATGGCCTACGTCAGCAACAGTTTTTTTTTTTTTTTTAAACTGCTTAACGTCTTTTAATAGAGAGGTCTTTAGAGACGCGAAAGGATGGGTCGCAGGGAATGGGAAGGAATTCGGCCATTGCCTTTTGAAGGAAGCATCCCGGCGTTTGCCTGGAGTGATTTGGGAAACCATGGAAAACCCAAATCTGGATGCCCGGACGGTGATTGGAACCGGCGTCCTCCCAAATGCGAGGCCAGAACGCTAACTGTTACACCACCACACTCGGTAAACTGTAATTCTAACAAGTCAGAAGAAACCATTAGAGCAACATAACTAGGAAATCCAGCAGTATACAAGTAACGGACGCCTTACATTTGTAGAAGTTCAGGGGAGATAGGGATGTTTAATGATGTACTCGTATATAAACTTGGTGTAAATAAATTGGAAATTTGTATATACCGTTACTGAGAGTATCATTTACGAGTACTGCCCCTCACATGACAGAGAGTCTTACCCACAACTTAATGTACCCCTTGGGAAGTGGCAAGGCGAAAGCATAAAGATTCGCCGGTCCACCACACCACACAGTTTATGTTTCTTTGACCCAAAAGGTAAATATCTTATTTAAAATTATCTTCATGAGTGGGGTAGTATGCAAGTAATTGGAGCACAATTTTCATACCACAGCGTGTGGAATATAGATGTTCGTAGCTCATTAAGCAGAGGTGTTAGACTTTGTAATATATATATATACATACGTGTGTGTACCTATATTTCCCACTGCAGTCTCCACTACATAACGCAGGCCACTGGTGTTTGTGTTTGGTAGTAGCATGCAGACACCCATCGTGCACAGCGTTGGACGAATGTCGGTAGCTAGGGGGTGTGGGAGATGTGGTGATTGGAATTGGACGATATGGGTCCTTTTCCTATTTCTACCAAAGACATGTGTGCATGTATATTTCACTTTGCTGCCACAACTACATAGCGCAGACCGTTCGCGTTTTGGTGTGATAGTAGTATCGAGTCCCCCCTGTGCGCTATGATGGTTGCATGTCGGCAGCTATGTGGCTGTAGGAGATATTTTGGTTAAAAGTGGTTGACCTAGGGTAGGTGTGTGTCGTTATATTTCACCTTGCAGCCAGAACTACCAATCGCAGACCATTAGCGTTTGTGTGTGGTAATAGCCTGCAGTCTGGCTTCATGCTGTATAGTGATTATATGTTGGTAGCTGTGAGGGTATTGTAGATATAGTACTTGAAAGTTGTTGACCTAGAATAGATATGGGTGTCCGTATTTCTCTCCGCAACTAAAAATACGTACTATTGGTGTTTGTGTATGGCAGTAGCCTCAAGTGTCCCATCGAGCACTAGGGGGGTTGCATGTCGGTAGTTATTGAGATGTGGGAGATATGAATATTGAAAGAAGTCGACCGTGTACATTTTCATATTTCGACCTATGTTTCACTTTGCAACCGTTAATACCCTGCACAGATCACTGGTGTTTCTGTGTGGCATTCGCTTCGTGTCTCCCATCGTTCACTATCAAAATTCAATAAAAATTCTTTACAAACACCAACATATTCGTGGGCACCAGCTAGTTGAAAAATAAAAAAGAGAATAGCCACAAAAGTCGTCAGATTAGAAAATTTTTCTTACCAGGTGTCTCAAAAATGCTATAAGCTATCAAAATAGAATTTGTTTTCTACATGGACCATATCTTATTTTTAAAAGAGCAATTACATATATGTTGGTATCTCGGAAACGGCTTTAAATAGGCGTATTTCCAAAAAATACGCTATTTCACCAAAAACTAATAAATATGTTTCTTGCGTTGTCTTGTAACGCTATCTCGTAGAAGTTTGAGGTACCAGTTAGCCTGAAGCGGCTTTATATTTTTGGATGATAAACGTAAAGCGAAAATGAATAAAAACCATAATATTCAACCAACTTTCCGGTTGTGGACAAAGTTAATTCTTTATAATATATATTAGCTGCATATCTAACCTACCTAATACTATTATACAAGCAAGTCAAGTATGTAGGTAAATTAATTTCGCACAAAAGTCTCTAAAGGTTTTAATGAAATCTTGCATATTGAACAAAAATCGAATGTCGCCGTGCAAAGTTTGATCACCCACGTGGTTTCAACAGAAAATACTGAAAAAACTTACCTCTAATATCCTTTGCAAGTTGTGACACAAGCAAAGTTTCATTTTGATATTATTTTCCTTAAATTAATAGTATTTTATTGAAACTGCTCACATTTCAGAGGTAACTGCTTTGTATAGTATCTATAAGTAAATTTGATTGGAACTGAGTAATAACATTAGCAGCGCGAGCGGCTACGTGGAGCGGCATTGGAGACTCCGCTGTCTAACATGGAAAGGTGTCAAGCGACTTCCCATTGACCTCCCAACTACGAGATACGTGCTCTCGTTAGGTTATTTTTAGTATCGATGGTCGGCTGCTTAACTGACACGATAGACGACAAATTGACTACTTGGCTTTTAATACCAATGGGGCTAAGGATTTTCATTTGAAAGTTAAATTTTCTAATTTAATAATTCAAACTGATCCAAAGAAACAGCCGGAGGAACCCTCAGATCTGGTGAGGTTATGGGCAGCGTGAAAGAAACACTACTTCCACCTGTTTATGCTTAAGATTCTCTAAGATACACATAAGGTCCATCTCATCGTTTATAATAGTTCCAAATCGCTTTTATCCTGAATAAAAAAGATACTTACTGACAATACTAAAATGAATATCAAACTCTTAAATAGGAATTCCAGCTTGGAACGTGTATAAGGGATTATTTTCTGAATTTCATTTTTTTATAATGAATAATATAATGGTTTTATGAACGATAGCCTATACAGTTTTATTCAGAAATTAGGAACAACAAAGATAATAATTTTAATTCAACTGTCTAAAAATTGCATATGCAGCGACGAAGATGGCGTCGTGAAAAACCTTGTGTCATCTAGCACAAGCAGGGTCTCCACAAAGAATAAAAAACTGAAAAAAAAGATATTTCCTCTTTCTTTATGGCAACATAAAAAGTGACGATTGACAAAATAGCGTATGACTGAACTGAGAATGCAAATATCTCGTTTTTATTCAACGTTTTTTTACTATAAAATGTTGGAAAATAAAAACCGTAAATAATTCTCGCTGCCTGTGACATCATTACAGCGACAAAGAGATTTTTTCACTAAGTACTAAAGAACTTTGTGCGATTTATCATTCTTATATCGATTTCGGTGGACCCTATTCTAATCAACTGTTGTAACTGTATTCGCTGCTTCTGAAAATACATCAAAAAAATAAATTATTAAATCAAAGATTTCTAAATTCTCACATTCGGCTTTCATAAGAATGCTGAATATATTTTAGTTTATAACCTGCAACTCAAATAAGGGTTGCTTGTATAAAGTTCAAACATTTCCAATTCCCCATCGTGTTTAAAGTATGTATCATCAAATAAGAAACAACTTACATATGATTCTTTGGCACCAGTGTTCGGAATATGTATGCCAGTGATATTAGGTTACATGGTAAATAACTTCATTTATTAGTAGTACTATTAATTTTAACAGTTACTTCGTGTGCCGATGCGTTTCCTAGACTGTGATTCCAAATTATAATAAGCTTAACGTACCTAATACAATCACCTTACATGGTACAGATATTGTCATTTTAGTTGTTAGAGAGATTTCTACCAAAAGCTTAGCAGAAAAATAGTCAGCGGTTATTCAGAGAAATCTGTTACCCCATGTGGTTTTTTTAAGCTCCTGTAAAAATTATTGCTCTGCAGATATAAACAAACGTGTACTTCTAAAAACTGACGGAAGGAGCGGAAGGTCAGCCAGCTAATATTTTTACTCCGGAGACACCGAATCTTCTGATTTACGCCTGCCTCGCAACTGGCCGCAACCAGGCGCGCATCTGGGACTCACTCGGATTTGCATATAGAGCGGAATTACTTCATCCATCTGCGACGCTCAGCGTGGCTGTCCTGCCCTGGCGTGGTAGCCCCTGGACCAAGTAAACGAGGGGCGGGATAGGCCCTTTGTTGCAGGCCGCACTTCCGGCGCCGCCCCGGGAAACAAGAGAATGCCTGGCCAAGCAAGGAGAGTCGGGTTGCTTTCAGCCCCCCCTCTTCCCCCTCCCCCCTCCAATGCCAGAAATAGTAGGAGAGGGGTGGAAGTGCGAGCAGAATTGGATACTACCCCCCTGTTCGTGAAGCAGATGGATATCAGCTGTCAAAGAAATGGGAACCTTACTCTCCACCCGGAAAATTTCTCTGTGTCAATAATGAATGAACCAATAATAAGTTCTAAGTAGCCAAATATTCAAACGTAACCAGAAAAAATACCTCCACTTAATTTTCCTCCACCTTTATTGAATAAACCTCAAATCTGACCTCTGAGTTTATTTCCCACTACCACTGTTGGACGTCTTGTATGGAAATTGACGCATGCAAGTTTCTCGCGAAAGGGAAATATCGGCAAGTAACAGCCAGAATGAAGGTTATTAGATTATACCACCTGTTGGTTAAGTAGTCTGTGACTGGCAAATGTGATATAAGGCAACGACTTAGTCAGTATAATTCTCTGTGAAATAAATAATATCCTGTTTACTATCAGCAGCTAGTGCTTATAGTGCCACAAAGAACCTCTGAACGGAGAGAAAATCGAGCACTTAACGCGATGCAAAGAGATCCCTGTTGAATCAGCCTGACAGAGGTGACGTATACACAGCAGATGATTTAGCGTTAACAAATATTAAAGTTGATAATTATTCCGAATGACTTGAACGGTTCAAAAAGTAATCTTAAACTAAAACACTTCTTCAACTAAAGAATTATAACACGAAAGATCAGTTTTTAGTAGCAGTCACCTGTTGTAGATAGTCTAGCAGAAAAAGAACCATTTACAAAATCCTAACTTTAACTTCAGATGGAAGGTAGAAAGAAATAGGAATGTTTACTTCAGTTCTTACAACAAATAATTTTTCAAATAGTTATCGAGGATGGATTATTTACTAGTTTACGCCAAAACTAAAACCAAAAATAATCTGTCATATACAGAAAAAAATCATATTAATGATGCCAGTAAAAATCGTTAACATAGAATGGTTTGTTACATGAGGTTTTCTTGTGCATGCTTGATTTTTTCTCTGAATGAGACTTTTTATCCAAACAAAACATTCTCTAATTCGCGAGGGATCCTTGATTTTCCTCCTTTATCCTTTCCATGTTTAGGTGTTCACCTGCACAGCGCCATGTAGTCGACTTTTCTGGAGGTCATCGAATGTTTAACTCTTAAAGAACTTTATAGGGAAGGCATCGACTAAGCATTGTACATTTGACTAAAACGTTGTCCCGTCAAATTATTCTAACAAATGTTGAAGTATCCTGAATTTAATGTAACGAAAGATTTACAGAATTTCCAGTCATGAAATTTATAGGTATTGTTTTTGCTTCAACCTTTGTTCGGTTCCAAAAAGACATGGGTGGTCTGGAATGTTGTCACTCTTGTCTACGAATGGATAATGACAAGGGTATATTATTCTTACAGTAAACTAGTGAGCCCTTTCAGAAATAACTTACATTGAAATAAAGTTGTATGTAAATGCAAGTAATATTAGATTTTGGATTAGGCGTTATTCTTGTGTATAAAATACTATGAAAGTTTAAAAATTAGCAACAAATTGTAAGTGCATGTTTTATTATTAAAAAAAATGTTATTACAGAAATTGTAGCATGTTTCTAAATTTGTCGAAAGTGTTATGTGTAGTAATTTAAACACATGGGGTAGCCGCGGAAATGGCCGTAGTCTACAAACAACACAATGTGCATTATGCATTTACAAACTAACAATTCAACAGAAACTAAAAAATTAATCTTTAAAATAGTTTTTCATTTATTCATTTTAGTTACGTACGAAGATAGAAAAGCGTTTATCACAAAAAGTCACTTTCGAGAAATGATGTGTAAGTTTCATTTTCTGCCCTCTTTATCTGCCAGTGAACTATTTCCGTATCTTGTACTTTACCTTCTACTTTTAAATAATACTATTTCTTTATTGCATTTTAGAATAATACTTTTTCTTCATTAATATTACATTGTTTTCAGTTCACTTCAATTGTTATTTACGTCATTCTTCTTGTAGAAACTTCACTTATAACCTTTTAGTTACTTTAACTTTCCAATTCACATTGCTGCACAGAAACAGATGCATTAATAACACTCAAACTATACAGTGATTAATACCTTAGCCACTTATTATGGAAATTCTCCTTTTTAAATTTTCCATTATGATGTTCCAAGATCTCGGTACAAAGTTTTTATCGCCACCGATTATTCACGTCAATATCTCAATTCAGTAACAAAGAAATAAATGTTTCACTCTGAAAAATTACCAATATTAATTGTGTTCAACATACCAAACATTAAGTCATTCTTCTGTTGATATCACATAAAAGTTCTATCGTCTTCAGACATTCCAATCTTATCGGTCTCAGCGACCTGTGAATACTAAGGAACGTTTTACAAGCGATGAAACTTAATAGAATTTTTACCTCAGTTGTTTCAACGGTCAGCAAGTAAGGAAACGTATTATAAATCCATTTTCAATCAAATTAATCAATTTTATCCTTCATTCTTGGCTACTAATTTTTCGTATATTATTTTACAAGCGAAAAAACAGATAAACAAATGTAAGGATTGTTTCGTTGCTTTGTAAATGAGATGAATGAGATCATCCTGTCACTGCATGGTAGAACCTAAGCTCCTCTGCAAGCGATCCTACCACTCTCGCCGCATATCCCAGGACGGCGTTCTCGACGTAATATATTTATGGTAAACGCATTACAGACGAAACTTCCCTAGGCCTTCAAATCGCGTTTATTCCCGTATCCTTTGAAGCCGGCGGAGATGGTGAACAGGAGAGTGGGGTGCTGCCCCAGATGGCGGTGAGCGATTGAGCTGTCCGCGCTATGACAGATACCCACAGTGATAGCACTCCCCCACCTCTCCCACACCAACCCAACCCTTCTTGAGCCTCGTCTTTCAAGAGGAGACCTGCCGCTGCCCTTTGTGTGGTTTCCACTAATGCGGCTGCGTCCGTATACGGAACATCCACGGCTTCTTGTGAACGTGTTTTGCAATGAGGTCACCGAACTTAGGCACACATGAAATTCATACCAGTTTTTAAATGTACGTATATATATTTTTTTGCTTGTGGCTTTACGCCTCGTCAACGTTGACGTCATTGGAAGCAAAAGGACTGGGGGCAAGGAATGGGAAGGAATTCGACCATGGCCTTTCGGAGGAACTAAACCTGGGCTGATTTGGGAATATCATGTAAAACAAAAATTTTGATGGCTGGACCGGGATTCGAACAGGCGTCTCCCTGAGTGCAAAGCCCGAGCGTTACCGCTCACCCACCACGCTCGGTACCGTTTTGTGTATTCGGCTGGAATGATCTGGCATTGTGTTATAAATTATTTAACCTGCCTTACAATAGGTATTCGATCAAATTTTTATGTATTTCTGGTTACGAAGGTGTGATATATTTGACAATAGATGAAGAGGAGAGGTTTAAAATTCATGCAGACGTACTGAACACAAATAGAACTGATTAAATATTATCTTATCTGTACTTGAGAAGGAAAAGATAAGGACACTTTGTAATTATGCAGTCTTAAAATCGTTGCTGTCCCTGCCAACTTCTGCACAAGGGAACTTTACAAAAAAACTGAATTCGATTACTTTATTTGTTCGTACGGTCGCCAGACTGGGGATATCCGGGATATATAGGGAGAGGAGAATAAACAAAATTCTATCACACCTTGGTGACATATACTGTGAGTCACAGTAAGATTTATTAATATTTATACATTCTCTCCCGGATGGCCATCAGTCAATAAAATTACTTTCATATATCCAAAGATTGCAAAGTTCTTTAAGTATGAAGCACTTTTATTTTCAACACATCTGTTTACAGTTTACTGTTCTCGCTAGCACAATAATCCAGCAACCGCCCACACTCACACACTCCCCGCGACTGACATCGCCCGGCTCAAAGCAGGGGTGCCAACCGTCGCACACGCAACTATCAGTCACTTGTACTGTTACAACTTGTTGATTTAGAAGATTATGGACTGCTCACTCATCAGCTGTCATAAAAATTATTCGTGCACAGGAAATTTGCTATCTTACCTTTGTTAATATTTTCTCTAGTTAGAGTTTTAAGACGCTTCGATGACCAAGTCACTAGAGGCGGAAGGTATTTCTGTAAAAGGATAGTTAGGGAATTTGTCATAGCCTTCGTGAAAGAACCATTTCAGCGTTCATCTCAATTGATCTTTATACATTACGTAAAAACGAAATCTGAATATTTCTACCTGTAATCGAATACATCAGCGGTTCCCAACCTATGGGTCGCGGCCCACTGGTGGGTCGCGGCTTGTGTTTTGGTGGGTCGCGGAACAATCTAGGTTTTTGCCACAAAAATTATCTTTTACCTCATCTATTTTTGAAGAGGAACATTTGAAATGCTTAAAAGTCTTAACAGCTGAAGAAGACTCGCTAATAGAACTATCTTGCAATTATTCTTTAAAGACAGTGTTCATGGTAAAATCCTTAATTTCCTTCTGGATGAATGTACAAGCAGAGTTTCCAGAAATCTCTAAATTAGCTGTGAAGTTCTTGATGCCATTCAACATAATATACTTGTGTGAACCAGCTTTTTCTACTTTATTGTTTTTGAAAACAAATATAGAAATAAACTATGTGAAGAAAGTGTCTTCGGTTAAAATTAACCAGTGTTAACCCTGATATCGATGCCCTCATCAGTAAACACCAGTGCCAGAAATCTCACTGATTGTAAAGTTGTGCTTTTATAATATTTAAACGTATTTTTCATTATCATATATATTATTTCTATAAGGTATTTTTTTGTCACAAGCCTGTATCTTCCTTCATACTTAACCGAAATCAATTAATGAGGTGTCATTTTAAAGCTTATGGACTTCACTTTGGTCACATCATATTTTAAGAACTAAATTTTGCGGAATTCGACCCTTAAAGGGCGAAAATGTTAATATTTCTAAAATGCTGTTTACTGTGTTCCGAGTCATTTACCTCCCTGGATACCTATCTGAAATCGTTTAATGAAGTATCATTTTAACGATTAAGATCTCCGCTTTCGTGACGTCATATATTAAAACAGAATTTTTTCGGAATTCGACCCTTAAAGGGCAAAAGTATCAATATTTTTGCAATTCGTTTTTGTGTCACGAGCCATTTATCTCCCTTAATATCTAACCGATATAGTTAAATGAGATATTATATTAAAGACTAAGGTCTCCGCCGTGGTAACATTATATTTTAAGAAAGTAATTTTTCGTAATTAGACCTTTAAAGGGCAAAAATGTTAATTTTTCTAAAATGCGTTTTTTGTATCTCGAGCCATTTATTGCCCTGGATATCTAACCAAAATCGATAAATGATGTAGGATTATGAGGAGTAATGTCTCATCTTTGTGAAACCATATTTTAATAAAAGATGTTTTTGGAATTCAACCCTTAATGGGAAAAAAGTATAAATTTTTCTATAACGCATTTTTGTGTCACGAACAATTTATCTCGCTTGATATCTAACCGATATAGATAAATGAGGTATCATATTAAAGAATAAGGTCTCCGCCGTGGCAACATTATATTTTAAGAAAGGAATTTTTCGTAATACGACCCTTAAAGAGCAGAAAAGTTAATTTTTCTAAAATCCGTTTTTTGTGTCTCGAACCACTTATCTCCCTTGATATCTATCCAAATTCGATAAATCAAGTAGGATTATAAAGAATAATTTCTCAGCTTTGGTGACATCATATTTTAAGAAAGAAGTTTTTGGGATTCAGCGCTTTTAGGGAAAAAAGATAAATGTTTCTATAACGCATTTTTGTGTCACGAGCTATTTATCTCCCTTGATATATAACCGATATAGATAAATGAGGTATTGTATTAAAGATTAAAGGTCTCCGCCGTGGTAAAATTATATTTTAAGAAAGGAATTTTTCGTAATTCGACCCTTAAAGGGCAAAAATGTCAATATTTCTAAAATACGTTTTTTTGTTTCGAGCCATTTATCTAACTGGATTTCTAACCAAAATCGATAAATGATGTATAAGTATGAAGAGTAATGACTAAGCTTTGGTGACATCATATTCAACCTCACTATTCATGGCATTTTATTCGCGAAATTTTTGCACGGGTCGTCTAGTCTTTGTAATAAAGCGGGAGGCAGCTGCAGAAAGCATCACCTCATCAATTTGAAGGCTGAAATCCTAGGATTAGTTAAACCTCTATTTGCACATTAAAATGCCACTGATGTGCCAAGTCATATCTTGGTGGAAAACTCCTACAAATCCCATTTTAGTGGTTGACTGGTAAGTTTACCCTTGTGTTTTCCTGCTACCGGTCTTCCATATTTTCATACATTTGGGTGTAGTAAAACACAATGATAAACCTACCAATCAACCACTAAAATCGAGTCTGAAGGTTGTTTCCAGTGACTTGGCACTGGAAACCACCTAGCATGGCCAGTTGCAATTTAATATGCTGATCAATTCACTTCTAATCGTGGAATTTGAGCAGTGAACTTGATGAGATTATAGTCTGTGCAGCCGCCTCCCGGTCTATTATATGTTTGTTGTTTTATGTATTATCAATTCTTGTGTTTGTCGACAGTATATCCATTGTACGAATATTTGCCTTTTCGTAGGATAGGATAGACAAGAGCGTATCGAGGTCATACAACAGTTCCCACTCTGATATTAGATAGACTCACATATTAGGTGGGTCGCGAAAATGTTTTGGCTTAAAAGTGGGTCGGGTACCAATAAAGGTTGGGAACCGCTGGAATACATTATCCTAACAAAGGCCATGACACAACGATATCTCTTACCCATATTTACTGGGTTTGTGACGTCACTGACCAAAGACTCTCCTAAGGAAGGTTCCTATCAGGCTTAGGTATCTGACATGACATCTGATCAGGATAATCTCAAAATAGTTTCAGAAAAATATCCTCTCTGAAAGATTTGGTAAATGAAATACTTATCAGGTAGTGCAGTGTAGTTATTATGGTGCCTGAAATATTTGGTATTATATCTACCTTTATTTGTAGCAAATATTCTAAGTGCACAACATTATGTCTTGTTGTTTAGTATTCCATCAGTCTTTCTAGTATCGTCAGCGCATCATCGATTAGGAACAATTAATGGGTGTTTCGTCTGAGTATTAAAATTCATAGAAATTGAGATTGGAGGCCTAGCATGTCAAAGTATTTTGGCCTCCACAAATCTTTGCTGGGTTTGTTAGATAAAGTCCGGAACATATTTCTTCTACCTTGTCTTGTCATTTGTTAACGATTAAATCTATAACTAGCAGTAAATGTTAGCGTGCTTACCTAAATTTGGTGTTATAGCGCTTGACTGACCCAACTATGATTGAAAATCGTTACTGATAGTACACTTCCTTTAAAAGCTATTCCTGTTTTATTATACCTAACGTGGGTTAAAATGAGTTGTGATGTCAATATTTGCTCCGTTTTAATAGGTGAAAATCAGCACTTCATGTCAATGACAGGCGGTCTAAAACTCGTTGTATTGTTTTGTTGTCTGGTCCAAATTCAATAACTTTGTAGTCGATGTGTATGTTTTAAGTTCTAATAAAAACCTGCTTTTGATATCACCTCTTTAAGAATTCTGTTAATAAAATAAATAATTAATTGATATTTGTATAGTAACGAAGGTGAGATTGAGTTTTAAGGGAAAAATTCACCATAATTGTTCAAATGAAACAACTGATTGTTACCACTGCTTAATTTCTTGCTCACGGTACTAATTTAAGGTAAAAGTAACTAATACAGGAGTACTAACAAATTTCGTGTTTGTCTTTTAGAGCTTACTCCTTGAAGTTATTAAATTTTTGTTTTATACAGAATTATTATAACAACTAAATTGCCCAAAACGTCAAACATGAGTGATGTTTCACAGTTGTCTCATACGTTATAGAGCCATCTCTTTATGATTGGCGAAAAGCACATATTTCTTTCTTGATTGTTTTTATTTATGCTCTGGAAAAATGAGTATTCAGCTGTTCCTTTTTTTTTTTTTTTTAATATCTGGTTTCAGATCAATTTAACATGTAACAGATAATAATGATTATATGATTTTGAGACAGATTTCGTATTGTTTTAATGTGCTAGAAATTATCTTTTTTTTCTGATGTTACTGTGGATAAGATGGAAATACCTGCTGATTCTTATCCTATAAATAGAAATTACTGCTTACAAGTATAACTAAACTCATGATTCCTTAAAAATGTCTCTCCTACGAAAAATTCATCGATTTTCTGTACAAAACGTAAAATTTTTTTTTAACTGGACACGTGGATAGAAGAAGGAAATAATTATATTTCATAATAGAGTAGCAGTAACCTCGTCAAGAACGCATTGCAAAATACTGGGTGTCGGGAAAATTAAAATCACTTTCAATAAACTACTGGTAACAGGATTGAAATATGGAAAGATGTCTTTCACAGATTCCATCAATATCAGGAGCATTTTATTCTAGTTCAAATGATACAGCAGACAGAAACGAAAAATTTGCCTCACGGGTGACAGTAAAACTTAACACTCTATGAGATGTATCACTTGAAGACTAAACAGAAGTGTCAGTGACTAAAGTTAAAAAACGCAGAAAAGACGTTAGAAAATTGGTCAGTATAAAATTTCAAGTTCTGCAAACGTCCAACTGCTACGGATCAAAAGTTAGTTACGGGGATGCCAAAGTTGAAGTTGTTTCCTCAGCAAATTGGTTTTGTACCGGGAATAAATCTTAAGTTGCCAGCGTAGCTTAGATGCAAAAAAAAGTCATGCTAAAAGAACGTTTGCTATCATCACTAAGGAGAGAAATAATTAAAAGAAGAACTAACATTTTAACACAATCGAATAATAATATAAAGAAGTTCATATTACATTAAATCAAGAAACAGCTTATTGCTGAAATTTTCCTACTTCATAGGAATCAATGATTAAAACATATTGATTAAAGTTATAACACTTGGAAGGGGAAAAATAGAGTATAATGCTGAGAGAATAATTAATCCGTTGATGAAGAAGCAACATGACGATGAATAGAGACTGATCTGCAAGAACGATTGCCTCATTGTGTGCAGAAGAAGTGGCGTTGAGAGTCACTACACAGTCTCAACGAAATTAGACATTTAAGCTGCCAGACGTTAGCAAGTTGGAGGTAGGATGGTTGTCCGTCTGCGTGCAATAGTGTAGTACGCCCACATGGCGGACACGCGAGTGGCCATCGCCTGCGCGTAAACTCTAAGTGTGCCCCAGGCCAGCCACACCGCACCGCCCGCTCGACCTAATATAATGGTGTCGTTA
Organism: Vandiemenella viatica; assembly: GCA_031002005.1. NCBI lineage: Eukaryota > Metazoa > Arthropoda > Insecta > Orthoptera > Morabidae > Vandiemenella > Vandiemenella viatica. The sequence goes on along the minus strand of JARYHS010009186.1, from coordinate 104,360,111 downwards.
ATTAAATCTTAGCTGCTTGGCTGCTTAATTAAGCAGTCTCTCGTCGCGGTGTCGCTTCGTGCTAATAATGAACTTGTTGTGTACGAGGGCGGCGGCTCACTCAGGCGGGAAGTCCGTGGCCGGCAATAAATGAACAACAAGGCGGGGCACGTACCGCAGGGTGGCCGCACTGCCAGGGGCATCACAGGTGCCTCCCGTTCCAGCAACCGGGTCACGGTGCAGTTTGCCAACTTCGAAGGCTCGCGTACGTTCGTCATTAAGCACTTCAGATCATACAGGTTAAATGGCCATTCATTAAGTAATATTGGAGGCATAACGTCAACATTGAAAAAAATAACATTAATTGAAATCATGTAGCACAAGAAATGATTCATGACACAAATTAAAATTAGGACTTAAACACAGATAATATAAATAGCAGTTTTGTCTAACAAAAACTATTCTAATTCAAAAATTATATCTACCACTGTAAGAAACATTTCTAAACTTGTCTGCTTTCAACGTGTTGTGAAAGTAAACCTATAAACAAGAAATACATAAAAAATATTTTTAACTTCGTGAAAAAACAATATTAATTAATCAAAGTATGCAATACGAAATCTTAATGTTACAGTGAGAGAAGAAAGGTGTTTTTAGAATTATCTTGCAAAGAGAGGGTCACATATTACTACATTTGTTGCTGGTAAATTTGTTAACAGAAGGCGAGAGAATATGACAGTCGTGGAGAGGGAATTTTGTAGTTACAAACTTGCAGTCTTGTCATATGCGAAATCACTTCTACTCAATTTGCACAGTCTTGCTACGAAGCTTAGCTTTGAACTGCAATGCATAGTGATTTCCATTTCAGCACCTTATACTATTTATCGTGTTATTGACAAACAAATAACACACCTCTGATCTTGTTTCATTTTGCCGCCTGGCAGGAGTAGATATGATACCTGAGTACACCATGTTTGTTATACTGCCCTCAGTTACATCATAGCTACCAGTGACATCACAGTTGTTACTAAAAGAAGAGGACATAAGAGCATAGGAAGATGCAGACTCAAACCAAAACTCTTCCAGTGATTACTTAAAATTTTAAGAAAGCATTCTGTAGCAGATTACTTATCATATTTTCCTGTTACTTATTGAATCTGAAAAGGAATGTGCAATTCACAAAACATTAATATAATTCTGACCGGATTTAACTCACACTAACTGAATAAAAACTTACACTGCTTCATTATCAGCATTTATTGAACACACTTTATCTCATATTCATTTTACTGTCTAAGAGAGCCTCGCATATTGAATAATCCCTTTGTCACAATTATTTAATTTTCTCGTATTCACTCAGCAATTCAATGCTTCTTCTGTAGCTACGTACAATACTTACCATAATAATAAGTACTTTACCTGAGACTTAAATGTAGCCATTATCCTCCAGAAATAACGCGCTGTGATTTATTTTCTTTTTACACATTGTCTCTACTCCCTTGTGCATAGCGATTCTGCTGCTACATTGCCAGCTCGCCAACTCAAATATTTTGGCACTGATGTCAACCGCAGTGAAGACGATAACAGTATACTAAGAGTCTTAAACTAAGACTTTAACACTCTTATTCTTAATGGCACCAATACAATACTACTAAAAATAGTTTACTAAATATACAGATATAGGGTAAATCCGGGATAGATGGCCATGATTTTTTTAAAAGCCAGTTTCACAACGTAATACACCAGAACAACCTGAAACTTTCCATAAATTGCATTTTTAATCCATAAAAAACAAAAGTTGACTTCGTTTACAAAGATATAGCAAATTTCATACAAGCTAAAAATTCTTTTAAAAATATGTAACACTTGGCCATCTCACCAGAGTATCAGGGTTAGATGGCCAGACATGTAAGGGAGAGATGGCCATCGGACAAAACACTTGAAAATCAAAATAATTATTTTTAGAAATTTTTAACGCTTTAAACACGTTTTATTGACTCTCTTGATGTAAAAAATATTTTATAAAGATATTAATTGTAGTTAAATTATAACTTAAACAGAACCTCATTTGTAAAAAACATTTACAATTTTTGTATTTTTATTATATCGTTGAAACACACTAGCTTCACATAAAACATAATGTGAAATCACTTCAATTATTCTGTTACTTAAATTTAGAAACTAATCCAAAATTTATAACAACGAATGTTTACCTGGTAAGGTTTGATTTATTTAAAAAAAAATACATTACCACATCGATGGCACACGTCAACATATGATGTGCAGGTTTCATGTAGCCAACGCATATACCTGACACATTGAATCCAGTCACAGGTTTTATCCGTTTTTGAGTAGTCTTCCCCGTATCCAACGCACTCTTCCTCTTCTTCAAAAAGTCCATCAGTTGATTCTTCCTTGTACTCAACTTCTTTTGACAAGTCTGAACTGTCTGAACTTTGTTTAACCTTCTTTTTCACTAGTTTTTTTTTTCTTTATCATTAAGTCATCAATTTTTTAATATTTTCTTTTGACGTCAAGTTTTGGGGATGGCCATCTATCCCGATACTGATGTGGCCGTCTCTCCCGATCGGCCGGGAGAGACGGTCATAGCGTGTCATCAAACATGGTGGACGCAAACTCAATCAAAACCCATGTACCGTTATTCGTTTAGACCTAAACAACTCTAAAACTACAGTTTCCGTCGCTACTCACAGCCTAAGTTATGTTTAAATCGAAAGGTTGTGACACACTATATAATTTCAAGGTATTTTGAAAACTAAAATCATGAAAATTACTTAATTCTAGTTGAAATAAATAGTCATGCGGAGCAGTAACATTCACTCACGTTACTAGCTAACTACCAACTGACCGGCAGGTCTGTACATCGGATCATGAAAGAATTACAGGCGTTGGCCATCTCTCCCCTATGGCCTTCTAACCCGGATTTACCCTACATTTCTTTCATACATCATTTGGGTATTTACCTTACACAGTGAATAGTTTTAAAAAAAAATATTCCCAATTTTCCAGCATGTAGTGAAATTATGTATTTTGAACAAGTGTACTTCAGTATCTTTGTTGCATGTTACTTTAGAGAGTGTCCATAAACTACGTGACTCCATTTTGACCTCATTTGAACCTCCCTTCCCCCCTCCTCCCTCCCCCATCTCCATTTTAACCACGTAGCCTGACATACTTTTGCCTTGAAGAACCCTCCTCTCCCTCCCCGTGTGTCACGTAGTTAATTGACCCCATCAATTCCAAAAGATATTTTGTACTCTTTTCTCTTGACAGATTATCGTCAAAATTATTGCGAATATTGCGAGCAAAATCGATTTTGTGTTAAGTACTTCTCTATAATTATAAATATTCTGAATAAAATGTTGACCGTAGCCACTTCTACTAATTATGAGTTATTGGGAAAAACCTCTTTACCTCTTTAAGAGGTACAAAACAGAACTAACTATTCTTGCCATGTAAAAAAAAAAAAAAAAAAAAAAAGAAATATCAAGAGCAGCTGCACTTTTTTTTTTTTTTTTTTTTTTTTTTTTTTTTTTTTTTTTTTTTTTTTTTGCCGCAATTCTGTCACCTTACTTTCTACATAACCAGGCAATGATACATGATCTACTTAAAAGATTTCTATAATTCACTGGATACTGAAAACTCGAAGGAAAAACATTTTCCATAGGCCTCATGAAGTTTATTGTTCAGTGCTACTTCCCACCACACTACTAACTTGAAATAAATATCAGTGAGTAATAATAGTGAGTTGCACTGAAATTCAGTTAACAGTACAAAATCACTGTAGTGGTCTATTTTGAGGTATTTAGGAATATACATTGGATTTATAAAATAGTATTGAAGTTAGCCTGCCTTGAGCTGTACATTGCCGTGCAACGGCAGCCCAGACGCGCATTCGGCTGAAATATCAACGAGTGGTGTGCGTACACACGGGCGATCATAATCAAAACAGGTTTATTTCAGACTATCAAAAAAATACGAACTATTACAGCCTTTTAAAATCTCGGGTAACATCTGTAGCATATTTGAGTCTACTACGAAGATAATTAAATGACGGAAATAAATTTTCTCCTGCTGTTCTGCATCGTGTACCTTATCTTAACTGCGACAAATAATATAAATGTAAAACTACGTGGCTTGCCTCAGATTCCTCCCCCCCCCCCCCCACGTAGCCTTGTGTAGCTTTCTACTAAACCACTCCTCCAACCCCCCCACCACCTAGACTGAGCCACGTAGTTTATGGACGTTCCCTTACGTACATGCTTTTCCTCTAGCAGAACATCGGAGCTGTACATCTATGCAGACCTGTAACGTCAGCAACGAGGTGGCAAGCACGTAGCTTTGACGGTGGCAGTTTGGTCTGATTCATTACTGGCAGAAATTCTGTCGCGTGTGAGCCGCTCGTTCATATTCGGCAGGTGTCGGCTGTAACCGGGCAGTGTCCGTAATCCAGTTATGGCCGCCACTGTGTTCGCTGACACCAGCCCGATATCGGGTTTAGAGAGCGCCGCCTTTATTCGGCGGGGCTGGCGATTTACGGGTCCGGCAGCTCACTGTAACCTGGCAGGTGAAGTGATGCTGGGAACGACGGTCTCATGGAGATTTTCTACGGCATGGTTCAGAAACGTCCAGCAAAAGCGCGTTCTATGCTTTTAACGCTTACCGAAAAAATTGGCTGCGCAACTTTTTAATAATAACTTGCAATGGTCTAATGCAGGGGTGGCCAAACCGCGGGCCACATGCGGCCCGACTTGAACATTTTTCCGGCCCGCGAGATTCATCACCCTTTTACAAAATATTTTTTATATTTCATTTTTACTCTTATACATTTCTTTACAATGTGCGTTTAGTATCATTATTACTATATTATCTATGTTTACACGTAAGAATAATAGTAAACACAATAATAACTCATGTTTCAATTGTTCACTCCAAAAAAATGATGCAGAGATATGATGCAGTTCCACAGTGGCCCACAAGATCATTTGTGTTGGCCATCCTTGCTCTAGTGGCTCTGAATCCGTGATATACACCTTTGCATTTGATTTCCCGTTAAGAATTTCTTACCAAAAAGATTTATTTGCACATGTATTGCGCATCATTGAACACTCTGTGATAGTATCCAGTTTAAAGCGTCATCTCTGGAAATACAAGTAGAATATCGCTAGGAACTCATTTCTTCGTCTACACCTCTTGCTAAATTTATCACTATAGGTTACAGAAAGAGGCAGTGATAGCGACTTTTGCTTTCAATATTTGTGTGGGTATGAATCCATTTATGAATTATGGCGAAATAAGAACAATTTAATATCTGCTGGGTGCTTTTAATGCGTGATACAGAAACATTACTAGAGTTTCCAGAATTGTTCATTAGAATATCTGTTTCTCTCATTTAACATGACTCCCAGAGAAAATGCATCTTAAACTTACACAGTACCAACACTCCCACCAAAACAAAACTTTTACCCAGCCGCCAGCAAAGAAGACTAATCGACTTCCTCTAAGTAGTCAATCATTTACAATTGGCTAATATTACGCAACTAGCGTTGGATCAGGAATCATTCATGGAGAAGTATAAAAACGTCAGCTTTCATTCCAAAGAACTGTGGAATATCCCATTAAACAAGTCCGAGACTGGCGAGTGAGCGGTAAAGTTCTGGCCTCGCGTCAAGGGAACGCGATTTCCCGCCACACCACACAGATTTCGGCTTTCTACGGTTTCACCATATCTCTTCAGGCAAATTTCGCGATGGTTCCTTCAAAATTCCATGTCAGAATTCCTTCCTGTTCCTTGCCCACTGTCCTTTCCTATATCTAATTATTTCGATATCGAAGAGGCAACAACACAAACAAAGAAATCATACCGCCAATCCACTTTATTGGCTGTAAAACTTCCGCGGCATCTTCCAGTGTCCGGGAAGAGGCTGATCTGCCTTTGGGATAAGGGTTCCGCGACAACTGATCACAAAAATACGACGCCTATTGAAACAATGTCATCTTATCGACCTCATTGGCCTTCGGTATCTCCAAGCATGTAATAAAATAATCTGTTAGGTTAATAAAATACATAAATGAACTAATCAAAATGTGAGAAAGCTGCAAAAGTTTTTTTGCTTCTATTCGTGAATTTCTAATGCAGCTTGATGGTTATAAGCTTAAATGGTGGAGTGACCGAAAACAAATAAGCTGACAGGAGTTCAGCTGTAGTAGCTTTGAGCTATCCTGACAATGATAGCCAAATAAGAGATACCAATTATCCAGGAAATTGTCAGTCAATGGAGAACTAGTCATTCCGTTATTGAATAATGACGTGTTATTTACATGATCTTAAACCGGCTGTTCCTGTAGTTGATCCTTTGCTTATTCCTGAACAAGCTGGATTCCGGCCGGATAAAAGTTGCACAGGACAAGTGCTAAAGATGGATTTGAAGCTCGTAAGGTAACAGGGGTGGTATTTGTTGATTGGTCAGCAGCGTATGACTCCGTCAGCCATCAGCTACTACTAGTCAAGTTCTACAATCTGACCAGGAATTTCAGTCTTAGTAAGTTCATGGCTACTCTTCTGCAGAACCGCAGATTCTTTGTTGACTTCCAAGGAAAGCGTAGCCGTTGGAGGTCACAGAAGAATGGTCTACCCCAAGGAAGTGTGCTAGCCCCATTATTGTTTAACATATATACCAATGATCAGCCTATACCACCCAAATGCAGGAGTTTCGTGTATGCTGATGATCTTGCTCTGGTATCACAGAGCAAAGACTTTGAATCAGTGGAGAACACCCTTACCAACGCTCTTGAAGATTTGTCAAGGTATTATAGCACGAACCCGCTTAAACCAAATCCTACGAAGACACAAGTATGTGCTTTTCATATAAGGAATAAAGAAGCAAATCGTAGGTTAAAGGTAACATGGTCGAACTAGAACACTGTGACACTCCAAAATATCTAGGAGTGACCCTTGAGAGATCACTTACATTCAGGAAACATTGCAAGAACTTCAAGCTGAAAGTTTTCAGTAGGAACAATCTCATAAGAAAACTGGCTGGATCGCAGTGGGGCAGCCAACCTGAAACAATTCGAACTTCTGCCTTAGCACTATGTTATTCGGCTGAAGAGTATGCCTGTCCCGTATGGCACAGCTCAACCCATGCCAAACAAGTAGACATTGTACTTTTGTACTTAATGACACGTGCAGAATCATAACAGGCTGCTTAAAATCAACTCCAGTCGAATGGCTTCACCGTCTCGCAGGAATAGCACCACCTTCTGTTCGAAGGGAAATAGCAGTGAACAAGGAAAGGAGGAGAGTGAACCATGAAAAATCTTATCCACTATATGGGCATATCCCTCATAGGCAAAGACTGAAGTCCAGGAAAAGTTTCCTAAGAATATCTCAGGAACTTACAACGACAACAGAAGAAGCCAGGTTACAACTATGGGAAGCTAAGGTTCCCCTTCCGCATGGCTGGGGAAGGGTTTCTGAATCTTTGCCACCTGGTTATGACAAGGGATGATTGACATGGAAGTCTTTGAACATGCTAAGATCAGGAGTGGGCAGATGCAAAGTGAACTTAGTAAGATGGGTCTATGCTGAGATCAATGATATCAAGTGCGACTGCGGTGAATACCAGACTGTCCAGCACTGTGTCCAGCATCCTGCTCGGCAGCTAACCTGTATGAGGCCTAAGAAAATGCAATGAAAGCGGCCAAGTTCTGGTCCAACATAATTTGTTGTTGTGATTGTGTAACTGTGTTTCTGATACGAAATAATAATAATAATTTACATGAAAACGGACCAATTCTCCTCTCCCAACACATGCAAGCTATTAGCTTGGACGGATTTAAATACGATTTTCCGGCATATATCCACTATACAAGTTCAGAGGTATTATTAAAATGTTTCGAAATAAAAAATCGCTGTTAAAGTTGAAATATTACTGAATTTAATCAACATCGTTCCTGGAAACAACTTGTGCAACATTAAAACAAATTTCAAATACGTTACACAAGTTGTTTTAGCTTACGGAGAGCATGTACTCGCGTCATTCAACTTTCTCCGAGCGGCTTAACACACTGCGTCGCGCCCTTCCCTGCTACAATGCAGGCGCCCAATCAACAATTGCTGCCCTGCGCTCCCCAGCTGTTCTGGCCAGCACCAAGGATTGTTACTTAAATATAACAATACTATGCTACACCGGTTGCTAAACAAACTACAGTCTGTGGCAATCCACAAAATTACAAATCAAGTTACAAATATCGACTCACCAGGTATTCCCAGTCAGTAAAATATCTGGGGGCAGGAGTATTGTGGTGACTAATTCACCTTTGTCTTATTGGTAATCGAAGCAGGAGTAGGCGATGCTCTACATCCACCAATCATATGGATTCCGTTCTGATCACAACTACGACTGTTACTTGCTTATTGAATCACCTGTTGATGGCATATTTCGATGGCAGACAATATTTTTAGCAACAAAACGTTTACTCCGAATCATGTGCGTAGAGAGTAACGGAAACCGTGAATTTTTCTTTCGATCATAATGGAATAACTCTGCTTCTTTCGTATGACTTGTCGACCCCGAAATGTATTCTGACAGCTGATGAAAAAATTTGGAACACCAACACTTCCATCATTGTTGTGGACGCTATACTAACGGTTGACTCATATCTGTCAGTTTGTAAAACATGTAATCTGTGTTCTGTGTGGTATACTTTGTTTAGTAAATGTGTAATTTATGAGGCTGAAAGTGTGGACCGTCCTATCCGATCTCCTATTATAACGTAAAATGCAACAAACTTAAATCATACAAGTGTTTCATTCGCTACAATCACTACGTATATCGTATTCTGCTGATTAGTCTTGCCTGTAAACGAATTGTGGAAAGCGGAACATTTAGTACTATGTTTGTTGCAAGTAATTTTCTTCGTCTCATGGCTCACATTCATAAGCTATGGTACATCAACATCTCCGAAAAAAGTATTTCATTGAAATCAGAGTTGTAGGTGAGAGACGGCGTATTAATTAAAAAGTTTACTTTGAAATTTCGCATTTTAATTACTTCGTCGTTTCAAGCCAACCTCCTAATTAAGTCGAGACTCTCATTTTACCTGTAGCAGACAGTACCAAACTGCGCAGAAGTTGTTCAATTTTTTATACATATTCCCTCAGTATTCCAGCGGAGAAAATGTTTGTGTCGAATATTCGGCAAGATTTTCATTTTGTGATATATCAACTCACTTTAAATTTTCCAGAATGCTATTAACTTTGTGCACGACGGGTTTTTGTCTAAGTGATATACCGAGTTCTAGTAGTTACAAATTCACAAAATAATGTACGCTGTTTCATACTGTAATTTCTGCTTAATATCCGTCCTTTAACAATGTTACTGAAATGTGTTTAATTTTCGTGATATTTAGCAGTGAGATGTTAGTATTCGCCAGTTTAGCGCGAGAGTTAATGCATGGCTGCATAGAAAAGACGCAAGGGACAAGGCTCACAAATTAAGATCTTTTAAAACATTTATCTTTTTCCCACTCATCCTTCACCCTCGTCTTTAGTCACTACATGGTATACAGTTACTCTGCCTGGAGCATATGTCGTGTGCTTGATTTGGATTACTATGCCGATAATTACTTCAGAGGTGATTTTAAGTAGTGTCCACACAATGCAAAACGGCAAGGTATGGCAAAGCCGTATATCAAGGTCAGCTGGTAAGGCCTTAAGCCTCCACTAAACATTTATTGCGTCCACATACGCAATAGCATTCAGTGACAAAATGTTTATCGACAAGGATCTGGTTGCTGCCGCCGCTGCAACAATAATAGTTGAAAGTGTATTGTGTAATGAACCACGCAAACGATGGCTTTGGATATGTCACACTTTCCAAGGGAGTGCCGGATATGGTCGCAGTGTCTTGATGAATGATTTATTAATGAACGATGCAGATAAGTTCAATCCCATGTCGAAATCTCGAAATCTTACGGAACTGCTTAACAACATGTTGAGCAATAGATACTTTCAGATATACTCTGATAACAACAGAAGCAGAATATTTATACTAAATGATGGTTCACCTCAAGGATCTGTTTCAGCACCCCTCCTATTCAATTTGTATACTCACGATTTACTGGAAACATCTTCAAGAAATATTTATTTACGCTGATGACATATGTTTGGTGAACCAGACCCCCAACTTTTCTGATGCAGATCTGGAAAAGTTAGATGTACACTTCAAGAAATGGTGCCTCCATCTAGATCCTCAGAAAACAGCTATATAGATATTTTGAGGTTGCCAAAGTCAAAACGAGAAATCTTCAAAATCTTGCAGGTACTTCATGGGGAGCGAGTGCTCCTGTTCTAAGATCCACAGCCTTAGCTCTGTCATACTCTGTTGCTGAATACTGCTGGCCATCCTGAATCAATAGTGCCCATACAAAGAAGATAGATGTGCAAATCAATCAGGCAATCCGGATAATTTCGGGATGCATTAGGAGTGCAGTTGACTGGATTAAGATATTAGATCTAGAGATTTGAAATTGTACATTTGTCCTAAACTATTGTGTACCTTGTTAAATATCATACAATAAATAAATAAACAAAATTTCAATCTCGAGTACGGAAGTGGAGGTCCTATTTTCAGTTGTTGACGCAAAATTACAATTTCTTATAAGCAAATCTAGGTTGGCAAGAAGAAAATCGGATGGCGGTGTATTTAGCAAAACAGAATTCAAGTAATATCTGGGAAAAACTTTTTGTGTCTTCCCAGCCGAGGTGTACATTTTAAAGAAGTATTGTAATCAAAAGTATACGATGCAATTGTTAAATAGCAGGTTAATATGGGCTGTGCAATAAGGTGAGGTAGTACGCGATAATTAGAAGTAGACACATCTCATGTGCGAAAGTCTGAGATGTTCTCCTTGAAACGTAACGTAACAACGCTAGGTGATCTCATAGCTCAGTGAGGGATGCTACCCGGACCCACTACCAATTACCTTCCCCAACAATAGAAGAGACCCAGGACCTGTGTCCTTGTCAGTACACAAAGGAACTGAGGACGAATGTCTCCAACAAGGCGCAAGACCCTTTTGGCCATTCCATTTGAAAAGCACCCCTGGTTTAACACGTCAGTCTGCGTAGATTTGTGGCAGACACTAAGCCGCTTTATTATACGAAAAGCAGTGAGGTTACCAAGATAAGGATGCACTGTTTCCCACAGAAGATGCGTTAGAAAAGGACTGTTCATATGTATTAGAGAGAAAGGCGATTTCTAAAGAATAACGATTATCGCCGAATTAACGCGAAGACGCGCTGCCGATCGCAATAAGGGGTCCTGGTAATTTTTTAAGAGTCTGGGAGAGAGAAAATGTTTTACCCAGTAAGGAATTTGTTTAGAATTAGTTACTATTTTGTTAATACATTCTGTATACAAATGGAGTTTATCCGGATGGCGGGAACAAGTCTTCGGACGTGATTGGACCACGCTAGAGAATACTGGAAAAGTCAGCTGTTGATGCCAGAAATCTGTGACTTTGGTTTCGAGCGGTCTATCGGGCTGGAAAGAATACTAAGCTGGGAGCGTAATAAGCAACCAGACTTTGAACTGAAACAGTTACTTTCAGAGTTTCATATTTTGATTTTTGACTCTGAACTTACAGATTCTCACATGGTTCGCTGTGACTGAAGAGACAACTTCTTCGTGAAACCTGCAAACCAATTTTACTGTAATAGTCTTCATTGCACTTTAACTACGAGTGTTTGCATATAAGTATTTCTTTAGAAGAAGCGCCCAACTGACGCCCTGTGGGGTTCAATACATTCGGAAAATAGTTTCACTACCAAACAATGATATTCGCATACATATGTTATGCTTGAGATCTAACAACACTGATTATACTTCAAATTTAATTGAAGGCTAAAAAAATTGTCATCATTAAACCCATATGATATTCAGTGCCCATTTGTTAATATTTCATATTTTGTTGTGTGATAATTTTTTATATAAAGTTACTTGGATGTAAATTCTACTGTATTAATGTTCATAAAGTCGTGTTTATTTTCAAATATAATGTTTTAGATGTTAATGTAGCATATTCAATTCCATGACCTATCGGCCGTTTGTGTATGACATGGGGTTATATTATTAAGAATTTTTGAATTGTTAATTATATTTTAAAATTTAATAGACAATCAATCTGCTTGGACCTGATGATGTTATAATAAACGGTTAGTTTAAGTTTAAAAATTCATTTCACACTTCTTTCATTCATAATCAAGGTAATATAATCCATGAAATTATTAAATATTTAAAATCAATCTATTAAGACACGTAAATGTTACAGTATTAGCATACAGTCTTGTTTTTGTTGCTGATGATGCATTACCTCTCTCAAATAATGTTATGAAACCATTTCCAGGAGTACAAGAAAAGAGTTCCGTGACAAGAATTTTTAATTACTGCTTAACCATAGCAATTAGAAAGTCGGAGAACACATTTTCGCGTAATTAGAAATACTACTATCACAGCAGAACCATCGAATTTGATAAACTAAATTACTTCCTGCATACAATATTTGGTACTTTCGTTTTTTACACCTTCTGAAAAGTTGCAATCTAGATTCTTTTATTTTCTGTTAATTTCTTTCTTATCAACACTAAAACTTATCTATATTTCTGTGAGCACAACATGTCTTTTATTGCGATCTTTGAATTCTTCTAATCTACAATCCCACAAAACAGATCAAGTGTGGTAATACTCTTTTTCATTGCAACGACTTCCTCGTCTTTCCATCCCATCTATAGTGTGGAATGTTAACTGAAGTCACCTAAGGCCAAGTGACACATCCCGACCAAATACTCTCTTCAGAAATGGCGCGGTTCACTTCGTGAAGGACCAACACTCGTCGGTTTTGAGATGGCACGGTGTTTCCATGTGGCACAGGCACACTAGCCACATTATGCAATATGATTTTGCCTTGGCTTTAGTAGTGGAAATAAAATTAAGTTAGATGTAGCTGAAGTTGAAGAATACAGTGCTGGTGCTGCCAAAATGATTCTTTGACTAAGAGTGACACATATTATCTTTTAACGCGTATCACCCGTCTTTCCATTCTCCTGGAAGGGAAGTGCCGTAATAGGAGGTACCTGGGGAACTAATCCTCCTACGACCCGCCCTGTGTACTCCATCACCCAACAGATCTACTTGCCAAGAGGTCAAGGCCTAGAAAGGGAACTGGCCAAATCCGGTAGAACTCCACCGCCCCTTGGCACTGTTGTTTGCAAGGCTTCCCTCACAGTGTATGAACAGTCAACGTCGGATTCACTTGCGCCAGCCCCTACCGCACGCACCATCATGCTACTGGCAACGCCCGTTACCTACCTGATAGTATTGGATAGTCCACTAGAATCGCCGAGTGGCTTGCGGAGTGCTTGTCTGGAATACAAGGACCTGGCACGCGGGGTAAATCCCGACAACTCAAGCGACTTCCCTACTCTGATACCCTATAAGACGGCCAAATGGACTCACTCCCCACTAAAGCAATATCGTAATAATGCGATAATATTTGTTCTCTTGTTAGCAATGCTTGCCTTGCAGCGTTTGCAGAGTCAGCGCCGTAGTCACTTAAGTGATTTCCTTGCACGTCTAACGCATACTGGCAAGCATCCGTTCCCAAATGGTGGGGATGGGTAGCTCGCCAAAAGCTTCAAGGATGCTTGGTAAGGTATGCCGGGAGCGTGTCTCGGAAACTAGAGCTGCGTGTGATACGACAACTCAAGCGACTACTTGTCGTGGCTATCCGAGACTATAGTGCGCTCCACGAACAACGGCGGCCCGCGCAGAGAGAGAGAGAAATAGTAATGGCACACGGTATGTGACGTTGCCATGTTTCCAGCCGGACACGAGCGACGTAGGGTGGGGAAGAAAGTTTAGTAATTGCGCTACTCTTACTAATACTTCTATATAATGATAATAATAATAATAATAATAATAATATGCGTTTTAGCAACCCTTTACATGATAATGCTCTAAAGAGAGACAAGAATGACAGAAAGTTTCAGCCGCAGCAAACAATTATATTCCAATTGTTACAACAGTGAAAAACCTTCAATAAACGAATACAAAGCACTTCAAATATATCAAACGTATGTCATTGCTTAGATTTTGTTTGGAAAAATAACAAGTAAAAACAGACACAGTTAAATTGAGGTAAGTAAGATACATTCGTATCCTGATATACCGTCATGATTTATAACAAGCAAAAGTGCACTGTCGTACCTGTATTTATTCTGTGTCTTGATCTTCATCACTCGTATCAGTATCTGATCCAGAATCTCGTAGGTTAATAATAAATCGCTCCAAGACATTATCTATAAAACTCTCCCTCTTGAAGTCTTCTTCTTGAAGATTTTCCGCGTGTCGAACACAGTCTGCCCATGATTTTACAGTCACAGTTTCAATAGCGGCATGAACTAACTTTTCTGTATCGGCGATTTTGAAAGTACAGTTTCTTTCTGCCACAAATCGCTTAACCTGTGCCCACACAAGCTCGATAGGATTGTACTGACAGTGATACGGTGGCAGACGCAAAACCCTGTGACCGTGTTCTTGAGCGATAGCATCAAGTTCATATTTCTTCTCGCGTGGACGGTACATTTGAACTAATTGTAATAATTCTGCACGAGTCTGAGAAGCAGAGTGTGGAACTGAATTTATGGAGAGCCATTCAACTATATCAGCCTTCTTACTGTTGCTACTTGGTGCTTTTTCCCTTACAACCGAGTGATAACTTGCATTATCCATTACAATTATGGAATGTGGGGCTAAATATGGTAGGAACTGGTTTTTGAACCACTGACTAAATGTTGCAGCATTCATTTCACAATGATAATCACTGTTACTGCTATGTTTGGACCTAAAAACTAATTTACTTTCAGGAATGAAACCAGATGCAGCAGACCCAGCATGGTAAATGATTAAACGGGCACCTTTACCAGTCGGAACTTTCAGGCCCCCTAAACTATCATTCAATGTCCAACAAGTACTTTTCGTGTGATTCTGGTTTACCCAAGTCTCATCCAAGTAATAAATTTCAGTATTTCCTTCTTGTTGCCTTATTTCATGCATTTTCCTCAGGAATATGGACCTTGCAGCAGCGATATCTGAATGTTCCATAAGAAATTTCCTCCCATCGTTACATTTCGCATATTTGAAACCCATATTATTTAAAATACGTAACATGGACCCCTTACTTCCCTCGAACCCTATAGATTCGCGCATTATTACTGTCAGATTTTTCGCAGTAGGAAATTTTCCTGCGGCATACGTGTCGTGTATCTTGCGCCTGAGAACATCTTTATTAAAGTCATCTAAACCTGTCACAGGCTTTTGGCGTCTATGATGTTTACCTGGTGACTTCAAAAGCACGCTTCCACTTGCCTGTAATGAAGATTTACTCTCCTTAACTATTCGTTGCACAGTTCTAAGACTAACACCACACGCTTCAGCAGTCCTCTCTTGAGCTATGGCAACATCGTAGGTTGGCGCTCCAGCGTCTGCCTCGCGCTTAAAATATGTGTAAACTTTAAAAATTTGTTCTCTGCTTTGCCTATGCAGAACCTGACGCTTATGCTGTTCGTCTTCCATTATTTAATATAGGAATTATAGCAATACTCACGGCCCACTACACAAAAACTTCGAATTCGACACTCGTGTAACCACGACAAGCGCTGTATTGCTACTGAATTCGATTGGCTACTGGCAGAGTGATGACGTACCTGCGCAGAACCTCGCTAAACTGGGCCGCCATCGTTCGTGGAGCGCACTATAAGAGTGACAGAATAAGATAAAAATTGTAGCTGTAACGATGAAGTGCTAAAACAAACATGGAAAATCGGACGTTAAATGTAATAAGAAATCAACTGCTATAAGACACAGCGAAAAGGAAACAGACAAATTCTTACTATAATGAAAAGGCGAGCCGTGGGGGTCATATCTTGCGATCAACTAAATAAAACATGCCATAGCTGATCACAAACGAAAAATTGATGGATGACGTGAAGACTGACGAAGAGAAATATAATGGTTTGATAGCAACAAGGAATACCTGGGATTCGTATCGCCAAGCATTTTTTTTTTAACTGCTTTACGTCTCTCAACAGCGAGGTCTTTAGAGACGGGAAAGGATGGGGGCAAGGAATTGAAAGGAATTCGGCCATGGCCTTTTGAAGGAAGCATCCCGGCATTTGCCTGGAGTGATTTGGGAAACCATGGAAAACCCAAATCTGGATTCCCGGCCGGGTCGCCAAGCAGATGTTTCGCCTGCCCAAAGACACAGAAGTAACAGCTTAGGAGCACCAAACCAAGCGGAAACGGAAAAATTAGATAAGGAAGGACGACACAAAAATTTAAATACTTGAAGTTGTAAATTTATCGGATAGTTAGGGGGCGTCCATTAATTACGTGAGGTGAAATAGGAAGGGGGGAAGGGTCCGTCGAAATCTCACGAAACCTCACCAAGGAGGAGGGGGGTCAACGGAATAGTCACGTGAGGTTTTTAAATTCTTGTAGAATGGTAGAGCCATAAAAAAGGGTCTCAAAAAGTTGCGAGGTCCATTCGTAGAGGACGGTCGGGTCTGACCAAATCTCACCAGAGAAGGGGGAGGGGGGCGACGAAATCTCACGAAGTCTCACCAGAGAGGGGGAGGGGGGTCCGGCATTCCGGATAAACACCTCACGTAATTGGTGGACGCCCCCTTATCAGTGTTACTCCGTTGACACAGACTCCAACGCACAGTATATTCGAGTCACAGAGAGGTCTATTTCGCAAAGTCTCCAGAACTTCATCTTCGAGTTTCGCTAATTGGCAGCAGAAAACGGTGTGGGACTCGTAAAGGTTGCCGGATTGGCTCCGCTGCGCCACGAGGAAACTCGGGGAGAGCGAATAACAACATTCCCACTCCGGTTCAACAGCCGGGGGGGAAGTGGAAGTAGAACTCCCCTCCGGGATTGTTACGGAAGAATAATGAGCTTGTTAAAAAGTTGTTTACTACTCTGGCAGCTATCACTGCGGGGATTGGGCGTGCTTGAGAAACAAGCTGCAGGCACTACGCTCTGTGGCGTCGATGGAGTACTGCGAATTGAACGTTTATTCATCCCGGAAACCCTCATATTCAGTTCCGTTATTTCCGCTGATGATATTTTTTTAATAAGTTCACTGAAATTTGCATCCTCATCACCAATTTAAATTCTATCTCTAATCCATGATTCATAGTTTTAAACGTGGTAATTCTCCACAAAAATGGCTTACCAAACGGGTGGGTGAAATCACATACTTGCTTTAAAATTATTGTGTATGGAGAATTGTGATTCACTTGTCACTTCGAGCGATTACGGTGAGATATGAAAAAGAACATCTGTACTACTTAAATATTATTAGTCCGTAAGAAAATCAGTTGAAGAAATTTATTGATTTCCTTAACTCACTAGAAATTTTAAGATTTTTACTAGTGAAAACGTAGTAATCTTTCAAAATTTGACACGTTCATCGCCGCGTCACCCATATTTGGGTGACGGGTATGCTTTCGAGGGGTGTGTGCCATCACTCAAATATGGGTGACGCTCTTCATGCTCAGGTAAATAGGATTTTTAAAAGGAATTTAATGGAATAAGCACTTAAATATAAATATAGTGTATACAACATAAAAATAATAAAAATATAAACATTTTACTATACTTTTTTAGTAATTTATTATTATTATTAATCATTATTGCCCTTGAGGACAGTGTTTAAAGTCAAATTATTCATTATTATTCAGTTTTTGTCTGTATTTGTCTTCTTCCTCTTCTCTTCCCAAAACCTCTTCATACGCTCACTGTGTTCCTGTTTCCTTTGTTCAGTCCATTTTGTTCCTGTTTTCTTCTGTACTTTAAATTATGTGTTCATAATTTTGTTCTTGAATTGTCCCCATTCTCGTGTCATTTCCTTGCTGATCCCTGTATGATTCAAGTCCTCTTCTATTTCCTGGAACCAATTGGTTTTTCTGAGTGAACCGTTTACCACATCGAAGATCCACTTTGTGAGTTTAGTGCTGTTCATTCGCTGTAAATGTCCATAGAATTGTAATCTACGTCTTCTGATCATATCTGTCAATCTATCTGCATGTTCGTATAGTTCTTTTGTTGGTATTTCCATCCATTTTTATTAATTTATATTTATGATATCATATAACATTATACTATGTGGCATGGTGTTTTTTAAAACATTCTAAAAACATTTGAGGTGATTTTCGACAATTGGAACAATAGGTCGTAGTTTTTTTTACACTTTTCTTCGCTTCTTGGCGTCGGCAGGTCGGCTCTTCATCTGGTAACATATGGTCTACATCCTTCTTATAGACCTGCCCTGCCGGTTCTTACGAATCTGTAAATTGTGGGATACGTTCCTTGTTTTATTTGTATTATTTTCGGGGATAGCATTTTCCGATATTTTGGCCTGGCGAGAAACTCAGCAGAATCAAGTTGGGTGACGAAAGTGTTAGACTTGGAAAATTAACAGACCACCAAAGGACAATTATCCGTTCTTGGCTTACTACGAATAATCGCGAATACAATACGTTCAGCAAAGTTTGTTGCTAAACTCTACATAGACAACCCGGTTTTAAATCCAGAAAATTTTGTCTCCATAGGGGAATGATGAACACGTTAACTACCGCCCCGTTTTAATTTTCGCCTGGCAGGTAGGCTGGGCGGTATTACAGTGAGCGTCCGCTTATTGTTCCATATGATGGCCACACCACACAGCACCGCAACTAATTGCGTCACACAGTGGCTCGCACAGTAGGTAGTCAGGGCAGCGCTGTTCCCTGCTGCAGTATCTCCACCAACTGAAAGCAACCATTTGGTTGGTAGTACTGCACTCTTTCGCTCTGTAATTGAGTTCACTAAATAACAGACGACGATCCTCACGCAAAAGATTTCGAAATATTTGACAGGTGAGTTTTTGGGCTGACAAAGCAGCAAAATAATTTTTTCACATTCATTTGAAGAGGAACTTGGTGCTAGAAAGGTGTAAAAGTATTCAGTTATAATAAGATACACGAATCATTCCAAAGATACTATTAAGATTTATTGTATTAAGGCAATGACGAAGTTTTACTAACAATCCTGAGAAAAAGTAATATGATTCGTAAGGAAGCAAGAAAAGAGGCTGAAATTCTGGTAGTGCCAGACTACGGCAGTGTGTCAGATGAAGCGAGTCCTTCATTTTACGGAGTTGTTTTACCGTTTATTGTTTTCATCAAAATTGTACATTATATCCTTTACTTCTTTTGATTTTTCTACATTTCCTCCTGTCTGCTATTTTCTATGCCATGTGATTACCGACTCATGGACATCTAAAAATGTAAATAATCACGGTAACTATCCTTTTTTAGCATTCATGCTCGAAATTACTTGTTTGACAAACATTTCTACAACGTTTTCTTTTTTAACTTTATTTGTTCAGTATAATTTAAAACGCAGTCTTTCAAAATGTTTCTTGTTTACCTTCTTTACGGTATTCACAAATAAATTTCACTTCGGTACAGAGAAGAATTCGACAGAAACAGCGTAAAAAGTGTGATTGTTCCATTACTTTGAAATTTTCGCACAGATTACATTGTTTCAATAACAGAGGCCACGCCGAATTTAATATAAACTCCTGAATTTCCTATCAGTAGGCGCGTCTGAAACAATGGATCTTTAAAACCAGACGGTAACGTAGAACTTCAGTTTACTGGTGCAAAAATTTTAAAGTGCGCAAGTCATTTAATTACATCAAATAATGTGTTATATACTGAGGGCAGAATACAGTTAGTTACAGAACATAGTTGTGTATACTTAAAATTGTAGGACTGAGGCTTCTTGTGTAATGGTGCCTGATGGACTTATGCACAATGTAGCAGAAAATCTTCCCTTCCCCCAGCATCTGCCACGGGGTGATATCGCCACCATTACGGCAATCCGCTTAGCGAAGTGGCTGTTGATGGAGCCATGGGCGGTGTGTCAA
Source organism: Vandiemenella viatica (assembly GCA_031002005.1). NCBI lineage: Eukaryota > Metazoa > Arthropoda > Insecta > Orthoptera > Morabidae > Vandiemenella > Vandiemenella viatica. The sequence continues at coordinate 104,340,071 of JARYHS010009186.1, read as the reverse complement.
TCGTCGGAAAGTCGTTGGGCGAGCGTGACTAAGTCCTTTCCACAACACTGTTTGCTGTGGAAAGAGGCGGTATATCTTCATCGACTGTACTTTGCAGATGAGGCAGGTGGAGTTAATTACGTTGAGTCCACAGAGTGTTGTGCTCAATCGAACGTACACTACGCAAAACACTTGTTGTTTGTGTAAGAAGATGTTAGAATTCATAAAAAAAAACATGTGATGATGGAAGCGTAGGGGAGGACTGCCCGGTTGGAATAAAATTTGGGCTCTTGCTGAATGACTAATGGTTTGGGCACAATTTATACTAGGCAATAAAACATCAGTTTCTCAGTTTCAAGACGTACATTATGCCTACGTATTATGGGTTGAAATATCAAACGACGCAATTATCAGGAGAGGCATAACTAGCTGTTGCAGTTGTACGCTGAAAGAAATTAATTGCTCTATTACCTGAAGCTTCTGCACCACTAAGAATATAAAGACTAGGGAAAGTCGTTATCTTTCAAGATAACGATTCCTCGCAACGAATATTGACATCCCTGATACCGAATTTTCTGGTTTTTGTGATTGTGGTACTACAGTCTTGCGATCAAAATTATATTGGAGTCCGAGCACTTCATTCAGCTATTCAAAGGATTCTGAAAAATCATAGTTCCTTAAGAGTTTAGTAGACTTCATGTACAGCGAGGCACAAATGTTGGACTCAGGTACACGCATGTCCAAATTCCCGAACCTCGGTATATATATATATATATGGAAATTAGACGTAGGATCACTCCTACTGGAAATAATAGACCTCGAAGACACATTGAAATTTAAGCCTACATGTATTAATATGAGTTTTAAATAATATCTTTGGCCTTACCTTTCACTGAGAACCAACTTTTCCTCTGATGTGGTGGAAGGAAAGGAACAACATTTCTCGAAGAGGAGACTTCTTCCTAGGCGAGAGTTAGTGCTGGCACGGATACAAACGCAACGCAACCTTTACTATTTTTCGAAACAGAAGAAACAGCGTGTCATGAATCAATAGCTACGAAACCGACTTCTTAACGACTGAAGAAAATTTAATAGCAAAACAGCAAGAAGTCTTGGCTGAAAGATACAATACCACCCAAGTAAAGTGGAACTGGTTCAAAAGCTTTTTAAACGAATGAAACGTTACAAGCATATTTCTTAGTAAAATGAAACCAGGCTCTCACTTTTCAAACAACAGGATTTTATTATTAGTTTTAATATAACGAAACCTCGTCCTAAAAATTACTATAGTACTACTGAATACCACTTAATCATCTCGAAAGTACTCACCTTGGAACGCTAAAATTTACGCACTGATGCCAGTGCCTATAACATCTTCCAAGAAATTTTGGTTTTGTTGTTGAAAAACAGTCTTCAATGATTCCATCATATTAATAATAACAATAATTTCATGACATCATACACGTAACAGTAGAAATATTACCAGATTTTGCTTTTTGATGCGATTATAGAGGAAGCAAAATTATTGAAATATTACTTGTTGGGTAGCTGAGGAAATATTATGATTAGTATAAAAAATGGCCCACTAGTTAGGCGGTAATGAAATATAAAATGCTTTTTACAAATAAAAATATTTTAATAAGGGAACGGTGACTACCTTTATCATTCTAGAGATTAAAGAACCATGTATTTACAAACAAATATTGTCATCTGTGTTTCTTTTCAAAAATAAAAGTAAACGAACTTTATTTCTCCATATGATTAACTGACATACGTGATTGGAATACACTTTATTTGCGCAATTCATAATGGTCTAACTCAGCGGAGGATATAAAATATCTCACAGGCGTTACTGGAGGATTAAAAACTGAGTTCTGTTGAAAAACTGTTGTGACACGAACTGTGTTCCTTTACCGTTCATAGCCAGGAGCGGTGAGAGGTAGCTGTGATGTGAAGCCGTGTTGGACAGCTATCAGCAGTCGGGAGCCCATCAGACATGCAAGAACTCCTGGCCAACAGCTCGTAGTCGAAAACAGCAGTTGAATGACTCCCTCGGCGTCGGCTCCTCCACAGCTAGCCTCGTGTTGCTCCCTTCTCGATCGGCGCCGTTCGATAATTTTTCTCCTGAAACCAAACTTGGGGACCGATAGGCAGCATATAGCGTACTTTACAGCAATACCGACGACTTATTTACTGTTTCTTCTGAGCTTCTTCACACACAGCAACTAAACGCATCTCAGTCGTTGCTTCTATTCCCCTCCATGTTCCAATCACACGTCACTGTAACTTTCCGAGCATCTGAAAAATACCCATGCCGTCACGAAATGGCAATAAATTGTCTCTGATTATCTTTTCTTTCACAGGCTTAGCAAGATACAAGTTTCCGGCTAATCTTCCTGGGGCTGAGAAGGCCTTTTCTTAGCTCGCAGGTTGCGGCTAGCGGAGACATCCGCTCCGGTGGTCAACCTCCAGTGTTTGAATCTTTGCAATTGTGAATAATAAGCAAATATTTCTTATGAATTGTTTGCGATCCTCTCTAATTGTCTTGATCATATGTAACACCATATATATTGCAAAAATTCGAACAGATAATGCAGTAAAATCTTTTGTCGCGAGTACCCATAATTACAACTATTTTTGTCAATAATTCTTAAAACTACGTTCATTTGTTTGTGTATAAAAAACACTTAAATAATTTTTTAATCAAATTGAAAGAAAACGTTTTGTAAGTAATGATGCCAACTGTAACATCATAAAGAGCCCCTTTTGTCGCATTCTTTAATTAGTTATTATACACACACTTGTGAAGACTGCAAGTTCCGATCCGGTCGCCACCAGCAGAATGATGGAAAAGATTCTGAAATGTTTTTCAAATAAGAAGTCAGAAGCTGCAGCAAGTCAACAAACACTTTTAATCATTTTCAATGTTTACTGTGACCACCACCTTACAATATGACCGTGAATATTTTATATCGGAACCTCGTGTTTCCGAATGCAGGTTTCTGTGTTTGTTAACAGTTCCACGAGCTTGATAATGAGTTCGACCACCAACGGTTATTAATTACGCGAGATCACACAAACTGTTCCTCACAATGAAGTGGCTCTCTTTTTCTGTTTGCACCGCCTACTTTCACTGTTCTGGACTACTTAATCAACCCGGTACCACGCCGAACATTACCTCACTACATCCCGCACTAATTAATTCATACTTAGTGTATTTGTCGGAGCCGCTTCGGGCGAATGCTTCCTTCAAAAAGGCCAAGTTCCTAGTTCCCAGTTCTTTCCCGCCTCTAAAGACCTCAACGTCGGCGAAGCGTAAAGCTATAAGCAATAAAATACCAGGAGTTCTTATGAAGTGCAAAGCTATCCACATTAGAACACACACCACACACCAAATGAGGAAATAAGAGACAATTTATTTTGAAAAAAATAGAGACCCAACGGCTGATACGGCATACGTCAAAATGAGATGGTGCAGAAATGGATGGGAATGGCAAACAAAGAAATAAGGAAAGAAGGGAAGATCTAGAGAAGGTTGAACAAAATATATAGATAGAGATATTCACAATGGAGACTTAGAATAAAATTAGTAGAATATGAGTTTTTAAACGAAAAAAAAAATTATTAAAAAACTCCATCTTCACAGTAAAGCAATTAATCAAGAAAATGCTGCCTGACATCAATACAGATGCACCCGAAAGACGCTAATATACAAAGATCGTGAAAACCTACCTAGTTATCCATACAGTATTGCCAACGCAGTAATACTGTGGTAAAGTCACATGAGTAATTGACAGAGCTGAAATGTACACAGAATCACATAACTTAAACAACCATAATGAGGTGATTCAAAGAAAAGTCCCAGTTCCACTCGAGATAATCTTCCATTCTCTAATCGTTTATTGCAGCGTTGCTCAACATTTTTCCCCGAGGACCACTAAATTGTCAAAAATAATGCTGCGAGCCATTAACTTAACATGGACCTAATTTCTTACATATCTGTATATTATTAACATCTTGGACATATTTTGTTCTACCATTATAACGTAGTAAATCTAGAAGTGTCTTTCGAATTTCTACGGAAACAAAATTATGAAACAGGAAGTGAACTATTATAAGTGAATTACATATTACACAAATACCTAATATTTACTAACCAAATTTATAACATTGTTACAGTAGGCTGACTTCTGCACAATACCACCGACCTACATGCAAAAAATTAAGAAACAAGTACTGACGCCTTATATTGTTGCTTACTACACCACTCATATTACCAACCTTACCACTTACCGAGATCCTCCACACACAGTAAAAGAATGGAAATGAATAGAATGCTGTTTTATCCACACCTTAGTCACTGAATTAATTGTTGCTTTTACAAAGTTGGGCTTATACTCGCTTACAACTTTATAGAGAACGAATGAAGTATCTAAACTTATAATATTCCACCTGCGAACCACATGAACTATCTTCGTGGACTACAAATTTAGAAACACTGATTTAGTGCATTAGCACAACAATGACGGTGTCAGTGCAGTCTATGCCAGACGACTTCCATGTCTTTCACTCCGTTTCCCTCCGTGGATTGAGCCACTCTCATGAAGGAAGGACACGTTCCACTAACGCAGCCACATAAGAGATAGAGAGCGCCTGATCTTTACGAAGGAAGAGGAGAAGCCGGCAGGGGAGAGAGATCAAGTCTGGTGTGCTTGTATTAAAACGGAAGTTGCTGGGAGTGCAACCGCGTGTGGCCTCGTTGGTTGCTGGCTCATGAATACCGTATGAAGATGGGACGCGGGAATCGGGCGGCGCCGCAAATTCACCGCGACGCCTGGGAGAAGCCACCCGCAAGGCTAGCTGCGCGCAAGACACCTGCTCCGTAGGGGCGCCACAAAGGTAACGCAGACACCGTTAAAGGGATTACTGGCTCCAGCTTCCCTTACATGTCTCCAGTCTTTCCGAATTTCTTATCAAGATGATGTAATTGTTTTGAGTGTGGTATTCACTACTTGTTGACGGCTGAATTATTAGATGTCCTATTTACAAGAAGGGGAAGGACTCAGAAAGAAATTTCTATAACCCTGTGTTTGGAACACAGAATTTTGTAGTAGTGAAGCATAAAATTTAGCAATACCAAAAAATTGAAGCATCTGAAATGCAGTGCTATAGAAGGATGCTGAAAATCATAGTTTCAGGAAATCATAGGGGAAAAACGAAGTCTGTTGGAGTGTCTTACGGAAAGAAGAGACAGGATGGTATGCAACTTTATAAGACATACAGGATTCTTTAATTTGTTACTGGAGGGTACATTCGAAGGTGCGAAATGCAGAGGTAGACAAAGATTAGAATATATCAAGCATATAACTGAAGACGTAGGTTGTAAGGCGTATGTTAATATGAAGAGGTTAGTGCAAGATGGAGGACTAATGACAGCAAAATATATATATATATATATATATACATGTATATATATCTACAATTAATCCTAGGAAAACTATTTTTTCTTTGTTAACATATTACTATCCGACGATACCAAGTTTGCCACCCAATATTTTGCCCAAAAGGTTCACAATCTGAGATCCTTTTTCTTACAATGGACGGGAATTAAACCGTTTCTTAATTTTAATAAAAGGATAAAATAAAGCCAATAAACAAAGTTTTTCCAGTTCATACTCAGTACCCCTACGAGAGAAATGAGTGACAAATTCTGATGGTCTTTGAAATTTATATTTATTCGGTAAATACTGATTTTTATACTACTTGTTTCTGTAGCTCCTTATGGTAATCATTATTAAGATACTGAAATAGAACATTGATTTTATATATAAAAATTATTAATTTTTATAAGTAAAGGGTAGTTAACTCTATCATACCCACTAATATTTAGATCTTTATTTTACTTTTTACAAATCAAGGTAAATGAACTGTATTTTTTCAAATAACAAATGATATTAGTGATAGATATTACATGTTATTTACAAGCAAAGATCTTAGCAATTCATGTTTGGTCTAGCTCAGTGGAGAGCATTTAATATCTCATAGGCATTACTGGGCGTTTGAAAACAGTTCTGGTGAAATAATACGGTGGCTAAAACTATGTTCCGTTAAAGTTTCGTAGGTAGGAGAGATTTTTATTATTTATCGTATGATTAAGAAGATACACAACAGGAAATGTACATATCACAAGCTTGTACAATTTCATATCTCGAGATCTAATGGTTCAATCCAGTCAACTGCACTGATCGACGCATCATGTAATTCTGCCATTGTTCCCTTGTAGGCCCGAAGAGGACAGTCAGAAACGATGTGATTGATTGTCTGTAAGGTGGCTCCACAGTCACAATTTGCAGAATCTACCCAGCCCCATTTGTATAATAAGTAGGTGCATATGCCTTGCCCTGTTCGAATCCGATTGATGATTCTCCACTGCCGCCTGGGGAGATAGAAACCTTGTAACCTTACTGAGGGATCCTCAACTAGATTTTTATTGGCTACTGGTGACTGCTCCCATTGAGTTGTCCACAGCTTATTGATGTTAAAAAAGGACTCTGTAAGGTTGATTGCTGTGCGCCATGGTGATTTTCTTGATTTCAAGCGTTGATGTTTTGCTTGAATCGTATCTTGATGTATTGGCAGCTGAGGGTTTTTCAGGATATTTTTCCAGATTTTTCTTCTTAGTGATGGGGGTGAGATGTTGCATAGCACTGGAAGCCATATGGTGTTCGTGCTGTGAATACATCCCGTAATTATTCTCATTGTCTGATTGAGTTGCAAATCTATCTAGGAGCGATGATCAGTGGCGTTGTACAACAGCTACTGGTCATTGCGTTATCTCGGCTCTGTGCTGTGGTGGCTGCAACAAGTAGAGTGGAGGCAACTAACTGTCAGCCCAGCACTGTATGTGTCGTCCTGGGAAGTCGAGTTGAACGGTCGAAGTCCGGAGCTGTCCATCAGGCGTTGGCGGGCTCCAAAAACCGTCCAGCAGATACCAGTCGAAAAACCAAAGATTGTATGTCTCCCCCGGCGTCAGCCTGTCCGTAGGAAACCTCGTAATACTCCTTCTCGATCGGCGCCGTCCAATCACGTGTCTCCTGCAACAAAACTCGGTACCGATAGGCAGAATTCGGCGTACTTCCCAGTCATATTGTCGTCTTATTCGCTATTCCATTTTTACTTTTCCACGTACAGCAATTACACGCACTCAGTCGTTGCCACTGTCTCCCGCCATATTCTTTCCTATGTCACGTGTAACTTTGCGAACATCTGCAAAGTACCCATGGCTCATGAAGTGGCAATAACTTGTATTTAGTGTCTCTTGTCTTTCATTAAAAAATTTCACTAGACTGACAAAGGCTTAGCAGTATAAGTGTTCCCCGCTAGTCCCCCCGAGACTCCTGAGTTCTGTTGTCTGCAGACCTAGTCCCTGTGGTTACCGTCCTGTGCTTGGCGTTTCTGCGAGTGCATATAATATACATGTGTCTTTCATGAATTATTCGCGAGGCACTGTATGTGTCTTGATCATATGTAACTCCACAATGCAGAATGCTCAAATTAGTTCCAATAAAAATCTGAATAGTACTGGCCAGTAGTGAGAATTTTTAATATCTAGCTTTCCATAAAATATACTATTACAGCTTAGAAACGGCTATACATATATTATTCAATACCTCTTCTTGTCTTTTGACAAATAAAAGTAGGAAGAAAAACCAAGATTGCTGTGCTGTGGAAATTTCAACGTTTTTTGAAGTGAAATCTTCTACAGGCGCATTGGGCGTTGTTTGGAGGGGGATAGATCTATGAGTTCGCTACTTCCCATCACCTACATGCTATGAAGTGTTGCGCGAATGATATACGTTTTGAATGCTTTTTGGTTAGGAAAAATCTTTTGAGTTCACGTCACCAAAATGCTAATGCTAACAGTATACCATGTTGCGCTTCGACAACAGTGAAAGTATAGATAATACTTGTGTCTAATATATAAAAATGAATGTTTGTTTGTTCTTCATATAAACACAGAGTTTTTATACGATTTTGATAGAACTTTGCATATGGCTACTTTAAAACAAATAGTAAAATACTGCAATGTTGTTGCAGGCCATGTTTCCACAGTTGCGTAATTAATTACTAATTGAAAAATAACGCCATTGCAACTGTTTAATTTATTTATTGTTGCGTCGTACGCGTTTCACCTCTCATCGAGGCATCATCAGCGACGAATCTGCCTTACAGTTTTTATATACAGTTTTATAAACATTTTAATTATATTATTACGTATTTGTGAACATGAGATAGTTTTTGTAGCTGATATATACTTACTAATTACATTTGATGTTTAGGTTATTCAGCTGCGCATCTCCGTTTTATTAACCAAAGCATGTTTTTATTTTATCATATTTCCAAAATTGCAAAATTGTTGCTTTTTCATCACTCGGTCGTCTGTTGTCACCAGCTGGTTTGTTTATGTAGTGTTTCGTGAAAGTAATATAATACTAAGTAATACTAAATAATAAGTAAAATACTGTTTACGTTTGATTTACAAGAAACTAAACCTCCTGCTCATCGCTCCCCTCCCCCCCCCCCCCACACACACACACACATTCATCTTAATTTCAGTCAACGTTGTTTATACAAATCCATAGCTTTATCCGATTTTAATAGTAGTTACCACACGTATACTTCAAAACTATCCGGTGTGGTAGCTCAGTGGTTAAGACGCTTCCTTCCGAAAGTTACTCTCTCCGGTGGCTGGTCAAATCCTGTGGTGAACAGGAATTTTTAGGAGTTGTATTTGATTATGTGAGCTACGCAGGGCCGTTCTGATTCCACGTTAAGCTGTAGTCCCCTCAGGAAAGGAATTGGCCTTTCTGCCTCTGACACAATAGCTTGGTGTCCTCTACTTCGAGAAGATTCAACTAACCTTCGAGTTGTGGACTAGGTTAGGTTTTTAGCTTTTGAAGTGAAAATTTCTTTAGGCACGTTGGGCAATTTTTTGATGGGTAAAATCTTATGAGTTAGCGTCCGCAACATGCTAATGTTAGCAATGTATCTGTTGCGGTTTCGTGGCTCAGTGGCTAAGTGTCTGACTGGGGAACGAAAGGTCCCCGGTTCGAAATCCTGCCTCGACCTTCACCTCTGGCACAGCTTGCGGTGTAATGTGAAGTACGCCAGAATGCTTTAGTGGTTCGGATTCCACGTTAAAGTGTAGATCCTTGTACCTGGTAGCTCTACTGGGTTAAGTTAAGGCGGCTAAGACAGTGGTGGAATGTGCAGCCAATAGAAAACCTATCACTCGTTGCTCAAGACCACAAGGAATTATTAATATTTAGTATGATATTCATAGTTTATAGTTTTCACTTCTGTTGGCAGACCCAAAAGATTGCATTTTTAATGTGTTTTTTGTGTGGTTTAGTCAAGTCTTTTTCAATATACAAACTACTATAAAAGCCATGTTGGGGACGGATTAATGACCAACTACCAAAGTCTTTTTTTTTTTTTTTAAAAAAGAAATATGGATTTTGATATATTTAAGTTTTCCGATTCCAAATAATTTGTAATTAAAATAAGATAAATTTTTCTGCTATTTCGTTATTAGTTTTAATTTTTTTTTGCTCTTAGTTTTTTTTTGCTTTTTATACTTTTTTATGAACCAGAAATGTTGAATACTGCTGTATATTAAATGCTTTCAGTAGATGTAACTACAGATAAGTTTATATAACTGCAAAGTTTCTGACAGTTGCGAATAGGTTTACAATACTTTTCTAGAATTAAGAGATCATTAAAAACGAAGGACTTCACTCAAATTATTTTGAAATACCTATGAAGGCACTGAATGCACAGTGGTAAATTTATTGTCACCTAGCCACGTCACTATTTTCTCATGTATTCGGTTAGTGTGTGTGCGTGTAAACAAAATACGCCAGCACACTGTGATATTGGTCTCGGTTAGTCTTCTTTTTTGTGTATCGATTTCCGTTTGAATTACAGCATCAATATCGTGACATTGCGTTGGTCGCAAACACAGGGACCGCATCCGGATGAAAATGTTTACGCAGCTGCTAGGCGGTTCGGCATGATTTCATTCGTATCGTTTATTTATTTCAGTTACAAATAAATATTTGTCATGCATTTACGTTTAATATAAACTAATTCAGAAACTGTTAAAATTTCAAAGCGGTCATAACCGGAACAAACAGCCGCGACAGTCCTTTATGGAACAGAGAGAATAGCCATTTCACGATCTGTTTGGAGCATTTTCCGATTTTGTGTTTAGCAATAAAATTCTCTTCACCGCCTTAAATTTTTCTGCGAAATTATTAAACAATTACTGGATTTCCGGCTAAGGTTTTGTGTTCTTCTGTCAGGGAAACTCAGGTATTTGGTATTTGAGACTGAGCTATATCATTCTAGAGCGTTGTAGAATACCATCCGGAAACTATGACAACGGACGGGGTTTTGAACTTTGCTGAATATTGATGGCACGTTAGTGCACCCGGCCAAGCCGCTAGTTAATGGTCTCCCCTCAACAAACATTGGTACGGCTAGAATATTAATAGCTACAGAAACAAAATCAATGCAACGTATCGAATAACCAACTGGTATAAAATAGTTTTTTGGTTCTTCTACGGTGGGACGTCTACTGTTCCCTATTTGATTACTGCTGTGTTTAATTAGGTTTTGCGCAATCTGTGACAGATTTCATCAATTTTCGGCATCCTGTAACGATATTTTTTCAGAAATCTGTAACAGCCCTCATACCTGAACTTTAAGTAGAATTGTATTTAGTGAAGTATCTGTAGTGAGCTAAAGTTCGCTTGAATATGATCTGGTATGTTTGTTTTGCAATTTCTTGTAAATTAGCATATATAGACCTTGTTTTATGAAAAGAAATTATTTAAAGGCCATTTAATATGTTTAAGAACCGAATTGTGCAAGAGAATTGCTTAAATGTGTGTAATTCCAAGTATTCATGCAAGTTACGATGTCTACAGGACAATTTTATACAGTTTAAAATGATTTCTGTAAATAATATTTGTGTTTAAATACCTTTAATTTCCATTTATGACTGTTTTGTAATGATGTTAAATGATTAAGTACTAATTCTGATTGTTTTTAATATGTTTCATTGTTTGAATAATTGTTAATGTTCGAGAAATATCTCGCGGAAGCCTTTGAAGAATTCCAGAAATTTCGATAGAGCCTATATAAAGAAATCAGCAGGACAGTTAGTTTTTTTTTTTTTTTTAATTACAGATTCACTTTGCAACTGCAAAATATTGTGTTAGTAGTATGTCTGGATTGTATCAATGCATGTGAACAATATCGTTGACGTTGTTTTGAAAATAAACAGATCTTAAATTGAACCTTATGTGGATTACTTACTTAATTACTATATTAATTAAACCCCCAAGACTCTGACAAATCTTCAATGATATCCGAATTTAGTTTACTAAGCGAAGTAGGTGTTTAGTGACCTAGAAAAGTGTGTTATCAAACACATGTATTGTTTCTAAATCTTTTTTTGTGACATGTCATCTTACTCTTTTCATACTTAACTAAAACTGTTAAACGAATTACCGTTTTAAATATTAAGTTCTCCAGTTTCTTAAAATCATTAATTAAGAAAGGAAATTTTCTAAATCCGTAAATGTCAAACTATAATCAATTAAGGTCACGGGCATGTGATAGTTAAGAGTCAAGCTTCTAGGCTTCTCTGGCTTCTATAGAGAATGATCGCATTAACACTAGATTCCAACACGACATATAACAGAAATATGGATAAATCATTCGAACCCACGTCCTCCAGAACGCGACGCCCCACCACGCTCGGTGACATCTACGTAATAATTCGTTAGTATGTGTGTCAAGGCATCATAAACACCTTTCATTTAGAAAACTATAATTGCGCTTTTTTTTACTAAGCTTAAAGAGACTGTAACATAGAATTTGGAAAAACTAATGGGAAGGATGAAATTAATTAATTATAGGACCACAGAATTTTTTTCTGTAGACAATCATCCTGTACAGAAAATTAAAACCGGCAAACTATCTGGCCTTCAAATGGTTTGAATTTTCGTATTTGAGTTTTTATTTTACCCATCATTTATGAAATTACGTATCCAATATTCTTTCAAAATAAATAGTGATAAGAATATGTTAAAGATTTCGGGAAAGGAAAAAATAATTTGTTTTTGTTTTAAACATACCATTTGAAAGAAAAATAAAAATGGAATTTCCATTGAAATATATCTAATTCATAGTGTCCATATGGAACCTACAGCCAGAAAGAGTAATTAACACTTTAATGTTTATTATTGATAATTAACTGTCTTACATTTCACCTCCTATTTCTAGGTAATATCGTTGCACCCGTATCAATCAAAACCATCTATGGGCCTACCTCTACCACCCTCAACTTTCTATTTACTAAGAAGAGGTTAGTATAAAATTTCCGTTTTGTACGCTGATTTTACATACTGCCGTTTCTGCTGCTGTGGTAAATTATAACTTTATTCTCTTTTAAAATACACTATCGTGTTGCAAAAAACGGAACAATTAACTTGAAGTTATGAAGTGATTTATTCTACATCAAAGAAGTATATCCTGATGTGTCACAACATTATGATAACTGTCCACCGTGAGATTGAATACCCTCTGGACACATTCCGGATATTCCATGCGGTAATGAAACTATATAAGCGGAGCAGAGACCCCTGCGGTATCATTCTAGGGACGATAAGTGCAGCAAATGAGGAAAATTCCATCGCTGTTTGGGAACAGTAAGACCATGAATAGCCTAAAGTGGTCTCCAAGTAGCTTAACATTTCCAGTCAATGGTTGGTTCCGTTTGATGAGATTTTGTGGTACATGCCATGTGACCACATCCCATACCAGGATACCACTATCTTGAACAGTGCCTTTCTAACAAACTAGGTTCATGGCCTCATGGGGTCCCCACCACACTCAAACATTGTCAGTTATTATCAATTGGAATCGTGACGCATCAGATCACGCAACGATGATGTTTTGTCAGTCCCGTCGGTTTTCTGCTGACATGTCCACTCAACGCCAAATTCCAGTGCACTCTCTGCTCACCCACGATGAGTGTTGGTTTTCTTTTACGCAGTGTTTCCTGTCCATCAACACTGACATCTCGACACATACGTTGTTAGTCTCGGTCATTAAGTAGACGTGGTCAGCCACTGCATTGTCCACGGTGTGAGGTAATGCCGGAATTTACACATTCCAGGCACACGATTGACACTGTAGATGGAATAATGTTGAATTCACGAACAGTTTCCAAAATGTGTCTATCGCCAACTATCATTCCTCGTTTATCTGTTAATTAAGATCGTATGGTCATAATCACGTAAGAAATCGATTCAAAAGAACAATGGAACTACAATTGAAGGTAGTACATTCGTATCCCATGACGTTTATCACTTCTGTGTAGCCTGTTACTATTATCTCGGAGCATAACTCTCTTATGTTATGGAGTTCAATACATTTTTGTTCAAATGTTAAAAATTTCACTGAGTTTACTATTCATAGAATTTAGCTACTTGATTTATACCCGAAGAAGATTGTAGTTTTCTTATTGGTGGAGTGATTAAGAATGAGCTGATGTAATTTATTGTAACGATTCATTCCTTTTGAGTGCAACTACTTAAAGCCTGTTGTGTGGAAATTTTTTATTATTATTATTATTGGCGAATTCTCCCAATAAATGGACGACGTTAACCAAATGACTCAATCAAGTTTTCTTTGAGGTCTTCTTGTTGTTCCAGTAGGCTTTCATTCTTTCCGAGAAAACTTGTTTGCGTTCTTCCAACCACTTTCGTCGGTATTGTTTTTGTTTTGGTTGCTCAGTTGTAACTTACCATTTGTCTACTTTGTGTCTGAAGGTGTCTCTTTCTACGATGTCTGTTGATCCTATGTTTGTACTTTTAAGTTCCTTCCGAATTTCATTCAGGCAAGGTGTTGAATTTTTAAGTGAAGTTACATAATCTATTACCTTTTTTGTCAATCGATTTTCTGGTAGCCTCTTAAAATGACCAAAGAATTTTATTCGCCTTTTCTTGATGTCAATTTCGATATTTGAAAACTTTTCTGTTGTTTGGATTGATTGTAGTCTGTAACCATCTTTAGTGAGTCTTGCTCCTAGAATTTTTCTAATCATTTTTCCCTCTATTTTTTTATATTTCTTCAAAATCACGTTTTCTGTTAAGTGTTAACGTTACACTTGCATTTATTATTATATTTATTTAAATTTTAGTTTCTAAGGCGGAGAAAGTCACAGCAGTTACTTAAATAATAAGCATCTAAACAATAATTCGTATGGCCAGTACATTAGAGTCGTACTGGTTACGTAGTGTTGAAGTGGTAGTAGAAATCATTTTCAATCATCAAGTTATGATTAACGTGGAAGCATCTTATGATTGAGGTAATTATATAATAATTTTTGGAGAAAATAATCACCTAGGAACCGTAATTATCAGCAATCAATCAGTAATGGGTACTCTTACGAAGTACTTACAGATTTCCAACACTAGATACCTGCGCGAAGGATTTTGTTCTAAGCAGTTTTGCGAATAGAATACTGTTCTGTGACCTATAGTGGTGGGTGAATGGTTAACGTTGTGGCCTCGTATTCGGGAGGACGCGGGTTCGAATCCCTATCCGGGCATCCATATTTGGATTTTCCATGGTTTTCCCAAATGACTTCAGGCGAATGCCGGTATGCTTCCTTCAAAAAGGCTATGGTCGAATTCCTTCCCGTTCCTTGTCCCCAGTCCCATCCCGCCTCTAATGACCTTAGGCATCGACATGGCGTAAAGCCGTAAAAAAAAAAAAAAAAAAAAAAAAAAAAAAAAAAAAAAAAAAAAAAAAAAAACTGTTCTGTGTTTGTTTGCTCTTGCAAGTCGATTCTGATGATCCACTACTTTCCATCTAACTGTATCAAATAGGGGAAGTAAGCCTTTGAGGTATTTAGCATTGGACACCCCACGCTTCTGCCCCTGTCGGTATAAAGATTATCAGGGAAAGCACTGAAACGGGCGTGAATAGCAGCTCCCGCCTGCATGACGGACAAACCGAGAAGCCGGGAAAAATCCTGAGTGAAAATCCCGCTACGACCATTTCAGTTAATACCAGTGGATCATACACGAGCTAAAAACAGAGGAGAGGTGGGGCGTTGCGACGGAAGCGGTCGGTGTAAAACGAACTGAACGAGCCGAGGCGCGCGGCTGCGAATTTCCGGCCGATGCAGCGGCGGCGGAGAAGCGATTTAGACGTCCCATGTTTGCAGTCAACTCGGCCCGCCCGCCTGTCTGTGTAAATTTCATTTCGCAATGGCGCTTTTGTACCGGATTACACAGCTACATTTTACGGCGTTTTCTGCGCTCTTTTTTTTCGGTGTGGGACGCCGGCCATTTTTTTGTGTGCGCGTGTGCAGCCGGTGTGCATTCAAAATGTATTTATTTATTAACCGCGTGAACGGCGACACGAAAATCCCGTTATTTACTGAATGTTTAGTCCCCCGGCGGCCGCCCAGCCCCCTGATAGCGGCAATTGATGTGAGCGGACGGTGGTCGCTGGACAAGCCGACACGGCACCGCTCGCTGCCTCGCCAGTGAAAGATAGCGCCGCAGACTACTGGAATCTCATCGCAACCCACAGCCGACTGTCTGCTGTCAGTGTAGATCAGCCATCTCGTCACCACGTCCACTAACAGAATGCCGCGTTCCCATCACGGTATCAACGAGGTCGCTATAGCACAGTGGTGGTGTGTTGCGCTGTGTGCGGAGTTAACACGTTTGAGCACCAGTAGTAGACAAAAGCCAGTACTATGTCAGGAGTGGGAGATGAGAAAAGGGATAGAGTTTAGAGGCAGGATGGGAAGGGAGAGAGTAGGGGAAGGAGAGAGTAGTGAGAAAATAATGGGTAGGAGAGGGTAGGGGGAGTGGAGAAGTGGTCAGAAATAGTCAGTATTTTTCCGTGAAGGGAGGATGAGGGGAGGGAAAGGATGTAGAGGGAGGAAGAGGGAGACAGTAGGATTAGGAGGAAGCAATGGTGAAGGAATGGGTAGGATGTAGCAGTGGGAAGGGAGGAGGGGAGGTTTGGAGGAGGGAAGGTGTAGTTGTAGGGAGAAAACACAGTAGTGGGAAAAAGTCAGTATTTTTCCAGGAAGGGAGGATGAGGAGAGGAAAAGTATGTAGAGGGAGGAAGGGGGAGACAGTAGGAGTAGGAGGAAGAAGCGGTGGAGCAATGGGTCGGATGTAGTCTTGGGAGGGTATGAGGAGAGGTTTCGAGGAGGGAAGGAGCAGTGGGAAAAAGTCAGTATTTTTCCAGGAAGGGAGGATGAAGAGAGGAAAAGGATGTAGAGGTAGGAAGGGGAGACAGTAGGAGTAGGAGGAAGCAGCGGTGAAAGAATGGGTAGGATGTAGCTGTGGGAGGGGAGGAGGGGAGGTTTGAAGGAGGGAAGGAGTAGTGGTAGGGAGAAAACACAGTAGTGGGAAAAAGTCAGTATTTTTACAGGAAGGGAGGATAAGGAGAGGAAAAGGATGGAGAGGGAGAAAGGGGGAGACAATAGAAGTAGGAGGAAGCAGCGGTGAAGGAATGGGTAGGATGTAGCCGTGGGAAGGGAGGTTTCCTGGAGTGAAGGAGTAGTGGTAGGGGGATAAGGTGGTTGTTCAGTAGATTGTGTTTCAATGAGGAGAATCTATTCCTGTATCTCAAAAACTGAGGCTTCTTCTTATGATTGCCTTGCACGTGCCTGAGCGTAGGCAGGTTACCATGGAAACGTCGGGGAAGATGAACTGTGGTGGTTTTCGGTTGCCTTCCCTGGTGAAATAGTGTTTGTAAATGTTGTTGTAAGTGTGAAAGAACGTAATAGTGTGTTTTCAGTGCAGGCTGCTGTTGTGGATGCGAGATGGAAGAAGGGAAAGGTTGGAACTCGTTGCCGCCCATTCATTCCTACTGTTCCGAAAGACATCAACGTCCAGTTGACGAATCACCATCAACAGAGTTGTATACACTCACTTCGTACTGACTGCGGAGAGGTTAGTGATTTAACCCAGGAGTTAGGCTAACAATCTGGTGATTAGGATTGTCTGTCGCCACCTATCCTACACTGCCGGCCAAGTCCCCATAGTGAAAATTTCTTCCACCACCGTGGCTTGAAACCGCTAACCCCGTGTCAGCGCCGGACACCATCACGGTACCGCAGTCCAACGGGTCGGGTTAAAAAGGGGGCTATGTTGGATTTTCGGACGAAGAGCTTGGTATTCCACTAGCGATTAGATGAGTTGTCAGTGTCCTGATCCAAACTTTTCTACATTCCCAGTATAGCTTCTCCCTCGCCAGTGATTGAGTAGCCTCCTGAACGAGCGTAAGGTGCCATTCTGGATGTTAAGCTCCAAGAGAATCCTCTACTTCGTCGGACAAGACGAACCACTGACTTAGTTACACCGTTGTTGTCTAACAAAGTCATTGGTTAAATTCGAAGCCTCTCCCTTATTTCTGTGGGATTTATGTATTTTGTGCCAGAAACATAAATTGTTATACAATTACAAACATCAAATTGTATTAAACCAAAGCTTTACCACTTCCAGCACATTTTCTGAAGACTGGTATAGATCATCTTCCGAGTAGGATGCTGGACACAGTCGACATTGGACCATGAGCGGAACAGTCTGATCTTCCTCGAAGTGGCATTTGGTGTCATCGACCTCAGCATTGCCCCATCTTGCTAGGTTGACTTTGGATCTGCCCACTCCTGGTCTTAACCTATTCAGAGACTTCCATATCAGCCATCCATTGTTATAGCCAGGTGGTAAAGTTTCAGACAATCTTCTCCATCCATGGGGAAGTGGAGCTTCAGCTTCCTATAATTTTAACCTGGCTTTCTCAACTGTAATTATAAGTTCCTTTGATGTTCTTAGGAGACTTTTCCGGGACTTCAGTCTTTGCCTGTGTGGTAAATGCCCTTGTAATGGATGAGTACTTTCATGGTCCACTTTCCTTCTCGCCTTGCTCACTGCTACTTGTCATCGAATTGAATGTGATATTATTCCTGCGAGGCGGTGGAGCCATTCCACTGTAGTGGATTTTAAACAGCCTGTTATGATTCTGCAGGTGTCGTTGAGAGCAATGTCCATCTGTTTGGCATGAGTTGTTTTATACAGGACAGGTATACTCGCAGCCGAATAACACAGTGCTAGGGCAGAAGTTCGGATGGTTTCAGGTTGGCTATCCCACTATGATCCACCCAGTTTTCTAAGAAGGTTATTCCTAGTGGAATTCATGGAATGTTACCGAATGAAAGATATTTAGAAGTGTTCCTGTTTGACCCCAGACCATATTACCTTCAACCAACTTGTGGGATAAGGGGATATGATTCCGTTGTTGGTCGTTTGTCTGACAGTAGAAGTCATTTTAATCCAGTCAAATAAGGTGAAAAAAGGGGCAAACCTCGGAATGAAAGATAACAAGCTGAAAATT
Organism: Vandiemenella viatica; assembly: GCA_031002005.1. NCBI lineage: Eukaryota > Metazoa > Arthropoda > Insecta > Orthoptera > Morabidae > Vandiemenella > Vandiemenella viatica. The sequence goes on along the minus strand of JARYHS010009186.1, from coordinate 104,321,591 downwards.
TGCATAAACCTTTGTTTTGATATTTTATAAGTTGGCTCATAAGTCTCAAAGAATCTCGTGTGCGCTAGTCAAG
>JARYHS010009186.1:104105808-104320518 GCA_031002005.1 Vandiemenella viatica | reverse complement strand
TCACACATTTGAATTTTTTTAAAAAAAAAAAAAAATTTAGCCCGGATGAAAGATTTTTGGGCCAGCGTCATTACAGAAGCTGTAGAAATAAGATCAACTGATTTATTAGTCAACAGGGACACTGGTTATCAACTCAGTGCGGCCTGGAACCCGGCTATTAAAATTCTGAATCAGTTTCGCGTCGGTAACAAGCAGAAGAGTGGATGACGTAATCGAGTAGTGTTGGTTTTTGTCTTCCACCGTTTCCGTGGCAGCGGCTGAATAAACAAACAGTTAATCATTGACATTTGGTTGAGAATGAAGGCAGAGAAGGACGCCTTCGAAACGTCCCTCAAATGTAACATCTTAACACGGCTGGAAGCCCTTTAGCCCGGGTCAAAGATTTTTGGGCCAGTGTTATTACAGAAGCTGTAGAAATAAGATCAACTGATTTATTAGTCAACAGGGACACTGGTTATCAACTCAGTGCGGCCTGGAACCCGGCTATTAAAATTCTGAAACAGTTTCGCGTCGGTAACAAGCAGAAGAGTGGATGACGTAATCGAGTAGTGTTGGTTTTTGTCTTCCACCGTTTCCGTGGCAGCGGCTGAATAAACAAACAGTTAATCATTGACATTTGGTTGAGAATGAAGGCAGAGAAGGACGCCTTCGAAACGTCCCTCAAATGTAACATCTTAACACGGCCGGAAGCCCTTTAGCCCGGGTCAAAGATTTTTGGGCCAGTGTTATTACAGAAGCTGTAGAAATAAGATCAACTGATTTATTAGTCAACAGGGACACTGGTTATCAACTCAGTGCGGCCTGGAACCCGGCTATTAAAATTCTGAATCAGTTTCGCGTCGGTAACAAGCAGAAGAGTGGATGACGTAATCGAGTAGTGTTGGTTTTTGTCTTCCACCGTTTCCGTGACAGCGGCTGTATAAACAAACAGTTAATCATTGACATTTGGTTGAGAATGAAGGCAGAGAAGGACGCCTTCGAAACGTCCCTCAAATGTAACATCTTAACACGGCTGGAAGCCCTTTAGCCCGGGTCAAAGATTTTTGGGCCAGTGTTATTACAGAAGCTGTAGAAATAAGATCAACTGATTTATTAGTCAACAGGGACACTGGTTATCATCTCAGTGCGGCCTGGAACCCGGCTATTAAAATTCTGAAACAGTTTCGCGTCGGTAACAAGCAGAAGAGTGGATGACGTAATCGAGTAGTGTTGGTTTTTGTCTTCCACCGTTTCCGTGGCAGCGGCTGAATAAACAAACAGTTAATCATTGACATTTGGTTGAGAATGAAGGCAGAGAAGGACGCCTTCGAAACGTCCCACAAATGTAACATCTTAACACGGCTGGAAGCCCTTTAGCCCGGGTCAATGATTTTTGGGCCAGTGTTATTACAGAAGCTGTAGAAATAAGATCAACTGATTTATTAGTCAACAGGGACACTGGTTATCAACTCAGTGCGGCCTGGAACCCGGCTATTAAAATTCTGAAACAGCTTCGCGTCGGTAACAAGCAGAAGAGTGGATGACGTAATCGAGTAGTGTTGGTTTTTGTCTTCCACCGTTTCCGTGGCAGCGGCTGAATAAACAAACAGTTAATCATTGACATTTGGTTGAGAATGAAGGCAGAGAAGGACGCCTTCGAAACGTCCGTCAAATGTAACATCTTAACACGGCTGGAAGCCCTTTAGCCCGGGTCAAAGATTTTTGGGCCAGTGTTATCACAGAAGCTGTAGAAATAAGATCAACTGATTTATTAGTCAACATGGACACTGGTTATCAACTCAGTGCGGCCTGGAACCCGGCTATTAAAATTCTGAATCAGTTTCGCGTCGGTAACAAGCAGAAGAGTGGATGACGTAATCGAGTAGTGTTGGTTTTTGTCTTCCACCGTTTCCGTGGCAGCGGCTGAATAAACAAACAGTTAATCATTGACATTTGGTTGAAAATGAAGGCAGAGAAGGACGCCTTCGAAACGTCCCACAAATGTAACATCTTAACACGGCTGGAAGCCCTTTAGCCCGGGTCAATGATTTTTGGGCCAGTGTTATTACAGAAGCTGTAGAAATAAGATCAACTGATTTATTAGTCAACAGGGACACTGGTTATCAACTCAGTGCGGCCTGGAACCCGGCTATTAAAATTCTGAAACAGCTTCGCGTCGGTAACAAGCAGAAGAGTGGATGACGTAATCGAGTAGTGTTGGTTTTTGTCTTCCACCGTTTCCGTGGCAGCGGCTGAATAAACAAACAGTTAATCATTGACATTTGGTTGAGAATGAAGGCAGAGAAGGACGCCTTCGAAACGTCCCTCAAATGTAACATCTTAACACGGCTGGAAGCCCTTTAGCCCGGGTCAAAGATTTTTGGGCCAGTGTTATTACAGAAGCTGTAGAAATAAGATCAACTGATTTATTAGTCAACAGGGACACTGGTTATCAACTCAGTGCGGCCTGGAACCCGGCTATTAAAATTCTGAAACAGTTTCGCGTCGGTAACAAGCAGAAGAGTGGATGACGTAATCGAGTAGTGTTGGTTTTTGTCTTCCACCGTTTCCGTGGCAGCGGCTGAATAAACAAACAGTTAATTATTGACTTTTGGTTGAGAATGAAGGCAGAGAAGGACGCCTTCGAAACGTCCCACAAATGTAACATCTTAACACGGCTGGAAGCCCTAGAGAAATTTATTAAGATGAATTAATTATTAAGGATATAAAAGTTTACTACGGACGGTGATATTAATATAGAAAGTGGAAAGAAAAAGAAGGGATTGTGCCAACGAACGGGATGGAATTCTATCATGACTTTTTTTAAGAAACCATTTAGACATTCGCCTGAAATTATTTTGAGAAACCATGGAAAACCGAAAACTGGATGGCCGAAAGAGAAAGAAGACGGCAGTTCTATCATTACCGTGGCGCCAAAATCTGATGATGAATTCTTGCAGAACTCGACGAAATAAATCGAAAATAAGGAATAAATTTTTTGATATCTCACTTGGTTTTCGAGATATAGCATGTTAAAAATCAGCCATAGCTATAGTTACTTCTGCTTTATGATGTTTTTTCTTCTGGTCCAGGCTGTATTTCAACCTAACAACAATCACTAGGAAGAAAAGAAAACACCCATAGTTCATTTCCACCATGTTGATATGGTGGTTTTGCTGAAAAAATTTTTTTCACTTTTGAGATACAATATCTCGAGAACGAGATATCAAAAAACTTTTTTCTTTATTTTCCATTTGTCTCATCGAGTTACGTAAGAATTCATCATCAAATTTGGCTACAGCGAAATTTTTCATCTGGTCCAGGCCGTATTTCAACCTAACTACGTCAATTTTGAGATACGATATCTCGAGAACCAAGCGAGATATCAAAAAAATTTATTCTTTTTTTTCGATTTGTTTTGTCGAGTTCTATAAGAATCAATCATCAGATTGTGGCGCCACGGTAATGATAATCCCCAAGAAGACTTATCCCATCTTTTGATTGAAATCTTATTTGCTATCCCGATTGCCCTACGCTAATATTTTTACTGTTTATATTATAAATATTGCTGAAGCTACATGAAATTGTAAAAAGTGTGTTCCTAACGTTATAACCTATATTGTATGTCAGGATATTTTTAACCATAACGATCTCTCAATTACATCGAGGGGAAAAAAAATCACACACACACAATTTTAACCCTCCTCAAACAGACGGAACGCTTATGTCATTCCCCAGATACTAATGTGGAATTCTGATTTTAGTTAATCACCCAGTCCAATAATATTCGATGTGTTTTTGTAAAGGCATGCTCTGCAACATTTAACTCTTTTTCTACTCTGCAGTATCAATGCCTAGGTTGCGATCCCTTAAAATCGGAGTCTCAGGCGAGACACTTCTAGAAATAATTTGCTAATGGTTTCTCTCAGTTGTACACTCAGAACATTTGTTTCCGATTTCACGTGTATGCCTATCTGGCCGTAATAATATATACTCCTCTTTGCTTTCACCTCCAGATTTCATTACTGCAGTTGCGAACTTTATAAGCTTGCTTCAAGTTTTCATTCCCTGAGACCAAGCACACAACGTTGTTGCTTTAATTAAACTGTATCTAATTAAATTCGCTTCTATTAATATTCATCTTGTAATAACGTAATTTGCAAGATAGCACCAATCTTATTCTACAAATCCCGCCAAGTTCTTTTCTGAATTGGATTGTTTTTTCTGCGATCAATGAGTCCTAGAGTTTTTTTTTAGACATTTAAATTAAAGGAGAAACACGAAGCGTAATTTGTCTCCCTGCTTCACTTCAGATAACACTTTTTTGCGAAGTTCTTCGTACTCTTGCGAATTAGGTTTACTTTCCTGTTTGTTTTTTGTTAGGAATGTAATATTTTTGTGTGTTTTTTAAGACATATATGTTCTTCTGAACTACTCGAGATTGATCAGAATCATGTTTAGGCCATCAACTTCTCATTATCACAAGTTTTCTTGTAGGTTAATTAAACGTTATACGTTTCTGAATTAATGCGAAGACAAGTAAATCTTCGCCGTATCGTCAGTTTTTATCTTCTGTTACACCGCTCGTTAGAATTATGGAAGCAAGAGTTATGTAACTGTTCGGCGATATTCAGAAAGTATCTGTTCACTTGGACGTAGAAGTTTACATACAATTTTATCAGGACCATTTACTTCTCTCTTCCGTTTCCACGAAACGATAGCGATTCCTCATGAATTTTATAAATCCAGTAAATATTTATTCCGTCTCAATAATTTCGTAACTCGTAAAAGCTTGATCTTATTGCAAATGTCAACATGTTTTTCTCGTAAGTCTACCCTGTCTTACTTAAGATCGTGTTCAACATTTTTTATCCAGAATATAAAATTAATTTTCTCTTTGCAGAATTAAATCTTTTACGATTGTGCAGCCAAAGAGAAACACATCCGTAGTGCTGTGGCTAAACTGTATGTTCGTCTGTCACAGACCTCTACTTTGTAAATTAAATAGGTTTCAGGCTTCTGTTTGCACATAACGTGAGTTTCATTGATCCATATAAAATATTGCATTTAAAAATTATGTAAAATTTTATTTTAGGCACCTTCTTTGCGCAAGTAAACAAACGTTGCACTGCGAAACTGTTGCTTTCGTCCTGTACTTTGCTCGCATTTCCTGCAGCACTGGGCTCTACCATCAATGCTATGGAAGAGGAAGAAGCAGAGGCTGCTGATTTGGAATGCTCTTAACATCAATCAGGAGCACTTATGGTAATTGTGAATCACTCACCTATATCGACATATGGACAGTTTCTCACGCCCAGGCACAGAGTAAAGTAGATTCAAACTACCAAAGTGTTTAACAGCCGATTGCCCGCATTGTTATTGACCGCTATCACAGTCAACGTAATTTTGGAGCCACAGTCGAAAGTCTCACGTGAAATGACGCCTATGTTCTAATGAAATATCGATAAACAGTACTGTATGGCTATTTCCTTCCTGCTTTAAAAATTTTACTGAGATAAAAAAAATGGGTAGTTCTTCACCTTTCCAGCTTTGGGTAACTATACGTTGCGATAAATTTTTGTATACTCGTTGAATAAAGTGGTATTTATTTCATTTAGTGTCACAAGATAACTTTATTTAGTTACCTGACCATTTTGACTAGCAGCAACAACTGGTATACCAGAATGTTTTTGAGATATTGCAAAGGAATTCCTGGTTGGTGAGTTCTTGGCAGTATGGTGTATAAGTTATTACTATAAGGTTTATTGTTTTCAGTTTCATTACCAAGAAACTAATTAACTAACAATGAAAGATAAATAAATACTGCTACAAACACTGTTCAAAAAAAATCGAACAGGTTGGCCATCGGTAACGTAATTTATAAGATCATACACTTTTCAATAATGTATTTGTCTTACTGTTGCCACCACTTGTAAATTTTCTTCCTTTTAATGAGTTTATTGATTCCTAAGTAGAATAAACGAATCGAACTGGAAAAATTGTAAAAGAACTGAACTGATAACAGTGCTAAAGAATAAACGGTGGAAAATACATCACCATGTTCTAAAAACGTTTTATCATTTCAACAAAATGTTATTATTTTAATATTGAAATCTTTTCATTACAATGGATATGGGTACATGTTTGAACTTTTCGTTATCTCGTATCGTCAAAATTAAGCACTGCTTAGTTAAAGTATGTTACTTCTGCGGAAATGGCTGGCCTAATGTTTAATATTGATATTTACAGCTTTGTGCTTTCGAAAGTAGGTGTTAGAGTTTCAAAGAATTTACTTTTTATCTGCTCTAATGCATTACGTTAATCTTTTCATCATTTTACTTCTTCCTGAATTACTATGACAAGCTTATTTCTTCTATGTATTATGTTTAAGATGAATTTGCCTTTTCGTATCGTACTTCCGCAGTGATCTTCCTTTGTTTTAAAACACTAAAACGCAACAGTATCTGGTGTATTGGATTTAAAGTAGCGCTAATTTTTGATGATGTTGTTTACCGCTGTTAAGAAGTGATTTTACAGGTGATTTATCACTATGAACTACGGTCTATTGTATTCGAGAACTAACTGTTCTCATTTAATCAGGTTTATCAAGTGTACGTAATTTTAATATTCCATATTTGAAAAGGTTCAGTAGAGTACTAAGAAGATATACGAAGTAAGATGTTGTAATGTTACACTTTGCCCCGGGAAATGTTTATCGCCTAAAATGTGTTAAGTTAGCTTAAATGTATACCTGACGAATACCTGATGGTGGAATTCAAGGCAGATAACTTTCGAATGGTAAGTAAGCAATGTGGACACTTGGCGGCAATAAGTATCTATGATAGGGACCATGAACATTCGCACGCGATTGGCTTGGTAAAAGTTAGATTCTTTTGAAGACGGAGGAAGAGCTTTTATATGGCCCAACAAATTGGGTATCTGTAAATTAGTGCTTGGATCTATGTATCTGGCCTTAGACGGAGAACAGTTAAATGCTGAACATTAGCGCTGAATGTTTGTTATGCGAACATTAGATAACTGAATTCTTTCCTTGGAAATGCCCTCCTACATGGCAAGTGTTATCAGTCACCGACATCTTGTGCGCGATAACAAATATTTATTCTATGTTACATGTAATTCAGTCGAAGATGGCGTGATTGGTTAAGATTTACAACTGTCGTAATGTTAGAAACCTGGTAACATCACGGAGAGGACCATTCAGTCATGCTTTGCTGTTCCGATTAGCTATCGAGGTATCTTCATCAAACTAGCCCAGGAGAATGCCGTATGTCACATCCACGCTACAGTGAAACCACTTACTTGCCGTCATTACGGCAAATTTGTCAATGTGTGATTGTCCAAAGCAATCGACAACTCGTAAATAGCCATGGCAGTGAAAAAAGAATCAAGGTTCTCATGTTCTTAAACTCAGTCTAAATGACTGCGATTTGTTATAAAAAATGATTTCATTCAAATTAAAAAATAAAAATCATATTTGCTGTTTTCGAGATAAAATAATTTCTGAGAAGCGTTATACTCACTCATTTTTAATTATGTAATATCTGATATATTGAAGAATTATATTTTTAATATTAATTCAGTTATAAACAATAATTTCCGCATATGAGAAACAGCAACTTTTCCATACATTTACATTTGCGCAAATAACCGGTCACAGATTTGTAATAGCCAGTATTTACATTTGAGCCTTCTATTTACAGAGTCATTACCATTTAAAGCCTTTTATTTAGAATCTATTTGCAATAGATGTCAATAGTTACCAATCGCCAACATACAAAATGAAATTGTTAGATTTTTTATATTAAAAAAAAAGACTTTGTTTAAATGAATGAACATATAACAGGATTTTAATAGCATTTTTTTCCGAGAACCTATAGTAGGCTACATACAATCAGATTTTCAGTTCATATTTTATTCATCTTTGTGACCACGATCATGAGAGTGCAATACGTTTAGATTCAGCCCTTTATGTAAATAAATACGAGTGACGAACGCCGTTATGTTTAATAGCTTCACATGGGAATACAGTAGTAACTTCTACTGACGGGAGTATAGAACCAGTGAAATTAAAGAGAAAAATTGGAATCCAAAAAACTTCTGCTATCCATGTCATATCAGTTTTATTCCTGGTCCAGGTACAATTCAGCAAGTTAAATATGGAACTACATCAACCCACATTAATTATTACCTTTAGTAAATGGCACTTATCAAAGCAGTTTAAATGGTTTGTAAGACTGATTTCAGAGTAAATTATGCTGTAACAAAATGTGTCATTTGCGATTCTGGTCAACGTAACCACAACCTTCACTAAAATGTCATTTGAAATTCATAACTTCTATTAACCTCATATGATTAACGACGGGTTTCACTTATGGTGGCGCATCGGGTCTACTGGAGATCGCGATTCCGCCAAAATAACATTCAGTAATAACATCATAATACTGCTGTATTCAATCGCAAGACATATTATTTTCAAGCAATAATTCCGTTGTACAGCCTGGACCGTTATTTTCATGTAACAATTTGGTTGTAATACAGCCTGGACCTGCATTACACAGTTAAATGTACTTCGGAACGTATTTCTAGAGGAGTCTTGCGTTTGACCACGGCAGTGTTATGATGCCAATTCCTGGCGGAATCGCGATCTCCAGTAATCCCGGTTTATTTAAATAGATACATTTTACCTTAAATGACGGAAAGTATAATATCAGAAACGGATAACTGTAATTTATTTGAGTGATACATTTCGCGATTCGCACATTTCGTTTAAACTTTCTCTGTATTTTTAATAAACTTCATTGTTTACTTCTGCCAAAAAATTCTTAGGTTATGTTTTAACCTAGTTCCCTTACTCTGGTTAGATTATCAGAGTATTTGGCTAGGATTTTATTTAAATAAATGCGTTTTACTTTAAATGACGGAGATTATAATTTCGAAAACGGATAACTGTTATTTATTTGACTGATACATTGCGCGATTACGTACGTTTCTCTGAGTTTTTAATAAACTTTATTGTTTCTTATCGTCAGCCAAAAAAAAAAAAAAATCCTTTGGTTATGCTTTAACCTAGTTCTTATAACTGATACCGATAAAATAGCATAATACCCTTCTCCTTACATGAATTTCTGCATCTAGTTGTCGTAAATAAACAAGAAGCAATATGAAGGAACGATTGTAATATGGTGGCTGTTGATTCGTGAGTGACGGCTGGCACGTGAACGTTCTCTAGCCAATAGCTATAGACGACGGGCACAGACTTCAGACAAGGCATTTTATACAGGGTGTTACAAAAAGGTACGGCCAAACTTTCAGGAAACATTCCTCACACACAAACAAAGAAAATATGTTATGTGGACATGTGTCCGGAAACGCTTACTTTCCATGTTAGAGCTCATATTGTGGACGGCTGTGATACAATACGCCATTCTCCAGGGCTGCATCAGCGCATCAGGGATTCCATGCGACGGAGGGTGGATGCATGTATCCTCGCTAACGGAGGACATTTTGAACATTTCCTGTAACAAAGTGTTTGAAGTCACGCTGGTACGTTCTGTTGCTGTGTGTTTCCATTCCATGTTTAATGTGATTTGAAGAGAAGTAATAAAATGAGCTCTAACATGGAAAGTAAGCGTTTCCGGACACATGTCCACATAACATATTTTCTTTGTTTGTGTGTGAGGAATGTTTCCTGAAAGTTTGGCCGTACCTTTTTGTAACACCCTGTATAAGAGGATGAATTCGTATTAATTAAAAAACTGTTTTCCTTAAGATTACTTATTTCTTTATGTTCTGTGTGGGGTTGAAAACATACCATATCCCACAAGCTGTCTAAACACCCTAACGTAAAAGCAAACAGTGCATTGATTAAGATAGACAATATACACCGCCGCTCGTAGGCAATCTCACACAGTCCTTCTACCTAGCATCAACATTTTTTTAACAGAGAGTATTCCGCCTCGGTGCGAACACCTGCTGCAGCCACTTTGCAAAGTGCTACGCGAGGGCTGATTTATCCGTTCCTCTGCGCCGCTCTCGAGGACGCGTTTCCTTGGTCCTTCAGCTTTCGGAATCCATTTGTCTTGACGTCACGGTACAGTGACCGCGGCTTGCCCGAGCGGGCGAGACATATCAAATATCCGGCCTGCGGCTGAAGGCCTCTCGGCCACACCACGCGGTCCCCTCGCTGGCCCGCTGCCGTAAATTTATCCGGCTGCCCGCTAGGGGCGCTGATGTATGGACTCTCGAAAGACCCTCCGCAGATCCCGGCACTCTTTCCCGCCGCCACAGATCTGGCACAAAGGAACCTCCGCGCAGAACTCTGTCCCCCCCACCTGTCGCATCCTTGACCTATTTGTAGCACGAAGTGATTAGTTTTTAGATACTTCTGTGAAGGATACGAACTATCAGGACCTTCTTAGTGAGTAACGGAGCCCGTATAGTTTCGCTCACTCGTCCGTCATTCCTTCTGTTATACCCTCATAGCATCTGAAACAAAAAACTAAGAAATCTTCAACTGCACACTATTTAAGTTTTAACCGATCTTAACACTAACATATTTTTTTTTAAAAAAAAGAAGAAGAAATTAGGGTGTCTAAAATTATTATTGACCGTTCAATGGGTAGGGAGAGACTGAAGAAATGATTTTCTTTGGATAATTTTCATTAATACCAATTTAAATATGGGAAACTACCGACTCTCAAAACGTTTGGATTATTCTTTTTGTTTCATGATGCGTTGAAGCTTTTTTCAAAAAAGTGGAATTCCTCCCATTTACTACTAATCCGAAGATGCTATAAAAATTTACAGTGATACGTAGCCTTCTAAAGTTTAGAGAAAAATTATGGTGATGTTTCTGATGTTCAAGGTTTTCGCAAAATAACAAAACGATTGATTCTGGCGAAAGTGTTACTTTGTGACATAATTTTTTCGACTTGTATAAGATTTTAATGAATTGTATAGTAAATAAGGATTCTGTGAACTTATCCGTCTATTGCAGCTAAATAAATATTTAGTGCGAATACTGTTGCTGAAAATTTTCAAATATTGTCCAGGACTAGTGTTGAAAATAATTATTTTTTTCAGATTTGTGAAAAAAAACATGAAAAAAACCTAGCACCCTTGTTTTTTTTTCTAAATTTAGTATTTTTTCTGAAAACAATATATTTGATCAAATATATTGTTTTATTTACGGAACTTACATTTTACATGTGTGTTTTAAGTGTTACTAAATCATATAATGTCTTACATAATGATTCATAAATGTATATAGGTAACATAATTTTTTATTCATCCTCTATGTCAGTACCACATTCACTAGTATATCAGTACTACCAACACTAGTTCGGTAGGAGTCGGAATTTTCTATTTCTTCTTCTGTCTCCTCTAGATCCATAACTTCAGAAGTAGTTACATTTTCTTTTGCTGGCTGTATTGTACGCAAAAGCTTTTTTGAGATTACAATTTTAAATTGTGAGCAAAGTACACACTGTGCATAAAGACTGCGCCGATAGTTCTATATTACGGTGTTTTAAGTTTGAATTTAAATCAATTATCATACAAAATTGGATCTTTATTTCTTTTCAATCACTGGTTTATGCCAACGGTTGCAAGGAAATGATTCATAATAACTGACAATTTAATTACTCAGCATCACTATACGCTGCGAGTTTAACAAATATACGAATATAAGGAAAGCACAATAAGTAATAAAAAGAGGCAAAAAACCGTTGATAAATTTAAAATTCCTAATTTTTTTGAAATGTCTGCAGATAAATTTGCAGGGGTGGCAGCATTAGTTCAAATAGCGAGTATCAATCCAAACAACGGGGAACGGAAATTACTTCCCACACAACCTAGCTTTTTCAGAAAGTCCCCGTTTGTAAAAGACAACTTCAGTCAATGTTGCCAATATTTTTGTAATTTTTTTTTTCTACTGAACCAGAAAAATATATTAGATTTAAAAATTAAGATAAGTACTTAGTATAAACTCTAAAACAATCATATTAAACTATAAATGCCTTAAAAATTTGAAATTTGGTGGTTATGAAAAAAAAAACATATCCCAGAAAAAAAAGTGTTTTTTTTTTTTTACAACACTATCCAGGACCCACAATGTTTGGTTTGAACTGATATATTTTTGTGTTTCATTTAGATACACCATTTGAACAAAAATTGTTAAAGTATTTAATAATAAATTTAATAATTACTTGTTATCGATTTTTTTTTAAAAAAATTATAATATTCTTTTATGTGTGATTTTTCATGGGCCCTTAGCTCGTCCTTCACCTCTGGTACAGCTTGTGAAGTACGCCAGCAAGCTTCGAATTCCACGATATACGAGGTGGGTACAAAAAGAAACCGAACTTCTGCTGTAATTGCTTTATTGATCATTATACTAACTTTTACACACTGTCCCCTTCAAAGTACTGTCCTTCACTATCAATACACCGTTGCCATCGTTTTTTCAAGTTTTGGAACGCCTCTTGGAATGCAAATTTCTCCGATGGAGCGCAGTTCTCTCGTCGCATTGTCTTGAATTTCTTCTATGGTCTGGAAACGACGTCCTTTCAAAATGTTTTTCAGTTTTGGGAAGAGAAAAAAGTCTGCCGGAGCCAAGTCTGGAGAATAGGGTGGCTGAGGCACAACGGTAGTCCGATGTTTTGCCAGATAATTCGTGACAAACAACAATGCGTGAGCGTGTATGGAAACTTCAGGTTCTTTTCCTGATGTTTTCTGTCGGAACTAATTTTCAGTGTCATTTAAGCTGTACTGATTTTTCTTCTACACACTGTCACCAGTAGTCATCTGAAACAAGAAATTTATTAATCATTCTGTTTACTTTCGTTTTTTTTTGCGTTCTCTATGTCTGAGGAATAACATCTAATAAAAGATTCCAATCTGTTCAAATGAAATTGCCGCATAGTCCAACCGGCTATTTTTTTTAAAGTTATTTCGGTATAGGCTGTTACGTTACGTAATACCTTCTCCTTGATGCATGTATGCGGGAGCGAACGAATACTTTATACATCCACGCATATGCAAGTATAATCTTTAAATATCTGTGTCTTTTGGCTATAACTTTTTGCTGAAACATCTTACTCTATTTATTCATTATAGATATCACAATAAATTAATCTATTAATCTGTCCAGTCACGAAATATTGAGGTTTGACTTGAGAAGTAATCCGTTTCCTTTGCTCTCGTTTCTACCTTCCGGTCACTATCTCTGGCGACCACGTCTTAACTTGATTACTATTAACTAGACTATACCTAAATATATCTTGTCTTTCACCCCCAAGCATGTGAGAACATTTCATACGGCATTCGACCGGATGAATTGAAAATTCGTTGAAAAATGATCAATTGATCCGCTGCATGCCCGAGAAATCTTTAAGCAACAGATTCACTAGGGAAACTTACGATTACATTTTATATCGTCCTTTATTATATATGAGCTAATGTTTACTATCCCGTCACATTACCCAAACACGTCTTCCATTATTTTGTTCTACATTACCTGAAATAAACTTTTATGCTACTTTATTCTAGTATTTATTCTCTGACCACAAAGTATTTGTTAAATACACTTTCCTTCGAATAATTTTGCAAGTTGAATTCAACGAACTTTTTTCTTCAACTTTTCTTCATGCATCACAACTTTTTCACTCTCCATTTCCACGGATTATTTTGTCAGTCCCTCAAAAATATTACTCTAAAATATTATCAACTCTTCTTCTTGTAATTAATCTAATTTATTTTCGTTTAAGCAGTAACTTCTCGTCGTCTGCCAATCAATACGGTATTCCCAGCTTACATCTCACCATCTACTCTTGCTTTCTCCATACTTGACTTGTACATTCAATCCTAGTCTCCGGCCATATCACCGGCAACTGTTCTTTGCCCCTCACAGATACTCGAAAATTCACATTAATATAGTACATTTATAATTCTGAATACAATGAAGTAATTGAAGTAACATTAACGTACAATAGATCACTTTCGTATTAAAACATGTAGGCGTTAGGTATGATTGTTACAAGGTCTGCGAGTACTGTTCGCTAGTTGGACACATACTACCTGCTCGAGTGTCCACGCAGCAGTTTGGTTATGCTGCGCGGCCTCCTTGGTGTGCGACGCACGGACGCCTGCAATGACGTCAGGCGAGAGTGCTGGCCTGTACTCCCGCGGGGGTCTTGCTCCTCGCCACTTGTTCATTTGTGCCGGTAATTGGGCCCCGAGTGTCGACCGGGTGACCGTCCGTAGGGGCCCGTAAGAGCGTCTCCGAGGTCAACCCCTGCTTCACCTGTTCATCCCTCAGCCCCCAAAAAGGCCTCGTCACAACGTTCTGGTGGAAAAATTAAAAACTACGGTGAGTAGTCAAACATTTACAGAAAACGTCACATAAGAACTCCAAAAGAAAATCTTCAATATACAGTAAGTGTTAATTAATATCTTGGCATTACTTTTGGTAACAAGCTTAACTGGGCAGGACACATTGGACATGTGGTAGGAAAAGGATTCAAAATTTTGCACTTGTTGGAGAGAGTGATGAGGGGATGTTCGAGAGAAGTAAAGGAATTGGGCTACAAAACTTTGGTCAGACCATTGCTCGAATATGGTAGTGAAGAATGGGACCCTCATTTTGCGTATCAAATACAGGAATGGGAGAGGGTGCAAAAAAGGGCTGCTAGACTTGTTTCTGGAAATTATCGCAGATTGCAATCCGTGACGGATATGATAAAAGAGCTGGAATGGGATTCATTGCAAGACAGGAGGATGATGAGGAGGGTCATGGGAGTGTACAGGGCGTATACTGGCGATGAGGCATGGAAAGATATTGGAGTAGGTATTAAAAGTAGTGCATGGAAGGGAAAAGATGACCATGACCACAAGCTGGCACTTGATTTCAGGCACAAGAGTGTGGGAAGATTCTGTTTTTTAGGTAAGGGTATCAGGGATTGGAATGAGTTACCAGGAGAAATGATGAATAATTTACCGAAAACGTTGAAAGAATTTAAAGATAAAATTTGTAGAGGACAAATGTAGGTGGGTGCAGGATAGGGGAAAGATGGGGGTGTAGGGAAATTGCACCGGAGCCAGTGCTCCATTGCAATTAAATTAAATTTAAAAAAATTAAATTAATATCGTACAGTAAACTGAAGAAATAAAACTTACTAATATTTACGTTAAAGTCTTTAAATATCTTGGTTCCCTAGCGAAGAAAGATATGCATTGCAAATTAAATTCGCTGATGAAGCTTTAGACAACTTTATGTCCCCTGGTGAAAGCGTTAAGGAAAAGATTGGTTAAATATTTATTCTTTTTTTGCTTATGGCTTTTCACCTCGTCGAAATCGACGTCGTTAGACTTGTTAGAGCGGAAAAGGACTTGGGGCAAGAAAGGGGAAGGAATTCGGATATGGTCTTTTAAAGGAACCATCACGGCATTCGCATGGAGTGATTTGAGGGAATCTGTGGGAAACCTATACCTAGTTGGCCCTACGGGGATTCAAACCCGCGTTCTCCTGAACGAGAGGCCAGAGCGTTACCAGTCACCCACCACGCTCGGTAATTAAGTGTTTCATTTGCAGCATGCTGCAGTGATTTGAACAGATCGACAGAGTACTAGGCTCAAATGATATAATAAAAATCACAAAATAGAAAAAAAAAAACAAAGTAATGAAAGTTCCATTTGCAGATACTGTAATAAATAGAATTAACTAGAATAGTTATTTTTAGAAAAAATTTAAGAAATCTTTTGGGCTTAAAATTTCTAAAAAAAAATTTCGAGGAGTGGTGATTTCAATAGGTTTTTATCATCAGATTTATAAAATTTTCTACAGAATGCTGTATGATTTATTTGTTGAGAAATTATTTATTGAAGAATTAGATTTGAACAAATTATCGAGTTTTTCGTGATAACCGAAAATACTATAACACTTGCTATAGTTTTGTTGTAGTTAGTATTTTCGCTGATTATGGACAGTTTTTAATTATGTTTTATCCATATCGTGTACATTTTGAAATTGTTCTAACCAGGGCCGGTCGCCCGTGAATTGTTAGGCCGAATTTCGAATTTAAGCATCCACACCCAGAGGCAGCCTTCGATGACGACCGACAGGGGTGCCCGCACCACATGTACAGTGTAGGGGCCCTGGTTCCAACATTTCGAGAGCAAGTTGATATCAAGCTTTTATCTGATACGTATGAAGAATATCTATTAAAGAATATTCAGCGGATCACTAAACCTCCCCGTAATTACTTTCCCCCAATATTTTTTTCCAATTTTTACTTTATGATCATATTTGGTGTGGAATTAACAAATCTACTACCTATTACAAATTTCTAAGTTGACGGTTTAAATAGTTGTGGATCTATCACAGACGAAAAATATGAGTAATTCCAATAGGGTTCCGTCTCTCATTTATTAAATACACAGCTCTAAAAATGACGCAAAATTTAGTAAAACAATTTACCAATCATGCAATTTAAAATTACAGCTTTTCACATGACACCCTAATTTACAAATACCTTCTTCGTAAAAATCGTTGATCGTAGATTGACTAAACAAGTATTAGCTATGAGAATTTGTTGAAAACCTTTTATGGAAAAGTTTATGCAGCCATAACATACGTAGCTTAACACATCATGAAGCTCGCTATCAGTGTATATCACAACAGGTTTGTTCACATAGAGTGTAAATTATGAAGCAACTAAACCTAATGTGGTTAAATTATTATCATCTGCTATGGTTTTTAAAGCTCGTTACCAGTAATAAAACTACACATCTTAAATTAAACTTTGGAGACTCATGATTTAGACAAAATTAATGAAGCCTCTAAAAAGGGAAATGCTCATGAATTTATTTAATTGAATAAAAAGCTGTTAAGGTATGCAGTATATGTTTTATACACACACGGACAAATAAGTTAAGCATCAAGAAGAAATTATCGGATTTGTAGTTAAGAAGGCAACTTGTACATAGCAGCGAGTAATAAACGGATGATTTGACTGTCACCTTACTTACTCATGACATTTACTCCCTTTTGTTAAGAATTAAACTAGTTTTCCTTTGCATACATTACCAACAGAATATTATTAATAATACGAACTAATATTAGGGATCAAGATGTTGCTTTGCACATCAACAACACCTTTGTGCCTACGTTTGACATTACTGTACATTTATTACACAATTAATTTGAATCAAATACGTTATGGTCAATAGTATATAAATAATTTTAAAAATTATGTAAATTCATTAATGGTTTCTTTTACAACAGTTCTCAGGGTTTTTCTATAAGTTCATTAACTATGCTCGACACGGCAATGAGATTTCTCTATGGCGACACTGGGTTGATCAATACGATAGTGATATGCGATTACTACCTTAGGGAGCGTGCATAAACTACCTAGCTCCATATTGGCCTCCTGTGAACCCCTCTCCCCCCACGTAGCCCTACGTGACTTTTGCTTCTACCCCCCGTCCTCCACGAAGCACGTAGCTTTTTTCCCTTTTGATTCCAGAAGACATTTTGTACTGTTTTCTCTTGTCAGACTATTGTAAATTACATACGGACATAATTAACTGAGGGAAATAAATATTCATATGCTGTTGTGTGAGTTCTGTTTTAGCTGTGAAAAATTTTACGAAAGGAAAGCTACGTGGCCTGGCTTGGAACCCCCCCCCCCCTCTTCCCCCACGCAGCCCAACGTATCCTTCCAGCCAACACCTCCCTCGCCCCCCCCCCCCTGGACCGAGTCACGTAGTTTGTGCACTCTCCCTTATCAGCAGGGTTACCATTCAGACGAAGGCGCCGCCTCCGCTGTCTGCAGTCGTCCGACGAGATTATTCCCTTTACGGCGTCGTCGGACACCCACGTCCGCTTGGGTCCAGGCATGCAACATAAGAGCAACAAAACACCACCGGCATAAGCCGCCACACGTCTCTCTCAGTCTATCAGGCTGGACAAGAACGCTTCACGCGTCCTTTGCTCACGTGACCATCTCCTCCGCCTAGCGACCCATGCATTCTTCGCGCAGCTACTCAGCCACGCCATTGTCACATTGCGGAATGCGTTAATTACCCTTAGCTCACTGTCCCTTTGTCCCCACTGCCACGCATCCAACTTCAAGTTATATATTTCGATGTAGTGTGGCAGTAAATTGCACTCATCAGCAACGGCCAACAAACGACATGAGTATTACAAAGTTATAGCAAAGTATTAACTGTAGCGTCCGACATTCCAATAGCCTGAGAGAATGTGATCAAAGGTTATCAGACCGAGAGGATACCTCGTAAATGCTTCAGACAGAATTGAAGGCACATGCCAGCGTTTGGAACTACATAGAGCAATTGGTCGTACCGTGTTATTGTCCGACATATGGGAAGTGCAGATATCACAGTGGCCTTATGTTCGAACCTGTATCGAGCATGGTGGTGTAACGGTTAGGGTTCTGGCCTCGCATTCTGGAGGACGGCGGTTCGAATCCCCATCCGGGCATTCAGATTTGGGTTTTCCATGGTTTCCACAAATCATTCCAGGTGAATGCCGGGATACTTCCTTCAAAAGGCAATGGCCGAATTCCTTCCCATTACTTGCCCCCTCCCCCCATCCTTTCCCGTCTCTAAAGACCTTACTGTTAAGAGACGTTAAGCAGTTAAAAAAAAATCGAACCTGTGGGTTCGTGAATACATCCTCATGACTCAAAAGGTTTACGGTCTCCCATAACAGACCATAAGGAGGTAAATCGTCGTAGGGTGAATCAATAATTACGCAATCCAATGGCAACTGCAATCCAGATAAAGATAGTGGACATCCTATAATAACTCATCCCGTAGCATGTCTTGACTACTGGCATCTGCCGGAAAATGGGTACACTGTTCCTTTCGTCGGTTACCATTAGTACAGAAGGTCGCATTTGGAGTGGTGCCTGGACCAGAAATCGTGTGTGGAGGACGACTGGTGACTACTTATGTCCCGCATTAAATCGTGCTTCAGGCTGCGGGCAAATGATCATTGTGTTCACCTGAGAGATAATACAAACTCTGCCAATTTTGTCACGAGACACCCTAGTGTAACTCTTGGCATCATGATTTGGGGAGCAGTAAGGTATTACTAAAGATCCATTTGTTAGTCATTCAAGAGATTCTTACGGCACAGCGTTAAGTCAGTGACTTCTTGCTCCCGCATTTCTTACCCCTCCATTGGAAGAATCGTCGAATAGGCTTTTACCAGGACAGTCGTTGACACATAGCACATTTTTCTCAAGGGTGGTTGCGTCGCTTAGAGGCCCACTTGTTGCTAACCGGTTTCCCTTTTTTTATTTATTTCTTTACGCCTCATCGACGGAAAAGGTCATTAGAGGCGGGATGGGACTGGATACAAGGAACGGGAAGGAATTCGGCAATAGCATTTTTGAAGGAAGCATCTCGACATCCACCTGGAATGAATTTACGAAACCATGGAAAACCCAAATCTGGATGCCCGGACGGGGATTCGAACCCGCGTCCTCCCGAATACCGGTTTCCCGATAAGCCCATAGTCGAACATGTGGGATCAGTTCAGACGCCACGTTCACTGAGCCACCAGGTCCTACAGCATATATTATTTATACAGTTATTTATACAACTGCTAATAGTATTTCCTTGTCAAATTTTATGAGGACCGGTTAAGCCGTTTGCGGTGGAAAAGTAATAAACAGTCAGATAAATAGAGTTATTTTCGTATTTATAAAATTAGAATAGGTTCTTGAAGAATTTAGGATCGGATTCCTAATTCATACTGAGAAAATTAATTTGTAAAAATTTTCTCACATTTGCCCTCATCCTCCTTTCTTCATGATTTTTTGCTGATGTAAGCTTTTCCATACATCGTATTTGTCTGGATTGTACTGTAAATTGTAGCGTGCAATAAAAGAACGGGATTCCCATGCTGGCAAAGAGAAGATATATTGGACACATACAATCCTGAGAGTATATGTTCCTTTTAATCCAGAGATATCATTAATCAGACTAAGAACTTTCTATTTGCCTGCAAGAAATAATCTTGGGCATAGACGTTAATTCCTGATATTCCGGAAACCGCTTTGATATTTGTCGATCTTCTTATAATAATAAATCGCACACAATACGTTCTTGCAAGTTAATGTTTCCGTTCTTTCCGTCCTAGCCTTTATAATGTAGCAACCTTTATGGAGGTAGTACGTAATCGGCCTATTCCGCTGGCAAATCGGCTTAAAACTACCAGTCTTGCCTGCGGCTCATAAATTATGTCACTCGAGCAATTATTCAAAAGCCGGCGTTGCGATGCTTGCACAAAGAGCGTTATTTAAACAGACGACACACTTTTTCCTGTACACCAACAACACATGTTGTGTGTTACCCTGTAACCATTACGAACCAGAATAGCTAATGCGTCTCTGTTTTCGCGCATCCAGAACGAGCAAACATGCGTACACTGTTAATGTCCATTCGAACAAAGGAAAACGGCCTACGTTTGTAAATGGAAGGTTCTTTCCAGGATAATATTAGTCTTTTTTACGTTACACTGTGTCTGTAGAGTAAAATATTTATCTTTTAAAACTTTGTATAACTTTGTGACCTGACATTCGGCAGGACGTGGGTTCAAATCCCCGTCCGGGCATCCAGATTAGGGTTTTCCATGGTTTCCCCAAAGCATTCCAGGGGAATGCCGGGATGTTTCCTCCAAAATGGCCATGGCCAAATTCCTTCCCGTTCCTTGTCCCCAGTCTTTTCCCGCCTCTAATGATATTGACGTTGACAAGGCGTAAATCAATAAGCAAAAAAAAAGGCGTTTCCGGTGCTCTACTATTTTCGTCTTTCCCATCTTTTCCTTTGTCGTACTACCAAACACCTGCTCCCTAGAGATCAAATACTCCAATCCCACGAGTTCTGCTGAAGTTGAAATGATTCACTTTTAACAAATTTACAATGCGAAGCTAGCAAATAAATACATCTCAGCAATGAACGTATCATTGTTCGTCAAAAATGTTAAATTATTTGCCTCATTAAATCTTCACACGTCTTAAGAAGCAAAATAGGACAGCATGGAAACTCTCGTAAGGTAGATGCATAGTTTACCTTTAATACGATGCCATATAATAATTGTTTGTTGGCAGTTAAAAGTATGATAAGTAAAGAATTAGAACCTTTCGAAGAATAGGAAGATCAATATGCGACAGAGGAACAATAAATTGATAAAGTTGTGGAATATTATTGATTAACTTATCATAATGATTTTTAACCATTACCTGCTTACATTTATCAAATTATTAGTGTGTCATACATACCAGTGACAGATAAATATTTGAATTTCTGCTTTTTTTTCCTCTAACGATTTAAACTATCTAAATCTAAACGGATTTAAAATGCTGCTGTTTTGACAGGAACCCCAAGAACACATTTTGCAGCTTATAGATATAGAAAGCGATTTATCCGCGAACCGTTTGGTATAGTTTTGTCACAGGATAGAAGAAAGAAAATATAAATTACGGAGAGAAGCATGATTCTGAATTTTCTCTACCGGCTTTTAGATGAAACTAGATCTCTTGTGTTCTTTTGAGGTAAATAAGTCTGTAGAAATATATCTATGTCTTGTCATGAAAACTGACCGTTACCTAACCGGAGAACGATTTTAAAAGCTCATCACTGTGATGTTATCAGTGATAAAGCGAAGTTTGTATAGATTAAATCTCATATCCGCCATCAGAAACAATCCCTGTCCCTTAAGAGCAGAATCTACAGGGCAACGGTTTTATGTATTTAGTTATCTACAGATCATTACAGTGAAGTATTTAGTATACGATCGACGTAAAAGTTCAGTCAGTTGTTTATATTACGTAGTTTTACTTTGAAGTGAAACTAGTGGATATCAAATATTTAACATTTACTAAAGGAAAATTCGTGAAAATTCCCGCTTAGTCAAAAAATATAAATCAGATTCTATGCGTTTGTTATCTTCTAATAGAAGCAGATGTAGTGAGTACATAGAGCTCCTGAAAAACACGCCGAATTAATTCACACCTACGGGACACGAAACATAAAACAGAAAATTCCAACGAACCCTTGTCAGTATTTTTAGATGTAAACGAGGGTGTTAACACCCCGGCCGCACCTAAACAATCCAGAGCAATACACTTCTCACAGCAGAGGATTTGCTTAATAGAGGAAGAATCTCTCCTTGATCTCTGATGCTTGCGATTTATTCAAGTGGAAGAAAGATGAAAAAGATAAAATTGGACTGAAGAGATGGTGATCTTTGATGGAAGTGTTAAGGCCCCAAGTGATTCACCGATAATGGTACTTACTCCAACAGAATACATTTCCGAGCTATCAGGCTCCCAAAGGCT
Source organism: Vandiemenella viatica (assembly GCA_031002005.1). Lineage (NCBI taxonomy): Eukaryota > Metazoa > Arthropoda > Insecta > Orthoptera > Morabidae > Vandiemenella > Vandiemenella viatica. Next base: position 104,298,148 of record JARYHS010009186.1, on the reverse strand, counting down.
CCGTCCCACGACTGTAAATCCCTTAACAGGCTGTTCGCAGAAATGCTTTTTCACAAAGCGGATCCGTCGTTGGGAGATGTTCGGTCTCGTTAGCCACGAAATCCTTTCGCTCGCCGAGAGCGTCAAAGAGCGAACATGCAGTCCCGCCTAACAAGGTGGCGGGAATAATAATCGAGAAGAAGGACTGACGCCGGACATACAGCGGGAGAGGCGAAGGACACCTGTGGCGAAGGGATAGCATTTCTTGTTTGCGGTGACCAATTAAGAAATGCTTATTAACCTACAGACAGCGTCATAGGTGACATTCTGGAGAAGTTTTTAGACTATTAGCTCGGCTCTAAAAAATACTAGCCATGTTACGTCAGTTAACAATTTTAACCAACTGGAAATTATTTGGCACAGTGATTAAGAAATCGAAAATTTTTGAATTGGAACTTTTTTGGCCGCTCTATGGAGAATTTTTTTTAGTGTCACGCGTTGCGAGTTACGCTATCGGTGCGCATGCGCCGCAACGTTCTACACATGCGGAGAACGTTGATAATCACGTGACGACGTCAGACAAGATATTTGATTCAAGATAAGTGACCATTATAAACAGTGAGACATGTAACAATATGTTTACACGCTTTATTTTACTTTGATCTGTATGTAGGTATGTATATATGTATGTATGGATGTAACAGAATCGTTCCACTCAATTTTTACCCACTTCCAGATATCAGACTTGTTCAAAATTTTGCACACTTATTAAGACCCGGTGACAATACAATAATTTCACACCAACATCCAGCTATTCCCATTACTTTGACAGTAACAATAGAAATATTGTAGAATGTGATGGAATTTTGTAATTAAATTTTAACCCAATTCCAGATATCGAAAATTTTGTACATGTGTTGAGAACTGATGAGAACACAATAATGTCGTAGCTATGTTCTGATATTTTCATTACGTTGACAGTAACAACAGAGAATTTTTTAAATTCAATGGAATCTTCCATTACAGTGTTCACCCACTCCGAATTGCTTGAAATTTTGCACAACTAGTAGGAACCGGTGACAATACAACAGTTTAATATCTGTCCCCTGATATTCTCATTACTTTGACAGTAACATTAGAAAAATTGCCGATTGCAATAGAAATCTTCCATTTCAATGTTCACCCACTTCCCATGTCCAAATTGTTTGAGATTTTGCACACTTATTATTAGGAATCGGTGACAATACAACAGCTTTATTTCTATGTCCTAGTATTCTCATTACTTTTAACAGTAATAATAGATAAAGATTTTTTTTTACTTATCGCTTTACGCCTCGTCGACGGCTAAGGTCATTAGAGGCGGGATGGGACTAGATTGAATGATATGGAACATTTCATTTCAATGTTCATCCACTTCTTGAAGTCCGAGTTGTTTGAAATTTTGCACATGTAGTAAGAACTGATGACAATACTATAATTTCATAGCTATTTTCTGATGTACTCATTACTTTGACAATAACGATAGAGAAGTGGTTGTGTTCAATGGAATATTTCATTTCAATAATTTTACAGTAAGTTCTGATATTGTTGTTACTTTTTTAATAACAATAAAAAATGTTAAATGTGATGCTATGTTGCAATTGAATTTAACCCAATTCCAGGAGTCCGAATAGTTTGAAATTTTGGTTATATACTGATAATAGATAACGACACAACAATTTCATTTCTGTGTCCTGATATTATTATTACTTGACAGTAAAAAATAGAAAAATATTGAATCCAATGGAATCTTTCTTTCAATTATGCACCTATTTCCTGACGTACGAATTGTTTGAAATTTGGCAAATGTATTAAGAACCAGTGACTGTAAAATAATTTCGTAGCTATGTTGTGATATTCTAATTACTTTGACAGTAACAATAAAAAAGCCGTCGAATGCAATGAAATATTTAATTTCAATGTCCACCAATTTCTTGATGTTAGAATTGTTTTAAATTTTGTACAAGTATTAAAATCAGGCGACAATTTCATATCTACGTCATGAAATTCCCATTGTGAACTAAATAGTTAAAATTAAAATTATAGTTTAAAAAACTAAAATACACTCTTTTCTTTCAATGTGAATTAGAAGGTTAAAATAATCTTTAAATATAAAAATTTTGTTCAATAGCACTAGGATGTACTACAATTCAGTATAACTTTTTTGAATGTGCTTAAAATATGAATAATGTCACTGATTAAAAAATAACTTTAATGTTAAAAAAGCGTGAAGTGTTCTCTACGAACAGCTAGCGATAAAACATTTACGATTACTGAGTTCTAGCACCCCACGCCTTGTTTACATTAAAGCTAACTTTTTAATCAATAACTTTATTTTTATTTTAAGCTTATTCAAAAAGTTATACTGAATTGTGGGACTTCCTAGCGCTGTTGAACAAAATTTTTATATTAATGATTATTTTTAACCTTTTAGTTAACATTGCTACCAAAGCGTGTATTTTATTTTTTTAAACTATAATTTTATTTTTAATTGGTATTTTTGTTTGATATTTTTGTTTATTAGGTGCTTTTGTATATTTATAATCGTTCAGTGTTGATAATTTCACTAATCGCTGATGCGATAAGATCTATCATTTTCATGCAGAAATATAAGCATTCGTCTTTGCAATAGACGGAATGTGTCATTTAAGCTTTTAAATATTATTTATGTTATGAGCCACAAATCTGCGTTCAACCCTTCATTTTTGTGTTGCCTAGAAACTAGTTAGTAACGAAAACTGAATCTATGAACGGCTATCAGATAATTTTGTACAAGATATTCCGGAATAGTTTACATCACGATACCCGTCGTGAGTAGCATGGTGCTCATGAAAGCATTTTGTAAATTATTAATAATTACTAATTTCCTCGTGTTTTATGCTGTTACAAGCATATTCCAGTCCAGGCTCCATTTTAATCCAACCACAATCTCCGCTAATATTGCCGCAGCGAAATCAAACGATGCAGACACATCGAAACTCATGAAATGCATGGCAAATTACATTTCATGAAATGACGACATTTTCTGCATCAGGATTACTAGTTCGCAGAGCATAAATTCATCATATATCTTCAGTATGAACTGCAAAACCAGCGCAATAATAAATTCGCTGTATCGTGGTGTAAACTTGACCCGTATGTTCTAAATATAAAATACATTCTGAGTGTAGATGCAATATTTTATAATCTGGTGAAGTGTGCTTTACGCGAATAACTTGAATGAAGTTTCTATTTACTGTAAAAATGCACTATAGTATCATTGTTTGTACACACAAGAGTGAAATAAACATAAAACAGTACACAAAAAAAGAATACGCAGGAAAATTACACAGAAAAATACATAGAAGTTTTCCTGCGCGTGAAAATACTGATACAAGCACCACTAGTTTTTTATTCGGAATTTTGTGAAAGATATATTTAGCTGCATGGTGGAAACGTCTTGATCTCATATGGGTAAAGGAGATTACAAATATATCTTCAGGTGGCATTGGTTATATATGAGACTTAAATTATAAAACGAAGTACGACATAGTCAAGGTTAATGTGCTAGTAAACTTAGACGTGGAAGGTAATTTCATCTTGGAAGTAATATAGGGGAGAAGTGAAGAGACAGCAAAAGTTAGAATGGCCAAAAAAAAAAAAAAAGACGAGATATAGATATAGACTGTGCCTACGAATGTCGGAAGATTCAGTGAGAATAAATCACATCGCCGGGATGGCAAAAGTTAGTAGACGATATACACTCCTGGAAATTGAAATAAGAACACCGTGAATTCATTGTCCCAGGAATGGGAAACTTTATATACACATTCCTGGGGTCAGATACAACACATGATCACACAGACAGAACCATAGGCACATAGAAACAGGCAACAGAGCATGCACAAAGTCGGCACTAGTACCGTGTATATCCTCCTTTCGCAGCAATGCAGGCTGCAATTCTCCCATGGAGACGATCGTAGAGGTGCTAGATTTAGTCCTGTGGAACGGCATGCCAAGCCATTTCCACCGGGCGCCTCAGCTGGACCAGCGTTCGTGCTGGACGTGCAGACCGCGTGAGACGAAGTTTCATCCAGTCCCAAACATGCTCAATGGGGGACAGATCCGGAGATCTCGCTGGCCAGGGTAGTTGACTTACACCTTCTAGAGCACGTTGTGTGGCACGGGATACATGTGGACGTGCATTGTCCTGTTGGAACAGCATGTTCCCTTGCCGGTCTAGGAATGGTAGAACGATGGGTTCGATGACGGTTTGAATGTACCGTGCACTGTTCAGTGTCCCCTCGACGATCACCAGAGGTGTACGGCAAGTGTAGGAGATCGCTCCCCACACAATGATGCCGGGTGTTGGCCCTGTGTGCCTCGGTCGTATGCAGACCTGATTGTGGCGCTCACCTGCATGGCGCCAAACACGCATACGACCATCATTGGCACCAAGGCAGAAGCGACTCTCATCACTGAAGACATGTCTCCATTCGTCCCTGCATACACGCCTGTCGCGACACCACTGGAGGCGGGCTGCACGATGTTGGGGCGTGAGCGGAAGACGACCTAACGGTGCGCGGGACCGTAGCCCAACTTCATGGAGACGGTTGCGAATGGTCCTCTCTGATACCCCAGGAGCAACAGTGTCCCTAATTTGCCGGGAAGTGGCGGTGCAGTCCCCTACGGCACTGCGTAGGATGCGACGGTCTTGGCGTGGGTCCGTGCGTTGCTGCTGTCCGGACCCAGGTCGACGGGCACGTGCACCTTCCGCCGACCACTGGCGACAACATCGATGTACTGTGGAGACCTCGCGCCCCACATGTTGAGCAATTCGGCGGTACGTCCACCCGGCCTCCCGCATGCCCACTATACGCCCTCGCTCAAAGTCCGTCAACTGCACATACGGTTCACGTGCACGCTGTCGCGGCATGCTACCAGTGTTAAAGACTAAGATGGAGCTCCGTATGCCACGGCAAACTGGCTGACACTGACTGCGGCGGTGCCCAACCGCTGCGCAGCTAGCGCCCTTCGACGGCTGCTGTTCCTGGTGTGTCCGCTGTGCCGTGCGTTTGATCATTGCTTGTACAGCCCTCTCGTAGTGTCCGGAGCAAGTATGGTGGGTCTTACACACCGGCGTCAATGTGTTCTTATTTCAATTTCCAGGAGTGTAACATAAGATCCAGGGATCTTTCCACCGGAACAAAAGTAACACAAAATATACCGGCCGCGACAGTTATGCAGTTATGGATAGCAAACTACAAAACGGCAATGAGAATTTTTTATCTGGACAGAAGATTTCAGCTCTAGAATCACTGTTTAATAAATAGCCAGAGATAAGCAAACATCAAATCAAAAATTAGTTTAAAAAAATGTACACAGTAATGATCTAAATGAACTGAACTGGAGGTCAAATTTCACACTTTGGGAGGATATCTCAGTCGCAATGTACAACACTCGCTGATAAGCTGGACACAACGCAATAGAGAAAAGTGATGTGTTAGAGGAGACACGTAACACTCTAGGTACACAGTAGGAACATAAGGCTAGGCCGTGAAATTAACTGTAAATACGGACATGATGAAGTTCAAGTCATAGATTCAGGGAGAAATGTGGGAGATACAATCAAATATAGAGACGAATTTCGGAGGTCCCATTTTTAGCCTGGTCTACAACTGTAACGTTTATTTTGCCTTTCATTGATCTTATTTTGGTATTGATCAGTCACTTGGAAGAATGAATGCTGAACTCGAATGCTACTTAAAGATACCGCATGGACATCGTACATACGTGGTTCTTTACCATAACGACGTTCAAAGATATGGTCGTAGTAGTTCAGCTGGCATCCGCTTGCCGAAAAATTATTGTTTTACATGACTTCAGCGTAGGCAGCGGAATCCGCACCACACACCATTAATGTCACACCGAGTTGGCACAATATTTATTATTGGTAACACGCATTAGATCTATTAGGGCGGGATGCATTCTACATTAAGAGCAATTTAAATAAAACAATAATACTATCTTATATAATCATAGTAGAATTAAAAAAAGGTTGGTTCTTTTTTTCGCTAATTACAAATATTATGCCAGTATTTTTAGTGTCTAAATGGTCTAAAACTAATAAATCTCATAGTCACTAACGTTAAAATTTTCCAGTGAAAAACTTTTCAATATTTTTTTTAGAGCTCCACTTGATGAATTCAAATCAAAGCTACCCCAAATACTGGAGGAGTAGAAACATTTTTTTACCAATTTGTATGGATCACACCTAGAATTTAATTTTTAAAACACTCAATACAATATACGATTATGAGTCAACAAAAAAGTTGAACTTTAAAATTTGAAACTTATTCTGCTTTCGAACTAGACAAATAAATTTCAGCAAACGATTAATAAGATAGAATTATGTCAAGGCTAAGATTTAGAGTGTTGGTGACAGAAGATGTCCTCTTCAGCAATGAATTGCTGGTTAAATTGACCATATCTTATATACAGTGACATATTAACAGAAAATGTACATGACTAGGCACAAATACACTGGCAAATACCTTGGCAAACGCTGTCAAGTCAATTATCTGTGTATATCAAGAAAGGAGTCCAGTGATGCATTTTGAAGGTGTACCATCAGCTATTTCAGGAATTGAGAAATATGAATCCCAATACATTAGATAATGTTATTCATGACTCTATCCAGAAAATATTGGATTATATTTTAGTTGGCTGCACCTTCTGATCACAACCAAATGGCCAAAAAAGTAGAAAAATGACGCAGGTACAACGATGTTTAAACTGAATGAGTCTAAATTTATCGGGGAAAATAATACCGAAATTAATCTGTCGTCCACGGCACACAAAGAGACGCTTCGTAAACATTAACTGGACCAATTTGTGATTGAATCTTAAATTCAAATCGTAATGAAAGTAGCTCCCAATAACACTGTCACAAACAAAAAAAGAGAGAATTAATAAATAAAATGGTAATAAATAACTTATATGAAAATATTTAGCTTACGCATTTTTCTTAGAGGAATTAAATGAAATATACATCCGTAAAAACTTGCTAAGTGCGGGATCATTAACATCTCCACCCGTAAATCCACAAAGGCTAGAAAGATTTTCTGATTTCCTATGTTCTTGTTTACTAGGGGCGTTTACAGTTGAAATTGTAATTGATTCCTCAGAAGAAGAAAAAAATGAAACAAGTGATTCGTGTATCATTGAGAGTTAATGTCTTGTGGTTTATGTGCATTACTAAGGAAAAAAAAAAGAAGCAGTAAACCATCGTCCGTAATTTTTATCTTTGCTCTACATTATATCTCGCTGTCATCATGGACCTTAAGTTTTCTACATAATTCTTTGTTAATTTGTTGTATTCTGTTGTCACCCCAAGTGCACGCCTTACAAATCTACGATATTCTATGACATTAACAACAGGTAATTTGTGGCAAATTTTTTCCTGTTTCTTTGATTTTGCTGCTTATCCTCGCTAGTCTTGACAATAGATATGAAGGTTAAAAAGCAAAGGTCTTTATCATCGCGTTGGCTTATGAAGATAGTATGTTACACAAGATGTTAACTTTGTCAGCACGTACACGGACAAGAATTCCATACAAGTTGTTTACAAGTAAGATGAGTTTTAGCATCATAATAAAGTAGTTTACAACATCAATAAGAATTCTGGCTGCAACATTAGGCGTGGACCCGACTCATAAGCAGTGACAAACGAGGGAAACGCTGAGCCACCTCTTCTTTTATTCATACAGCACAATCGATTACTGCTCGCTGGGCTATGAAGATCATACCGGAAATCATTAGCATCCTGGTGCGTGGCTCGAGGGAAGTGAAAGAAGAGTCCGTCTTCTTGCAGCGCCAGCGGTGGGTTGCTGGAGCCGGCCGCTGGGAAAAGAATGCGCCTGCAAACAGGAAGCAGCGTCGCTCGCTCGTCTGCATATGAAAGGAAGAGCGGGCACAATACTCGACGGCACAATGGCGAGCGACGCTGGTGCTCTCTCAGCCGCCGAGACAGCAGGTGGGCACGCCGGCGTCCTACCACAGGAGCTCTGCTACTAGGCGGCTAGTTCTGCGGAGACTCTTATTAAGTTCTGCACTCACTACAAACACTGAAATGTTTTACACCGTACTACGGATTTCTAGCAGTACTCAAGCCCAAAAGTAACTACTTGTTAAACGGAGCTATTTGACTACACACAAGTTTTGTTATTTTGGTAAGGAATACTCTAATTGCTAACGTGATAGTCATTTCAAAAATAAACACTGTTTAACCGAATATTATGTTGTAGCCGAGGCTTCGTTCACTGTGTTGAGTGTAGACCAAGGCTGCTCAACCCCAGGCCCGCGGGCCACAATGTGGCCCGCGGATATATAGTAATATTGACATTACTAATAAGTGTATGTACTGTTCCACATCCCCGAGATTATTCTCACATGGAATCAAAGTGAACATATCTATCTATCTATCTAAACGGCCCGCACGAGCATCTTTGAAAATTCCCGACTAGTTGAAAAAATATTCCGTAGACCAAGTGATGCGCGCGGTCAAGTGATTGGCTCTTCTGCTCGCAAGTTCAAACATCGACAGGGTCACGGGCCCTTTCTGCTTCAAGAACCAGTTTTTAATTAATTTAGCCAAATAAAATATTGACCTTTTCCCCATACTCAAAGATTTGAAAGAGAAGCTCAATATCGTCACCATCAATTGTTACAAGTCCGGATTTAAAATTTGGCGCTTATTACAGTCGTTTCAGAGCAGACTCCAAGATTTTGAAAGAAAAAAAAATGTAAAAATATTTGTGAATCCTTTCAAATCAGTTTGACTGAAATAATCAGTTATCCTGACAATATTCAGTTGTAACTCGCTGAATTGCAAAAACACTGCCCTAAAAAACATTTTTGCCGAAAGAGTATCTCCAAAGTTACAAAATTCTTCAGACGACTTTGTATATTTCTGGAAACTCGCACCAAAAGAAGACTTTCCTGCAATAACTGACCTTGCCCTTCACTTCTTAAGTAGTTTCGGATCAACGTATGTTTGTGATTTTTTTTCAGATCTTAACTATGTAAAAAATAAATAACGGACGTCTCTATCTGAGCAAAATATTTCTGACTTGTTATTGTCAACATCTGATCTGGCACCTAACATAGGAAAATTATTAAAAGAGAAACAATGTCAGAAAGCACGTTGAATGTGCCAATTACCACAGGATTTTTTTTCTTTAGATTTTAATTTTTGTTATATAGAATTTGTTTCTTTATTTGGCACAAGATGCTATTTATTGTATTATTTAAATAAATGAGAATTAAATGTAAGAGTATTGGACTTTTAAAATCATTGTTCATTAAAATAAACAAAAATGGGATCTGTGACCCGCCAGAGAATTTTGGACCGTCCATTTGGAACGCCAGAGAATTTTGGACCGTCCGTTTGGCCCGACTGTTGAAAACGTTGAGCAGGCTTGGTGTAGACAGTTTTTTCTTTCTTTATCAAGTGAAATTTCTTTGGGTCAGATAGGGAATTTTTTTTAGCGTTACGCGTCAAGTGCGCACTCAACGTTCTATGCATGCGCAGTTAACGTTCTGCGCATGCGCATTTAACGATACTTTAAATGTGAAATATATATTTAATATTTCAGTTACCATTTATCTTTGATTACAAAATTCCGATTGTTCAGAAATACGAGGTAAACAGTTCAGTTATTGATTTCGTCGATTCTGTGAAATATTTGGGAGTAACAGTAGAGGAGAATCGGGTAATATGGAATACCATTTATGTTTTGTTGTACAAAATAGTACTGAAAATAATTTAACACCTGAAACTAAAACCAATACAACCTTTAACTTATTGTGATAACATATATCAAATAAAAAGCTGTCAAAACAGATTTTTTTAATTAGTAACATTTAGTTTTTTTAAAAAAAATGTCGTTTGAAGGGTAATAGAGGGTAATATGGAATAGAAGGTTTCAAATAACGTAAACTATCTGGAATTGAGATAAACGGATTTAATGATATTTTTTAGTCAACATCATCATCATCTTTGTCGGATTCAGTAGCTATCGCTTCTTTCTTTTTCGGCTGTTCTTAAAATAAAACATAATTAATGAATTAATTAAGAAATATTTACATTCTCAATTGTTATTTTATTATTTTCAATCAATATTACAAAAATCGTATTACTGACATTATATTTGATTAAAAATGTATTTCAACTCAGTAATTATTTTTCGGGTTGTATGAAATACCACAGTTTTATGTCTGGTTTTATGGAATAACAAGTATCTCATATTACCCGAATCGTTATCTTGGACAAAATAGGCTTGATGATATTATAAAAAAAAGATGGAAGCCAGAAAAAAGACCTGTACAACAAACCATCACTCTTTTAGTACACATTAAACTAAGACTAGCGATCAACAAAATAAATATAATATTTTATATATATTTTGGAAAACTAATCTGCAAAAATTCTCGAAAGTTGAAAAACAAACTGTGTTGGATAGCAAACACAGTTCAGCTCCCAAATGACCGACCTTCATAACAAAGCATCAGAGTAGTTTTGAGCAGCAGTTGATGGTACTTCCACTATACAGCAGCATTCGGCAGAGGAGAAACCTCGGTATTCCATATTACCAGACTATTCCATATTACCCGATTCTCCTCTCGAAAGGAACACGAAATGGGACTTGCACATTAATTCGTTAGTAGGTAGAGCTAATTCTAGGCTGCGATTCCTAGGTCGAGTCTTGAAAAATTGTAATGAACAAACAAAGGAGATAGCGTACAAATCTCTTGTGCGTCCACATTTGGACTACTGTTGTGCCATTTGGGATCCGTTTCGTAGGAGGTTGATTGACAGTATAGAGTAAGTCCAGAGAAGAACTGCTCGATTCGTGACCGCTTGCTGTAGTCCTAATGAAAGCGTCACAGAACTGATTAGTAGACTAGGCTGGGTGTCTCTGGTAGATTGACGACGCACGTTTCGTTTAAACTTATTGGTAAACATGCGTACTCCCACATTCACTTACGAGTGTAGTGAAATACTTCGTCCACCAACCTATTTGAGTCGGAATGACAGGAAAGATAAGATTAGAGCAATAAGGTGCAGCACTGATTCTTATATTAATTCTTTTTTCCCTCGTACCATTCTTGATTGGAATGTACAGCAAACAGATTAGCTTTGGTGCTGAGCACCCTCTGCCACCCACAATTTTGTGAATTGCAGAGTATATATGTAGATGTAGAAAAGTATGTGATATAAATTCATCATATGCAACGGAAGTAGAATAATAGCAATAAACAGTAACATAAATTAATATATTAATACTATAATAACAATCGTAACCAACAACGCAACATACTATCAGTAAATATTGGTCTAATAAAATAGCTTTTACTTTTTCCTAATTAAAATTTTATTTTGGTGATATCTCTCGCATCCTGTTGATTGTAAGAACGGTTACCAACTAATTTTGTCCTAGTTGTTCCTAGATATAAAAGTTATCAACACATAATACAGACTAAGTTTAGATGCTTTCCATCATTTTCATTTGATTACGAGAATAATTTGGACATAGTTTATATTTAATGTACAATTGGAAGATAGTACAGTTCATCCAATCGAGTCCCAAAGAAACATAAAACACACCAAAAAATACACAGGGTAAATACATAAAAAAATTGCGTATGTCTATAGAGGTGTCACTTATAGCGCGTGAAAACACTGATATATGCAATTTAGTCAATTATTTGTATGTGAGATGTTTTCTGATATGGTCGTGTCAGTTATAGTCACTAACTAGGAATGAAGGAAGTATTGTATACCAGCTACAATATTTAAAAATCATTATATTCTAAAAAAAATTAACTACTTCAATTTGAGTCTTGATATAGCTTTCATTAGTTTTCGTTTTCGTTCTGCATATTGGTGTCAGTGGGTTTTGAGAATCCAAGTATGTAGCGAATGCTACGTATAACTTAAGCCTTTTCATTAATAGCTATTCACTTAGATCCATTGAGAGAGTTAGTATAATGGTCTGTTACAATGAGGTCGTCGACTGTATATTCTACTTAATGTGGGGTTCTATTCCGTTTCTGTAACCGGAATTCAGTAGCCGACAAATTCTCTCAATAATCATTTGATAGCTTGTAGAGAAGTCTTCGAGAATGAATTTCTCAAAAGAATATTGTTGTTTTTCGTCACATAAAATTTTAAAAAATTTCTCATAAATTTTGTTGTCTTACAGAAACTTGTAGAGGAAGCTTTGTGGCCAACATACATAACGTACATAAATAGAACAATTATTTTGAGAAAGGAGAGTTAAAATTATTTATTTTGGAAGTGTAAATAACGTAATGAGGTTATAGATCAAAGAAACCTCTTCGGATTTTTATCAAATGTTAATGACCACGCACAGATTTTTGACTGGGTGCTCTGTGGTTATCTTTAGTATTTCGTCAGTAACACTTGGTAGTACACTAGAAAAGATTTATTTGAAATGGTACGACAAGAAAAAATACGTTTTTACAAGCAATGACCTATCATGCAAGTGGCTGGAAGGAGACATATTACAGGGCTTCACAGTTTGCAAAACTCTTTGTCCTACTGATATATTTTGTTTTATAATAAGTATATCATTGCAATAGCTTAAGAACTAACTAAATAAGTATACAACCGAAAGGCTGGCTGTCTCCTATCAATGGAGGACTATACAAAGATACATACGACTGTAAGTTCCTTTCCTCTGGGACCTGCAGTTTACCGTGGAATCTAAACCACGGAGAGTACTGGCGTAGCTTTCCTGAACTAGGGGAAGCCGTAAAAATTGCTGGCTGCCCTGGGAATTTTAAAAGCAGGACCCTTATCCTCTGGGATTCTTTACCGTCGAGCGCAGTGGGTGAGCGGTAACGCTCTGGCCTCGCATTCTAGAGGATGCCGTTTCGAATGCCAATCCAACCATCAGCGTTTGGGTTTTACACGGTTTCCCCTAATCACTCCTGGTGAGGCTATTGCTGAATTCCTTCTCATTACTTACCCCCATCCATTCCTCGCCTCTAATGAACACGACGTCAACGAGGCGTGAAACCAGAAACAACAAAGAGATACTAGACGCTGTATGCTGCCTTAATAAAATGAAAGTAGAATACATGTTTATTAATCTCAATCCTGATCAGTGAAATTTGGGTTTTTGCACATTAGATTTCACCTTCAACTCGGTTACATTTAGCAACCTACGTTTTGTTTTCGGATTTTAACTGCTCGGTAACTACCTGGGCGCAGCCGGGATCTTATTGGTTGCAAAGAACAGGAAATATTCCCGCATTGGAATTTTCAAATTCACCAGGAAAGATTTCGGAAAACCATGGAAAAACTAATTGTGGCTGAGTGAACCGACCGGGGCTCAAACATATATCCTTCTGAATACCAGGCTCCAGCGTTGTCCAATACTTGACTGTATTCCCCGTATCAGCCTGAAAATACGAGGCCAACGCACTATATTGCAAAAACGATGTCAACTTATGCATACATCAAACTCTAGGTTTTCATTTAACTTGGTCCATTACGTTAGTTTCAAAGTTACAACATTCATGCAATGACGATGATTCTCTCCGGTTAAACGGTTAAGTGAGATGGATGTGTTGCTTCTAAAAGTTGTTACACTTTCCAGAGTTCCAGATACCAACGTCCTTCTTCAAAAGTTGTCAAAACAGTTACTTGAATTTTTCATGTTTTTTAAAAAAGCATGGGGACATATATCTGTTTCGTGTGTCATAATTTGCAGCGATCCCCTGTGTCTTTTAATTTAACTACACCTGACTGAACTAAAATGCCAGGATATGGCACTTTCTCAGCCATTCGCAGTTTAAAGTAGACATCCTTTCCCCATAAATCTTCTTATAAGCATTGTATAATGCCTACCTCCTAGATGAACTCTCTCACCAGGGGAGCATTCCCCCCCCCCCCCCACCCACCCACCCCACCGAATGTATCTAAGTCCACACCCGACATTGTAATTTTAGATACCTTTTTTCCGTTTTTTTAGCTCTACTAATCCGAGGAGACTATAAAGTATAAAGACTATACCTTGCCCGATTCAAGCCCCTCCCCCCATAACCAAAATCCACTCAAGTCAAGCACCCCCCCCCCAAACCAAAGTCCGCTCAAGCCCGTCCCAAACTAAAATTGTGGATCCGCCCCTGTCTCTCATGTATCTTCGACCATTGTTACAAAGTAAATACAGGCCACAAAATTTTGGCATGTGTGTGAAAGAAAAACATCTATTGTTTTTGATTACAGTATATTAGCAAAGAAATACATTAGTATATAAAACTTGTTCTGGAGGCGAAAAGCAGAAGTTTGAAGGTAGCATAAAGTTATAATTTCTTTGTTTCTTTGGTCAATGCCTCAGGTGAATGAGTTAACCTCAACGGTTGTTAAAATAATGGAGTTATATTATATTGTTTTGACATACTGTAATAAGCGAGTTCAATGCATCATGAAATAGACGTCGATACGATCTGTGAAATCATATGGATTAAACTCAACGTTGCTGGTTCAAAACTCATCATAGGCGCCTTCTACCGTCCACCCGATTCCGACATCCACCCGATTCCGTCGAGGAGTTAAGAAATAATGTAAATAGTATAGCTAGCCGTTTTAAGGATCATGCTATGATTCTAGGAGGCGACTTCAATCTGCCTTATATTGACTGGCGTAATCACGTTCACATCACAGGTAACAACGATAAGGCAGCTTCTGAAGTAATTCTCGAGTTGTTGTCAGATAATCATCTCGAGCAGCTAGTTAATGAACCTACGCGGTGTCATAACGGTACCAAAAACATTTTAGACTTGCTGGTTACCAACAGGCCAGAATTATTCACCGACATTTCAACGACCACAGGAATAAGCGATCACAAAGCGGTAATTGCGACTATCAAATTAATGACCAAGCGAAAAAGGAAAAAATGGCGGATTGTATACAGATTCAGTAAGGCCTCAAAGGGGTGTTTTAGAACCTACCTGAGGAATAATTACCATAACTTCAAGTCAACAAAGGACACCGTTGAAGAGATGTGGCATCTTTTTATACATATAGTCAGGGAAGGCATGGAAATACATATACCAAAGCGGACAATAAAGGGGGAGAATGATCCACCGTGATACACATGCGAAGTCAAAAGATTACTCAAAAAACATAGGAAAATACACGCACGCTCATGAAGGAAGGGGTGTCGCAGCGATTTAGAAACCTTAGCTGATTTAAGAGGACGTATTAAGAATGTAATGCGCGAGGCCTTTAACGATTTTCACTCCAACTCTCTCTCTAAGAGTCTCACAGAAAACCCAAAGAAATCTTGGTCGTATGTACGAAAAGTTAATTGTACCAACAGCAATATTACAGCACTAATTCGTGAAGGTTCCGAGGTTAATGAAAGCCGCGATAAAGTTAACGTACTAAATACTGTATTCAAAAATTCATTTACAAATGAACATAAGGATAGTATTCCCGTTTTCCCACGCCGTGGTGAATCGGTGATGGAATCGTTACCAATAGATACTGCAGGTATCGTTAAACAATTAGAGCTCCTGAAGTGGGGGAAAACACCGGGCCCGGATGGAATTCCAGTAAGAGTATTTTCAGAGTATGCGACGGAAATCGGGCCATTTCTGTCTGATATTTTCGTTGAATCATTAGAAGAGTGAAAAGTACCTTCAGACTGGAAAATCGCGCAAGTAACTCCGATTTTCAAAAAAGGTGATCGAAGTGATCCTGGGAACTATCGTCCCATATCTATAACATCTGTTTGTAGTAGAGTTATGGAGCATATTATATGCTCGAACATTATGAATTTTCTAGATGATAATAATTTCCTTACAACAAATCAACACGGATTTCGGAAGAAAAGATCATATGAAACACAGCTGGCCCTATTTACACACGATGTAATGAAAGTTATCGATGCAGGTTCACAAGTAGATGCAATTTTTTTAGATTTCCAGAAAGCCTTTGACTCTGTGCCACACAACCGCCTTTTAGCGAAGCTTCGAGCGTACGGTATATCGGATCAGCTTTGTGAATGGATAAAGGCTTTTCTAACTGGTCGGTCGCAGTATGTTGTCGTTGAAGGAGAAAGTTCTTCTAATCTAGATGTTACATCGGGTGTACCTCAAGGAAGTGTAATAGGACCACTTCTTTTCTTAATTTTTATAAACGATCTCGGAGACAAAGTTAAAAGCCTTTTTAGATTGTTTGCTGATGATGCGGTTATTTATAGGGAAGTAAGAAATTTGGCAGATTGCTTAGAAATTCAGCGCGATCTGGATGTTATTTTGGCTTGGTGCGCTGAGTGGCAATTTACTCTAAATTGTAAAAAGTGCAAGACAATGAGGATATCTAACAAAAAGAATCCGATTGTTCAGAAATACGAGGTAAAAAGTTCAGTTATTGATATGGTTGATTCTATGAAATATTTGGGAGTACAAAGGAACATGAAATGGGACATACACATTAATTTGATAGTAGGTAGAGAAAATTCTAGGCTGCGATTCATAGGTCGAATCTTGAAAAATTGTAATGAAAAAACAAAGGAGATAGCGTACAAATCTCTTGTGCGTCCACATTAGGATTATTGTTGTGCCATTTGGGACCCGTTTCGTAAGGGATTGATCGAAAGTATAGAGAAAGTACAGAGAAGAGCCGCTCGATTCGTGACCGCTTGCTACAGTCCTTATGAAAGCGTCACAGAACTGATTAGCAGATTAGGTTGGGAGTCTCTGGTAGACAGACGACACACGTTTCGTTTAAAGTAATTGGTAAACATGCGTAATCCCACTTTCACTTTTGAGTGTAGTGAAATACTTCTTCCACCAACCTATCTGAGTCGGAAGGACAGGAAAAATAAAATTAGAGAAATAAGGTGCCGGACTGATTCTTATATGAATTCTTTTTTCCCTCGTACCATTAGGGATTGGAATGCACAGCAAAGAGATTAGCTTTGGTGCTGAGCACCCTCTGCCACCCACAATTTTGTGAATTGCAGAGTATATATGTAGATGTAGATCATTTGTTAGAGTAAAAACTTGCATGACTTTTTTTCCAATATGCATGTTATAATCACGTCTAATTTCACTTATCAAGACGATACAAAGTAATTAGACTATATTTCTGATAAAACACTTCATCCGTTACTTTTTATGAGTCTTTACCATAGTAATACAGCGCGATCTGGATGTTATTTCGGAATGGTGCTGTAAATGGCAGCTTACACTTAACTGTAAAAAGTGCAAGGCAATGCAAATAAGTAATAAAAAGACCCCGTTTGCTCACGAGTACAAAGTTAACAATTCAGTAGTTGACACGGTCGATTCCCTGAAGTATCTAGGCGTAATAGTGCAAAGCAACATGAAATGGGACTTGCACATAACTTCCGTCGTAGGCAAAGCTAATTCTAAACCACGTTTTATAGGTCGTATTTTGAGAAACTGCAATGCTCATACAAAGGAAATAGCGTACAAAACACTAGTGCGTCCGCATTTGGAATACTGTTGTGCAATTTGGGATCCGTATCGCAAGGGATTGATTGACACGTTAGAGAAAGTACAGAGGAGAGCCGCTCGATTCGTGACCGCTAATTACAGTCCTTATGTAAGTGTCACAGAGCTCATACGTGGGTTAGGCTGGGATTGTTTGGCGGACAGACGACGTCGTTTTCGTTTAAATTTGTTGGAGAATATGCGAAAATCTCTAATTTACGAGTGCAACGAAATACTTCTTCCGCCAACCTATTTAGGTCGCAATGAGAGGAGGGATAAGATTCGAGAGATAAGATGCCGTACTGATACATTTATGTATTCTTTCTTTCCTTGTTCTGTTCTGGATTGGAATACTCTAAAATAGGATTGGTGCTGAGCACCCTCTGCCACCCACAGTAATTGTGAATTGCAGAGTATAGATGTAGATGTAGATGTAGATGAAAAAAATATTCACTGGATAGGACGTGGATCTAATATACGTGGATCAAAGGGGACTAGCTTGATTCACACAACTTCAGGAACAGATTTAAAATGTGACAGGGCAGATGCCGTTAATATTATCTTCGTAAATCAGAAACGTGGATCTAAACAGTGTATCACTATTCATTTCAAGTTTTCGAATGGAATAGACAACTCAATGTCTACTATTTTTAAAAGGAAGAAGAAAAATCAGCGTTAAAGTTCACCAAAATATTCTACTTTGTATTCTGAAATTCAAATTAATACAATAGCTTCAAAAGCAGTAAAAATCAGGTGCAAAGCAGATATAATCTGTACATGTCTTACCACAGTAGAACAGTAATTTTTACTTCACCCAGAATGATTTTTTTGTTTCTTTCCAGTGTGAAACTTAATGGTCAGAAGCGACATCACTATTTAACTCGTTATATATATATAACTTCTGACTAAATATGTAAAGAATCAAATCGTATGACATTTACTATGTTCTAGTAGTTCCTGTATTATGCTGTTATTTATACTAATGATTACAATTTTAAAACGGAATAATTTTTTTTTTTTGAGAAACCATATAGAGATACATCGAACATAAAGATTAACAGACAGTGTGAGTTATCTAAAAAAACAACAATCTATTTCAATCTTGAAATATGCTCTAAACCACAACGATTTCTTCCTACTTCCCGAGGAAAAAAATATCGTGAACTGATATAGATATTAAGTCTCAGGTCTTATCATTGTTAGGAAAAAGTATGAAAGTACAAGGTGAGTTTCACCCAAAAAAAAAAAACACTTATCCATAATTCTATATTAGGCTTTTTCTTTAAGCCCTTCAAGAATAACAAGTGTCCAGAGGAATATAAGCTATAAGGTAAAAATATAGTAAAACTTTCTTTCCCGAAACAAAAGTTCTACAGCATGAAAAATTATTATAGTTTTAAACTTTATTCCCATGATCAAATGCAGTCAAAAGAAGATTTAGCGTATTCAACAATTTATTAGTTGAGAAAAGAAACAGATAGTCAATAGTGATAGGCGGCTTTTTAAGATTTTGATGACAAATAATGGAACAAATATCGAAAAATTATTGACATTACACAGAGCTCAGCCGTCTAATATTTTTTATAATATTTTATAAACAACATAATACACGAATATTGTTAATATCTTAATAGAGAGTAATGTTAGAATTTTTCATTTCCAGTGTACGATATTGTACACCTCATCCAAAAGGGGCGCCACTAAATCAGTGTTTCAAAAAGTGGGCTACGATTAAAAAAAAAAAAAATGTTACTACCGTATTTATAAAAGGTTTGTAGCGAGGTATTCTTTTTTCTAATAGTGGGGCGGTAAATAATTTTCTTTTCGAAAAGAGGATTTATGGCCAAAAAAATGTTGCGAACCTTTCATTTTGATGCTCTCGAACACATCGAATCAAAGATCGCACCAGCTTATCAATCACGGAAGAGTGGAGGTTGAGTGAAGAAATATAACGTCTATCAGCTACGCAAGTATTTAAACATTCTGCGACTTTTATAGCTGAGATAGTCTGATATTTGATGAATGGTATCCATTTTAAGTCTGCGGGCAATATGGTGCGAAGACTCAGCGATGAATTCTAAATGCAACAGAGTGTCAAATATCTTGTTACGCGTCCCTAAGAGAGCGCAGGCGAGGCACCGTCTGAGATGTAGATGAGCCCTAGCAACGTTTGTCGACATCAACGCTCAATTAGTGAAATTCCACGGTGCCAGTGCTCGATGAAGGGAAGGCAAAACAGTAGTTTGGAGGGTGGCTCTGTCACTCCTAGAACTGCTCGAGGCCAACCCTGCAGGCGCCTTTTGTTTCTGAACGCCAAACTCCTTCCCCCGTGGAGAAAAGGAACCAAAGATAAGAAAAAAAGACGAAACGCCGTGAGGAGAAGAACAAGAGGGGAGGAGGGCTGGCATCTGGTGCGGGCAGTTTCTGGATTTCTCCATTGTGTGCAAGTGTCGCTGCCTGCGGAACGGTGGCAGCTGTCGCTTATGTTGGTACCACTGTGCTCAGACACTTGCTGCAGGGCAAGCACGTTCACAATGCACACACACCGAAGACACTGGGCTCTCCTCGTCCCACGCTGCTCATGTCTTCATCTGTTACTTGCCAACATCAGATTTTTTCCAAAGAATAGGAAGGATTTTCTCGAACAATCCAGCAGACATTACAATGCAACAGTGTCTAGAAATTAATAAAAGGATTTTAACAACATAACTCAGCGTTACTTGTCAGTATTAAACAATTGCAACGTAAATTATAAATGAATTTTGGAGCTGGTTAGAGTTTTGTCACTTAGTATATTACGCTACATTAGATGCATTTTTTTAACTTTTTCAATATCGCCTATTACATATGGCAATTTTATTTGTTCCTTCTTTGGGGTTATGTAGCACTTAAAAACTTAACTTAGTCCACAAACCGAAGGTTGGTTGGATCCTCCCGAAGGAGGCACACTAAGCCATTGTGTCAGCGGTAGGACGGCCAGTTCTTTTCCTCTGCGACCTACAGTTTTAACGTGGAATCCGAACCACGGAGCGTCCTGGCATAGCTCATATGAATCAACACAACTCTCAAAATTCCTGCGCCTGCCGGGATTCGTGCCCGGGGCAGGAGCAGTGAACGTTTTTGAAAGCAAGCGCCTTTGGCACTTTTTTTATAAAAAAGGATGGCTTTCTTTTTTTTCCATCTCAGCCATCTGTAAGTTTATCTTTATTTATTCGAATTTATCTGTACTATATATTATCGTTTTCTCAGTGCGGACAACACAGGACGGACACAACACACATGCCCTCGGCCGGATTCAAACCGGCGACCCTGGCAACGCGAGGCAAGCTCGCTAGCCACTACGCTACCAGGGCCGGCGAAGGCACTGAGCTACCAGAACGCTCTATGTAGAACTACAGTAAGTTTAATTGTCCAATGAGAAACATGTGTACTATCTTACATTAAAACTGTTTATGCACTGTAACAAAACGTCGATCCATCTCCACCATTACGGAACGGAAGTATTCTGGGATTTATTTTTTTCTAAAGTTCTTTTAGCTGCCCAGTGTGAATCATGTATACCACGTTTCATCAAAATCACTCCAGCCATTAATAGAACGTAAAAACATCGTCTCACCATTAGACTTCGCAGAAGAGGGTTGGTTGAGTCTGATGTACCCCTACAGTAGGTTTAGTCGCCCAAAGAGAGAAATGTGTACCGAATTTCATCAAAATCCCCATAGCCATTTTCGGAACGCAGTAAAACATCGAATCACTCCTCCTTATCCAGGGGAGTAATTTGAGATTCATTTAAATCTACAGTATTTTCAGTCACCCTTTTGGAAACATGTGTACGAATTTTCGTCAAATCCACAAAATCCATTTCCCGAAAGTAACAAAAATTATTAGGACGTCCGGGAGGGGGGGGGGGGTAGAGTTGTAATCATTCTGATTACAGAAGATTTAACCACACCATAATTTTAGTTTGATAGGTTGAAGCACGTGAATCAAATTTCATCCCATCGGTTTGATATATTTATTTAAACAACTCATCCCTAATCTAGAGTTACTTTGATTTAACCCTACAGTAACTGTAATGGCCAAAAACAAAAGGTGTATACCGAGTATCATCAAAATCTCCTTGCAGTATGGGCCAGAATAACAACTGAAATTCCGATATTACAGCAGAAGGAACAATGAATTTAGGCTTCAATGATAATTTAAATTACTTTCACAAGTGTCATGTAACTACGTTATTACTGCCTGCGCATGGAAGTAGTTTCAAAGGTATCGCGAGACCAGATTAATGAGACACTGTGCAGTATAACATAAGCAGTTAGGATTTCAGTAGCCATTTTTTAATATCCTTTGTTTTCATAGGCACCATATTATCCATGCCATTAATTTAGCCGCACATACAGTACATATTCCAACTGTATCGCTATAATAAATACAGCCGATTATGTTGATGTCTTGCTCCAGCTTTCATGTGAATTACACATGCAAAACTTGCTGACAAACTTGAATGGTGTTACGAACAATATAGTCTTAGGGCATTTTATTTTGATGGAGTGCGCAAAATTTGGTTGCGACTATATCTTTGGTCTATAGTACATCATCATTGCAATAGAAATAATACATCTGACGTGTTCTGTATGCTGAAAAAAATAAAGCACAAAATAACACATAAAAATATTGTTAACAACATGACAAAGACTCATACAAAAAATAAGTAGCTTAATATGGACTCATAATTTCGTCATACATCGACCAAGATCAACACACCCATTTCTCACAAAACACACAACTAAATAAAAATATTTCATAACGACATTGATTTCATTTTTAATATCTTCGCCCGCGTGGTTCTAGATGTGAGATAAATTTATAGTATCAATACGGGAAATGCAAAAATTTAGAAGTAATAATGAAATATGTTTTCAAATAGTTCCGGGTAAGAAAAATAAATTATTTTTCACGTTATCTTGCGTAAAAATAAATTTGTAACCCTACAAACAGCGATTAGTGCAAAAAAAAAAAAAAAAAAAAAAAAACACTCACAAAACATGCATTCCCGACATCTTATATCTTATATCATATTTTTACCAGTTTTGTATTGAGCTTACATTGATTAAAAACGAAATCTCACTAAGAAGAACAGCCTTAGCGTGACCTACCTGAGGTGTCATACTGTTCCTACGTCTCCTTGCGAACTTGCAGAAATACACGAAATTTTGCGCTAAAAAATTTGGAGAATTTAGTGTTCCTGTGCCAGGTCACTTAGAAACAAAGAAATACCAAAAATTTTAAGTCAGACACAAAGCTTTAAAACTGTGAAAACCTTATAACAATCTCTGGAATAGCTTTGGCTAGAACAAATATAGAGATATGTATATCGATATATTAGAAATGGGATTTTCATTTCTAGTGGCAAGTTTCTAATACAGTTTTAAATTCCATATATGACAACAAAAATAACACTACATTTGACCATAGATGATGGGATTTATTAAAAAACTGTGCAAGAAAATAAATAATTATAATCAGTATGGGAAGGAAAGCTATTTATATCCGCTCCATTTTTTGTGTTAGGAATTAAGATCTGTTCAGCTTGTCGCCATTAAGCCTTCTGAAATTCACGTAACAGTACATGAAATTCATTGGACAACATTATCAATCCTCTACTAGTACTTGTGTTCTGAAAAACTTCCCAGCGTTGTAGGTAAAAAGGTTTGTGTGGCTGTAATGACCTGGTAACAGGTTCCACCCATATCATAGCAACCTTAACCTAATCCGATAATCCTACCGAGTATAGGTGACCTATAGTAAAACGCGGAATCCGCGCAACGGAAGCCTTCTGGCATACTCCACATTATACAACAAGCTGCACCAGTAGGGAAGGCCGGGTTAAGGGCCTTTGAAAATCCTCGCAAAGACAGGGATTCGAATCAGCTACGTTTAGAACTTAACCACTGAGCTACCATACTGCTCTATCAGCATTGATTACAGATAGGAGGTAGATTATTAAACATTTCCGGAATGTGTTATTCAATTGTAGATAGTGGCGGTCACAAAGTACTGTGTGAAATTTCATGTACAGTGTAACATCTCGGATCACTTCAAATCTTTAATAGATACATCTTTCCGGGAAAGCTTCTTCATATCCGAAGAAGCCACTCACTAACGAGAGCCAGTTTGTTTTGTGCTGAGTTCGCTATTCCTCCATACTGCCTCCAGAAGTGTAAGAGAAGGCGGAAAAAGGTGTTGTAGGTTTCGCCGAGCTACACATTTAAAAGAGTTGTAGCGAGTGCGGTGAAGCGCGGACGGGATGCACTTCCTGTGTTCCCGCCGGTCGGGTAATTACGACGTTGCTCTGCCGAGGGCAACCGGTAATTAAGGCGTAGAATTCCACGCGGAGTGGAAACTCGAGTCGCCGCCTAACCTAATACTGAAGTGATAATTAGGAGGAGCCTCGACTCCTAGTACTGTCCACGCCGGAGACGGAATGCGAGGAAACGTCTCTGACAGGAGACAGGTGACTACCATACCTGTTCCAAGCTGCTGCTAAACTACTGTGCTGCTCCCCGAAGGTAGCGAAATCTCAGCTGCGCACTTATTACATCCAGTCATCCCAGCGTATTTGAAACGCAGTTTGTTTTATTCCTATACATAAATTCATCTTCTACCATTCTCTTAAATTTGGTCAGTTTCCGATTTAACGAACCATACAGAACGTTTGAATTATTTCAGTTTTGAAACTTCAGATGATATTCAAGTTTTGAGTATCCCGTGAAATAGTTTAAATTTGTTTAAAGGTGCTGTGTACTTTGCGAGGTTTCCTATCCTTTTTTTTAACTGCTATCTTCTCTAGCTTTTTAGCGTCGATAATTAACGAAATCCTGGTCGGTCTTTCCACTCCTTCCAGGTTCTTTTACACCTGTTTTCTGTAATTGATAGCACGCTCTGGACGATATATGTGTGGCCCCAGAATATCGTCACACACGTATACTGGATGTCACCTCACAGATTAAATTTAGTTATACACTTCTCTATGAAATCAAAGTATCTGTTGTTTTATAAGAACTATTATTTATTAACACTTAGAATAAACTCAAATAATTACACTTCTCGCATTCATGAAGTCACATACAAACAACGGCGCTTAAAAACATTCATTAATCTCATAGTCATCCTTCTTATATCAATGCGCATCTCTTTGGCTAAACTAACAATACAATTACAGTATACCAACTTCAGTAGAACAAAAAATATTACGAAAACTTAAATTTACCTCTTTTTACACAGACTACTATACTGTACGGCCTTGCATTAAAACAATACATTCATACATTGCATAAAAAGGTCGTATAATTATTACTGTTAATATTATTTCAAATATTATTTCAAAGTCTGATGAAGTGGGACCTCACAACTTTCGTTTTGAGCCACTAAGTTTATTTTTATCTGAAAATACCAGTATATACTCACATGTAAGTATTATATTTTTGCATACGTGGCTTGTGACTGGCTTGTTCAAATCTGAACTTTATTCCAATTAATCAGTTTATATCTATCGTATGTCTGACAGAAGTAACTGGGCCAAATTTAAACAAATAATGGTTCGTTAATTTTGATTAATGACATCGTGTGATCATAGTATTACTAAAACAAGTACACTGGGTCAGCGAAAACATTATGACCACCTACTTACTAGCATATTGATCTACCTTTCGAACGTAATACAGCAGTGATTTGGCGTAACATGGATTCTACAAGTCCTTGGTAGGCTTCTAGAGGTATCTGACACCGATTTATCGACAGAGATCACGAAATTCCGTTAAATTAGGTGTCAGCGGTTTGTGGGCTGGGAGCGAGCATCTCTGAAACGGAGAGGCTGGTCGTCTGTTCTCGTGCTACTGTGGTGAGCATCTATGGAATGTGTTTAAAAGTGTAGGTCGGAGGTTTGCCCGCTCTGTAAATAGGATAGGGGATGATCTGTGACAGATTTGACGGAGGAGTACAATTCTGGTGCTTCCAGAAGTGTTTCAGAGCACAACAATCGTGATTCTGCCACAGATCACCCTCCATCCTGTTTACAGAGCGGGCAAGCCTCCAACCTACACTTTTTTTGATGTGACGTGGGTGTCCACCACATTATCGTCCTTCAAACCCTTTCCATAGATGCTCACTACAAGTAGTCCGCGAACAGCCGACCAGCCTCTCCGTTTCCAAGATGCTCGTTCCCAAGCACCGCGCCCACAAACATCTGGCCCGTAATTTAAGGGAATTTCATGACCTGTGCGTATAAATCGGTCTCCGAAACCCCTGGAAACCTACCAAGGACATGTATGTTACGCCTAATCACCGCTGTATTGTGTTTGAAAGGTGGTTTTGGTCTAGTTAAAAATCAAACTTTATATTTCACATTTAATTTTATTCATCTGTATATTTATCCGACAGTTTTAAAATCGTCTGGTTGTAATTTCCGGTCTAATCGAACAAACAGTGAGATTAAATTTGTAATCACCGATCCAGGTGGGTGAGCAATAAAGCTCGGGCTAAGAAATTGGGAGGATGAAGATTCAAGGCCACGTCGAACCATCCAGATCACGTATTAAAGCATTCTGATTTATTAATTTGTTATCTCATGAAGGGAAGAAAAATTGATGGAATGAAGGAATACAGTAAGGAAGCAGATATTCAGCTAAGTAGGGTGAAGGGTTATTTGCAATTCAAAGATTATTTTTGGAAAACGAAAAATACACCGTTACATATTAAATATATATAGATGGGCAAAAAAATAAATATTTGAATGTGGGAAAATTTCAGTAAATCATATATGGATGTTATGATAAGAGTATATGTGTAGTGTGCTTAGGGATGAAACGATACGAGTAAATACAAGTACTTACTCGATACATTCCTTCCGATACCAAGTACGTTTTGTATCGATACTTTAAAAATAAGTATCAAGTAGGTATCGGTCAAAAGTAGTCGTTTCGAGGTGTATACCAATATCATGATTTCATTTAACACGTTAATTGATACATTAAACGCTCATCTACAATTTAAAGAATATTTTTTGGTTGTCATTATTGCATTATTTTTAACACATTATTTTTCTAAGTATGTGTTGTTGGCAAACTTGTTTGTCTATGCCAAGCCGAAAAAAAAAACTCTGCCATCGCGTCAGTCGCCATTTTATGTCGTGGTCGTCATTGACTCATTGTTTTGTTTTCGTTCTGCGATAGTAATTCTAACCTAGGGCTGTCGTCGTCGTTTTGTGTATAGTTTTGCATTAGGTATGTTTGCTGATTGAAAATGGGACTTCCAAAGTTTAATGTGTGTCAATATTTCAAGAAAAATGATTACAAATCGCAAGCTGTAAAAAATGCTTTAAAACTGTGCGGTTTTGTGGCAATACTTTTAATTTGCATCAGCATTTAAAAAGCCATTCCTATATTGCACCTGTTAATAGAAACGATAACATTTCAATGTAAGTACAACAATTATTAATCTACAAAATTATTATTTGATATGTTTGGATGTTGATTGTGAATAGTGTTGTGTGGATACGTTAATCGATATTGTTTGATATAATCATATTGTAAGTATTGACTGGTATCGATTAAGTAAAAAACTTTCAACTTAACAGGCAAACACTTAGAAAAACAAATATTTTTTGGGAGCACTACAAAAACCGACTTTTTTTCATAAAATTAGTTTTATTATATCCTAGTCGGTATTAGTTCTGTAACGATCAGTAAGGTGAAAATGTAACAAAAATCTTTCGTTAAATAAATATATATACTTCTATATCAATAAAGACTATCAATACTTATTAGATACTGTTTTTTCATTTATTCCAAATTTCTCTAGGAAAAATCAATCGATACGAGTAAGTATCGATACTTTTCAATGGATACCGAATAAGTATCGATACTTTACGACAGATACTGTATCGAGTAAAAGTATCGATACCTCAATGGTATCGTTTTATCCCTAAGTGTGCTTGATTTACACAAGGAAAACAATTAAATATCAACACTGTTTTTATACCTTCTTAACATTAATTTAGTTTCGTGAAGTTTACATTAACACTGAAGCAATGTAACACTTAAAAATGACTGCGATGAAACCTTAGTGAATCAAGTGACTTGACAAACGTCTGGAACTTCCGTACTATGCCTAACTAAGAAGTTTGACTATGTCGCTACTAAGCTGATAATGGCTAAATTATCTCTCCTGAGCACTACGATATAAACGTATCTCGCCTTTCAAGCTACTATTGGTCACGAACTAACAACTGAGGAAACTGACTTTATGTTGTTATGTCATATACTTATCTCAGTCTAAAGTTGCAAGTCATTTTTTCTAAGAGATATAGAAACCATAACTAGCAATTGAGAAGAGGTAAATTAAAAATTACGGGGATAGAGGTTTTACCAGGGTACAATATATTGTGGGTAATGAAGAGGGGACCTTGTAGAAAGTTTAACACAGAGCGAGAGAGAGTAAATTTTACACCACGGTTGCAGTTGAATTGATTGCACCTAATCCAAAGATACAGTAGGTGTCAGTTTATACGACGTGTACAGATAAATCGTTCAAAACTTTGAGGTAGTGGCAGGTAGAGTGGATGTCCTGTTGCAGCGTAGACATCAGGATTAAGTGGGGTTAGGTCGCTACATCACCGGATTAACTCAACGCTAACTGACCGCTCGATCCTGGTCTGGCCTTATTAGCGGCACCTGCAGTTGTGCGTGTTGCGGGTGGCCTAACGAGCAGGGCCACTACACAACCTGTAGTTCACTTCTATCGTACCTCACTCAGCTTAAATGGCGCCAGGGTCGCGGAAGATACTGCCGCTGTGGACTAATGGCTCAGTTAACACATACCTGCATTTTGTAAAGTGTCACAGCACGACACATACGATAGTGATACACATAGCATGAAACTTACAAAAACATAAGAAAAAAGTATGGAAAGGAGTTTGTAAATGAGAAAAAGTCAAAATCTTTGCTTATCCCGATTATAAATCATTAATTGGTGTAATATCATTAGATAAAACAGCACAAGATTGCGCTGCGTTGCATTTTTGGTCTGCATATTATGCATACAACGAAAGCGATTATTTAAGAGACGTAGAAAATATACAGGTACTATTTCAGGTGACTAAGCTGTGTGAAAAGTCTGCCGCATAACTGCTCCGGACGATGGGCAGATGAATGGAGGATAAGATCTACAACACATACCTGTGCCGGGCTTCCATGCGACAGCTACAGCAAACAGAAAATCACATCACGAACATTTACTGTCCGAGCTATCCACGGTTTTAACTGCCAAATTATGATATCACGGAGCTAAAACACGCCCGTAAGATTTAATGTATTAATGCTCAAATATTAAATCCCCGACGAAAGGGATTCATATTTTCATTTAGGATTTTACTCTTTATACTATGATTTAGATTATTTACCTGTTAATAAGACTTAGTGATTGCATAAATTGGATTATGCCATTATTTAAATTATTTTGTTACGTAAAATTGATTTCATGCTTTTGTTCAACTATAGAGTAAAATTGTAGTTAATTACAAAGATTTTGATTTCAACATATGGGCCACATAAAGAATGTTACTAAGGAATTGGTTAGTATCATATTCGGATAATGGGAAGAGATATTTTGACTGTTATAACTGTTTTGTTTTTGATTACCTGTATGTAATATTTACATTTCAATGCAGTTTTCAAAGTTCGATTTTAAATATTTCATTTCGAAATTCCCTTCTCACAAATTAATTAGTATTTGATAAATTATTAACCGCTTATTAAAATTACTTATTTAATTATTTATTAATTTCAGAAAATGTATCATTTGAGGAAGATAATAAACAAGAGGTTTCCTTGTCGAAATTTATAATTTCAAGTTTTTCCAGTGAATTATATTTTTACTATGTTAGTCCGTATACGTTATAAGGTTTGGTATATGAATTAAATTATTTCTCCTGCTCTCTTTTAATCTTTTTTTTTGCTGCTCATCAATTAGCTCGGAACAGACTGGCTGTCGAAGTTGGCAGGTTATACCAAACTTAAATTATGCAAACTTAATAAGTTTATACAATTGTACTTGATATAGAATTATTTATTATATCCAAACATTCAAAAACATTCAATTCTCAAAACATTCATCTTTTTTTTCAAAATAATAATTACAACGGACAGTCCAGACTTCTCTCCATCTACCACCTCTCTGGTACTAACTACACAACAAAACCTCTCTGATCACGTGATCTTTTAACACCAAAGCACATACATCTTGCAAAGGTTGTTGGTGGGCAACAGTGCGTACTCGGTTCACGTGTTATACAAAATGATGTTCAAAACAACTTGCTTACTACTTTAAAGCAATAATGACAAAATTTTATCAGACATTAATTTTTAACAACGACTTATTGTATTTTTTGGGAAGGAAGACATCAGCGCAGTCTGGTTGAGAGATAAAGCGAATTTAGCAGCTTATTATGTGGTCTGTATTCTAAACAAGCAATCACTAGACAAGTAAGGGAATTGGGTTACGGAACGTTGGTCAGACCATTTTGTTAGTATGGTAGTGTAGCATGGAACCCCTATTTTGGATATCAAGTTCAGGATTTGGAGGAGATACAAAGAATGGCTGCTAGAGTTGTCTCTGGAAATTACGGTAGAACACAATCGATAACTGATAAGATAAAGGCGTTGGAGTGGGATTCATTGGAATACAGGAGAGTGGTGAAAAGAGTCATGGGGTTACGTAAGGCCTATATTGGTGATAATGCGTTGAAAGATATTGGGGTTAGAGTTAGGAGTAAAACATGGAAGGGAAAAGATGACCATTACCACAAGTTGGCATTCGATTTCAGGCACAAGGGTGTGGGAATATTTTCCTTCGTATGTAAAGAGGTTAGGGATTGCAACAAATTACCAAGAGAAATGATGAATAATTTACCAAAAACTCTAAAAACAATTTAAAATTGAAATTATTAGAAGTAAATGTAGGTGGGAAAAGTAAATGGTAAAAATGGTTGTGTAGGGAAACTTTGTAGAGAATTTGCTATCCATAATGTACTATTACCAGATTTTAGTGTATAATTTCAAAATATCTCGAGTATACAGGAAATTTAATAATTATTAAACTCTAAAGCGTTACTTTATATAGGACGATATTGACTATTTCATTACAATTGGAGGCCATGTATCATCTCTGACTGGTAACTAACATTTCAAATGATAGGTTGACAACGAAAAAGTTGTGTCTGAAACAGCGCAGGATCACCTAGGTCTTGCATTCAAGTTTGCGAGGTTGCAATCGTGCGTCAGGCAACTAGGGAGGGATAAGTCGACTAGCTTACATAAAATTGGGACATTAAGTACCTCACAGCTATGAGTGGTTTGCTTGGTGTATCTAACAAATACATTTTATAATTTGAGTTACAAGCTTCGTTATTAGATCTCGTGCATTGTTCTGTGAAGTATTAGTTTTTTCTTCTCCTTTTTTAAAGGAGGAAAGATGTGCAACGCAAAAAATTTGATTGCAACAGGTGAGGGAAAAGTAAATGTTCTTTTTTTCTGAATTTATCAGAAATTAATAGTTACCTTTCTCCAATAAAACACCCAGAAAATCATTTTTGCATGATAACAAAATTACTTAATTACAAACAATTTTAACAGTCCAGTTAAACATTGTAGACTTGACTAGAATAACAGCAATTTAGTTTGCATTTACGCTCAGAGGGTGAACAAAGCTTGTAACAGTACAGGCTTTGGCGTCGACAAACAAATTAATTTCCAGGCCTTGCCTGTTGGGTTGGCTAATCCTGTCTTCCTGTTAACATGGTCTTCTACTTTTCTATCATTGATTTCTGCTCAAAAATCCACGGCGGAAGGAGGTTTGTTAATTTTGAAGCCGATAACGCGATTTATTTCGCTGCTTGAGTGAAACTTTCCACATCCTTTCCTTCACGATGACTTCAGAATCTGACGAGGCCAAGAGAAATAGTAGTATTTCCACCGTAACATATTCAGCTGCTCATTGTGACTAACATCATGATTTTAACAGGTTGTGGTATGACAGAGTCATCCCCAATGAATATTAATAAATATTTTTAATTAATATTCAGATTTTGTTATATTCATTTATTTAAATTGTAAATGGCAGGGTTAATTCATATGTCGATAATTATGTATTAAGCCCGGGCAGCCAAATTTATTATTGTATGATTTAATTCTGTGCTGAAACTTGCTGTTCAGAAAATATTAAAAGTCGCTGGAACCGCAGTTTTGAGCGTTAAGAGAGCTGGACAATGCCAAATGCCAGCGCCATTCTGGCGCCGTCACCCACAAAGGAGCGGCGGGCGGGAAACCGTTACCTGGCAGGGGCAGTGTCCTCACCCTTCCCTTTGCGGGAAGACAAGGTCAAGCAAAATATACGCGAAACAGCTGGCGAATGTTAGCTACGACACGAAACACGTGATTATGGGATTCATCGATTCACCAATCGTGAGTGGCTACAGGGTTCCCATTTGTTGATCCAAGGCTTCTGTTCCATGTGCGGAGAGGGGAAAGCTGGCTTTTCCGCGGGAAAGAAGACGACGCCATGAGACGGACTTGCTGTTTGGACGAGCTGAGGTGCAGACGTGTCGACCGACACTCTCCTAGCTGTTGGTCGATGACTGCTTATAGACGCGTTCTGGCTCAGATGTATCTAGAATCTGAGCGTTTCACCCGCTAGTAGCAATCAGTATGTGCTAGCGCGTACGGGTTCGCATCCTGGCAGTCAACAGTGACACAGAGCGTGTCACACCTCGTCGAGCAGATGCGACTACGGTAACGTACCGACCTTTCCATAGGGTTTTATCGGGGCTTGATAACCCGTAAACGGCTTCTGAGATAAGACTCTGCTCTCATCCTAACAATTGCTGAGCTAACCAATATTTCATGTTCACAACTTCAAATTTTAGGTATCTTGATCATTGTGTTTAATTCAAACGATGCTTTTAACTTTAGATGGCGCCCCTGGGATTTCTTCTTTTATAATTGTTAACGTTAATTTGTTGACCTGCGATGTCACATTGATGCATGTTGACCTTGTAAAATCTTAGAGATAATTTAAATCAGTTATGTTTGCATTCATCCGGCAGATTGTAAACGCCGGGCCTTGCTTGCTTATTTTCTTTGGATATTAAGTTTAACGTAACGTTAAATGTGCCCGGCCTTGTATAAGCCAGAAGACCAAATAAATTGAGTATTATTTTGTGTAAATTAGATTCTTGTAGAAATCAAGGTTCTAGTTCACCCATTTAACTAACCACTAAATTAAAATTAATATTCTGATAAAAGTATTGTACGTGATGGTATCCCCCTTCCCCCTCTCCATCAAAGAGTGTCTAATACAAGGTGAAGGAGAGGGATCGACATCCTTGGAGGCAGAATAAGAGTGGGATTTGAATTTTGTTTGCTTGGGGAGACGCTGACAAGGAGACTTGATACTCGGTGTTTGGAGGGCGACAGCTGTAAAACACGCATCATATTGTGTTTAGACATCAGAAGCACGTCGAAATATATCCGACTTTTTTAATTTCCCTGTCATGCACGCATAAATTCGAATCTCCAAGCGTATGGCACTTCACAAGTTGATATCCTCACTTCATTCAGAAAATTGTTGTTGTAGACAAATCTTGTAGTTACGTTGACGCTGTCAAAAGAAGGGGCCACCGTACAACTGCAAAAGCAAAGGTTCTGAACAAGCCGAAGACCTTTCCAAGGAATTGGGATTCTTGCAGTCCTTTGCTTCCTTGTCAGAATAAGGAAAACACTATTTATGTGATTTTAGGATGCGGACGTTAAAGATTAGCGAGGTGTTTATCTTGTTTCGATGGTGGTAGAAATTCAATTCAAGATGACCCCAAACCTGTACGTCCTTAGACTTCAAGATGTAATGAAAACGAAGGAAAATTTTGTGATCTGCCAGTCTGGAGACACGGACTTGACAGTAAATTTTAGCTAACGGTTTGAAGATTAAACATGCAAAAAGAGAATCAGTTTCTCACGTTCTTTTTATTGACGAAGAGGCAAACTTCTGTCTGTAATTGACAGAGCTGTCAGAATCCGTGATTATACTGATACGACAAAAAAAAAAAACAACAATCCCACTATCAACGCCAAAGCAAGTATAACCCATAAGATTCATTATAAATAATATAGTCTCGTTTTCCAACGTCAAAGCCCTTTTCCACTTTGAATTTGATTTCCAGGATACTACATTTAATAGAAACTAGCTGATACCCGCGACTAAGTACGCTTGGATTAAGAATTTCTTTACCAGAATTGAATATAGAAAGTTGTTGGTAGCGAAGGATTGGTCCCAAACAACACCGAGATGGCATAATAAGACAGGAAAGCCATCACTATATCATTCTACCATCGAACCTGTCTCTTGAAGAGAATCAATTTCCAATGTATTTGAAAACAGAAAAACAAACGAAGGTGAGAGGATGTGGGGGGGGGGGGGAGTGTTAAATAAGGACAGCTTTATTTCAGCTTGGTCTTTTCTTCTTTCTTCAGCATGAGCATCCGATTCTTGGGTTCTAATAACTTTAGCTGCTCGTGGTCTGCTAGAGCTACAACGTAGGCAAGTTTACGCCCGCAAGGCATGTCAGAAAGAAGCCAAAATAAACTAGCGCCAGAAACATTTAAGCAGACACAAAGCAACAGGACAGAGAAAATCGACATCTATACCAAATAATACGTTTTTTCTCTAAACGAAATTTAGTAACAAATTATACACTAACATAATGCGCGAGAAGCATAGCTTGAGCAAGCGACGTAACATTACAGACTAACACACACATCCGTTTCTCTTTCAAAATTTGATAAGTTCTTGAAATTTCGTGACTACAACTGTTAATCATACCGGGAAAAAGATGTCCTGTGTCGTTCCTATAGATTTTCTTGTCAAATTCCGTCAATATCAGTATAGGCATTTAGTCGTAAAAACGTAACAAAAGACAGAGACTTACTTCTGCATTTATAGTATTATTACTGCAGATCACACACACAGTGACTGCGAATCACACCTGAGGGATCAATATAGCGTAAAAAAGTGCCCAACTACAGCATTGCAAGACTACTTACGATTTGCCTCGCATTGCACCCCTAACTTTGTGATATCTACAGTTTAACTTTCAATCCGAATGACCGACGGCCAAGGCGTGACTCCTACGATCAAAAACAATTTTTTTAAAATTTAGCTGCCACGGAGACTTGAACCGGAGAGCACAACCCAACCATTAGTACGCACACGCTTTAACCACTGAGCTATCTGACCGCTACACGGAAAAACATACAGAGACCTCCACATCCAACGCGTCTGTCTATTGCTGTTCAGTAATTTTTCGAAATTATAAGACAGCATGTATTATTTATACAGATAATTTTTCAACCAAATGTAGACAGTATTTTTCTCCTTGTTTCAAAGGATAAGTGTGCAAAGTTTCATCGAGATCTGATGAAAACTGTGGATTTGTATGAAGAACAAACAAACATACATACATTCATCTTTATATACATAGATTACAACTCAGGAGTTTTAAAACTATTGCCAGGCAGTAAGGAATAAAACATCCTCCATTACAACGGTCAGGTGTTTGGCTGCGTCATTACGATTACACCCGGGCACACATATCTTCAGATTTGGCAAGAAACTAAATGACAATGGTTTCTTATCCATCCTGTTCAAAGGAGAGGCTTCCCGGCGACTTGATATTATTCCCGCTAACGAAATGAAAGCTGAATTGGGAACGTTTTCATAGTGTACAAAATATGAAAAAAACTCTTTAGTGGCAACTAAACAAACTATGGACTGTTTCTATCAATGGAAGAAACGTTTGGACAAATATATTACACTTGATTTACAGTATTCTAAAGGTAATTAAATCTTGAAAACTATCTGCCAAGCACGCGATTTTTAATACCATTAAGTATGCCTATTCTCATATATTTTTTTGGGTATCCCTATTTAGGGATCCAGAAAATTTTAGCATCCTTCCAATGGGATTAACAACGAATAGTAGGATTGTCGAAATGTTTTTTATTACGACTAGAATCACTCGCATATAATACCGAGAATAATTTATTCGTATTCAATGCCGAGAGTAACGGGGTTTTCCAAGATTTTTTCAAATACTCCAAGTGAACGACGTGATGGTTCGTTTAAAAAGCAATAGCCAAATTCCTTTCCGTTTGTTGACCCCAGTCCTTTCCCCGCTCTATGTGGACGTTGACGAGGGGAAAAGCCGTACGCAAATCGAGGCCTACTTCGTTCTTAAACACTTTAGACGGTTTATTCCACACCTCCAATGGAAGTTGATTCAAACATGTAGATACAATTTTAATTAATTTAGAGCTATGTAGTAGGAAATTGGTTCAAAATCCTTCACTTGCTGCAGAGAGTGAAAAGGAGATGTACCACCGAAGTAAGGGAATTAGGTTACAAAACTTTAGCCAGACCATTAATTGAATAGGGCAGGGTAGTATAGTACCCACATTTTGGGTATCAAATACAGGATTTGGACGGAGTGCAAAGAAGGGCTATAAGATTTCTCACTGAAAATTATAACAGAAAACAATAAATAAGCGATATGGTCAAGGAACTGAAATGGGATTCATTGCAGTACAAGAGGAGGGTGAAGACAGTAATGGGTGTTCACAGGGCGATTAAAAAAAACGTGGACACAATGACATGGTAGATCTGTCAAACAATAAGGATCAAAAATCGCATATGAACAGAGGGTCGCAAACGCCTGTAGAGGGCGCTAGAGCCACGAGAGGCATGGTCGCCAGGATCACCAGATCTGTCTCCCTTGAATTTTTTCTTGTGGGGATTTTTAAAAGGACTTGTGTATGAAACACCTGTTGAAACGCCGGAAGACTTAGTCGGAAGAGTCGTTGCGGCAGCCGGATGTGTTCCAGATACACCTGATATCTTTGAGAAGGTGCGCCGTTCCATGCAACGGAGATGCCGGGCTTGTCTCGATGCATCTGGCAAAAACTTCTGCTGTAGGATCAACATTTGGCTTGCATTAGTCGCATGTGAGTGAGTAATTATCAATAAAATGATCTGTAATGGTTTTGATTCTTCTCTTTGTGTCAGTATTATTTTGGACGCCCTTTAGCGGCTCCAGATCGCAGTTGTTCCTTTGCGATTTTTGATTCTTATTGTATGACGGATCTACCATGTAATTTTTTCCA
This sequence comes from Vandiemenella viatica, assembly GCA_031002005.1. Taxonomy (NCBI): domain Eukaryota; kingdom Metazoa; phylum Arthropoda; class Insecta; order Orthoptera; family Morabidae; genus Vandiemenella; species Vandiemenella viatica. Next base: position 104,261,330 of record JARYHS010009186.1, on the reverse strand, counting down.
CGTTATTTTGAATCACCCTGTATATTGGTGATGAGGCGTGGAATGATATTGGTGGAAGAATTAAGAGAGGCAAAAGGAAGGGAAAAGGTGACAATTACCACAAACTTGCACTCGATTTCAGGCATAAGGTATGGGAAGATTTTCATTCGTACGTAGGAGGGTAAGAGATTGGAATATATTGATAAGAAAAATGATGAATAATTTTACCAAAAACATTAAAAGAATTTAAAATAAGTAGAGGGATAAAGTAGGAAAATGGGTGTGTAGGGAAATTTCCATAGAGCGTGTGCTCCATCCCAATTAAATTAAAGATGGTTAGAGTGACGAAGAGCCCTTTTAATCATTGGCTGATTTAATAACGGCAGGATGGTTTTCTTCGGCAGTAACGGTTACTTGCAGAACGTCAGCCCACGCATCCTGCAGTCGACGCCCTGCGGTGGCGTCTACCCCCCCCCCCCCCCTCCTTTCCCCCTCTGTTTGCCCAGACAGCCGTAATCAGATCCGAACTCACGCAAAATGAAATTTCTGGTCGCACAGTTTGTCTTCTCGGCAAATACGGAGGACGCACATTTGTGCGCTCCCCCAATCGCTGGCAGCATCGCTTCCTTTGGTCGGTGGGGCGTTCTGAGAACAGTCGCACGTGAGTACATCGCGTCCGAGGGGAGGGGCGTAGCAAGTAGTTTTGGAACTCGAGAAGATAGGGTCGGAAACTGGAGGGTAAGGTAGGACAAACAGCGAATACTGGCCAAACTCTCAGTACGCCACAGTCATTTCACATAATCGAGGTCTGAATTTCTGTATGCTCGGAAAGTCACGAACCGCAACACACAATGTCAACAGTAGAATGAATATCGAAATCAGAACTAGTGAAGCAGAACAAACAGAAGGATACGATATTTTATGAAATACATTTACAAATTACGCCCGGAGCCAACTTCCTGAATACTGGTTTAGAAGTTGTACCAAACAATGTATTCATGGAGGCCATTAATTAGTTAATTAAGCGTTAATAAATAACGAAAATGTAAAAAAGTTGCATTTGAGTTAGTTATTAACAGTTAACTAGCTACAAAGCTGCGGGGAAAATGGCCTACAGCGTCGTTGCTTTGATTCAGCCCTACCAGGCATTTCCAACAGGCTTAATTAGGAACCACAACAGAACACACATCCATCAAAAAAATTGTATTGACGTTATTGCCTAACAGTTAATTTACAAAAGATTTAGTAGCCAGTAATAACATTCTAAAACTGATTTATAAAGTAGGACTCTTTCTAGAAGTTACAGTTGGAGCCTATGGATTTCACAAAGGATAGCTTGAAATGGTATACGAGTAGAAGGAAGTTAATAACCTACATTATAGATAAGTGTACGAAGTGAACACATTATCCAAATAGTATGTGAAGAAAGGATTTTTTTAATATAGAGACACTTATAAAAAGGAGAGAGATGTAGATAGATGGAAGCATTGTGAGACTTTTGGAGTTGGTTAATTTGGTAATGTAATGAACAATTGAAGGGACGGCATTTACAAGAGAAAAGGGAGTAGCGTATGTGAAGTAAATAATTATGGCTGTAGAAGATATTCGGTCTGAAAAACATTTTACCATTAGTTGAAAATGGCGTAAGATATGATTCATTGAATATGTAAGAATGATCATGAAAGAATGAATTTAGAACTATCCACGTTAGATTGTCAGCCAGATGAAAACATTTACACCGTCACTTTCATCCAGATAGCGTTTAGCTATTATAACAATAAATGAAATACCACACACTTATTTTTTTTAAAAAATTTCTTATTTGCGTATCGCAATGATGATGACTTTGTAGCGTGCAATAACTCCATTTTGCCAAACCAGAATTCGCTCTTAGTAGGTTTATACTACAGATATAATTTACTTCCGGAATTGGAGATAGCAATAAAAGTTTCCGTAAATTTTGTTCAAACTCATGAGCTTTACCTCAAATCACAAATCCGATATAATCCCATCCTTGGAGTTTAAAATTCTACGTTGATGCCAACGTCTTCTGTATTACAGATATTCCAATACATATCCCTCACTAATATAAATCGCTTGAATTACACTGGTCAGCAAGGCGAATGTCTTCCAATAAATATATTACACGTTAGCAAAAATAATCCAGCAAAACTGAGTAATTACAAACATTTAAATACTATTTTACATTTAATTGTTTCTAAAGTAAAATACCGTAAATATTTTTTTCCTCCGAATCTATATATTTTTTGTAAAACGTTTTTTGGAAATCATACGTCAATATAAGATACCAGTTGCAGGAACATTGCTAGTAGTATAGAATTTGTTTCATGTCAGTATTCTTTGTCCTGTTACGAATTACCAAACTGAAATAACAAAACACAATAATCTTTCACCTAATGGTATGCAATCAAATCTTTATGGACTTGTTAAAATATGTAATGTAATCAGCTGCTACAGTCTGCAGGTCAACTGCATACTGACAGATTACGTTTTACTGTATACGTCTAGAAAATTAATAAGTACTAGAGGACACCATTTATAAAAAGAGGACAAATAAAAGGCTCAGCTTGGTCACTATTTCGTCGTGTTCTTAACTCTGAAATCTCGCTATCGGTCTTCGATGCCCAGCTAACAATGGCCAGAGATGTTTCTGGAAAATTGAATGTTATATAATGACAACACTATTTTGCTACCCAACTGAGAAGAAATAAATTGGCAGAACACTGAAAGCGAAGGACGTATTTCGTTTAAATAAACATTTTAATTATTAGTTGTTTATTTATATTCAGTAGATGTAGATATTTTCTTACACTCCCTGTTCAGAGACATCGCTGTTACAGTAAACTAAGAAATATGAGCGTTATTTAATAACAATTATATGTAGTTTAGCAACTAAATAAATTGTTTGAATTCTACGTTCCAGTTATTTTTACTAGTTTAGAAACTATTTTTTTAATTGATGACGATGAAGATGTTTCCGCTGTATTCTCTTTCACTGGGTTCAAACTATAATTTTTGACGGGATTAGAAGCTAATATAAAAGATAAAATGAATTACCTATATTCTATTTTTTATGATTCTTGGCAGTTATATCGAAAATTAACAATTTTTTTGTCTGGTAACAATAATTGAATGCAATTCATCTATTCAAGTTCTTGAACTACAAGTTGTTTTTAACTGATACTTGAATACAAATATTTGTAGAAATTGAAATTTCATTTTCTCCAAATCTATTTAAATTTGTGAGTTCAAATTTCATAGCTCCATAGAAGTGTTATAGTTATATATGAAATTAATTTTTAAAATAAAAGTATTACTTAACAGTATGTTAATGTACCATCCAAATTGACAGTTGAAAATATGTCGTCATTAAGGTCTTCAATGATAGAAACCATAATATTTGAAATTTTGCAGAATTCTTTTCTTAAGCTTGTAAACTAATATCGAGGCAATTAGTTAAACCAATAATACGAGGGTGTTTCAAATGAAAACCTTAAAAGTTAAATAAAATTTCGACAAGTATCGTGATGGAGTTGGTAGGTGGCAGCAGTGTTCCTTGAAGTTCACAAAGTGACCGACAGGCGGCACAGTGATGTTACAACGCTAGAGAAGGTGATGAAATACATAACAAGATGGCCGCCCCGCTGTCAACATGCACCGCGATTGAGCAGCGTTCAGTGATACGTTTCTTGAGTAGTGAAGGGGTCAAACCAATTGAAATTCATCGCAGAATAATAGCACAGTATGGTGATTCGTGTTTGTCGTTGCAGCAAGTGTACGAGTGGTGTAGGAAGTTTAAAAGCGGTGTAACGTCTGTGGAGGATGCCCCAAGACCAGGGCAGGCGAACCGCGTAGTGACGGACGAAAACATTGCGTTAGTGGAGGAGCTTGTAAAGGATAATAGACGCATAACTCTGAACGAAATAGCCACAATTTTGAAGATAAGTATTGGTTCAGCGCATAATATTGTTCACAACGTACTGCACTTCAATAAGGTGTCTGCAAGATGGGTGCCACGTCAGTTGACTGCCGAATTGAAAGCCCGTCGCATTGATGCCTGTGAAGAACTTTTGCGTCGTTTCCACGCCGAAGGTGATGCCTTTCTGAGCAAAATTGTCACAGGTGATGAGACTTGGGTTCACTACCACCAACCAGAAACGAAAAGGTCAAGCAAGGAATGGCGCCACACCTCATCGCCGAAACCAAAAAAATTCCGCACTCAACCGTCTGCAGGAAAAGTCATGCTCACTGTCTTCTGGGATGCAAATGGAATAATTTTGGAGCATTACATGGATAAGGGGGTTACGGTAACCAGCAATTCCTATTCAAACATGCTGAAACATCACCTCCGCCCTGCAATCAGGAGTAAACGACGAGGACTTCTGACTTCAGGAGTTTTGCTGCAGCATGACAACGCCCGACCACATACAGCCCGTAGGACAGTTGAGACTATTCAGGAAATTAAATTTGAATGTCTGGTACATCCTCCTTATTCACCAGACCTCGCCCCTAGTGACTTTCACCTGTTTGGTGCACTCAAAGAAGGAATAGGGGGCAGGCATTTCAGAAGTGACGAAGAGGTGAAAGCCGCGGTGCATGACTGGCTACACACACGACCAAAAGAATTCTTCCGTCGTGGTATCTATGCACTCCCGAAGCGATGGAATACATGCATTCAACGTCAAGGAGACTACGTCGAAAAATGACATGTAAGTTTTTTGTTCATTGTCACAAATAAAAAAATATAGCACTTTTAAGGTTTTCATTTGAAACACCCTCGTATATACACATTTAACTTTATATTTGTGTTAGTAAAAAAAAAAATCCAAGAAATTAAAATTCTTGCATTTTTTGGTTAAACATATAGGCATATTTTCCATTTGTGAAAAGCTGCATAAACAATAATGGTAGTGACTGTAGTAATTAGTATGTAGAACATGTCCTGCAAATTTTAAAAAGATCCATCCATGTGGAAAAAGTTATCTTTAAAATCAATTGAAGAATTGCTGTTTTGAGATATTTAAGGTTAAAGGTTTGCATTACTTTCAAGTGCAGAAAAATTTAAATGGCTGTCAATCATACTAGGCTTTGCTTAGTCACGCATAATTCCCACATTGTCAAATATAATTAAATAATTTTTTCACCAACATGAAATCAATAGTAAAAACTATTTTTGTGACTCGAAAGAAAGAAATCATTGGTATGAAATCTGATAACTGTATCTACCCCCTTAAGGTGTGTTTATCATCTCAAGACAGTTCATCAGGGAAGTGAACATACTCAGTAATATCGATTGGCTGTTATGTGGACCACTTTCCGCTCTGTAGACGCGTATTCCAACGAGTGAACGGCTGGCTAAAAAAAAAAAAAATCTACAAGTCCCGGCAATCGCAATGGTCTGCATTCGCTCTGCCCAGAAATTTTGCATGGCCAACACTCAGCCCGTTTGATAACCACCCAGTGAACGTTTGCTGCAGCGGAGAGTGGGTTCAGTTGCTAACGTCGTCCAATTTGAAAGCTTCCCAAGAGGTATTCTGGCCCTGAATGTACCGTTCCGAGGGTTACGCACTGTATCTGAAGCTAAATTTTCCGTATAAACTCTGCAGCCGACCAATTCTATCTCGCCAGAACCATGAGAGTAATAGTTTCAGAACATGTTACCTCTAACAGCAACAATTGCAAAATGGCTACGCTCGAATTTTCTTCTACTTATTGTCCAACCCGAACATTTATGATATTCGCGGCGCCTGTTACAGGAATAAGATCTTGTAGGGTTAAGCTAGAACCACAATTATTAAATAATAATTCTTCGGTATCTCGTTTTATTAACTGTGAAACCAATTACCGTTTAGAAAACTGTACACAAATTTAAAAAAAAATGGTACAGGAAAAAATAAAGTTTCTTAATTCTATGCATTTCTCTTGACTGGTATGATGCAATCCTCCCAAACTTTTCATCTCTTCATACCTCTTACAACCCACGTCTTCAATCGTCTGCTTCATATGGTATATACTAATCTCTGTCTTCCTCAACAGTTCTTACCTTCTACTGTTCTCTCCATTAACAAATTAACCAATCCAGCATGTATCAAAATATTACATACCATCCTGTCTCTTCTTTCTGTAAGCTTCTTCCACAAACTTCTTTCGTCACCTATCATTTTCAAAACTAGTTCATTTCGTACTTTATCTGTCGACTTAATTTTCAGCATTCTAATGTAGAACTACATTTCAAATTCTTCAATTTTCTTTCTTTCTGGTATTCTTAAAGTCAATGCATCGGTACCATAAAGTGCTATGCTCCACACACAGAGTTTTTAAAATTCCTAGATCAATATTTGAAACTAAAATATTTCTCTTTTTCATGAAGGCTCTTTTTGCTAGTGCTATTCCACTTTTAACATCTTTCCTGCGTCTGCCATCGGTTGTAATTTTGCTTGCCAAGTAGCAGAATTCACTTACCTCTCCTATTGCTTCCTATCCTATTTTTATATTTAATCTAATAGTATTGGTATCATTTCTACTGTATTTCATCATTTTGTCTTGCTTTGATTTATATTCAGTCCAAAATCTTCCTTCGGTATTTTGTTCACGCCATTCAGTAACTTCTCAATATCCTCAACCTGTTCCGCTAAAAACACAATGTCATCAGAAAATCATAGCATACTGATTTTTTCTCCTTGAACACTTACGCCACATAAAAAATTTATTTTACTTAGTTTATTGCTTCCTCTACATACAAGTTGAATATTAACGGGTACAGACTGCAACCTTGTCTCACACCTCTTTTACCTGAGGCATGTCTCTCATGATTCTGATATAGTTTTCTGTCTCGATATTTTAGACCTGACTTTTTTAATATATTGAACATCTTGTTCCGCCTAACATTATCAAAAGCTTTTTCAAATCAACAAACGCCATAAAAGTATCCTCGATTTTCTTGATGCCAGAATTGTTTCCCTTGTACCACGGTTTTTCCTACACCCAAACTGATCTTCACCTACTATCTCATCTACTACCCTTTCCATTCTTATGTATATTGTTCTGGTCAGTAATTTTGAAGCATGCGATGTTAAACCTTGGTTTGATAACTCTCACATTTGTAGGCTTGTGCTTTCTTTGGAAGTGTGAAGATGATATGTTTTATTAAAATCAGTTAGAATTTCTCGCATTTATTGTACGTATGTTTGAAACTTTCAACAGGACTGTCTGAAATTCAATTAAGTTATATCACTGTGAATCACAACGATAGCCACAACAGAGGTGGAAGAGCACAACTGGAGACTGTTTTAAGGTTATCCTTCTGTCACGGGCATTGGTATGTCTCGGAGCCCAGAAGTTTTTTTTTGTTTTTTTTTTTTTTTTGTTTTTTTATACGGGAAACAATCTGAATGCGTGTAGTACTCTGTAATCTAAGGCGTTGCCAAGTGTACACTCAAGAAATTAAAAAGTACAGGAATGGTTGTCGTCAAATTCATATTAACTTACGCACTCGCTTACTTTCTTAATAATGATAATTCATTTTAATTTTGTAACTTGATAATATTGGCAACCACGACATTTAGTGTCAGAAATCTCCCTAATCTATTCAAGCGACAGATTGCGTACATACGGTTTTATTGATACCGAATGCGAAGATTGTGTGACACAAATACTAAAATTGAAAATAAAATACAGAGGAATTATATCGAAAAATATGTTTGTAACATTTCTAGATTAAGAAACGTTTATAAAAAAAATTGCATTTTAATAAGTTTATTTGAATATTGTCGCTAAAACGCTTGCATCTGGCGATTCGTGTCTTGTGACGTCATATCTCAGGTCGTATCAATGTAAAAATCGGGTGGTTTGCTTATTTTGCTGATAAAATTAACAGTTTACTAGCAGAGTATAGTGCCTCAGTATGTAAACATATCATTTAAAAAGCAAACAAATTGTTTATTTACTTTTCACACAAGGAAGTATTTCGTAAAGTTTGCAAGAAGCAAGAAAACTTATTTTTCTACAAAGTCTTTAATTTATTTTCGTGAAGATCTCTTTGAATTACGTCGTTAATTAATATTTTATTATGTTTAATAAACTATATATTTCAAAAACATATTCTGTGATAAACTTAAATTTTATCTATAAATAAATTACGACTTAGAATGGGAACACATTTTTTATTGTTATACTTGGATAATCACATTAAGTAACCTGAAATGGAGTCAGTGCCACATATACGCATGTAATCAGACTGCATTCCAATAAAATTTGAGTGTAAACTAGATAAAAAATAAACGATAATTTATCATTATAGAGAGAACATCTATATGTACTAAACCGAATCCTGTTTTCCTGTTGAATGTCATATCTAATACTGTTGATATCTGATAAATACTATCTGTATTGTTCATTTTCGCTACGTTGCATGGTGACACCCTGATTCTCTGCAGCAAGCTATAAATTAAACCACCTGTAATTTGTGCTTTTGATACCGCAGTGGTGTATCTTTGAACGGAGGCTTTTATGATCTATCATATCAAAAATGATAGAAAAATTCAGAATATATCAGCTACTTTCTCTTTCCGAACAATTATTTTAAATCTAATGTTTATACATGTTTTTACAGCTACATGAGTTGATTTTCGTGTTCTAAACTCATGTTGTGAATATTATAAGAAATTATTTCAATTTATTAAGTTATGCAAATAACTATCTGTGGTATTTTTAGATCCCTTAATCAATGGTGTAAACCTTCGTTCCGTTGCTAAAGTGTTTGCAACACTTTATATACAACGGACAAAATTTACAAAACGTTTAAGTTTTTGTACACAAACTTCAATGAAAGCCGATAAACAGTTCGATTTGTGATTTTTTTTTTTTTTTGAAAATGTGAACAAAAGAAGTGTCTAGCGATAGAACAACATGTAAAACTACTAATACAGAAAGCAAAAATCTTATATTTTTACAGTCACAATGTTACTGTCGGTAGTATAATGGCAATAAAAACTTGAAGAAATTACTCAAGGATTTTTGTAATACTATTTACATTAATGCTTAACAACCACACAAGCTTATGCACGGTACAAATCATATTACAATTTTAAAAAAATTATAATGAAATATTGGAAGTTATTACTCAAAATGTTGACCCGCATGACATTGAACACAAATAACATTTGGATCGTCATCATCTTTCCTCTTTTGCAGATCACTTCTAAAACAAAACTTAGAGATATGCTGGTCAAAATATTGGACAAATCTTGTGAAGAACATTGAAACTAGGAAGTATTGGCAACATGGAAACTGTACTTCAAATACCTGTGGAAAGGAATGGAATGAAACCTGGAATGAACGGAAGAAAGTACCGAAGAACGTGCAACAAAAACTTTACAAAAATGGAAGAAATAATATTGAGATTGTTTAATTAATACGATATATTGGTAGTGGTTTTTATTAAATATTATTTTTTACTTCGTAGTGTGTTTATAGATAGTTTCGTGTATGGTAATTTTGGTGTCAGTCTTACCTATTGTATTTTTATTGTCTCTGACAAAGTTGTCCGGCTCCAACGAATACTCATGTTTTAGGTGTTGACATAGATATCCACTGGTATCTACGATCGTTTTAAATTGTGTCTTTGGGTTCCATTATTTGCCCATCGTTTTTCAAGTTACCGCATTTTTAATTCTATCTGCCGAAGCGTGACAAAGTTGCAAGTGTATAAATGCGGCATTCCGTCGCGGTGCAGGTTTTTTCTCGAGCTTCGTCGGGAGCGGTGCCGGTTTAGTCCCGCATGCAGTGGACTCTCGTCCTCGTCTCTTTTCTCTGTTCCGTGGCACAGTGCCGTCGCAAAACACTGCCGCTGGACGCCAGACCGGCGAAACAAAGAGCTAGCCGGGTACAATGGCTGGCAGAGGACGGATGGACGGACAAAGCGAGCACCGGGCGATAGACTCGCAGCCGCCTGCCCGCCTGCTGATCGGAAGAGCCTCCCAGACTCCGTGATGCGTGCGTGGTTTTTTGACAAAGGTCAGCTGACTTTGGACAGGACAATGAGGAGGATGACACGATAAAAAGTCACGTACCTCACGGGGTTATTTTTCGTTGCCTGTACCATTCACCCCACCCATTCATTTTAAACAGTTGAATCAAGAGATAGTACTTACATGCCAGTATTTTGAAAAAGGAATATTTTATACCGGGAAGTAGAGTGAACATTTGAAGGTAAGTACCATAGAGGAAGATAGAAATCATAATATATGAAGCAGATAAATGAGGACGTAGGTTCTTAGTGGTATGCTGAGGTGAAGAGAACTTGGCGCAATATAGGAAATGATAGATGATTTCATCAAGCCAGTCGAGAGACTGATAACAGCAAAAAAAGAAACTTTTAAATATAATTTAAAAAGAGGAAAAATGCGGTTGTCTATAAGATTCGGCGATAACCCAGCCAGTGACATTCAAATGTCAGTTTATATCAAGTAACCAATATTGAAAACTTTCTAAACGTTGAATAGATATACATATTTTATTACCTCATCAACTTTTGACTTAAAACAAATTAGCCATGAAATATGTACGATCTGCAAAGGGGCAAAGAGAAATCTGGAAATATTATGCACACATTATCCTCTTCTAGGGGTATTAAAGAAAGAGGTAATTAAAACAATTATCTGTGTGATGAGAAAAGAATCAATGAGAAAGAAACAGTATTCAACAATATGCACTTGACCATAACAAATATGTTTTATTTTATTTTATTTATTTATTTTTTTGCTTAACGCTTTGTCGACGTCGAATTCGTTGTAGGTGGGAAAGGATTGGTGGCAAGGGCGGCTGTGGTTCTTTGAAGGCATCCAGAAATTCACATGGAATTATTTGGAGAAACATTGGAAAATCTGGATGGTTGGAGAGGCATTCGAACCCGCGTCCTTCCGAATGCGAGTCCAGGCCATTACCGCTCACCCAGTAAGTTCGGTTGTGTACCTTAAGCTTACAGTTAAACACAAAGATAATTTAAAGAATGTCATAAACAGAAACGAATATGGATAAGTACGAAAATATAGGTTTATATTATAGAAACACTTAAATATTAAAATGAGTAAAAAAAAGTTTAAAAGAATATTTTATTTTAAGAATACAGTTTCTTCTGACGTCAGAGTCTCTGAAGGTAAAACAAAAATGATATTAGTATTTCCAAAAATATTCTTCTTCACTAAAAGTAACTTATTATCTCCAAAGTGTGAAACAAGACTCGGAAAATTCTAAATATTTACGTTCGGTACACAGAAGTTAGTGAATTATGGGCTCCTGGAATACCAAGAAGGGCTCAGCGGTCGACCTTCATGTAAGAATTATTTAGGTTGTTTCTACTTTAAAGTGATTTTTATTTGCAAGAGTCAGTCATTTTAGGCGACTGATGTTTTTCTAAAGCCCTCATTTAAAACTATTACTACCATGACCATATGTATCCGAATGAACTGAATCGTTCAACGCTGACTTTACTCCCGTAGATTATTCAACTTATTTTACACACATATGTAGAGAATACTATATGCTGTAGGTGGTATAGTCAGGAGACTGTTTAAAATTGAGACTGATCCAGCTACCAGAAAACTTACTATTGTCATTTTGTTAGTTTTACAAACTAAAACGATTCAGTCCGTTCGGATACATATGAGCACGGTAGAACTTGTTGGATGAAAGTGTGTCACCAGAGTAATCTTGGAACTGATTATATGTTTCCTATTCAGTACGTTCCCTTTAGTTTATGGAGGTTCATTAAGACGTCATCTATAGACGTATAGACTAGCCGCTAAGACAGCTTTGAAGGGCTGCAGAATTAGATGCAGGCTTGTTGTGCTCAGTGATTAGTTACAGATATTTATGCCACAGAATGAATGTATAATTTAGTCTAAAGCATAAACAGAAATTGTTAGGAGCTTGTCGTTAACGAGGACTGAAATAATGGATCAACTAGCTGTACAGGTGGATTTTATCGCTATAACTCTAGATTACCACAGTGTCAATAACGAGACATCGGCCAGAACTGTGAATAGTCTCTTAACATCCTTACATTGTCGATTATAAAATGAACATTAAAAATAGAGGAACTAAAAAAGCGAAAGGAACTTAGCCAGAAAAATAAAACTGTAGTATTCAGCTAATCTCAAAAAAAAAAAAAAAAAAAAAAAAAAATCGATTCATTTATTTAATTAAAACCGTTTTTCATATAAGGGTCATTCCATATATCATAAGAAACATACATCAAAAGAAATATGTGGTAATAATGGAAATGAATAATATGTGTTTGACAACTCGAGGAATGTGCTTCTCAATGTTAATCCAGATCGAAACACATCTCCGCCAACGATGGGAAAGACTTTTAATACCATATGATGTATATGGTTTACCATCCCTGTTAAACAGGTGTTGATAACTTGGGTGTCTGCACTTTAGGCTGTGGGTTATTTTATGATTCTATTGTTTATTCTGTTTTCTTTTTGTGTATTCCAGCTACATAAAAATATTAACTGAATTTTACATAATATTTGGTCTGCACGGTCAGTAGCTATTATAGTAACATGGCTATCGAAAAAGAAGACCCGATTTTCATTGTTGCCACAAGTTGAGAAATGGAAACATGATTGCGATCACTTATGCTACGATCACTGAACGACCGATGAGCACTTCAAAAATAATTTTGTTCTCAAACTTTGCTTCACGTTTGCATCTTAACCGGTTATATATATATATATATATTTATATAAACCAGTGAAAGATTGGCGCAACCGATAAGTGAAAAGTCAATACGAAATCAATTTGAATACTTACAGTGCTTTCAAAATCAAAGTTATTTAATTTATTTGAGGAAGGAACTGCCACAGATAACAGAAATTAATTAATGTTTGGCAGAAGAGGAGGCTGACAGCGTGAGCTGGACATGGTATTTACGGATGGACGTGTCAATCATCTTGGAACAGGAGCGGTATGTGGGTTAACAAATGAAGAACAGGAGTTGGCGACCCCCGAAGTTTGATAAGTAGGTGGCCAATAGCAGATAGAAGTCGACTCGTATCGATTCTGATGTCCACCAGGCTCCAGCAATACCGTTAGCCCCTGCCAGGTAGGCTACCAGCCGTGGCGATGATAACCCGATCCGGGTATGAGCTCTCATAGCTTACTGGTAATTTAACTGCTTCTGTCGCTTCGATCTGGAATTGAGTTTCTTGATCTCTCGTCGAAAAACTCCAAAACATCTCCAGCTTCTTTTTCTCGTGGAAGAAGGGCTGTCCATAGTCAAGTGCAGCTTTGCTCGGCACTCTCCAATTCCACAATTGGTTCCATGAAAAACTGAAACAGTGATTTAAACTCGCCGTCTAACAATCCTGCATGCAACTAGTCTACCTCTTATTGCGTTGGCGTACTGTTCACCGATTTTATGAACAAGATTATTCTGCTTAGAAACGTGCCTCAAACCAACGCTTTGCGCTTAACTCTTTCCATAAAAATATTTGTGTGCCCGAGGATTTTTGATTCCGTTCGTCTTGTGCTGGAAAAGTCCCCGATTAGACTTATTCTCACTGTAAACTCCACTATCAACCAAATAGATTGGAGAAAGCTAACTATGTTTTATTTCGCAAGTAGTTCTAAATATGTTTTGACAACTTAGCACCGATCGTGGTGAGTGGACGGTATATCCATGGCCTCCCAACCGTGAGTTTGTAATTTTATTTATATTTCGCGTTCTCTTCGTTCCACTGCACAATTTTTTTTCGTAATTAACATGTATATTTAAAGAAAATACATACCTATCTTTGTAGTTGTTTTCAAATTTTAATCTAAAAGTAAAAATATAGAACCAGCACAAATATTTAAATAGGCAGTCTGAATTCTTGGCTTGGTGTAATATCAACATATATTGTAATGGACCGTAGTAATTTGGGAATAAAAATGTATTTAATGTATTCATTACTAATACCAGTTGAGGCTCTTGTCTTCGAGCAGCTGTGGGTCGCAGCGGAAAAGTGTTGCGGGTTGAATTACGCCCTGCGTAGCGACACATGCGATGAACACGTGAACGGCATGCGTTGTCCGTGCAGTTGGCATAGAATATTCTAGCGTGTTCTGGTGTGGAACAAAGCTCCCACCACCAAGTTGAGAAGTCAACGTCACAAGTGTTCTTGTCTATGATTGGCTGGTTGAGCAATGGCGGCTGTCAAGACACATGGCGCGGTACGCTCCTTGGCGAATAAAGGTGATATCGCCATATTGTTCGTTCGTTCGTTCGTTCCCGCGTCTGCTAAAACTCGGGAGCCTGCAAGTTTTCAACGGAGCGAACAAGTGAGAGGGAGGATATTCTGTTCCTGGCCAGCAAACAATCCGCACCGGCGCACCACGGGAGATTGCCGGAGAGCTGCGGGGAGCTACCTCGCCAAGTGACTTCGCCCAGCTGATCAACAGGGTCAATGAGACTCTGTTTTATCTGCACGTCATCTGCTACGGTAAAGAACGCCGACGATGTGTAGACACTCTTGGGTCATTCAACCCTAGGCAACGCTCTGAGATGAGAATCATGCTCTAAATTGTTCAAAAGAAACTTTTAATATTCAGTTCTGTTCAATAAACCAATCAATTTTATATTCAAAGAAAATAATAGGTGTTGTAAACCCTGCTTTCAATAACTTCCTTTCCAATGTATCAGTATATGATTTGAATAGATAAAGACTTGTGTTTTTAATGGTAATTTTAAAAGTACAATTGCTTTGATTAAAAGTATTTCAGAATTGGAATGTCGCTTCTCTCGGATAGAGAACACTTCCATTCTTGGCGCCTACCCGGGATTAATTTTGCAAATTGAATTATAAATTAATGCATCTCATTATTTAATTTTAATAACGTCATAAAACTAGACGTTACAATGGGCAAAGATAAAAAACATCCCTGGTCCTTACTGACCCATTGGAGAACGCTGAACGTGTGGTATCAGAGTGGTACATATGACATGACACAATGACCAAGCTGAACATTCATTAGTATTGACTTCTTTATTCGGTCACATTAAATTTCCATATACAATTTTCAATCAACACACAATAGCTTGAAAAATGATTCAAACTAGTTTTGATTAACCGTTTAGAGTTGAAGGTTGTTTGTACGTACAGTTTGACTCAGTGCGGTAAGGCGCCTTACTCTGGATCGGCGAGGTGCAAATGGACCGGGCACCAGACCAAAGCCCCCGTACCAATCGTACAACGGCGACTTTTGGGTAGTTTTAAACGGTTTTTCGCAGCCATTAAGACGTATATAAAAAATATCACCAGTCTTCCCTTCATAAACATTTTCCCCGAACAAAAAATACACTTATCACACAGGACACAGTTACATGTTTCGCAGACAGATGGCAATAGTTTACATCCTCCATTAGTACATGCGAGGCGTGATCAGCAAGTAAGGTTACAAGGCCGATATTCCTGGTGTGTCGTCCGTTATAGAGAAGTTAGTGGTGTGCGGCAATTCTAAGAATGCGATTGGCAACTGTACAGACTTTCAGCCACAACTGACCACTCGTTTGGGAAACTGGTCTCGTGAAGAAATCCACTCAGTCATTCTATTTCTGTGGGCGATACATTTAACCATGGCTGAAATTCACCAGCAGCTGGTAGAGTTTTACGGAGAGACTGTATGTTACAGAATTGTGTCGAAAGTATGTGTCCGGTAGGTAACATGTCATAGACGAGAGTCATCGACCACCCTCCCTACAACCCAGGCTTCGCTTCAAGCTACTTTCATCTTTTTTCTCACTTGAATGAACACCTAGGAGGCCGACGATTCGTTTCACACGAGGAGGTAAAACACTTTGCGTCTACGTGGACTGAACACGCAACGAGAAGATACTTACCAGGAGGGAATATTCAGACTCATCCACGAAGCGACAAGTGCCTAAACCGATATGGAGACTATCTCGAAAAATAACCTAATGTATGTTTCTTCTCTTCGATATCGGCCATCTATGGACCAAGAAAAGTAATCCCGTGCATTCATTTCGATGCTTCTTTTCTTGACTTCCAATAGTTCTTCATCCTCTCACTTTGCTGTTTCCTCCTTTCTTCTGGTCATATGTTACTACATTTCGTCTTCTCCTTCTCATGGAAACCCTTGAAATTTTGGATCAATCTCCTAAAAGTTGCTCTATCTTGTATTAAATCTTCTGTTATTCCGATCTCAATCATATCATTCTTTACTCCTTGGATCCACTGGTTGTCCTTCTTACTCTTGTGAACATGATTTAAAATTCTTTTTGTAGGTCTATTGTTATCCATTCTCAATATGTGACCAAAAAAACTGATTCTCCTCTTTCTGATCCTGTCTGACATCCTTTCAATTTCTTCTTCTTTGTATAGGTCTTTATTCCTCCGGTGTTTAAACTCACCATTTTCAATTTTTAGTGGTCCCCAAATTTTTCTCAAAATTTTCCTTTCCCATTTCTCTATGTCTCCTATTTCTCCTGTTTTTATAGAGAACAAGCATTCTGAGGCATACAGCCCTTCTGGCTTGATTACTGTGCTATAGTGTTTGATTTTAGTTTTCCTTCATAGATTCTTCTTATTGTATGTATCTTTAGTCAATTGGTATGCTAGTTCTAGTTTTCTTGATCTTGATATATTTGCTTCCTTATGAAGCCCATTAATCTGAATTAATTCACCTAGATATTTAAATTTATTGACCTTGTTAATTTTTCCTATTCTGTGTTCAGTACTGTGGGTGAATCCCTAATATTGGTCATGAATTTAGTCTTCTGAAAAGAGATCTGAAATCCAACGTTTCCTGCTATATCTTTCACAAGGTTGATCAGTTTACTGTATTGGTTGTATGAAAGAAAAAGTTCACGTTTAACCTTAGTTTCTAATCACCTCTGGTAGTACACATGGCAATAGGTATCAAATGCTTAGCTTCAGCAAGGACATGCGGACGTACTCGTAAAACTCTAGCTCCAGGTTTTACAGTGTCAATGATAAGTGCTGGGAAAAAAGTGGTGAAGAAGAAAAAGCTGTATGTTGTTTGTAAACAGACGTGGTATGCTGGTGAAACCGTTTTATTACACTTGCCTGTACCCCGGAAGCGCCAGGCTGCCGGAGGAGTTAACAGCGTGAAGGTATTGTTTTTGGATTCGCTGACCGTACTAAGTTACCTCTTTAGCGGGTCTCGAGTAACAGTCGCTCTGGGCAGCGCTACGTGGAGCGGCGGGAGGTGGCTAAGCCGAATCGCAGGGCCCCAATTAGCGGAGCGCAGCGACACGGACTCATAGCGTAGTAATTAGTACGGCACTGCCCCAAAACAGCCGGCTGTAATTAAGTTTGTCAATTAACGTTATCTCAAACGGAGGGGAGGGCGGTGCAATTAAGGCGGCGGCGGGTTTTATTCCGTTTTTACGTGTCCGCTTCCTCGTTTTTCCATTTAAGATAAAATATGAAGCGACCGAGTCCGCCGTTGGTTTCTGTGTATTTGGCCTGCGGGTGCTGACAGAGCCGCTGACCCGGGCATGCAAACACACAAAACACCGAGAGAGAGAAGAGAACGATTCCAGCAAGGGAAACACAGTGAAAACAAAAGAAACAGCAGCTCATTTCTGGTAACGTTGTAAATATCAAATTATGACCTATGTGTACATAAATATATAATTAATTTATCCGAGAATATTTCTTGACAACTGAAAAGTAACATACACACACACACACATACACACATTGTAACATGACGCGCTGTCGCCACATTACAAGGTGCATTTTTATTATATATGTCATAATTTTCGAGTAATTTACATAAATCTTGGGCGACCACCTAAATAGATTTTTGTTGTAATTTTATAAAGTACGCAAGATTCCTAGTGAGGACTGTAATGAAATGGTGAACATACAGTGTATCTTGGTAAAGCGAATATTAAAGAATTATTGAGCTATGTAGGCTTGAAGCTAATCTGATCTTCCCGAACTATGGCGACAAGAAGTCGCGGATTTGGGGTTTGCCGGACCACACACTCTGCTCCCTGGGGATGGGTGGTCAACAGAGTCACTCACCTGGCGGGAAATGCCTGTCGCCCGCCACCCGAATGTGCTCTCACCCCGGCGAACTTAGCCGAATATGTCCGACCTCTGTGATATGAGCGGGGCAAATCACATATCGGGGATATCACGTGACATTAGGTGCGTATAACTTAAAATCCTGGGAATTTCTGTTATATGTGAGCTTCGAGACTATAAGGGGCGGAGCGAGAAGATTCCTCGCGAGAGAGAAGAGCGACGAGCTTCAATTCGATCTTCGAGTCCATGCTATGCGATTCTAGTCTGAGGTTGACTTGGAAAGTTGACTTCTTTCGCCAACTGCTGCTATACGACTTCTGGCTGCAAGCTTATCACAGCAACACAGCCGGTAATACGATGACGCGCATTGTCAGACCAGAAATGCCTGTAGCCGCCTTGTGAGATAGCCTCACATGCCGTGGGTCATCTCCAGTCACCGCAGACATCAGACGCAGAGCTACAATGGTAACTTATTACGACCAAGCCATCTGATTGTGCATTCCGTGAAACAGAACCCTTAAACGACTTTGAGAGGATAGATCCATGTTCTCACTTTGTAATTGTAAAAACCCCTGAGCTAGCGGAATGATTTGCCAGAACTAGTTATTTTCGAATGATATATTGTTCATTCGTGGCGCCCATGATTTTCTTTTCTTACTGTAAAGTCACAGTATTATGATACATTTGTCTGAGGTCGTCATAACTTATATTTTTCATTGTTTCCAACTGTCATTATTTCTTGCATTTTGATTCTGAGATATATTTAGAAGTAAATATACGATTTTTTGCTTGCTCATGACGGCTAATTATACCTCTGAGGGTTGCTTTTATGATTTTGCCAATTTGTGTTAATGTTAACGGTAAATTCGCACCAGACTTGTAATCGCCAGTGATAAGAAAATATAATTGTGACAATTTTTCCTAAACGTCGAGATTCTTGCAAAATTAATAAACTTTCACTCCTTCATAAAAATTAAAGTTAAAAATCCACAATTATTCATCATAAAGGTATGAAAGGTAATTGTAACGTAGTTTGCCCATCAAGGCACCCACTACAACATATATGTATATATATATTATTTATTCATATCCTCACACGTTTCCTATGGTGACGATGTTCCCCCATTTACAACGATAATATGCCTCCAGTAATATCGATTTCAATACTTTCTGCTCCCCCATCACAACCATCTAGGCCACCTAGGCCATGTCGCTTGAGTCACCCCCCCCCCCCCCCCTCCCAATTTATCAAACCGACGTCGGTGTGTGCAAATCTGATACAGCCTCGTGTCTCACTTACTTGCAAGAATAAGGTTCGATACCGAAATATTGGGTTACTTGTGTTCGTTGTTCCCAGCCGCCGTCATGTGTGGTAGCTGTTCCTTAGTTTCAACGCTTTAAAGCATTTACCTGCTCATTATTGCATATATATAATAGCGATAAACGAGCCATTCTTGTAATGTTTGGTATCTCGGAAAAGACTAACGATTTGCATGAAATTTCGGTGTAGATAACATTTTGCTTCTCGAGTCTATCTAACAAGGAATCTTACCTGAGAAAAAAGAGCGTTTCTTGATTTTGGTATCTCGGAAACGACTCTAACACCATCTCGTAGAAGTTTCAGCTACTTAACTGATGTTAGTTAAGTTTCTCTTTGGTTAGAGAAAGGAACTGCGCACTTCAAAATGCCTAGTATGCCTTCGAGAAAAACATTTAACATTAATAAAACTTCAAGCATCCCTGATGATTTTGACGATATTTTGCTAATTGAATAAAAGTAGAAAGACGCAGATGAGAACTCGGTCACCCAGGTACTGTATATACAATGTCCTACAAAAATTTTCTTGGAGCGTATTATCGGGCAGGTACAAGCGGACCAGGTTCTAGTGCTTGCCTCCGCGTACATACTGTTAGATGATTTTAGACTATACGAACACTGGAACGGTCCCTAATTTCCGCCTCATAAACTATGAATTTCACAAACAAAACTACACTTTTCATACACTAAACGTTACACGCTTCACGAGCAGATGGCAACACAATCTCTCCTCCTATTGGTTATTTACGCCGGGTCTAACAAACCAACTTTGAATCCTGGGAAAACATCTTCTCTCATAATTCACATTGGCAACCTGTGTAAAAAATTAGGCCAGTGGTCCTTAGCTGGCCAGATACTTCAGCTTCTGTCGTTGAGATAAGCAGGAGGGTTACCAAACCATCACTGAAGCAAGCGTGGTGACCATACTTCACATCCCTAGAGATGTAATGATTGTGAAGGGCCTCAACAGTTCTTGATTGAAAAATATCATAGTCATATGCATTTGGTTGCGTGAAATAACAACTCCGACGAATTAATTTCCGATCATATTTATCATCTTGTGCACTCTATAGTAAAATTACACAACGAGCCATCGTCTCGATCCAAAGTACAAACATTCAAAAATGTTCCAGCGATTAAATTCACACACTTCCAAATCTACTGACTGACATCTGCTAGCCCTCGGTGAGATTAAATAGACGCTTTAGAAACATACAGAATAATTCAAAGAGTTCAGACCGATGTTTCTCGTATTCTAACAATACTTTAACAAATATATCAATGCAAAAATAATTACAAATTGTACAAAACCACTCACAATCATTTAAAACAACACCTCCAAATGAAAGTTGATACTGCTTACATGCATTTACACACAAAATTATCAACATAAACCAGTCCAACCGTCGCAAATTGTCTTACAAACACTGTAGCTCACATCAGTATTTACAATTATAAACCTTTAATCAATCTATCATGTATAATACTGTTCTTGAACATATTACAGAGCATTTGCTTAGTTTCTCTCCATAAAACAATGTTCATTCAGACAAATTCAATATTAATTACACCAAAAATATATAAAATCATAATTGATCAATTCCCAGGTTGCTAAACATAATTGTTAAAATAACATTTAATTAATTGGCTAGATCTGAGGGCCGTTATAATAGTGAGGAGGAACTAAAAAAACTTTATAATTGCTGAATTCGAGAAGTAATTTTTAGACGGTTCACAGAATAACAGCACCACTCGAGCCACTGCATTCTTAGAACCGAGTCGTTGCAAAGGTGACTGGTTACCATCACAATCTTTGACATTGTCCTCAGAGCTTTCTGTAATTCCAAATGAGCTGTAATACGTACATATGTACAAGTGATGGATCAGTCAAACATTGATTTGCACAGTTTCTAGTAGTGTCAATCACGGGATCATGGGATTAGGGTATCGAATAGAAGAGATGACCATGACCACAAACTGGCACTCGATTTTAGGCATAAGGGCGTGGGAAGATTTTTTTCGTAAGTAAGAGGGGCAGAGATTGGAATAAATTACCAAGAGAAATTATTAATAATTTACCAAGAAAGCTAAAAGAATTTAAAGCTCAAATTGATAGTACGCATAAGTAAACTGGAAAAGGAAAAGGGGGAAATTGGTTGTACAGGGAAGTTACTACCGGAGCGTGCGCTCCATTACAATTGAAAAAATTAAATTAAATTAAATTAAAAAGCATATACGGGAACTATTTAGTTTACGACATATTTTGCGAACTTCAAATGACATCGGTCAAAGGTGTAGAAGTGCAGTTCCAACTGGTACCATGTCACAGTGAAGGTAAATGAGGATGCAGACAGAATAGCTCGTCATTATGTTATTGTTAAGATGAAATGGGAGAAGAGATGGGCGGCTTGCCGACTGCCAGGAAAAGGGACTTAAGTATCAATCCATCTCCGACAACGTCGACGGTAAGCCACGGTACGTTGAACTTGAGCTAAGCAGGAAAGCAATTACGTTGATGAACAGACAAAGGACAGGACACACTCTACTATGTAACAAAAAATACATCATGCGGTTGATGGATTCGCTGATGAGCCTCACCAGTGATTCTGTGGATATGTATTGTTTCATTCAGAACTACAAGCATCATCGATCCACATCAAAACAGTTGCTAAAAGATGGTCTAAATATAACTGATATAACCTCTCTCACTGCCGAGCAAGAAATTGTCAAAATATTTTCCATGTATGTTTACGAACTAGAGGTGCAGTATACAAATTTAAAAAGATGCTTTGATACTACAGACTGTAAGAGCCCTTTTGATAAAGCCATAAATAAATTAAATAAAAGAAGAAAACAAAGAAATGAATTATATATGTACTGAGGGTATCACAACTGAAGAAGCTCACCAAATACCTCCCTTGGATTTTATTATAAGAAAAATTCTTCTTGTATAATTTCAATGGTTGTGAAGCGCGTTTAATTTTTTTTCATACTGCTTTTTTTAAATTTAATCTTTTCTCTAAGTCAATACTTTTTTTTTAGAAGAACAGAAATTTTTTATATAGTTTTGTTGTTGTTGGAAAATATATATTCCGTACGGCCAAGGTGATGATCTTATTATGATCCTGAGTTCCTAAATAATAGTGAAAATATAAGACAGTGTTACGACGGAACGCAATCTTACTGTGTATATCATAAATATTCAAAATTACGTCCATTAACACAGATGCACTTTCTAAATTCTAAAATCATGGATTATGATACCCTTTCATTGATTTGTATCGGAATAGCGGAAAAGGTCGAATTTAAGTATTTAATAAATAAATATAACTAATATCGTTGTCAATTTTGCCGCTATCGATAGCCTGTAAATTCACTCCTGATATGTTTCCGATTTTTATTATTTGTTGGCATTCAAGGTAACATTAAGTTCACGAACCAGACCTCACCACCTGTATTTTTCCATTTCATAAGATACAAATAAATTTGTTTGTGTATTTTCTTAAAAATAATAATAATAATAATTACCTTTAAGAATAACGTTTGAACAAAATTGTTTCTTCGACACATTGTTCGAATCCCCGTCCGGGCATCCAGATTTGGGGTTTCCATTGTTTCCCCAAATCACTCCAGGCGAATGCCGGGATGCTTCCTTCATAAAGGCCATTGCTGAATTCCTTCCAATTTCTTGCCCCCAGCCCCATCCCGCCTCTAGTGACCTTAGCCATCGAGGAGGGGTAAAAAAAATAAAATAAATAAAGACAACATTGTTCCTTTGAAATCACTGAAATTATAACAGAAGCAATTTTTTTATATCATAAAATACAAGGGAGAAACGAAGTTTAGATTTGAATTAATAATTCATCAAACCCAGCAGATTGGCGTAGCTTAAAAACAAGGCTGTAATACTCAAAACGAGAATGTACAATGGGTCCCTCATTAACCGCGCTCCTGGCTTAATGGCTTACCCGGCGATGGTGATTGTAATGAAATATAGCTTTTCTGTTGTTATTATTATTATTATTACCTTAAAAATCAAATGATTACGTTGGGTCATTAGCAACCATCAAAGGTATTGTTCTATTTTTTGGGTTTGCGCCTCATCAACACCATGATCTTCAAAAGAGGGAGAGAGTCAAGGGACTGGTAGGGCATGGAATTTGGCCCAAGTCCTTTTTTTCAGGAACCGTCACAGCATCCACCTACAACAATTTCGATAAATATGGAAAAACGAAATACAGTTGAAAAAGAAAATAATTTGATCGGGTATTGTTGAATACGGTATTTGGACGTCTCTTAAAATTGACTACGTACCTTTAAGCATTTATTTACCCTTCTTAGATTTTAAGATTTTTAGTATTATTACTCGTCAATTTGAATTCGGTGTTATTATTTTCAAGCAGGTATGACACAATTTCAGCGAACAGTTACAACAGCATTTACTGCTTTATTGGGTCAACTTACAAAGATTTATACTCATCCCCATCATTTTATAAGAACGTAAATTTTCATATAGTCCTATTAATACCTTGAAATCGTAACTCCAAACTCGCAACAGGAAATTAAATATGAAATAGTACTATACGAAACGCTACATCGACACTTTAAACTGTTCAACACGTAAAATATCTTGCACTGGCAATAATAGTCAATACTAGCTGACCCGGCAATGCTTCACTATTACTGGACTTGAGTAGGCACATAGATTAAATGAAAAAATATTTACATATAAATTTTAAACTGCTGTTTCATTCATTTTCAGTTGGAAAGGGTGAGAGGGGATGCGCTTTGGAAAACATATGGAGGCAGTATTTTTTTGTTTGTATCAAAGTATAAGTGTACAAATTCTTATCTAAAGCTGATAAAAAATGTGGTTTGCGTAAATTATTGGGTAAAAACGTAATGGTGTTGGAAAGGGGGAGAGGGGATGAATATTCGGAAACCATACGTAGGCAGTATTTTTCTGTTTGTTTTAAAGTGTACAAATTCTTATCTAAATCGGATAAAAAATGTGGTTTTCCTAAATTATGGGGTAAAAACGTAATGGGGTTGGAAAGGGGGAGAGGGGATGAATATTCGGAAACCATACGTAGGCAGTATTTTTCTGTTTGTTTTAAAGTGTACAAATTCTTATCTAAATCGGATAAAAAATGTGGTTTTCCTAAATTATGGGGTAAAAACGTAATGGGGTTGGAAAGGGGGAGAGGGGATGAATATTCGGAAACCATACGTAGGCAGTATTTTTCTGTTTGTTTTAAAGTATAAGTGTACAAATTCTTATCTAAATCGGATAAAAAATGTGGTTTGCCTAAATTATGGGGTGTTATTGGGAATAGGGGGTGACTTTTTTTATATTTTTTTTCACAGGAACCTTCGAAGACGCACACTCGAAACCTCTCCAAATGTTCATTGCAATCTGATGAATGGTATAGGCATACATAGAAGACGAACAAACCCACAAACCCACAAACATTGATTTTTATATATAAGATTTGAATATTAAGGAAACATTACTTACTACTCAATTAACCTCATTGCTGCACACCCCGACTTCTGAATTTGAAGCGGCTTTTTGGTGGGAGAGCTCATTCGGCAACATGGCTACTACTAACAATTTCTCCATAATAAACTAGTCTGACTCTCTTTAGGTGAGCATAATACAACATATAAAATGAAAGCAACTTTATTACTGAAAAGCCAAAGAAACTGGTAGAGGCATGCGTATGCAAACACAGAGATATGTAAACGCTCAGAATATGGCGCAGCGGTCGCCAACGCCTATATAAGACAACTGGTGTCTGGCGCAGGCGTAAGATCGGTTACTGCTACTACAATGGCAGGTTATTACGATGTAAGTGAGTTTGAACGTGGTGCTATAGTCGGCGCACAAGAGATGGAACACAGAATCTCCGAGGTAGCGATGAGGTGAAGATTTTCCCGTACGAACATTTCACGAGTGCACCGTGAATATTGGCAATCCGGTAAAACATCAAATCTCTCCGACATCCCTGCGGCCGGAAAAAGATCCTGCGAGAGCGGGACCAACGACAACTGAAGAGAATCGTTCAACGTGACAGAAATGCAACCCTTCCGCAAATTGCTGCGGACTTCCACTCTGGGCCATCAACATGTGTCAGCGTGCAAACCATTCAACGAAACATCATCAATATGGGCTTACGGAGCCGAAGGCCCACTCGTCTACTCTTGCTAAGAATACGACACAAAGCTTTAGTCCTGGCCTGGGCCCGTCAACACCGACATTGGACTGTTGATGATTGTAAACATGTTGCCTGGTCTGACGAGTCTCGTTTTCAATTGTATCGAGTGGATGGACGTGTACGGGTATGGAGACATTCTCGTTAATTCGTGGACCCTGCATGTCAGCAGGGGACTGTTCAGGCTGGTGGAGGCTCTGTAATGGTGTGGGGCGTGTGCAGTTGGAGTGACATGGGACTCCTTATACGTCTAGATGCGACTCTGACAGGTGACACGTACGTACGCATCCTGGCTAATCACTTGCATCCATTCATGTCCATTGTGCATTCCGACGGACTTGAACAATTCCAGCAGGACAATGCGACACCCCACACGTGCAGTATTGCTACAGAGTGGCTCCAGGAACACTCTTCTGAGTTTAAACACCTCCACTGGCGACCAAACTCCCCAGACATGAACATTATTGAGCATATCTGGGATGCCATGCAACGTGCCGTTCAGAAGAGATCTCCACCCCCTAGTACTCTTACGGATTTGTGGACAGCCCTGCAGGAAGCATGGTATCAATTCCCTCCAGCACTACTTCAGACATTAGTCGAGTCCATGACACGTCGTGCAACGGCACTTCTGCGTGCTCACGGGGGCCTTACACGATATTAGACAGGTGTACCATTTTATTTGGCTCTTCAGTGTATTTCCGTTTATTATTCATTGATATTGCTCTTTGTTTTAATTTCGTGTAATTACAGTACAGAAACCGTATAAGTAAAATACCAGCAGCGAACATTACTACACATATGAAGCGTCCTAAATTACTTTTTCTTTTTTTACTAGACCTTTATCACACACTGACATCGAAGTTATTATACATGGGGTCAAGGTACAAGAAGGAACCATGAACGCATTCATCTCAAGTGATTTATTGAAACTACGGAAAATCGTACTTCTAGATAGCGGGATGGGGAATCGAGCCCAAGTCCTCCTTGTGTAAGTCAAAATACTAACCGTTCACCCATTAGGCTATGTTTTAAGAAATAGAAATACCAGACCATGGAACAACGAAATTTGATGAATGACCCTAGATTCGTCCTTACTTTAGCCGCAAAATTTGGTCAGTATGTCGTTTTTAGGCAAACTTTAAAATCTGAGTACATCTCCCCAAAACAGCGTTTGAGGATCATGTAATTTAAAACCTATCGTCCCGTTTGAAGCCTTAATTTGGTTACGATGCTTTAGTGAAAAGATTCTCTAGAAATATTTTAAATAACTATGATGATTTAGTTTAAAAACAGTAAAACTGAGAAAGTAAAGTTTCATGCATAAAAAACAAGTTGGGTGAAAAACACGATTCGAACGTCGAGTTGAACAAATGGTAGCCTGGGGAAACCTGCGATCAGAAATCTGTGCAGAGATGGAATAAAATGTAAATTAAGAATAAGGGCGAACTAGAGAAACTAATAAGTAAAATCGAAAAGCAATCTTATTAAAACGCGAATTTCAAGTAACCCAGAGAGACTAATACTAGCGAGGAATCAAACAAGGCCATCAAAAGCAAACGAAATATCTCTATTTATGAAACTGGGAGCAAAACACGAGAAATCTGAGAAAGCTGTTGCTTCTGAGATGTTT
Organism: Vandiemenella viatica; assembly: GCA_031002005.1. Lineage (NCBI taxonomy): Eukaryota > Metazoa > Arthropoda > Insecta > Orthoptera > Morabidae > Vandiemenella > Vandiemenella viatica. Next base: position 104,234,102 of record JARYHS010009186.1, on the reverse strand, counting down.
AATAATCTCTGGCAGAAAAGCTGGAATGACAGAGAAGCCTGGAGCGTTATTCCACGCCACGTAAGTAATGAAAATTGAAGCTGGTGATAAACAACTCCTTTACGGTTGGAAACGCGCAAGGGAACTGTTCAGAGGACTTTTAAGTTAAAACGAAACTTTCAAAGGCGTGTTCCTGAAGCTTAAATGCTGTCATCTTTGACGTTTAATCTGTAGTCTATTGATTGTGAAAGTGATAGTACACCAAAAATATAGCACAGAATGTGAAACAGCGCGTGTCAGAAGCAGGACTCCAGTTATAATGCTTTAGTTTGGTGCAATCTTTGAGATACAGTTGGTTATGTATTCGCGTAGGTATGTCACGATCTAAAGTTGAATGTTGTGGCAACTAAAACCCCTGAGAGACATAATTTGTAGTAGCAGCGTGACTAAACAGTCACTGGAGGTTATTTATAATTACGTTGGGTGTGAGCGGTAACCGCGGACGAAATTATAGCCGTTATATACACCAGAAAAAAAGGAAAACAAGTCAACTTTAACTACATGAACAATGCAGCGTAGTGGATAGTGATGTTCATGATATGTGAGATACAATATTAACCAGAGAACTTGGCAGCTTTTTAAAATTAAATCCCTAGCAGACAGATGAAATGATAATTATTCTGTTTTTGTTAAAAAAAATGTAAAATATTTTAGGAGGTATGCATCAAAATAAGACAGAAATGTCTAGTAAATGTTTGGTATCGAATGTATACTTTTGGAGCTAATAACAGGTCCGCAATGTGACGCCCGTGCAAGGCTGTGTACAAGGTATGACTCAGCCTTTCGACGTAAGGAGTCACAAACTCTTCGAAACTTTCTTGCTGCTGTATGTCTTCAATACTTGTCATCACGTATAGGATCAACCAAGACAGTTTCAGAGAGTACATGACTCCTTACGCTGAAGGACTGAGGCATGCATTGTCGTGGACAGTTGTCAAAATGCGTTAACTGTTAACAACTTCGAAAATATGCGTTACCGACACAACGTGTATTAGACATTGTCTTATTTTGATGCATAGTATCACCGCTTAAAATATTTTGCTCCTTTTTTAACACCCTGTATAAAAATATTAGAAAGTGGAAGTAATATCATGATATTTCTGTCATCTTCGAACAACTGAGCTAAATAGCAGCGAAAAGTGTCTGTTTTAAAGATCCGTTAATTTGATACCTCATTGATCAAAACTGTTAGGCAACATAAAACACAGAGAAATGGAGATAGATAGAGATCTTAGAGGGAAAACAGATTGAGAATAGGAGAAATTAGGATATAATAGATATAAATTTTGGTATTATTACTCATGTTAGAAGGGAGAATCATTATTTTTTAATTTAAATACAAATGTTTTCATTTTTTCTGAAAGAAATAGGCTTAACACATCAAGCAGAAAATTGTATCTGACACGGTAAGCAAAATACGGGTCATGATAAAAAGGAATCATTAAAAATGATGATGTAGAAATTAGTAACATTGAACTTGTACATGTTAAAAACAGGGGAAATTTAGGTATAAGATAAAGTAGAATGGAGAAGAATATTAAACTACGATTTCATGGTGATACTTTATTTCTAATAGCATAAAATTTACAGACTTCACTGACATTAAAAATATGCCAGTAAAGAAATATAAATGTATATGTCGAATCCATTCGGGAAAGATCAGGAATCGGGCGGGTTGAATGTAGTTCCCGGTAAGAGGCAGATGGCTCGTCAGCGAAGGTAGGCTGTGGATATCCCTCGGACCGTGGAGAGTAACTATGAGAACACAGCGGATACAAGGATCCGGTTTATTAGACTCAGTCTCACAATACAAAATGACAGATAGCGGAGTGTTGTCGCCTCGGCGGTCTGGCAGGAAGAGACCACCGTGTCTGCCTGAGCCTAACTTGCTTCTTCAGCTCGTAAGCTGGAGAATTCATTGTTGAAGTATTTGCCTAGTTGGCATTGCCTTCATTTTTACTGGTTGTATTTTTGTTTTTAAACTTTTTTCTTTTTCTTTTCTTTTTAGGCTTTTTTGTTTAACCTTTAGCTGGTTCTTCTTGGTTGGTCGTATTCTTGCTTATTAATGATATTTACGGCGTGTCTTCATGAAGCGTTCTGGAGCTAGGTGTATCGGCCGAGCTCGTAATTATACTTGAAACGAGTTGCGTCAGCAGCTCGATGATGTTATTCAGTTTCGGCCCCCACTGCAGGTCTGCTGCGATGTACTCGCAGCATCTATGCCGGCTGGATGTTCGGCAACGTGGGGTTGCGGTCTTCGCCTTCGTAGCTGGACGAGGCGGGATGCGGTGTCTTGACCGGTCTTCATCGCTGGGCGATGGAGCGTGCTTGGTTGTCTGACGACAAACTGCTCTGGTAGCTTGCCATGTTGATCCCTTTTCTATGGCTGAGTCTCCCTGCGGGTTGGGCGCCGACTCAGCACGAGAAGTTACTTGTCTCTTCTGCAACCGTCGTTTCCTGCTGGGACATCCGCGGTAGCAGGCTGCGTGATGTCCACTACAGTTGCAGCAGATCGGATGCTTCTTTGGTCTGGGACAGTCTGCCGGTAGATGTTGTTCCCCGCAGCGAACGCACCTTTGCCTCATAGTACATTGCTTCGCGTAATGATTGAAGCGCTGGCACTTGAAGCACTGCACGATTTCTTGCGTCTTCGGCTTCGTGGCAGTAGAAGTAGACTTATTGGCAGATGCGGGACAGTTGGTCATCTGTTGTAGAAGTTGTCTTGACGTTACGTTGTGGATAGTAATCCTTCGCGGGTATGTTCTCCTCATGCAACATGTTAGTGACTGTCCTCCAGTCAGTCAGGTTACAGGGCATGATGATCAGTTCATCTAGTTGCAGCCATGGCAGCAGCGGTAGATCGGTGCAGCGCTGCAGCCGGCCGAGTAGTCGGATACCATCACTGGTGACAGCATAGATGGGATAAGTTGGACCCTCTTCCATGAGAGGTTCATTGTCATCCATCTTGTCGGGAGATGCAGGAGATTCCGGCACTGCATCCGCAGCTGACGTGAATTGCGGTGTCGTCGGCCAGAACCGCGGAGGACGCCGCTTTGCCTCCTCCACCGTCTCGTCCAGACGAGAATCGGCCCCGGCAGGCAGCCGACCACCGGCTCTTCTCCTGGCGACAGCTGTATACCGGCCACTCATCTTCTGAGTTGCGTGCTACTTGAAGTACGCGACACATAAGTCGAACGTGGAGCGAACAAGCTCTCGCTGACGGCTTTGAGGAAGTTCCTCGAGGACAACAACAAGGAAGGAGATATATTGAGGAAGTTTCCGCAGGCAGCAGACAATAAGCAAGGAAATGCTACGAGGAAATACTCGAGATGGAACAACAAGGAAGTGCTCTCCACGGCAGACAGAGAAGAACCAGAGACCTCCGTGTGCTGAGCGCCGCCTTAAAGTAGCCCCTCGTAGATGTCGCTCGTGTTGGCGCTGCTCGCTACATCTCTGGCGCCCTCTAGCAGCTAGCCCCATACTCCAGATCCGACATATATGTAAATATGTAAAACAAAAAATTGGTTTTGAACTGCATAAAAAATTAAATAATGAACGTATATCTAAATATCAGACTTGTAATGGCAACTCCCATCAACAGTTTAATTGGCGATTATTAACTTTTCATTTAATTAATTACCAATTTAGAGATTGAGAGGGATTGATTGTTCGTTAATTACTCTTTAACTACTTTATTTAAGCAAAGGACCATAGTAAATTCATTATCTCATTTGAAAATTGGAAACAAATTGTATTACTATCATGAAACTTCAGTTGAAATTACTTTTATATGAGCAGCTAGTTTATAATGTAACGCTTTCGCCAAATTCCAAGGCGCATTATATAAATCATAATGTTAGATAAATTTTTATGGTTCTTTGGCGACCACCTAGATAGTTTTTAGTAATTTCCTAAAAGTACGCAATTTCCATGCTAGTACTGTAATGCCAATGTATCGTGTTGCATCGAATATTAAACAATTATTGAGCTGTGTAGGCTTGAAGAGAGGCATTCACCGGTACAAGCATTAGCCACGGCGATAGGATGTCGGGGATAGAGGGCTTTGCCGGAGAACACTTCCTGTCAACTTTTGGTGGGCAATAAATAAGAGACCGATGACCTGGTGTGAAAACCCACCACCACCACCCGAATACGCTATCACCGCTCGAGGGCAGCCGAATATTTCCGACCTCTATGATATATACGCGGAGCGAACAAGATATCGGGGATTTAACATGACGTCATACCCAATCAAAGTGCTGCCTATAACTAAAATGCCGGGAATTTTCTGCGGAATGTGATATTCGAGACTGCAAGGGCGGAGCCAAAGAGTACCTCGGAGCGACGAGCTTCATTCTGTTGCTGGACGCCGTTCCTGACATAGATTCTGCCACGGGGCGCCGTGCCCGACATAGATTCTATTCTACGCTGCTGAGAGGCGACGTTCCCCACATAGATTCTGGTGTGGGCTGCTGTGCCTAGCTGTTCTGGCTGATTTTCTGCTGAGGTCCGGCTCCTGGTAGCGGCCTTGTGAGACAAGTCTCAAATACCGTGGGTTATCTCCGAAAATCGCAGATTTCATATCATGAACTACAAATGGTAAAATGTTACGACCGAGCCTTCGGATTGTGCATTCCGTGAAGCTGAACCCTCAAACGGCTTTGAGGGGAAAGATCCATGTTCTAACTTGATGGATAAAACCTCTGAGTTACCAGCATAATTTGCCAGAACTAGTTATTTTCGAATGGCATATTGTTCATTCGTGGCGCCCTAATTTATTGAAATAGAAAGTCACAGTATTATGATAGCTATGTCTGAGGTCATCATAACTTGTATTGTACATTGTTTCCAAGTATCATTCTTTCTTGCATATTAATTCTGAGATGGATTTAAAAGTAAATTACAATTCTTTGCTTGCTCATAACGGCTAATTGTACCTCTTAGCGTTGCTTTGTGATTTTGTCTTCTTGTGTTAATATTAACGGTAAATTCGCTCAGACTTGTAATCGCCAATGATACTAAATAAATCTCATATTGTGACAGTTTTTCTGTATTCCAAATAACATCGAGATTCTTGAAAGTCCATATTTTCACTCCTTCATAAAATTAAAATCCCCTTTATTAATCATTAATGCACACAAGGAATACCCACTACAAGTTTTGGATCAAATTTACGTATCTCTAGGTAGTTACATGGTTAGCCCCCATGGTTTAGCATGCATTGTTAGTTGTTTCACGCATTAGACCACAGTTTTTTTAATGATGTCTGAAGTCATCTTTGTTGCATTCGCCGTAAATCACAGCGGCTCTCAGCTGGATGCATAACTATATATTTCATCTTGAGACTTAAATCGTCAGTTATGTCTTATTCACCGAAAAGTAAGCTAATGTCATGTTGACTATGGTAATTCAGATTGTTCACCTGCTATCCGGACTGCAGTTGCGTGCGACTATAGAAAATGATGTATTTCTTGTCTCCTGGACACACGTGGTTGAATACTTTTCTATAGTTGGACCTGCGGTCACACCTGACTTGGGAAATGTATTTGAAGAAGTCTTACTCCTCCTGTGGAACTGAGTTATAGTTGTACTTCCATCTGCAGCTCACCCCGAACAGTAATTTTTTTTTTAATCTGGGACCTTCACTGAGGGAATGGTGAAAGTTTTCCGTGATGCGGTCCAAATCATGCTACGGACTGCTTAACGTTTTCCGGAACCAAGTGGTGAATAGCGGACAGGTAGTCTTTATAGGAGCAGAGATCAGACCATTATAGGCAGTTATCCTCATGGTATCAGTAACAATCAAACGCAGTGTGGATTAGACGTATTATTTGACCGCTGGAAAATATTTGAGGCCATACGAATGAGCCACTTCATGTAGAAAGTCGTGTGAGCAGTAAACACAGGGATTTTCACTGTGTCAGGGTGATTCCTTTAGTGATTTCCAGTAAAACCGTTTCTGTCAGGGGAAAATTTCGTAGACATCAGCATGTGGATGAGCGAGGTCTCCATAAACTACGTAAACAACGGAAAGAACAGCCACAGTGCCACAGACAACTCAGCAATTCTGAAATTTAATATTGGTGCACAGCCACCAATTGCTATGGCGTAGGTCTACAGGAGGAGCAAATTTTAACATTGACATAGGAACATCTCCATCGGACCCACTCCAGGCAAATGCCGGGATGCTTCCTTAAAAAGGCCATGGCCGAATTCCTTCCCATTCCTTGCCCCCATCCTTTCCCGTCTCTAAAGACCTCGCTGTTGAGAGACGTAAAGCAGTTAAAAAAAAATCCATTGGACCTTAAAAATATTTGAAATATATTGGAAGAACATTTGAATCGAGATTTCGTTGATACGCGTCGATAATGTAATACAATTTAAGTGCACACACTATGAAGATATTGTAAGGATTGAGTCTTTCCCGACTGTGACGTATCATGAAGAGATTGATCCTCCTTCCCAGTGCTTTTCAAGCCCGTGGAGTTGGTATTATTGTTTGAGAATTGTTTCTTATGCTGAAGAGGCACCCAATGTACGAGTGATATCGTCCCAGACATGATAAAGTTTCCATGATTTTCTTAACTATCTTGTGCTTCCATTTGTTCTTCTACTCTTCTCACAGGAGTTCTCATCCTTGACCTAGACAATACGTGGTGTCCTCGGTCCAGAATTGTGTTAGAATGTTTAGATGAACACACATTTTACCTGAACTTGCTTCCCAGGCTACGAAGGTCACCCGACGCCAGTTGCAGAGAACACTTTTGGGATGCAACCCAGAAAGATCTCTCTCTTAAAAAAATCTATAAGAACTCTGGGAAGCTGTACAGGATTCAAGGATCCATATTCTTCCTAAATGCTGCCAGTATCCTGTAGACACGGCGACAGCTATCTGTATTTCAATTGGTCTTCAGGGTATTCTTTTACCGCTACTTAAAAGTGCACAATCAGTAACGTTACAAAATTAATTTGCACGAATTTGTTTTGGAATTAACTTGTTTCATTCATTTACTTACCTGTTTCACAATTTCCAGAATTTATCAGATAGATGCATGAAAATATCAGCCAGGTAGGTAAATCAGTGTGACGCTGTTGGGGTCTTTTTTATCACCAGCTTTTCCCGACACCGGTGTTCGGACGCCCATAGTGAGTTTCACTCATCATTGGCATGGTTAAATTTGGATTTTGGTTTTACGGTCGCGTTCCCCTCCTGACGCCAAGCGTTTTATGCCTACTGCCGGGCGTACTACGTACGACTGGATGAAGTGAATTGTTGGGATCAGTTTGCGAAATGTGTAACTATGTTTTGTGTGTGATAACGGTATTTTTCGTTTGTGAAATGTTTTGAGGTGCAGATTTACGGCTGTGGAAAGCATCTCAGAAATCGCAGCCAGGACGGCTGGTGCACGGGGTCCTTGACTCGTACCCTGTCCCGTTGTACCTCCTGAATCCAGTGTGCGGCGACTCGACGAACTGAGCCATACCGACCGGTCTGTTAAGCTGCTTTGGTGTCCAGTAATATTTGTGGTAATGTATACTACTAAAGATTACGTCTTGGTCAGACGTCTGCGTTCCTTTCTACTGATGCCGTTCTGTGTGTAGTATCCCAGTAATTCCTCAATCCGCTAAGAGGTTCTCGGACAGAGGCCGAATCGAGGTAGCAGTGTAAACGACTTCAGTACGGTCACTGATTGCAGGTGGACGATCCTCCAAAAACAGGTGAGCCGTGATTTTAATGGCCCCGCATTTCGTTCGGCCGAGGGCGCCGTAACGACCGGGGAAATCACTGGAGAACGGCGGCAGTCAACGAAGGCCGCCCTTGATGTCCTTAGTGGCGGGAACACTGCACACCATGTTTTGTAGATGCTCTGCGGAGCCCTTACTCAACTAACCTACAGCATAAAAGGCTGCTAACACCGTTGTCCACAACAGCCCATCATTGACAACTAATGAAACAACGAAAACAATAAGAAGGGTTTTACTGCAAGATTTTAAAGTAGTTTTTTAATTTCTCCAGACATCACTGTAAAACTACTTGCTACAAACATTTGTCTGTTAACTGGTATTCTGCAACAATCCAAGTTATTGTTTTGTACGAATATAATTTCTTGAAATTATTCCAGACGAATATTGAACTTGTTCCTTGTCATGAATAATGGCCGATTCACTCCCAGTAGCGATGTTCCGTTAACGAATCTCTTAGAGAACGTCCATAAATTACGAGGCTCCATTTTTGACCTCTTTTGAACCCCTCCCCCTTTCCTCCCTCCCACGTAGATTGACGTGGTTTTTGCATTGAACTACCCCTCCCCCCCTCTCCCAAGCTGGAATTGGATTTGAAAATATACGAATAACATATATAAAAAAAAGCACCGCAGTGCGCTACGTATCCTTTATCCTTACTAATCCCAGAAGACATTTGTACTGTATTCTCCTAAAAGACTAACTTTAAAAGTATTGCATTTATAATGAACTTTTGCATAACTCGGCGGCAAATCTCTGGCCTCTCATTCGAGAGGTCGCGGGTTTGAATCCCCGTCCGTTCATCCAGAGTTTGGTTTTCTATGGTTTCCCAAAATCACACCAGGTGAATGCCGGGATACTTCCTTCAAAAGGCCATGGCCGAATTCCAATCCGTTCCTTGTCCTGCCTCTAATGACCACTATGTCGACGAGGCATAAAGCCATAAGCAAAAAAAAATCATAATTATGAATATTCTGAAAGAAATGTTGACACCACCTGCTCTGCAAATAATCAATTATTGGGAAAAACTTCTTTTTCAGGTACAGTCAGAGATCCTTCTCTTCTTAAGGTGTTACTAAAATCATCCTTATCTCATCATCTGTTCATTAATTGAAAGAAGACACTATACCTGCCTCGAAAAAAAAAAAAAGTAAGAAGACTTGCATTTTTCGTTTTCTATCTACAATACCAGGGAATGATTCTTTGATCTACTTAGAAGATTTATACATCTCACTGGATAATGAAAACTCACTGGAAAAACATTTTAGATAAGCCTTATAATGTTTAATGTACAAATGACCCTTCACACCAGGGGCGGATACAGGGGGGGGGGGCTAGGGGTCTGAAGGCCCCCCCCCCCAAACATATCTAGGTCCACCCCTGACATTTTTGAGACCTTTTTTTTTAGCTCTCCGGCCCGAGGAGGCTATAAATACTACCTTCTATCCGACTCAAGCCCCCCCCCCCCAAAAAACCAAAATCTACTGAACGCAAGCCCTCTGAACCAAAATTCACTCAAGCCAAGCCCCCCCCCCCAAAAAAAAAAACAAAATCCTGGATCCGCCCCTGCTTCACACCTTTCTTTGAACTTGAATACTTCAGCGAACACTATGATTAAAGTTGCACTGAAATCCACTTCATAGAACTAAATTAGAAATAATTTTTCTGTGGGTTTTGTAGCCATATGCGGACAATCCTAATCGAAACAGCTTTATTTCAAACCTTTTAAACAATACGAACTCACAATGCCGTAAAAAATCCCGGGTGACATTTGTGAGCAAATTTGAATCCAGGTACGGCATGTCTAATGTTTTTCTAATGGTAATGCACCGTCACCCGTCAGTTAGTTCAAATGCGCTAGTCGCGTGCAACCAAACGCTATGACTTCAAGCCACAAGCGTGCGCGGCACTGTTGGCACATAGGATATCTAAACAACATACGGAGAATATTAAGTGTCGGAAATAAATAATCACATACTGTTGTGTATTCTGTACCTAATTCCAACTGTGACAAATAATATGAAAGAATAGCTACTTAGCTTAACCCGATTCTCCTATCCCCTCCTCCACGTAGCCCAGCGTATCTTCCAAGCCACCCCCTCCCATAGAACCATTCACGTACGTTCCCTTATCAGTGATTTGAGAAAAAACATTCAAGAATGTAGATAGCCAATCACAGGCTTCTCCCGCCACAATCGCATACTGCATAACATTAGTATGTGTAGACTGTTGAACACATTCAATAGTCTCACCCATAAGGAAGAACACATAACTGAGCATTTACGAATTGTGACTGTAAACCTAGAACTAAATTGGTTCTGAAAGCCATTTACGTCCATGCAAATTTAAGAAAAATACCATTTGAATAAATGTTCTGAATTTTAGGCCCTAGTCTGAAGCTGATCTTCCAATGCATGCATCCGAACTGCGCGGTTTGTGTTGTACCGTGGAATGATCTCAATAAGGACAGCGCACAAAAACGTCTCATCTGTAAACATTGTGAAGTTTAAATTCAACACGGAAGCAACACTTATAACTCCGGAAAACGTATCATTTGATCTAACGTTAATAGCAAACGTTCCTGTACATGATTCACTTGTAATCCATACGATGAGGTAACGAACAATAAAATATCAAATTTCTATCAAACATTTACTGCCCCAAAGACTTACCTAACAAGTAGAGAAAAACATTTATGCATATATGTATTTAAATGTAAGAGACATTCAACTGATATTCAGTTAGTATTAATTATAAAACTATTTCAATGACATTTCTGTGTTAATTTAAACGTCTATTTTATGTTATTCGTATGTGTCACGATTTGCAAGAATTTTTTTTTTTTGATAACCAGGTACATGTAGTTTCTGTAGAAATTACTAATTGTTTCAAAACAGTAGTAAAAGGAATTTAGTTTTTTATTTGGTCAAAACTGACCAAACAACAAGCACTGTAAATGATTATTTCTTTCAGAAAAAGGTTAATTAAAATGGAAATCGAGTAAATGCGACTATTTTACGAAAGATAATTAAAGTATCATAAAATGTTCTGTAAGCTGTAAAAGATTCCAAAGCAGCATATGAAATACTGGTTATAAACGGATAAGACCGAGCCTCCTTACGTTCATGTCGTGGGTTTGAGAGTATTCGAATCCGATTTCTGACCAGGCCAACCTCGCTTTAACTTTCCAACGTTGCTTGAAGTCACTGAAGGCTAATGCCAGAATATTCCTTTATAAAAGTTCTGAACGTTTTACTTCTCAATATTTTTACATAATCCTCTCTCATTTATAACTTTTCCGTCGTCTTCAACCATACTGTCCAATAATTAGATTGTAATTAAACGTAATCTTCACCTGTGAAGATTTGATTTTGGTAACACTCCTGGAAAGCCCACGTTCACACAACAATAATAAGGGTAAAACTGCGCACTGTGTTAAATAAACATCAATTCAAGCCTGTGAACGCAACGCAGACGACATACTCATGCAATATTTTTGAACAACTGCCAGAATGACTTCCGCTATCTGCGACGCCAATATCGCCGTAAGAAGTTATTTTCTTGTCAGTAAGTCGTGTTGGAATTCAGCGTCCATGTGCCGATAGTCTTTCTGCATCATTTAAAATACAGTAGGTGAAGCATTAGCCAACAGTATTTATAGGTACGTGAACAAAGCTAACAAAATTATGATAGCTATATCCCCAACTGTAGAATTATCTTGCAAATTTTCGTATTTTTGTGTATAAAAGCAACGTTGTAATCGATTGAAAAATGCTGGTTTTATCTGTGCAGTCGTTTGAACGGGCCTCTTCTATGCATCAATTTACATCACTAATGTAGTTAAATTGAAGGATAGAGAAAATAAGAACTCTGACAGTGGCGGAATTACATAAGTACTGGAATTAATAGTGAAAAATATTGGATGATATGTAATTGCAACTGTGATAAAACTTACATTTAAAAATGATATTAATAGTAATACTGATATTAAAAAGTTGGATAAGAATGTTAATTAATATTGCATGAGCCTAATAAAACTTATCAGTCATCCAAAACTATTTTTCTTCTTCTTTTGAGTAATACGACAGGGAAGCGAATAGTAATTCAGTAACTCAAGATAAACTAGATGCAAAGTTTTGAAAGTAGAATAAATGTTTAGATCTAACACTGCCTGCAATAATAGGGTCTCTTCAAAGAACAAAGATACATATACACTACCGAAGAGAAAGAATAAAGTTTACACAGTTCTCGCTATCTTGACTGAGAAATATTTCTTGGTTCTCAGAACTTTTATTTACACTGAGAGAGAATATCTCGAAACGGTAGGTCTCTTTAAAAGTCATGAAGTTGGCTGAATGGCCATAAAGTGAATAGAATAATATTTCTGTATAAACATGAAAGTTAGATACAACAATACCATAAATGCTTATCCTTATAATGCGTACTTTCATAACAGTTAGCGTTTTGACAGTATTACTATACGTCAAAATTATCCCTGTTACATTGGTAGCATGACCTTCATAACAAAATGATGATTAACACTGTTTGTTCCTGTATGAATTATTTATATTCCCAGGTTTCGAAAATATTTCTACTGCTACAATTTGGTGCTATAACAATATTTTTGTTTCCTGTCTTTTGTAATTTATATATGTAATACCTACAAGTGACTGCAACTTTTTGATGCTTTGAAGAATACAACAACAACTAAAATTTACATTTGTAAATCACTATCTTTTATTTTCTCTTTTCTCTATAAATATTTAGTGCTGATATATTTATTATTCAAAAAATTGTTGTTCAAATTTTTATTGAAATTAAACATGTTGGCTCCTAAAATTACAATTTAATATGGAGCCAATTTTTATTATTCAATTAATTCACTAACTGGAAATATTTCGACAAAGAATAAGTCTCCTTCATGTGACTGCCGTGATACAGGCAAGATATAATATAATTTGGGGGGGATGAGAATGTTAGAAACAAGAGTCTGCTTAATTCTCTTTGCAGCATTTATAGTGTGGTATTGTTGTCATGTAAATAATGGTTTCATGTGTTTTCCAGTAGAAGCGAAATATTGTTTTAATGCACAGTAATTATTTTGTAACTTCCTTACATATACACATTTCGAAATTCTACTGAATTATGTTTTCATTTATGTACAACTATAAATGTGTGTGTCTTCCTGTTCGTATTTTTGTAGCTCCAGCATCAAGATTTATTTTGTAGTTGATGCTTTACGTCGTGCCGACATCTAAAGTCTCGTTGCAACCCCTATGCATAAGTTATTTTCAATCGGATGACAGCCATTAAAGACCAGAGTATACCTACAAAAGGCAATATATGGAAGACTTAAAACAAATAATTTAATCGAAATGTATACAGGTGTGAACGTTCATCTCAAGAAAAAAAAAAAAAACCGAGCGGGGCGGTGTAACGGTTAGCGTTCTCGCCTCGCATTCGGGAGGACGGCGGTTCGAATCCCCGTCCGGGCATCCAGATTTGGGTTTTCCATGGTTTCCCCAAATCACTCCAGGCAAATGTCGGGATGCTTCCTTCAAAAGGCCATGGCCGAATTCCTTCCCATTCCTTTCCACCCATCCTTTCCCGTCTCTAAAGACCTCGATGTAAAAAAGAGGCGTAAAGCAGTTAAAAAAAAAACAAGAAAAAAGTAAAATTTTTAGAAGAAAAAATTATTATCCTATAATTATTATCATAATTAGAAAGTATATTCAACACATATTGCCAACTAAAAAAGAAAACAAATGTATTTTATATGCTAGTAACTCTAGCCATCGCAGTGTTTCATACCCAGATAGTATATTAACATGGGCTTTTTTGTAATATTTTTTAAAAATTAATTGTTGGGTCTAAAAAATTGAATAAAAATTGTTTCCATGACACATTTATTATCCGATTCACTAAACTGGTTACCAAACGATATGTATAACATTTTGTTAATACTGTATATAAATTTTTAATTTAATTATTTTGTTATTTTTGTAAATATGTACGAAAAATTCCGAAACGATAGTTGTGGTTTTGTTGTAATATTGAGTAGAGTACGTCTTACCGAAAATTAGAAAAGAATTCACTGATTATTAGTTTCAGAAATAGATGGGACAAATTTATGGTTTCTCACCAGAAAGTTGTAGAAACTACAGAATTAAACATTTTCAGAATGAGTGGGTTGCCAACTTCAGTTTGATAAGACACGAAGATATCCGAAAAACGCTTGAACTTACCACAAAATGCTCTATAATTATTTCCACACTGCCATTTTCTTAATTTAGTTTATAATTATAGCTGGTGTAGAAAAAAAAGGCCCACAACAACATTTCAAAGAACAAAATTACTACGCGGTTAAAAAAGGATTCAGAAGTGACGAGATTATGACAGAGAAGGACGTTTTCTTTCGTTCAGAAATACACAGAGTACTAATATTCATCATCCAAAATTAAATGTATGTTGTGCGAAATACAATATTTAAATAACTATGTGTTACATAGGGGGAGCTGTAGCTATACCAGTTTTTTTATTTAGACGAGGAAAGGACTGAGTACAGTGGATGTCATGAAATAAACGAATGGTTAGGTCTCTGTAACAGGCAGGCGGGCTCTGCGATTCCCTTGATAGGCGCGGGCTTTGTGACGTGCTCCTCTCGAGGGAGCTGTCACCGAATGATGCCAATTAGCGAACATACAGACCAATAATCAGTCAGTCGAAACTGTAGCATTCGTACAGAGTGCGGTGTCTCTAATGCCAATCACATTGCTTTCACTACGTGCAAAGCCGGCTACCAAGTTCGCGTCTACCCTACAGTCGACAACGTAACACGTAACACGAATTGTCAGTTTCCATTTAACAATAACTATAATAACAATAACTAAAAAACCTGGTAAAAATTTTGAGAATCAAAATACGATGAATAGCGAGGTTGGTGGTTTGTAATAAGTGGAAAGAAGAAACGGCTAATTTGAAGCAGTATCTTTCTGATTTCGGCCGACGTTTGCAAATTATGCGCGCTTGGTGTAGCCCAGGCTTTAGCATCTTGCATTCATTACAGTAGAATTCTGATCCCTGGAAGGAGCATAGCATATAAATTTCAGGTTCCTGTGGTTTTCCTGGATGATGTCATAAAAAAAAGCCATGCGTGCATTCTCTCCCAGTCCTTTCCTACAACAGTATCGCGGCTCTAATAACCTCGACGACGACAAGCGAAAAAAGGGCGTCAGAAGACATTACATATTCCAAAGTAATGATACATAACAAAATGTTTTCCTAACAAACAAAATGCGAAAAGATTCTTATTCTAGAAAACGTAAAAAGTTTGTTGAATTTTGAAAAATAATTTTCCTTATCTATATATATAAATATGAATGTGTGTATGTTTGTTTGTTTGTTCTTCATACAAATCAACAGTTTTCATCGGATCTCGATGAAGCTTTGCACAATTAATCTTTGAAACAAGGAGAAAAATATTGTCTACATTTGGTTGAAAAATTATCTGTATAAATAATACATGTGGTCTTATAATTTCGAAAAATTACTGAACGGCGATAGACAGACACGTTGGATATGGAGGTCTCTGTACTGTTTTTCATTGAAGCGGTCAGGTAGCTGAGTGGTTAAAGCGCTTGGTTACTACAAGGGGTGATTAAATGAAGGTCCATCAAGAACAAAGGACTGGGGCTGCTCACGGAGGATGTGGTTCTGCACCATGATAACGCGCGTCTATACGTCTCCAGAGTCACACCCATGGAACTGGCCATGTTCAAGTGGGAGACGTTGGACCATCCACCCTACAGTCCGGACATGTCGCCCTGCGATTTCAATGTGTTTGGTCCACAGCAGAAACACCTGAAAGGGAAGCGCTTCAACTCGGGCGACGTAGTCAAGGACGCTGTGGAGGACTGGGTCTCGTCACGGACACAGGAATTCTGGGAACAAGGAATCCTGCGGCTTGTTCATCACTGGGATCGTTGTGCTCAGGCCTATGGTGTATATTTTGAATAAAGTCTACATTTGTACCCACCATGTCGTTTCATACCTTTTCATTTGATCACCCCTTGTAATATTTGGGTCGTAGTCTCCGGTTTAAATCTCCGTGGAGGCTAAGATTTTTAAAAATTGTTTTTGATTGTAAGAGTCGCGCCTGCACCGTCGCTTATTCGTATTGAATGTTAAACTGTAGATATCACAAATTTAGGGGTGCAATGCGAGGCAATCGTAGGTAGTCTTGCTACGCTGTAGGTGTACACTTTTTTACGTTATATTGATCCCTCAAGGGTGATTTGCAGTCGGTGTGTGTGTGTGATCTGCAGTAATAATACTACAAATGCGGAATTAAGTCTCTGTCTTTTTGTTACGTTTTGACAACTAAATGCCTATACCGATATTGATGGAATTTGACAAAAAAATCTGTAGGGAGGGCACAGGACATTTTTTTTTTTTTTTAGTGTGATTTACAGTTGTAGTCACGAAATTTTGAGAACTTATCAAATGGTGACAGAGTGACGGATGTGTGTATTAGTGTATAATAGTGCGCTGGTTGCTCAAGGTGTGCTTCTCACGCATTATGCTTAAGTGTATAATTTGTTAATAAATTTCGTTTAGAGGAAAAACATATTATTTAGTATAGATGTCGATTTTCTCTGTCCTATTACTTTGTGTCTGTTTAAATGTTTCTGGCACTAGTTTATTTTGCCTTCTTTTTTGGCATGCCTAGCGGGCGTAAACTGGCATATGTTGTAGCTCTAGCAGAGCACGAGCAGCTAAAGTTATTAGAACCCAAGAATCGGATGCTCATGCTGAAGAAAGAAGAAAAGAACAAGCTGAAAAAGTTGCCCTTAGTTAATACCTCCTGCCCCCCCCCCCCCCACATCCCCTCACCTACGTTTGTTTTTCTGTTTTTAAATATGTTGGAAATTGATTCTCTTCAAGAGACAGGTTTGATGGTAGAATGATATAGTTATGGCTTTCCGGCCAAATTATGCCGACTCGGTGTTGTTTTGGACCAATCCTTCGCTACAAACAACTTTCTATATTCAATTCTGGCAAAGAAATTCTTAATCCACGCGTACAAAGTCGCGGGTATGAGCTAGTTATTAATATTACCAAAGAGGAGAACTTGGTGTTTAAAATGATACCTCACTTAACGTTTTTATTTAAGTATGTTGGGAGAAACTTTTAGAAACAATATATGTGAGTTTCAGACAGACATTATTGTTCTGTGTTGCCAATACATGATGTGTACAAAGCAGTAGCTAACTAACATTTCCCATTGTACATTCACAAACGTTCATAATTTCGAGATGGGTGATAAAATGACAGATGTGACTGAAAATGTTTTAAAAACTGAATTAAACGTTGAATTGTATCATATTTTATTCCTTCTTGATTCATTAAAAACATTTTTTATTATTTGTAGACACTCCGGTAGCACCCAGGAATATTGTTAATTTAACTGACAAATGTTTCATACTTATTCTCTTGTATCGTACCGCTTAAATCTTCTTAAAACAGATAATTGGAGGAAGAATACAGAGTTATGCTTTGGAACATTGTGGAGATATGACTGTGTGATATATCTCTGACCTAGTAAGAAGAACGAAAAAGTTTTATTACTTCGGTGTAATCATACGAGTTATAGATTTGTTTACTTTTTGTTACACTCTGGCAGAATGTTACCAATAATAATGTCATTGCCGATAACGGGGTCTGTTATACGAACACGCCTCTTGCAAGGATCTATTCGCTGACAGCGCTATCTGTATCTTTTCAATTTGGCAACTTCGCCACTTAGCCTTGGCTCGAGACTAATGGAGGAAGTTGAAACTGGGAAGTAGTTACATTATATTTTTTTTTTTCCGAAATAAAGAAGTGCAGTTCTCGAGTCTCCTTTAAGCGAAACGGAAATGATAAATTTTGAAAGTTGTCTGGTGGCTAGGACTCGAGCAGCAGCAGGTAAGGCTGGCCCAGGCAAAAAGGTCCCCCGTCAAAACTTGCCCAGCGAGGCAGGCCACGGCGCAGATTCTATTAATCACGGCTGTTTTGTATATCATAGCGGGTCTCGCGTACCGTAAATAACAGGCGCCGAGAGCACAATTGCAGGAAACATGAGACGTTGAGGTATGAGTCTCATTTAGCATCGCAGTCCTGCCGGCGATATTTCTTCATCCGACGTCAGCGTTGAAAGCGACGCCAGAAATTGCCGGCGAGGGAGTGCCGGCGTTTTAGGGCTCAATTTCTCGGCGACCTCACAGTTCACGGTATCATCAAGCATGCAATTGTCTCCATCTGACGGTGGTTGGACGAATTACGGTGCTACATTGTGCTATGGGCAGAGGGGTCTGGTGGCTCACAGGTTTAGGCGTCTGACTTGAGATCGAATGGTCCCCGGTTCGAATCACTGTCTCTGCAATGCTTTTGAAAGGTCATTAACGGCTTGCTGTGCAATGTGAAGTACGCCAGAACGCTCCCATGGTTCGAATTTCACGTTGAAGTGTAGATCCTTCTTACATACTAGGCTTATCGGGCTAGGATAGCTAGCAATGACAGAGGCACATGCGAGGAAAATCGAAACTATGTCAAAACGGATGCCCGTACTATCCTCCAGTGACTCCCGATGAATAATGTCATACCTTTTTTCACTATTATTGTTTTATAGATTATTTGGCACAAATTTTCTGTCTTCTAATACCTGAAAAATATTTAATGCGTAAACAACCCCTTACCTGCTCTTAGATGCTTTAAAAATCTGACCGGCGTAACACATATCATGGCTTTAGGTTTTGGAGAAAGTTGTTTCACGAGCAGCAACAATTACCAAACACAACTGCTCTAACTGTATTTAGGAAACAACCTTTTTTTTTACCTCTTCGGCTCGTAGATGTCGAGGTCATTACAGATGGAAGGGGATTAGTAGATTGGGGGGTGGGAAGGAACGGGAAGGAATTAAGCTATGACCATTCACCTTGGGTGATTTCGGAAAAACCATGGAAAACCGAAATCTGGATAGCTGACTATGTGATTTGAATCTGCGTTCTCCCAGTGCCAGGACTAAGCTTTACTGGTCACCCACTGATCTCGGTTACAATAATATTGTTATTCTAATAATATAAGATGAGCTAGTTCACACGGATAGTTGCTCGTAATAGGTATCCTTATAGACCAGCGGTCGGCAACCTTTTAGCAAGCAAAACAAAGTAAAGGCGGGGCCGCACATACACAGTATAAATGCGAAAACTCAGTTTTCAAATTTTATTAATACAAATGATGATATAAATGAAGAAAAGTTACAAAATTGATCTTACATATTAAATTCAGTGTGGCGTTTGAGGTTGCATTTTACTGGCTATTTTTTGTATGTCAGCTTTCATGTTAGAAGTTAAAATACGTAATATATCTCTCAAATTCTTATCTGTGAGACGAGAAGCGCATTTTTTTTCTATAATTGACGTTTGAAAAAGTCTGCTCGCATAAATAAGTGCTTCCAAAAATTTAAATAAACTGCTGAGCAAACTTATTCAATTATAAAAAATCAGTCGGCAAGCTACCATAAAATTTGACCAAATCATTCAGCTCGTAAAAGGCGTTTCTTAGACTATCATTGGATTGAAATTCAATCACATTCATTTGTAAATTACTGGGTACATCCTCAACATCGCATGAGAAAGGGTTAGCAAAAATCTTCTGTTTGTTCGAAACCTTCTCGAAATCCCCAAATCTGTCACTGAATTGACCTTGTAACTAAGGAGAACCATTCAAATTGATGTGCTTTTTC
Organism: Vandiemenella viatica; assembly: GCA_031002005.1. Classification (NCBI taxonomy): domain Eukaryota; kingdom Metazoa; phylum Arthropoda; class Insecta; order Orthoptera; family Morabidae; genus Vandiemenella; species Vandiemenella viatica. Next base: position 104,214,535 of record JARYHS010009186.1, on the reverse strand, counting down.
CCGAAGTTTTTCCCTTAAATTATCTCCCAAATCTTCAGTGCGCCGGGTACAAGTTCTGGCAGATAAGCTTATATTTTCAAATTTCTTTTTAGCTGGGCATACTTCTTCAGCCATAGCTAAGGCACATTGTTTTATTAATTCGCTGTCGGTAAACGGTCGCCCAGAATTGGCAAGTATTTCCGCCACCTTTAAACTCGCACGTATATTTGACTCGTTACTTTGAATTTGCAAATAAAAAACACTTTGTTGGTTCTTGAATGAAGATTTGAGAGAGTTGATTTTGTTTTTCCGGGAAGCACCAACTAGCCACGCAAATTTTGCTTTATGCTCGGTATTATAGTGACATTTGACGTTATACTCCTTTTGTATAGCAAGGGTTTTTTGGCATATTAATCATAACGGCTTTTCAATTGCAGTTAATAAAAAAGAATAAATCTGTCCACGCATCTTTAAACTCTATTTTCTTCATTTAACTTTATCTTTTTTGTAGCCATCAGTAAAACTTATAACCAACAATGCCAAATACATGCAGTAAGAATAAAAGTGTTGTTGAAAACATGTCACTTAATTTCGCTATGTAATTGTATGAACTATCAAAATCTCACACTTACCGAACTGTAAAGAAAATGGTAGGTACTCGTAGGTCACAGAACAATAACCAAATCGTAGGTACAGGGCCGCGGCGGCGGCGGCGTGCACACATGAAATAACTTGTTTCACTCAATGACACAGTCAGTGCGGACGGACGGCGGGCGAGCGAGAGAAGATTATAGTCAACGCTGACCTATTGTTTCAATCATAGGAGAGAGTGGGGGAATCGTTCCCGCTCGCACTTGTCCTGCTCTGTTCGCGTAGTTCGTTCGCTGCGCTGTTAGATCGCGTTCACTCTTTTATGCATTTATATTTTATTATTTTATGATATGGGCATTCGATATGATTTTTCTAAGACGGACGCGGGCCGCAAATAGAGAGGTCACGGCCGCGCGTTGCCGACCGCTGTTATAGACGAACGAAGATCGCGCTTTCAGTCTATTATTCAACAATTTTTAAAATCAAGAAAAGGGATTAATACCACCTGTTTCTAACCCATTCAGACAGCAAAGTGTACATTCAAACATCACCAGCCTAAAGGAGCATCTATATAGGGCCTACGTATGATGTGCCATAAATGAAGGTACCTGCTTTTTTACTCTCTAGAATGGCTCTTGGCTTTACAGTCACTCATCCAGCACTCCTGAATGTATTTGTATAATCATCGTTGCCGTGGCTCAGTCTGATGAACTGGAAAAGATAGAAAAGAGAAAGCAGTGTAATATGTTTATTTTCACATTGCTTGTGGGAATACAATATTTTTATTGTTCCGTTATCTGTGCAGATGTAGAGACTGTTGGTTTGCAGACTAGAGAATAAACAACGTAATATTGCTTAATTAATGAATGCCGGACCAGCTCCTTTAGCATATCAGTTACTCATAGCATTCTGCGACAATTTACGCAAAAAAATCTAGGTGCTCTCCTGTATACCCTTCCAGCCCATAATGTAGGTTCCTCACCACTCCAACATATTCAAGCAGTAGTCTGAATAATTGTCCATGTGAGGAGCATTCCGTTTGTAGATCTAAACCACACAATTCTAAGGATTGGCCCTGATCTTTGTTAATGGTGATTGCATACGCCAATAGAAATTAGAATCACAAACTCTTAAATAAAAATGGAATATCCGTTCGAATCAAACGAATTCGAGGAATGTTGATATCTTCACCTTTTAAACGTTTTGTCAAGATTTCTTAATGTAACGTTGTGTCAAAATTTTTCGAAGCAATCGGCGAATAATATTATAAAGTTTATAGACGTCTTTATTCTTGACGGCAAGAATAACTCATTCACTCAGCTAATCGTGATTCTTATAATAAATGATGTGAATATTGGTAAATACTTTTTCTACCAATTTTTCTTTTGACATTACTATGTTACAGAAGTTATGTGACAGTGAAATCCGGCCTGATGTCAGATCAACAGGCTCCCAATTTACAGCAAAATAGGAATAAAAATACGAATGAAATAAAAATAAAGATAAAAAGAACAAAAACACAAAATCGCTGAAACAAAATCAAACAAACGAAAAATATGAGAAATAAAGAAAATACTAACCAAATAATTGACAATTATATGTTATTATTATTATTACTATCAGCAATTGGACCCTATCGGTTCACGCAAAGCCATAGCGATTCAGTTTTCTGAGTTTCCATACAGCTCTCATTGTTTCTCCATGGATTCTCTTCCTTTCTTCAGTCCACTTCGTCCCCGGTCCCTTTGTGACTTCATTCTCCGGCGATGCTACCCATTTGTTAATTTTTTTTATCTATATGTTTGTCTGTCTATGATTTCTGACGAGTTTATGTGGATTTTTACTAGGTCTTTTTTGATCTTCCGGACCCAGGGCATAGTTTTTAGCTGTTCTATGTACATCATAATTTTGTGAATGAGTCTTGTTGTTGGGAGTCTGTGAAAATGTCCATAAAATCTTAATCTTCTTTTCCTGATGTCGGCCGCGGTGGTTAACAGTATTTCTGTTGCTTTTCCAGATTTAAGTTTGTATCCGTCATATGTTTTTTTCTGGGCCGAGGATCTTTCTTTTAATTTTACGTTCTTCTTTCAGAATGTTTTCTAGGTCACCCTTCCTGTACAGTGTTAAAGTTTCGCTGGCGTACAGGGCTTCAGGTTTGATAACTGTGTTTCAATGACTGACTTTTGTGTATATGGACAAACATTTTTTATTATATATGTTGTAGGTTCTACCGTAGGCTCTCCTAAACTTTTGCATGCGAAATTTCAGTGCTATTTTCTCTCCTCACGTGGGTTCTATGATTTCTCCCAAATACTTGAAATACGGGACCCTCTCAATTTGTCCATATTTTGTGATAAGATTTCGAGTATGGAGTTTGAGTACATGAACTTGGTTTTTTGGAAACTTGGATTTTTGGTAAGCCTACTCTTTCAGCACATTCTTTGAGAGTTTATGTCTGTTTAATTGCTGTGGTCTTGTTATCTGCTAGTATGGCTAAATCAACTGCGAAGGAAATTTTAATTTCATTCTGGGGTCGACCATCACCCTTTCGTACTCCCGTATTGCTCCGAAACGTTTCAGATATCTCGCTCATGAATTTCACTTTGGAGTTTGTGTCTGTGAGTGTTTGTTTAGCAAGGTTTAGGGTTTTTGGATCGAGCCCTTACTTCGAGGACGTTGAAGAGGGATTGCCGGTCGATCGAATCACAAGCCTACTTGAAATCAACAAAGGAGCAGATGACCGGACTGTTCATGAGTGCTTTATACTTTAGTGTGGTTTTTAAATTGAATATTTGCTCTATGCCGCTCCCACCGGTGCCGAAGCCAGCTTGGTACTCGGCTGTTTTGTGGTAGAGTTACTCCCGCACTCTTTTGAGAGGACAGACTGAAAGAATTTTGTATGAAACTTGAAGAAGGGAGATCTCTAGATAGTGTGTATAGATATAAACACGTGAAATCGAATGCAACAGAGTGTCAAAATTTCAAAGCAATTGGTGAAGAACTTTCTTACCGAGTGTGGTGGGTGAACGGTTAACGTTCTGGCCTCGCATTCGGGAGGACGGCGGTTCAAATCCCCGTCCGGGAATCCAGATTTCGGTTTTCCATTGTTTCACCAAATCACTCTAGGCGAATGGCGGGATGCTTCACTCAAGAGGCCATGGACCAATTCCTTCCCGTTCCTTGGCCCAATCCCATCCCTACTCTAATGACCTGGACGTCGACAAGGCGTAAAGCCATAAGTAAAAAAGAAGAAGAATTTTCCAAGATTTGAGATCAGTAATATATATATATATCGTCATCCATTATATTTCTGATCATTAAAGTCGGAGACAACACTTAAAAAACATACAGCATTTAAACACAGATGGCTTCTGCTGAACTCGAACTGCTTAAGTGATTTATAAATGCATACCTGTAGAAGCCCAAGGAAAATGGTAGCAAAGATACAAGAAATCAAAGAACGCAATGCAGAAATTATGGGAAAAACATTTATTTTATTTCGTTTGGTTACAGAAGATACGCTAAGTTTTTACCATACATGCGTTACACCGGTGGATCGAAAACACATAGATTATCTTAAATATCGTCAGCTATACAAACGATTCCTGCAAACCGAGCGTGGTGGTGTAACGGATAGCGTTCTGGCCTGGCATTCGGGAGGACGGCGGTTCTAATCCCCGTCCGGGAATTAAGATTTGGGTCTTCCATGGTTTCCAAAATCACTCCAGGCAAATGCCGGGATGCTTCCTTAAAAAGGCCACGGCCGAATTCCTTCCAATTCCTTGCCCTCATCCTTTCCCGTCTCTAAAGACCTCGCTGTTGAGAGACGTAAAGCAATTAAAAAAAAAAAAAAGATTGCTGCAACCAGATCATCTCAGAATTATTTTACACACACAATTGATATTAAGTACTTTCCAAAGAAAGAAAAAGCACAGGGAACTGTTCCGAGGTCTCACCGCGTATGGGAGCCGAGATATAATATCGCTGAATGTGAATATGTATGCGTGGATGGAACATTTCAAATTAATCAGTGTCTGAGCGTGCCGTGGAAAAATTAATGTTGATAAAAACCCCCTCGGTGCATGACACATCGAGATTGCCTCCAACGAGACATTCGGTGCCATCATTGTTAACTTCAAGTGTGATTCTTACAAAAACATCTATGTTCGGAATGGTTAATATCAACGCCTGAACTTCAGGTTTCGTGTCTTCTAGATGTCACCGAGCGTGGTGAGTGAACGGTTAACGTTCTGGCCTCGCATTCGGGAGGATGTGGGTTCGAATCCCCGTCCGGGCATCCAGATTTGGGTTTTCCGTGGTTTCCCCAAATCATTCCAGGCGAATGCCTGGATGCTTCCTTCAAAAAGGCCATGGCCGAATTCCTTCCGTTCCTTGTTCCCAGTCGCATCCCTAATTATCTTAGCCGTCGACTAGGAGTAAAGCCATAATTTTTGTAAAAAAAAAAAATTCTAGGTCTCCGGAGGACGACAGTGCCTGGGTCGATATACTCCTCCGCGATCTGCACCAGTGACCAATACCCGACATTGCCACATATCTTCAGATCACGGCAATGAACTAATGAATATCTGCCACAGTTTAATTCTCAACTAACTAATCCAGTAACGACACCTGAGGGATTGCATCCAACTGAGCCAACTTATTTACTCTCAATTTATTTGTATTTGCATATTTCAAAATAGTGTTTTTAATTGTATTAAATCTATGTCTTTATACTTCAGTCATATCAAGACAGTTATTAAACTTTTAAATAAATTGTAATAATACATTTTGGATCGTTTAATACATGATAGTTGTGGATTTTATTAAACTAATCATGACAAAAAAAGCTTAAAATACGAGGGGGTACCCAATAAAAACAGGAAATATTTTTTAAAAAGCTACATATTTTTTAAATTTTTACAAAACATCCTTTTCCCCTTCAAAATACTCTCCATTGCTACTAATAATTTGTCCCACCGGTGCTTCCACTACTCGAGACAGTTTCTGTAGTCATCTTTAGAAGTGGTTGACAGCTCCTCCCTCGTTTTTTTCTTGACCGCTTCAATGTTGTCAAATCGGTTTCCTTTCATGCCTCTTTTCATGCATGGAAATAAGAAAAAGTCGCCCGTAGTCAGGTCAGGCTAGTAAGGTGCGTGGGGCAGCGGAATCATGTCATTTTTATCAAAAAACTGCCTAACAGAGACAGCTGTGCGTGCAGGTGACTTGTGGTGGAAGAACAAGTTTCCTGTCTGTCACAAATCGGGTCTTTATGACGAACATTGTTACGTAATCTTCTTAAATCTTCCAAATAAAAGGTTTGATTTTCGGTCTGATATGGGAGAACAAATTCAGAAAGAACTACGTCCTTCGCATCAAAAACGCAAATCAAATGAGCTTTGTTTTGATGTTTGATTTGACTTGATGACATTTTTTTGGATGGGGTGACAATGACGTGTTTCATTGGCTTGACTGTTGCTTTGTTTCTGGGTCGTAACAATAGTACCATGACTCATCACCAGTAAAGACCTTTGATGGAAAATGTGGATCAATTTCAAGCTGTTGTTTCAAAGCTCGACATGTTCCAACTCGACGCTCTTTTTGATTGTCACTCAGAGCCCGAGGAATAAACTTGGAATCAATCTTTTTCATTCCCAAATCTTTGATTAAAATTTGCTGAACCTAGCTGCAAGATAACCCACTAATCTCTGACAGTTGATAAATTGTCTGTCGACGATCTGAGAGCACAAGCTCTCGATTTTTTCAACATTTTCGTCGATTCGGGCAGTTGATGGACGTCCAGAACGAGGTTTCTCATTAATCGACATATCGCCATTTTTAATCCGAGCGAACCACTCGTAAACTTGAATTTTTCCCCTAGCGTCATCTTTGTAAGCCATTTTTCAACATTAAAACAATTTCAGCAGCATTTTTACTGAGTCAAAAACAAAATTTCACAGCTGTACGCTGTTCACTTAAGCTTGCCTTCATCAAAAACGATACAATAACAAAACAGAGCTAGCAAAAACAATCACTGCAGATTAACAGAACAAGCCAGGTCGACAAAACAGTGGCACTGAATGGCAATGAGTTGCGCTATAAACGCCTAGCGGCAGAAACGCGTACTATTCAATCTCCGCCCACGGCAATGCTATTCCGCTTATTTTTGGGTACCCTTGTATCCTTACGTGTTTTATTTTTGTATATGATAAGTTGTCTATTTTTTATGAATTAAATTCAAAAATTTATGTTGTGACACAATTCACTGGCATACAACCTAAAACGATTAATTCTGGAGTGTAATAAAATTTCATCTAACACGAAGTGGTACACTTCAATACTTAGTTCGATATGTTTCGATACGGAATATGTCTGTTCGTAAATGATAATCCCCTTCTGATACAATACTCATAGATAAACCGTATCGTTCACTATCAAAAAACCCTTAATAGACATAAGCATGCTATTAAGTTTGGGATCGCACGTTTAAAGGTTCCTCTGGAATGATCTAAGAATTTTTTTTTTTAACTGCTTAACGTCTCCTATAACAACTAGGTCTTTAGAGATGGGAAAGGATGGGGGGCAAGGAATGGGAAGGAATTCGGCCATGGCCTTTTGAAGGAAGCATCCCGGCATTCACCTGGAGTGATTTGGGGAAACCATGGAAAACCCAAATCTGGATGCCCGGACGGGGATTCGAACCGCCGTCCTCCCACATGCGAGGCCAGAACGCTAGCCGTTACACCACCACGCTCGGTATGATCTAAGAACCTCAACAGAAAAAGCATATGGAAATTTTTGCTGGAATAGTTAGGGAAATGGAGTTAGTGAGTGATATTTAACGTAAATGAAGAGAAGAAGTTCTTCCGAATGTATGATCACTGCAATAAGAATCAGCTGGTTTTGGATAGACGTGATATTCCAGTTAGGTTAAATTGCAACAGAGATGGAATGAGAAAAAAAATTTAGTAATTCGTCACCGAGGGCGCAAAAAAAAACTGCCGGTAAATAATGTGTCAGACATTTATTCTCTTTTTCAGTTGGGTGTGGTGTCAGTGAGTGATCCGCGCTTATGGCGCAAGCGGCTGTGACACACGGCATTGTCAAGGCCTGAGGGACGTGTGGATTAATCACCTGCCCCGCCCTCACATTAGCTAATGGCAGGGATCGAGAACACCTGATTCGATCACCAACTCGTACGTCACGACTCATGTCGGAGATACGTCGATGTCGATGAACCTACTCGCAGCTTTTCAATGGCAATTTTTCTGGAAGTGATAACTGGTTTCTAATCCAGGACAGTATTGATGTATTTCACAGAGATGAAAATAAATTCGTTATCTCCAAGAATTAACTGAACATTTCCGGAAAGATATAACGAAATTTGTAAAAGGAAATCAATGATATGATATTATCAGATTAAATGAGAATCTTGGACAAGTAGTGTAAAGATAAAAAAAAATTACCGGAATTCAAGAAGCTGAAAGGAAGTGGCGTGATTATTAGCAAGAAGGACAATGAAGTCTTGAATATTAGGCGGAAATTACAGATGACAGATTATAGTTAAAAGATATTACTTATTTATCAATTTCTATAAGAATCAATTAAACTTTCTAATTTTTAAATACCTTATTGACATAGATCGATCATTAATTATTTTTAGGTTTCCTACTTATCAGAAATGTTATAGGAGACTTTTTTTACACCATATTTCAAGCTCATTAAAATTTTGTAACTTAACATTTGTCTGTCGGATCCGGAGTACGGAGCTACTCTACTAGATGGCGCCACAGACGCAGCGAGAAGGATGCCAGCGCCATAGTGACGATAGAGTGACCTACGAGGAGCTACTTAACAGCAAGGCACAGCACACGGAGGTCTCTTCATGCCTGACCATCGAGGCAACATCACTCCGCTATCTGTCATTGTGTATTGTGAGACCAACTCTAATAAATCGGATCCTCGTATCACATGTGTTCTCGTAGTTTCTTCCCACTCTACGAGGGATATCCACAGCCTACCTTCGCTAGTGAGCCATCTACTTTGAACCGGAAACTCCATTCAACCCACCAGACTCCTGATCTTTCCCGGGTGGATTCGACATGTCTATCTTCCACATAAGCAACCTCTTTTCTGCTCAGACTTTGGCGCACGTTGATATCTGTGTCAATAGGCAGTACCATATAACTACAGGTCTAATACAATATCTACAATACAGAATACGGTTAAACTAAAACCACGCTGAGTCCATAAGGAGAAATAAACTACTAATGAAGGGAAGAAAAACATTGTATATAGGGCAAAACTTAAAAAAAGAAACTGCAGGCAAAAGAATAAAAAACGCAATGGGTTGTCCAGCAGGGAAGATAGTAGCTACACGTATTAAATGTCTTTTTATGAACGAAAATTCGACACCAGTAAGACATTTTACGTTTATCAGCGATAATAATAGTTCCTGGTTGATAAAGGCGTCTGACTGGAGATCGAAAGTTACCTGGCTAGAATCTTTGTCTGTACGGGGATTATTGAAGGGTTTAACCCGACTTTCATCTTACGCATTATGCAGCTGCACCAGCTGCGTAATGTGAAGTACGCCAGAACGCTTTCATGGTTCGGATTACACGATAAGCTCTTACCTGAGAAACCTTGTGGAAATCGATGCAAAGGGGACAGAATTGAGGAGACTATTTTTAGTATTTGAATAAAGTGCCGCATCAAAAAAAAATTTGCTGAAACTCCTTAAGACATTCTTTTGAATTTCTTCAAATTTTTCGGCTATGTGGAACGAGTGTGGTGGGCAGCAACAGTCTGGACTCGCAGTCGGGATGATACGGGTTAGAATCCCGGTCCCGCCATTCAGACTTCGGTTTTCCATGGTTTCACGAAATCACTCCAGGTGAATGCCGGGATATTTCCTTTAAAAGGCCATCTCCGAATTCCTTCCTGTACCTTGCCCTAATCCTTTCCCACCTATAATGACCATTCCGTCAAGCCATAAATTTTTCAACAAAAATATCCTTGTGGTTGTAAAATTAAAAAGGCTCACTTTGTGAGATCATATGTACCGAAACACAGTCCTAATTAAGTATGTCCCAAAACAACATCGATTTTATTTTGTAATAAATTACGGACGATACTGATGTAGAGCGGGACGTTTTGGTGTGACTCGTCACGGCGGTAGCAGCGCTGCCAGCCCTAGGGAGGGTTGCTGGCAGGTTGTGAGGAGCGGCTGGTGCTGAGCTGTGTAGCCTCCAGGGTGCAGATAACACAACTTGTCCTGCCCTCCGACAGCGGGGCTGTGCCCACAGAGGCTTCACCCCACCGTCTCTAACTTCCAACGGTGCGGCAGATACGGCGTTCTGAATCACGACGCGCAAAGAACCAGATCATTAACATTTTCGCATATAATACGAGATAACATTTTTTGAGGGTTTATATTTCAACTATTTTTCACTCGAGAATTCGTGAAAGTCTAACAGAAGAAGCGCACATTCATTTTCTAGTTGAATTTAATTATCACTGTTTATTTACTGACTCTTATCGCGTGCTTGACCGAACAAAATGACGTAGTTTACCACACAGGCGAGGCCCACTCTTTGTTTTTTTATTATTATTATTATTTATTGGCACTTGGTTCCAGGACCATACAGCCAGCTTTTACATTGTATTGCAAACATTTCAGCGTAATACATACATTTTAAAGGAGGACAAGTATTTTGCTGTAGAGCCATTTCAAAAACAATACAAACATTTCAAAGTAATACAAACATTTCAACGTAATACAAACATTTCAACGTAATACAAACATTTCAACGTAATACAAACATTTCAGAGTAATACAAGTATTTTGCTATACATACATTTCAAAGGATTACAAACATTTCAATGTAGTACAAGTATTTTTCTATAAAGACATTTCAAAATAATACAGACATTTCAAGGTAATACAAATATTTTGCTATACAAGTATTTTGTTATATGGGTAACAATACAATGTTCATCACACTTATAACTCGGGCTGGTTTATATTTTTATTTGGTTGTTTTCTATAAACGTTACAATGGCCTTGTATACTATTTGGTCTTCCATAGCTAAAAGGTTCAAGATGTTTGTTGGGAGGTTTATGCCAAGTTGTTGTAGGTCTTCCAGCAGTTTCGTGGTTTGCTGCCAGTGTCTTTTGCAAGAGAATATCGCGTGGTTTACATCTCCCTCGCTTGTGTCGTCACAGGCGCATAGAGGGGATGGTATTAAATGTAATCTGTACAAATGCTTAGGAAAACAGCCGTGGTTGAATTTTAATCTAGCTATAATGCCTTTATTTTCTATCGATTTCCTCCATATGTAGTTCCATTTATTTCTTATGGTGATCCTAATCGTAGATATTATGTCTGTCGCTGGGATTAAGTGGTGGTGTATTCCTGATTTTATTGCCGTCTTGGCTGATGTATCCGCCAATTCATTTCCTGGTATGCCTGTGTGAGCTTTGATCCAATTCAAATGTACCTGTTTTTGGGCGCCCTGTAGGTGTTGGATTTGTTCCATAATTTTATACCCCAATATATTTCTCCCATTACCAGTATGCAGATTGTGGAGTGTGAGGCCCACCTATTTCAGCTTACTGTCCGTTACAGTTGCTGAGTTTCCAGTCAACATCTTTAAGCATTTGGATAGGGAAAACCAAGTGTGATGGGTGAGTGGTTAACGCTCTGGCCTCGTATTCGGGAGGACGCGGTTTCGAATGCCCGTCCGGCAATCCTAATTTGGGTTTTCCATGGTTTCCCCAAATCACTCCAGGCGAATGCCAGGAAAGTTTCTTCAAAAGACCATGGCCGTTCTTTGCCACCAATCTCTTCCCACCTCCAGTGAACTCGACAAGGCGTGAAACGAGGACAGAAAAAAGTACATACAGCAAATTGTTGAATACTATCCTCTTTCATTGTTTTAATTACCTCTTTCCTTGATGCTCATAGAAGAGGATAAACAGTATATAATTTTTGCAGATTTCTCATAGCACCTTTGCATATCATACATAAGTCATGACTAATTTGTTTTTAAGTGAAACATTGATGAACTATTAAAATATATGTACCTACTCAATGTTATAGACAGTTTTCAATATTGACTACTTTATTTAAAATGACATTTGAATATTATTGGCTGGGTTACCATCGTATCTTATAGAGAAAGGCCATTCCCGAATTGCTGCCCATTCCTTGCCCCCAATACTTTCCCGCCAGTAATGATCTCGACGCTAACGAGGCGTTAAGCCGTAAGGAAAAAGAGAGACTTAGCGCAATCATAAATAGGTTACTTGAGGAAATCATTGAAATGAGTGCTAAGAGATGTAGTTGAGTTGCATTCACTGTAGAAAAGGTATACAGTATAGACTGATACGCTTCATGCAATGGTACAGTGCTTCACGTCTTGAACGTATGATACTAGATCAGTGATCTAAAGTTTTGGTAGTTGACTTTCTGAGCTAACGGAGGGTGGAATAGTGATAGAATTGGCGTAATACGACGATTACTCTATGATTGATTATTGAACTACTTCTCAAAAATACTTTGTTTAAACTGACTTGTCTGAGGCCAGGTGACGGGGAAAGAGCACCCGCTTTGGCGGCACACACACGTGAATGTCTAAGGCCCAGTCCACGAACTTTGAATATTCTTTGCGTGTGCCTGAACTGGCGTTGGAATTCTCAGTGAAAACTGTAATGTGGTCTGTTCTGATAACGAGGATTTCCATAGCCCGCAAACACGAGTGTTAGGTTGTCTCGATCCGTTCTTCGGTCAAAAGGAAACCGTCTTACTTTAATGCTACTCGTTACAACAAAATAAAATTTACGTCAATATAATACATGCGAACCCTTCAAAATGTCGCCCGACTACCTAATTTCTAATGTTTTGAGGTTCGTACTTTACGAGTGAAAGATGGTAAACCTTATGGGAGCACTCTCATATCTTCCGTCTCGAAAACCACCACCTGTAATTCTACGCGAAGAACAAAACGTTCAGATTTCTTTCAATCTAAACCGACGCCTTCATCACACTTTTCTTCTATGAATCCCACACAGAAAAAAATAAAGATTTATACTCCAGTAAGTTAACTTTTAATGTTGATATGTCTTAAATTCTATGAGGAAATTCCATGTTTCACAACAAAAAAATAGTTTGCCTGGTCGGATTACAAAAGTTTAGTAAAATTTGTTTTTACAGAAAACTTTGTTACTATTTCTTCCCACCCTGCCGCTTCAGCAACACAATTGGCTGGAATGTATTTGTACTTATGTTCAAATTTTACATTCTGATTAGATAACAGATAGCAGTCAGCATTAAGTATGAGTTCTATCTGCATTCAGAAATTTTGTTAACTGCAAACAGATCATCTTATCTTATGGCGAACGTTTTCAAAACATTTCATGTATTTTTGTTTTTGTTTCCGTCTCTGTGCGGGGTTATTACACAGAACAAAAGCTGTATAATGTATAGGGATTGTTACAGCCCAGAAACATGTAGTACAGGAATATCTCGATGAAATAACTAATCAGAGGTATCAGGTTATCTGTCCCACACTCGTCCCATTTATCTACTGCTAACATACGTACAGTGTAAATTGACAATCTATCAAAAAAATTAAGGGATGCAAATTTGTATCCGATATAAGGTGGTGGTTTTTTTTTTTTTTTTTTTTTTTTTTTTTTTTTTTTTTTGTAGAGACTTGTGAATATTTTTTCATGCTGACAAATGGTACCTGTCACATTTCTGCACAGTTAGATTCTATGTAAATGTGGTACAGTAAAAAAATATAATGTGCTTTTAAGATTAAGATGTTTGCACTTTTTCCACCATACATTTGAGACAGATGCGAAACTACTTACATCTTGGCAGTGTCTGAAATGATACTCTGGAGTAGAACGCAAAAAGTATATTATAAAAGATTCGATGCTTATTAATACAGTAAATAGTTCATTGTAACTTAAGTCGTAGGAAGTGATAACTCCTTCGTAAACCTGTAACATGAATTGTCAAGCTTTATTTCAATCTTCTGAATTTAAATAAATATTAAATTACGTTTCCCCCATTCTAATATTTGAACATCTTGAAATAAATAAAAAACAACGATAGAGACGAAATTGCACAAGGTCTTATCAATTTTTCCGTTGGAGATTTGTTAACATTAATTTTTTTAACAATATAAGTAAATGCATTGAATTTAATTCGTTAGCAAAACGTTGTTATCTGGATGAAATAAAATAAATTTCATTTTTATAACGATCATAGCCATAAAAACATAACTACGAAAATATTGTTTGTTCCTGAGCATTTAAGCTAACGTTTATTTGTTATTAATCTTTATATATAATGTTTTATTTGTCTAATGGTCAACGAATCTTGAACTTCGTACTCTATTTTTATCTTTTCTACGTTTCTATCAAATCTGATATCTGAATCTTTTCCTTACTATTTCATTCACACGTAATCCTCAATTAACCTTGTTGCTCGGAACGAACTGCTATGGAATTGCGTTACTACTCTTTATCTCCCAATCTTGAGAAGTAGAGGCAGATAAAGATTTTTTATTTACGTTGCGATTCACCAGTTTTCTCGCCCTTCCAAGTCACAGAAAGTGTCTGCGAAATCTACGACACATACTCGGTTCAGACACGGTACTGGTATTCGAACAAGCAAGTGATTATTCCGTGATTAGAGTTCTTATCATTTCCACCATTGTTTTAAGTATCGTATATTATTTCCATATATTTTAAAAATGCCTTTAGGAACTCTTTGTTATTTACTAGTTAGCCATCAGACTGTTTCTTTTTTCCTACATGGTTTGTATTATTGCATACTACTGAAACTCCCCGCATTTTTTTTTTTAATAGCATTAGGTAGCCATTGCAGATATTTCGAGAATGATATACGAACAGTAATGAGGTGGGTGGTTCGTAGTAGGCTGGAAGAAGAATCGGCTGATTTGTAGCAATTGTTGATTTGTCAACTGAAATGCGTCCGTATCAAAATACTTACAACGTCTTACAAAACAATTAGAAATGATGGAATTTTCCTTAACAGAACGAAAATATCAAAGATGCTCCTTACCGTATAAAACACACGCAATATATTAATATCTCTGTTATATATGACGCTGCTATCTAGCGGTAATGTGATCACTCCTATCGATTCCAGCGCAGCCTAGCTGCTTGAATGTGAACTTTCGCATACCTGTCGTCTTGATTGTTCATAATTTTACCATTTTCATGTTGAATTTAGAAAAAATCTTTTCTTAATTATTATCTTACCAAAGCGGATAACTTAATCTTCAAAATGATACCTCATATATGGTATTTGGTAAGAAGACGGATAGATAGCTCGTTACAAAAAAAGAAAACCTTTTAGAAATGTTATACATGATTAAGCCGAGTAGCCAAGTTAGGAGTGTTTTTCGTTGATGAAAATTTTGTCTCCATTGTTACTACTTTTTTTTTCCTTCGGTTGAAGCAATTCGGTCAAGGAATTTTGATTGAACTATGTACTGGCATTCGCATTTTTTTTACTTATGGCTTAATTCCTCGTCGACGTCAAGGTCATTAGAGGCGGGATGGAACTGGAGAGAAAGAACGGGAAGGAATTGGGCCATGGAATTTTTGAAGGAAGCATCCCAGCATTCGTCTGGAGTGATTTGAGGAAACAATGGAAAACCCAATTATGGATGCCCGGACAGGGTTTCAAACCGTCGTCCCCTCGAATGCGAGGCCAGAACGTTAAAACTCACCACGCTCGTTCTGGTATTAACATAGAGCAGTGGTTTCCAATTATTTTTTCCCCTAGTACCACTTCAAGAAATAGCTCAACCTTGCTTACCGCTTATAGCTGCGTAGCAGCGTTGATCCCAATCAAGTGCTACGCACAGCCACAATACTACTGTAATATAATTCACACACACACAGTTTGACTGTCTTTAAATATATTTTTATGATAATAATGTATGCGTAATTATTTTTCTAGTGTCTTTGTTATTACCTTAGCGAAGAGATTGTCGCCAGTACCCCTTGAAGTAATCACATATACCCGTGGCGGGAGGTGTACTATTCATTTTTTCCCTTTCTCTCACTGCTTCAACGGCGTTTTGTAGCCCCACTAATGTTTGTAGCTTTATCTACAGTTCCAATTGGATTGTGTTGTATTCATTAGTATGAACGTTGGGGAAATCCCGGCTTTGGTCATTATAAAACTACCTGTCGAGAAACCCTTGATTATTCTTTTTATGTATAGGGTTATGATGATTGAGTTCTTTATTGCGTTGTCATTATCGTGCTAAGTGGTACTTTGTGTCTGTGCCATTCCATTGGTATTATAGTTCCTACTATCTCCAGTCTGTCAACTTCAGGACGGATGGCGTCTAGCTTGCTGAAAAATTTATGTGCTTGACGAAAGATTTCTGCATTGATGGTTGGCATATTGGTGATCCCGTGTATAAGGTCTATCAGCTGTAGCAGAATGACCACATATGGGTCATTCAGTACATTTTTATATATAATATATTGTATATTCTTACACATAAAAAAATAGTAAGAAAGGAATTATCGGAGAGGATTGTCAGTGTTTGTGGGACCTCCCAGTTAGACGCTCCAGATTGTCGCACCAGGCCGGCGGTTGCCAGGGACAATGGACACCAGCTACCCTTTCTAATGGATTTGGTCAAGCGTATAATCCCTTAGCTCCGGGAAACTGCACCGTGGGGTGAGTGCTCGTATCCCATCCCAGGTCCCCGAGCGGGCAGTTTGGAGGTCACAGCTGACCAATAAGTCCGAGGCTATGCCGACTTCGTACGAATCGAAAAAGACAATGTTCGCCTATCGTCACAGCCGGTAGGAGGAGCTTGAAAACGGCGGAACCAATCAACGAGAGACTATCCTTTGCATTTTGTAATGCCGGTGTATTTTTGCTCTATGTAAACCATGAGCGCTGGAGAAGACTTGACGCGGAGTCTTCAGACTGGAAGGAGCGGATCTTCCGAGGTTGGAGATCGCTCCGTCTTGGCATCGAACCTGAGGGTCGATACGAGCGTCCTGTACATTGAGGTCGCTGAGCACTCATTCAGTACGCTGACTGAAGAACGTGGTGCATTGTCCGCTATAGCCAAGGGGCTATAGTAATTCCGCCGTCGCAGGAAATACATCGCCGTCACGGTAATAGTTCTACAGTCCAGTGTGGTACTTTCATTCGGTCATTGGGTACAGCCCTGTAACGACCACTGAATGATTAGGAGTTCTCGCTCCTCCCAAATATCGAGCTAGCTGGGGCAGACTTTCTTAAAGCCACACTTGGTGGATAATTTAAATTATCCTGGCGCCCGGCATTTGAGATCGGATACAGTCAATGTTAATACTGTATTTGATTTATGATTCCCGATTGTTATGAAGGGAACTTTCATTTAAAAATGAAGTGTGAAGCTTTCCTGTTTGCCAATTAATATTGGGAATTTGCTTCAAGATCAATTTTAAATGTGGTGGTGTTTTAATGCTTTGTTTGTTTGTTAATATGTTGGCAATTGTAAGAAGAGGCTTTGCATAGTTCTTTTTATTATATTTCTATATGATAATGTTAAAAATAAATAAGCCTCGCCTTTACGCCATTATGAGTACCCAATAAATTAGCAGCCTAGGGTTTTCTTTGAATTATAAAAAGAAGTAAAAGGTTTTCACACTTACTTCCCTCCCGGCACCTACAGCTACACAGCGCAAAGATACTACAATGACTAATCATTTGTAAGCATTTGCTTAGTATTCTTCTATTAATTGGGAACCATTGGTATAGACTGATTTCAAGAAACTTTTCGAAACCGACTACTCCTTTTGAATTAGATGTCAGTTACATAGGAACGATGTAATAAGACGATCACAATTCTTAAATATCTGAACTAATAAACCTTCAACATACTCAGTGAGATAGTAGCTTAAGTTCTTGTGAAATTTGAGTAGTGAAAAAAAATAAAAAAAATGCGAGATCCAATCGTGCTGTCAATGTGGACACGCAAGGAATGCGGGATGTGACGGCGGAGGCCTTGACGTGGCAACTTCTGCTATTACTCCACTCTGCTGAAAAGAAATCCGGCTGAGGAAAGGCGCCACTCCGCTGATAGAGGAATCCGACAGCTCTCGTCACTCCCAACTCAGCGTAAATTGGTTCCTTAGCTGCGCCGGAGTCTGCAGGCGCGGCTTTCCTCGACTTAGCGTCCGCAGATAAATCCCAACTGCGCGGAGCGAGTGTCGAGCGCCCGGGCTCCTGAGCGGGGGATTACCAAACTAATATTTATTTGTCTCCACGCGTTTCAGGCGCACTGTCGCCGGAAAAAACAACAGCCGCCTTAATAAAAATATGCAAGAGGAGTGAGGAGGAAAAAAAGGGCTGCTTCCAGATTCAGTTGCGAGACCAGGAAAAAATAATAAAACACAACACCTTGTCTCAGAGGCACATTAAGAATGTTTAAACGCGCCCGACACTAAATCCTCTGTAATGCCTCCCGTATATTTAATTTAAGTACCGGTTCTCTGAGCGTGAATAAACAAGTCCTAATTTAGGTACTTCCTTACGACAGCTTCGAGGATTTTAAAGCGCTAGGCTTCTGAACCAGTGCGATCTCTCATTGTTCAGCGTTCACCTTATCATTAGACTTATGGTCTGCATAAAACCACTGTTGCCTTTAGTCCTCCGTCTACGGTGTTACACCACCAATCTGAGCTTAAGAACGATTTCAGCTTTTTATTGTCTACAACAGTGTAACACTAACAATTGGAAAAGGGTTCAGTTTACTAGAGGATGGTACGTTTTATTTCCAATAACAATATACATTCCTGTTTTCTGCCTCTCGACTAAAACTTCGCTTTTTTCTTATTTTCAAACGTAGAAAAACATTACTCACGAACTTTGAATTGCATATTACACAAGCAGACAACCCGATGGTTTTCGTGAGATGGAAATGTCCCTATGTTTTATCACGTTTGATGGATTGCTATATTCATCACCATCAATCTACCATTTTCGATATATATATATATATATATATATATATATATATACAGGGCGTTCGCCGGGAAACGCTACCCAGTCTGTTGCCGTCGGCAACTTGCTGGGACAGTGGTCCCAGCAACTCCCGCCACACGGAGCCGTGAATCACCGCACTGTTTAACACCTCCGCTACCCCAACAGTGTTGTGAATAAACGTTTCTTTGCGGTTTGGGGCTTCATACTCTTACTAATCTGTACCGTGTTTGAGTGTGACTAAAATTATGGTTCGTTACAGTTTGCAACAAAGAATATTTCTCTACGATACATATGTGAAGAAGAAGTCTTTTAAAAAGTGTCGCAGTAAATTTCGTCGCGAATATCCTGGCGCTTTACTGCCAGCTAAATCAACAATTCTGCGTCTGGTTAAAAAAGTAAGAGAAACGGGTTCATTTTTTATCAAAAAGAGACTGTCGGTCAACCGTATTCTCACAGAGGAGAAAATTGACGATATCGCTTTTCGACTAGAACAGTCACCCAAAAAATCATTAAGTCAGTTAGGGCAGCAGGCAGGCGTATCTAAGACGTCAGCTTGGAAAGTAACAAAGCTAGTTCACTTAAAGCCGTACAAAACAATTGTGGTGCATAAAATTACAGAAATAGACCAGGGGCCTAGGATTAGATTTTGCAACTGGTACCTGCAGCGCGTCCACGATGGCACTGTTGATCCGCAACTGACGTCACATTTAAATGCTTAGCACATACAAGTTTATGAAGCGTAATTATTATGAAATAGTCCGCGGCCGACGGTCGAACAATGCCGGAAGCTGACCGCTCGCTCGCCGGGAGCAGTTTCTTCCTTGTAGCGCTAACAGTGGGTAGCGTTTCCCGGCGAACGCCCTGTATATATTTTAATGTACAGTTGCGCATGTAAATTTTCCTTAAGTAATGATGGGGAAAAGGGAGATAAAAACTGTAGCTTCATATAAGGAACATTTACAAAAATTAAATGGGGTAAATGGGTTGAGAAGTTATATTTCTGTGAACAGATCGCATACAGTATTTTTCTCTTTGTTAAAAGGTATACGTGTGGAAAATTACTTCATAATCGGAAAGAAGTTAAAGCTTTCTGTAAACAACATATACAAAAATTAGGGGCTGGGTTTCTGTAAACCAAATTTAGACAGGATTAATTTGTTTGTTTTAAACTATAGGTGTCCAAAGTTCCATCGATATCGCATAAAAACTGTGGGTATGTATAAAAATTAAGAGTGAGACTGGGGAGGTTTCCGGATATTTTTGTTCAGAAACTTGCTCCATGAATATATATATATATATATATGTATATATGCCAACTTTCATGACGATCGGTCAATCTCAGATGTACCAACATCCATTTATATATATATTTATAGGTCGTTTCAATATCTGTGAGCAATCTACAGCTACAAATTATATACTCTGCAATTCACAAAACTCTGGGTCCATCAAGACTAATCTCTGCTCTGTGTGTTCCAATCCCGAATGTCAGCAAGGAAGAAAGGCTTCTGTAAGACATATATATATTCAGTACGACAGCCTTTTTCTCTTACCTTATCTTTCCTGTCATTGCGACGTTAGTAATAGGTTGGTCGATCAAGTATCGTCGTTCTCATAAATGAAAATTGTTATACGCATGTTAACCAATAAGTTAAACGAAACCAACGTTGTCTGCCAGAGAATCCCAACCGAATCTATGAATCAACTCTGTGACGCTTTCGTAAGCAGTCTCGAATAAAGTGGCTTTTCTTTGCATTTTCTCTATTCTACCAATCAATCCCTTGCGAAAGGGCACAGCAGTAGTCCAAATGAGGACGTACGAGAGTTTTGTAAGATAATACATTTGCTTTTAACTTTTTTACCTTTTAACCTTTTAACCTTTATTTTTGTTAAATTTGACCTATGAATCGCAGCTTAGAATCCAGTTAATGTGTATGCCACATTTTATGTTCCTTTGTACAGTTACGTTCGAATTCTTGAAAGAATAGACCATATCAGTAACTGAACTGTCCATCGTGTATTTATATTTTTCAGATGTAGATGTGAAAAACAGACTAATGTTAATTACTGCAATTTAAAAATTATAAAATTTTAATATTTTGATACTACCATTAATTCAAAAATAAAAAAAACTGTTATTTCATAATTTTAAGTTTTCATTTCTGTCGGCAGTCTTTTCAGACATTTACGGTTAGAGTGTAATCTAAATTCCCAAACTGGGAGAAGCCCCCCCTCCCCCCCCAAGGGTAGTTGCGGAATGCAAAGTAGTTTTGCCGCTCATGTGGACGATCCCTAAGCTCTATACAAATGTCTCCTTCACCGCCTCTTATATCTGTAAACCTTTATTGGAACATGACACACTTATTGAGTTTCCTCCGAGATGTCATTGTTAGTACTGAAAAGTGACACCTTTGACCTCGAACGCTCAGAACCGCACGAACACATGCTTAGAATAACAATCGATGATAAACAAAACCGTGGTGTGTTTCATTTTCATACAGAATGTTGCATTCCACCTGAAGTAACATACTGATTTTGTTTGACTACAATGTGCCAACCACAAGCGAAGATACATGATAGTTATTTCATCAAGTAACTTCACCCCGTCATTTACAATCAATTTGCTTCACCTGCGTATAAGCACCGAGCGTGGTGGGTGAACGGTTAACGTTCTGGCCTCGTATTCGGGAGGACGCTGGTTCGAATCACCGTCCGGGCATCCAGATTTGGGTTTTCCATGGTTTCTCCATATCACTCCAGTCGAATGCCGCTATGCTTCCTTCAAAAAGGCCATGGCTGAATTCCTTCCTGTTCATTGTCCCCAGTCCCGCCTCTAATGACCTTAGCCGTCGACGAGGCGTAAAGGAATTAAAAAAAAAAGTATAAGCCTATGATATAATATGCTTGGCGAAAGCTAGTTTATGACATTGACATGCCAACATTATCATTTGAAAATGTAATTAGTTTGGCTTTTGATATTGGACTGCGTGAATGCGAAAGTGATTTGGAATGTGATAACGTGGCTTCATTGAGGTGTGCACATTGTTCTCTTCCACTTTGTTTTAACCACTTCATTGAAATCCCGCATCAGCTACTTGAGGACTATTATAAGCACTGTGGTACTGGTGTATATACGTGTTTTGCGCTATATTAAGTACTTTAAGCAAAATGTTTTTGGCACTTTTGTTTGAAAATGTAATGATACACTTACGTCATTGAATTACGTATAAGTTCCTTCATATGGTACTAATATCTTGTTACTTCGTTTCTCTCTACTAAAATGTAACTTGGGGTAGAACGCAACGTTTTGCATGGAAATGACACACACCGCTGTTTTGTTTATGATCGCTTGTTATTCTAAGCATGAATTCGTGCGGTTCCGAGCGCGCGAGGCCAAAGGTGTCCCTTGTGAGCAGAAGAGATTTATCTTTTAAATAATAAAATTGTAGAGGGAAAGGGGGGGGTGGGAACTTTTCTTTTGACCGAATGGGGACGTGGTAAGAAAAACTTTGAAAACCCAAAGCTAACCGAAGATTCGGAAGTTTATACTCCTACATTTGAGTCGATATTTCTATTAACTGATATCATCAATCTCTATAGGATGTATTTAAAACTTTATCACAATTTTTACTGCTAATTGTGATACTATTGTTTGGTATCTCTTGCGTCGCTGATCGATTAATTTATCATTGTATGTAATAGTAATTAACAATACTTGACAGCCAACCTTTGAGACAAAAAGCTCATTGATTTATTTGTAAAATTAATTGGGAATGAGTAACTGTACATGGAGTTCCGTGGGCAGTGTTATTACGTAAGGCAACGAAATCTTCACGGGTGTACCGTCGGATTGTGTCGTAAAAACACAATATTTCGACAACTAGCTCCACCGTCTTCCTCAGGTGCGATAACATCTGTAGTGGTCTGTTGACTGACAGACGTTTCTGCCTTCACTTCATACGCCCTGCGGAACAGTTTGTGATTTTAATACCGGCCTTTGGTTCATAAGGCTGTTTACAAAATTCCTACCCTGCTGGCTAGGTCGCAAATATTGGAAATTGACTGAGCATCGACGCTCGAACTAACTTCGCGTCATTCACGAGTCACTGTCACAATGCCTTAGCTACGTTGGCCAGGAGACTGATTCAAGATCTCTTATAAGTGGAATGGAAGGCTGATCTATGCACTCTATTACATATCATTAAAGCTGTGTGGTAACTCAGATCCACTTCATGACCATCAGCTCTGATTTGCCCACATTTAGCTTTGCCGCTTTTCCACCAAATAACTCGGTTTGTTCGTACCAGAAGAGCATTTTTTTCAACTCTCTAATACTATTGTCTATTCCGCCTAACAAAAAATAGGTCCCACCAGTTATTGCATGGCTTTTAGCTGTCTAAATTGAATTAGAATAACCGCATTATCGACAAAATTTGCATGCTCTGCGCATTATTCTGCTTTTCAGGTAGCGCACGTGAATGAATTAGCAAGGTATTTGCATTTATTATCAACCGTAACACCCTTGCATTAGCGAGTGGCTCTTTTTTATTTTTCAATTAATGTTAAAAAAGTATATCCTATCAAAGTCGGGACAGGAACTTGCCGCCGTGTTTCGTTAAAATTATGACAAGCTGTAAAATATTTTTTTAAATTTATACCCGTGTCCTTTTATCACCGTAGAGGGACCTAATGACCTATCATTTACTTTGTAAGATTTTCTTGCTACAGTAAGCAGCAGATATCCTGGACTTGGTTGTGATTTGTAATGGTCACTATGAGGTGAACCTCAAAAATTGTGAAACTTATTATTATAATAATTTTTTATTACGTAATTATGATTATAGATAGTAACTTAGGACTTTAAATTTCAAGGTCATAGAACGTCGAGCTAGAGGAAAGAAGATCTCTGGTTACGAGGTGCTGTAAAAAAGATGGCTTGAGAAGCATGAATAAAAAGACGTTACAAAATCCTGGCGGGAGGAACATAAATTTTCGTTTAATATTGAAAAATATAAACCCAAGGTCAGAGGAGAAGTATAATTGTACCAATTAACTGTAACCATTGTTTCAAATGGATTAATGTTTGTAAGCAGGATACCAAAAGATAAGTGGATAGTAACTGTTATTATGAAAGTGTAATAAACTATTTCAGTTGATATTTGAAAAATAATTGAATATAATTTACTTTCAGCCGTGGTATTAATTTCAGTAATGGATATAGAAGACAAATAAAAATCCTGTAGTACTGATCCGATACTGTAAAATATAATGGTTATTTATAATTAAGGTGGAAACTTATATCACTATTATTTTACCACTAGTGGTGACACACCATTTCCAGTTACCCAGAGTGCAGCATGGGCGGATGCACTAGCTTTAAACTCCAGAAACACAAACAATCAATCAATTAAATCAAGGGTGTCTCTTCAGGGTGTACCCCGGCCGATTCAGTGACTTTCTGAATGCAACCAACAGGGGAATTGTCTATATTTGTGAACTTGATAAATGATCGTAATAATCATTGTTGTTTCATTTCTTATACTGTAATTTGGTTCAAATCAATTTAATTCGCTAAATAAATAACACCATGCTCTTAATCGTATGCGTTAATACAGGGTGTCAACGAAGTTTCGATACCTTCAAAACGAAACATACCTCGTAAAATACATGCGATAGAGGCATGCGTTATTTTTTGTAACATGTTCTGCGTCTGGTAAAGTTTTCTTTGCGTGAAATTACAACTTACAAAAGTCTATCAGGCAAATGACCTTCTTGCGAGTGTTGAATTTTCTGGCGTCAACTGAAGTTGACAATGGGTACCTGTAGTTGATGACGTTCTCTGTGGAAACCACTTTCTTTGTGATTGGACAGATTAACCACAATAAAGTTCGAATATGAGGTTCCGAATATCCGAACATGTTTATGGTAGCCCCAAGATCAACGTTACGCGTGCTATTAGCATGAAGAGTAATCGCTCAATTTCTCTTTGCTGAGAAGAGAATTACAGGGTAAATTTACTGCGAAATGGTTCGTGTTAGGGATGTAATGGAGCTCCGCAACCGCAAATGCGGAACTTCCGCGTGAAATCCTACCTCCGCTTCTGCACTTTAATGAGGATGCATAGTGGAGGTTTTGTTTACTTTGCAATATATATTACTATTTTCTCTTTATACGAGATTCAGCCCATCGTCGCTTAGTTAACTACAACGTGGTGCTTTTTTCTTACGATCTTGCTATTAAGAGTAACAATAAACTGAACGGTGTTATTACCCGAGCGACAAATTCACAAGTTTGAAGTTGTATCTAAAGTAAAGCGACCTACTCAAGGTCCAACTTAAATGACTTTCGTGTAGAACTAACGTAGGATACAATCAGCCATTTACGCTACTAGAAGGGATCCAACAAAACGTTCCAAGCAGTCCTTTCCACTCGTACTTTCTCGTGGCACACCAGTGTCACTATCGCACGTTTCCGCCAATCATGATCCAACGCCATAGTTTGTTGGACGGCAAGGACTCGTGTTGGTTGTCTGGGAGTAAAACAGCATCCAACACATTTTACATGAGTCCCATTTCAAGGCCCATCAAGAGTCCTTTATCAGAATATCGAACCATCGTAGGTCCTACACGTTGTACTGTGAATGTGCCGCTAGAGCGATGGAAAGGCGGGTGGCGGAGATGTGCCAGGGCGTGGCCTTGTGCTAGACGCTAGAATTAATGGAGCCGCGAACTCCGCAAAGTTCATATGGCAAACATTGTTTTCTTTGAGCGTGCATTGTTAAATAAATAATTTAATTCACTTGTGAAATTATCCCACTTTTTTTTTTTTTTTTTTGTTGAAAGCTGAGGCAAAAAATAAATCAATATGGCTGTATTAAATGGAAACAGACTTTCTTATGAAAAATTTTAGAATTTGGGATAAAAAATATACTTATTTTGATCTTAAGGTTATTTTTGAAAAAATATTAAATTCTAAATAATTATAAATTTGTTTTTCCGCATCCGCTTCCGCAAACATCCGCATCCGTGGATGTTAATCACTGAACTTCCGCTTCTGCATCCGTAAAGATGAACTCCGCAACAACCCTATCGTGAGTACCTACTACTTGATGTATTGGACCCACAACAAATCATAACCTTCCAACAAGACGACGTACCTGCTCATTGGTCTGGTGATGTTAGGGAAAGACATTTCCCGGGGTGATGTATTGGCCTCGACGCACCAATCATAACGTTCCAACAAGACGACGTACCTGCTCATTGGTCTGGTGATGTTAGGGAAAGACATTTCCCGGGGTGATGTATTGGCCTCGACGCACCAATCATAACGTTCCAACAAGACGACCTACCTGCTCATTGGTCTGGTGATGTTAGGGAAAGACATTTCCCGGGGTGATGTATTGGCCTCGACGCACCAATCATAACGTTCCAACAAGACGATGTACCTGCTCATTGGTCTGGTGATGTTAGGGAAAGACATTTCCCGGGGTGATGTATTGGCCTCGACGCACCAATCATAACGTTCCAACAAGACGACGTACCTGCTCATTGGTCTGGTGATGTTAGGGAAAGACATTTCCCGGGGTGATGTATTGGCCTCGACGCACCAATCATAAAGTTCCAACAAGACGACGTACCTGCTCATTGGTCTGGTGATGTTAAGGAAAGACATTTCCCGGGGTGATGTATTGGCCTCGACGCACCAATCGCAGGGCCACCGCGCTCCCCTGATATTACCCCCTCGGTTTTTTTCTGGTGAAGGTACGTTGTAACATAATTACTAACACCCCAATTATAATTGTTGTTAATTGACTATTATCAATAATATTGAATTATGTTGCATCTATTAATATTAGTATCCTGAATAAATGTATAAATAATGTAACTTGATTGTTAATATTAGTGTGTTTCCACATACTGTAGTTTGATTGGTAAACGGGGTAGCATAGTGTTGTTATATTTACGTAATAGCCTTTGACGCCGCCCACCACAACTGTGCGGGTAGCGATTATTGATTTGGCGCCTGCATTATTATTATTATTATTATTATTATTATTATTATTATTACTCCGCGATTCAATAAAAAAAGTGCGGGGCCGATGGTGCATTGCACCTATCCGAAAGGGTAATAGTTTGGAAGGGATATACGGGATATGACAGGCGCCCATGGGCTAATATGAGAAACCATCCCAGCATTCGCCTGGAGTGATCTGAGAAAACCAAGGAAAACCCAAATCAGGATGACCGGAGTGCTTTATCGAAAACTACTCCTGTCGGATTTTAAGTTTACTCACCCGGTAAATCCTTTCTAATCCATTCCCTAATCGCTCGCGGAAAAAATGAGTACAGAAGTGAATCGGTTCTGGCCCTGATTTCTTTTATCTTATTTTCGCGGTCATTCCGAGATATAAATGTTGCTGGTAGCAATAATGGTTTGCTGTCATTCCAACAGTTCTGAATTTTTCAATTAGCCTCTGTCGAGACCAACGCCTTCGGTGTTCCTAACTCCTTCAACATCACACTTACGCTATCCCTGTCACGAACCAGGCGGCTCTTCTTTGGACCTTCTTTATTGCCTCCATTAACCCCTTTTGATGGGGCCCCCATACAGAATAACATTATTCTTAGTGACCATTGTAGCATAGCAGGGAGCGAAGCAGTGTGTGCGAGATGGTTGTGTGCCTCAATCACTGACTCTCTGTACAAAAGCTAAAATAGCTTATGAAATGTATCGGAAACTTGTCTCAGTGTAACATGAGTGTTATAAAAGTTCTGCCAAGAAACGGTATTAAATAAATTCACTAGTATTTCGACTAGAACAGTGAATTTTTCATTTCCAGATTATTTAAATAACACCTCTTTATTTGTTTTTCCGAAATAACGGCTTACTTGCGTTAAAAAAATAAGAATTTGGGCCGTTCTCTGCTAAATAACAAGCCGTAATCCACTAACGGAATGGTTAACTCGCATTTCACTGGCCATTTCCCACGATAATTGGTAGCTTACGTTTGGCGACCAATGCCAGGATAGTTTACATTTGGTGACCCCGCCGGGATAGCTTCAAACTATAAGCATTGCGTCTACGAAACCCTTGATCCAGATTTTTCCAAACATCGTTTGTGCAAACTGTTGATTTTTCCGTGTTACAATGTGTATGAATGGAGCTGTAATATCGTCTGTACACTTTAAGGGCAACTGGAGGTGCTCTTATGGAATGTAAAGAAAACTTTGAGATATATAGAAAGGGTAGCACAAAACCGCATGTGTCTATATCGTACAGTTTACCAGATATGTTTCAGCATAAAAGTAGCAGGACTTCGTGGATATGCTGTACCCTTCCTGTATTTTAGTAACATGAAAATCTTATGAATTACAGCAGTGATGGCCGGCCAGCCAGAATACAACTTTTCGGTTCTTCAACACTTGACGACAGGAGAGTGGTAGAAGTGTACTGAGCATGAATTGATGATAAGGCGTGGAAGGATATCGGTGGAGGAGCTGGGATAGGCGCATGAAAGGAAAAGAATGACCATGAACATAAGCTGGCACGCGATTTCAACCATACGTTGTGGGAGAGTTTTCTTTCGTAGGTGAGGGGGTAAAGGATTGGAATGAGTTACCAAGGGAAATGACGAATAGTTTGCCAAAAGGGCCGAGGGAATTTATAATTGAATTTATCAGAGGCGGGACAGATGTGTGTGTAGGGGAGTTGTTGCCACCGGAACGTGCGCACCATCACAATTAAATTAAATTAAAACTGTAATTATTAAGTAGATTTTTTGTATCAGTAGCTGTTGCCTGTAACTATATTCACTTGTTTAAAAAATAATATTATAAAGGAGAATGAGTTACTTGCGCGGACAATTTGACTTCCAGATTTTTAATCAAAGCATTGTCAAGAATGCCCCAAATACCGTAAATAATCCATTATAGTCACAACTTTCCTAAATGAGTTAAGGCTTGATAATAAATATCAGACTCAATTTAGAATATTGGGATAAAGCTTGTAATTATTTTGGAAAGTATTTAGACTGCGAGTAGTACTTTTCCTTTGAACAGATACTTTTTTTTATCCTCATTTTTTATCTTTTCGTTGTTACATCACAATGAAATACATACTATTTTAATCTTGAGATCAAGAGTGGCAGAGTGCTTGAAATTTAGTCAGCAGTTATTGCATGAAGCATATTCAAGGCAATTAACATCTATTTCCCTACTTCTTGGTGCTACCTCAACATAAAATTTACCTCATTTTATTCCTGAGAGACCCTGGCTACACTGCTTGAAATTCATTCAACCAAACTTTGCTTCTCGCAGTCGACATATTTAGGGATAGCTTTATTAATAAGTGTGTAAATGCCAGGATTGTGTATGTGAACTATTAAATTGACTCTGGTGTGAACTTACTATTTTTTTTTTTTTAGTACAGTCTTTTATCTCTTTACCTATATTAAAATTGCGATTATTAACTGTAAATTTTAAGAAATTGTTCCAAGTTGCATCAGCAGTTTTTGTCTGAAGCATTAGAGAGAATTATAATGTATATGGAGAAATCACAGTAAAAGTCCTCCAAAATAACTGTTCCCAAACGAATCAGTCTACAACAAACATTAGTTCAAAAAACTGAAAACGATGTAGTTTATTCGCCAAGGATACAATTCTACCTAGAAAAAACTTGTATGTTACAGAATCAAATGGCCGATGAAAACAAAGTGAGATTATCCAAAGCTACACTGGACAACTTATTCATGGTGTGGAAGTAAAATGAAGATTTTAAAGCAGAAACTGGTAAAAATTGAAAGGTATAGTAAGGAACATATTAAATTAAAAAATTAAGGAAGCTGTTAATAGAAAAAATGGAAATGCAGGAATTAACACATTAGTAAATTGTATGAAGAAATAATGGTCAGATAGTGGATGAACAGAAATGAGAACAAAAAAAATTATCAAGGATATCTGCTCATGAAAATTAGCTTCAAGGAAATATGCTTGTAATTCTCAAAATATATTGAGAAAAATTTGGGTTTCCAAAACTGCTAGAAGTCCACACAATTTTCAGTAGTTATTGTCATATTACAGCTCACTGTGTAAATCCAGATTTGTTCTTACGTCAGAAGCGTGTTATACGAGAGTCTTGTAAGCTGTAAGAAAGCTATCATAAATTTCTTTTGCGGACTGGTCCACGTTAAACTGTAGGTTTCCTATACCCGGAAGGATTACAGGGCTAGGTTAAGGGTAGCCATGATAGAGGTGCATATGTGGCAAATAAGAAACACTGTCTAACTGGCGGCCGCACTATCTCCCGGCCAACAATGCCATAGCCCTTTCCATTTGTAAATTTGTTACTGGCTTACAAAACTAAATTAAAAATTATGTTGTTGTAATTATTCAGTTGTGCAACATATACCTGTTTAGTAATAAAACAAAACCATTATTTATGTTACACTTATGATGGTCGTTTATCCTCCCAGAATTTAAAGTTGGCTAGGATGACTTTCATGTTGGTGCTGAAACCAAACCTATGGTGCAGTTTTTTGGAGCCATGTATAATTTATTTAATTCCTTTTCTATTTCAATAATTATTGTTATTAATATTCCATAA
Source organism: Vandiemenella viatica (assembly GCA_031002005.1). Taxonomy (NCBI): domain Eukaryota; kingdom Metazoa; phylum Arthropoda; class Insecta; order Orthoptera; family Morabidae; genus Vandiemenella; species Vandiemenella viatica. Next base: position 104,184,320 of record JARYHS010009186.1, on the reverse strand, counting down.
TTGGTAAAATTTCACAAATTCCATATGAGTATCTAGTCACACTTCCCTCTTTGTATGAAATATTTTCCAACTAATGTATAAAAAATATATGACTGTATTTCACGACGTGTTCTCAGAGTTTTAAATGTTTATTCGATAAGTAAAAACCATAAACATTCTACTGTGTCGTAACAAAGTTCTTAGAGGAATAAATTGCTTTGAGATAAGCACTTTAATAGCATGGCTTTATCACCTGTACTCGAATGGTACAGAAAACTCTATCGTTCGATAAAATACTGAATCGATAGAAGTCTTTCACAAAAATTTATCTGCACTTCAACTACTGTAGTATCTTCTGTATACCCAAGTAGATTTTGCTACCTATGTGTCTGAGGAGTTTATAGGTTCAGAGCTTCGTACTAAATGAAAATAAAGAAGACTACTTAAACTTTCGACAGACGTGCCAAACAGCTAACGGTAGTTATTGGATTTGATAAAAGCATGATAAAATGAATATATGAGATGCCGCAGTTTCTTGTTATGATTGGCAGTTTGGAATTATATTCATTCCTCAACGCGCATTGCGACTTGACAGAAGCGTTTAAAAGTCACTCCAGATCTCAGTTGTCATATCTAAAGCCAGTTTAAATTAAAACTAGGAAGTTTTCTGTTTTGCTGATCCTTTCACTTTATCTCTGAAGAATGAGTGACGTTAGATAACGCTAATAAAGCCTTTTAATCTTTTAGCATGGAATAAGAAAAAAATAAAAAAATCCACCACCAGAGATTTCCTATCGCAAGGATGAAGTTTACGCAGTTAATACCTAGTCGTGATTTTTAACGAATTTTGGCCGTTTCTTTGGTAGAAACTCGACGAAAGAGTGACGATTTTTCGTTTGCCTCAAGATAAACTTATCACTGCCTAATAGCGTCTCAATAGACTCCCACAAGATTTTCCGCTAGAAATGTGATGCGCTTGTACTGTTTAGTAATAATCAAATGTTGAACACGCAGAAGTATTTTAATCATTGTTGAAGTATAAGAATATAAAATAATTTTATTCATAAACGACGTAGTTCACGTTTTATTACCAAAAAGAATTCTTATATGACTTAGTTAAATCTTGATCTCTAAAAGAGGAGTAACAATGGCGTAAATGTGGCTAAGAACTGAATATACGTGAGAGAATTCGCCTGAAACTCTTACTAGCGATGGTAATTGAAATCACGAGAACTCTTTGGAAGAGAGCAGTTGAAATAAGGGGAAGAATTAGGCTCATTAATTATTCACGATTAGTCTCATTCTGTTTCCGTTGAGTCGCTTCAAGAACATTCCTCTGGCTCGTAGGTGTCATATTAGAGCGGAAAAACTTCATAATAACATCAGAATTTTGCCTCGAAGATAATACAAAAGCTGTATTACTTGTTGTGTTTGTCCGAAGTTGTTTATTTCCTAATTAGTTAAAACTGGCAGTTACAGCCAGTGTAAACGGTCATTCAAAAAGAAAGAACAGATGTTGCATTCCCATTTCTCACAAACTATAAAAGATACGACTAAGACAGAGGAAGCTACAAATTTTGTAACCCCCACCCAATAGTTGCTTCCGCTGCCACCGTCGGCGCTGTTAATGTCTACGTCACGTGGAAATGGTGACGCCACAGGAGAAGTCGTTTTACGTGCTACAGTAAGAAAAAAGTGAGACCATTGTTGATGTGTATTTTGTATTCCGTCGTAAGTTCAATGAAGTGTCACCTCATCATAAACAGATTTACGATTGCCTTAAAAAATTCGTAGAAGATGGGTGCATATGAAAAGGGAAAACCACTGGTCGTCCTCGATCGTCAAATGAAAATGTTGAGCCTACCCGAAGTGCTTTCATACGGAGCCCTCGGTAACCCACTACATGTATATAGTAAAAATTAGAACCTTCCTCTGTGGCATGTATTTCTATTTTCTATAGTTCGTGAGAAACAATGATGCAGTAACTGCTATTCTTTTTAAATAACCCTCTTCGTTCTGTTCATTCATACCAGTGCTTTTCAGCCAGTGCCAATGACAAGCATTAAGGTGAATCGTCGTACTTACAATGTAATGGAACAATGGAACGCGCCTAATTTTAGATATCTGTGTTTGAAGTTAATTTTTCACCATTTAACTCACTAATTTATACAAGTCTCTGACAGTTTTGACTTTAAAAGAAAATTTTCCCATTCACTTATGCCTGATATCAACTTTTATTTTGTGGTCAGGATCCTCTCTTTCCTTCCATGCACTATCCCTTGTTCTTCTATCAATATTCATCCAAGCTTCGTCGACATTATATGCCTTATACGTCCTCCCAGGACTGTCTTCATCCGCCTCCTCTCCTCCAATGGCTTCCAACACAACTAGTTTATCATATCAGTAAGTAATTGTGTTTAACGGTAATTTTCATAAATAAATCTAGCTGCCCTCTTTTATACATAATCCACCTTCTTTATTTTAAAATCCATAATGTTGGTACCGTACTACCCACCTTTCTCAAGTGATGATCTTACAATGTTTTATAACCCAGCTCCATTATTGCTGGTTGCTACGAATTGATACAACTATGTGTACCATACTACCAATAACTCAAACCGAACGAGAAGAAATATCTGCCTGAAGAATAATACCAGAAATAATCACATCGTTCGAACAAACGCTTTTCTTTCACCAGAAACGTAAATTGAGACCTACCGTTTCCCTATTCCATTCTTCGAGATTTTGTAATTAATATTTGCAGCAAACACAGTCCGACGAGATTCATAACTAAGGATGGTTTGGTCGCTATGTAGATCTCTATATTGTGAAGATAATACTTTGGCCGTAATACTTATTTACACTTAAGAACTCACATGTTTCTTCTTTGCGTAATTTTGTTACAAATCCATAGCTGTTCTTGGTATCTTCTTTGTAAGTAGTTACATAGTGTATCAATATTTGATGTAACGGTTATGCAGCCAGTTTTTTACTACTTTCTTCAACACAAATTTTTAAAAAATAATCTTGCTAATCCAACAATCTAGATTAGGGATGTAACGGAGCACCGCAAGTACGGAAATTTCTCATGAAATCCTACATTCGCTCCCGCAACTTTTAATGCGGAGTATAGCGGAGGTTTTGTTTACATTGCAAAATACTCATCTTGCTCTTTTCTCTTCATACTAGAATCGCCACATCGTCGCTTAGCTAGCAAAAACGTGGTTGTTTCTTTTCTTACTATACTGTAATTAAAGTAACCATGAACCAAAAGGTGTTATTGCCTAAGCACGAATTTACAAATTTGAGCTTGCGTGTAAAGTAAAGCGGTATATCTATGGGCCAACTTGTAGGACCTCCGTGTAGGACTACCGTAGGATGCGCTCACTCATTCACCCTACTAGAAGGCTCAACAGGATGTTCCAAGCAGCTCTTTCCACTCGTACTTTCTAGCGGCGCACAGTGTCCTTGTCGCACACTTGAAGCGTGTTTCCTCCAATCGCGACCACACACCACATCTTGTTGGACAACAGGGGCCCGTATCGATTGTCTGGTAGTACAACCACATCCAACACATCCTACATGTAGTACTGCAGTCCTTTTCACTGCCCAGCCAGAGTCCTACATCGGTAAATCGGATCATCGTAGGTCCGTCAAACTGGAATGTGAATGGGCCGCTAGAGCGATGGAAAGGAGAGTACCTTTTTTTAATCGCCCTACGCTTTATCGACGTCGAGGTCATTAAAGTCGGGAAAGGACTGGGGATAGTGAACCGGAAGGAATTCAGTCATGATCTTTTAAAAGGAAGCATCCTGGCATTCGGCTGGAGTGATTTGGGGAAACTACGGAAAACCCAAATGTGGATGCCCGGACGTGGATTCGAACCCGCGTCCTCCCGAATGCGTTACCGAGGTGGGCGGCAGGCACGCAGATGTGCAGTGGCATGGTCTTGTGATTGACGCTTGAATTAGTCGAGCCGCAAACTCCGCAAAGTTCATATGACAACGATTATTTTGCTGACACGTGATTTGTTGTGAAAATAATTTAATACACTTTAACAATCATCCCACTTATTTTAGTTGAAAGATAAGGCAATAAATAAATCAATATGGAAGTATTAGATGGAAATAGATTTTTCTTATGCAAAACTGTAAAATTTGAGGTAAAAATATACTTATTTTGATTATTATTTTTGATAAAATATTAAAATCTAAAAAATTATATTTTTTCCACTTCCGCCTCCACTTCCGCAAAACATACGCGTATGTCAAGCATTGAATATCCACATCCACATCCGCTAAGATGACTTCCGTTACAACCCTAATCCAGACTCGCATTACGAGTCTTGAGATAAAGGCGGAAGTAATACAATTAAATTTTATTTTCGTTTGAAATTTTCAGTATGCCGGGAGTTATATAATCCTCGATAGCTACCACTCATAAAAAAGAAAAAAATCCGATTATTGCTCTTCGTATTTTTTCCCGATGAGCTATACTTGAAAGGATTCTGTCAACAACACTGCGATAACTTTCTTTCGGTGGTGGATGTGTCTACTTTCGCTATAATTCATGTACCATTAGTCTAATGCTATTTTGAACATTGTAGGTCTTCTTAAAACAATCTGCGAAACAAATGTCATTTTACGATGGGTGATTATGGAGGCATTTTCTTCTGCAAAAGATAATATGACATAAACAGTTGATAGGGATGAAATTTCGCAATTGATAATTGAATGAATAAGAGGAGTTGAGCATGATAATTAAATGAATGCTTTCATCTCTCTTCCCTAGTTTTTATATGGAATTATTAGTCAAATGAATTCAAAACAGTAATAATTAAAACAAAAAGATTTTTTTTAGATAATTCCTCAGATGAAGGAAAAATCGAATTAAATGGAAGAAAAGGAGTAGTAAGGAATTATCTACTACAGCTAAAAAAATTCGGGTGATACCAGAAAACGTGATTGATAATGATGTTATTAGATTACCTTGATAGAAATCTGACCCCCCCTCCCCAAAAAAAAAAAAAATAGTCAAATGAATTCAAAACAGTAATAATGAAATCAGAAAGACTTTTTTTTATATAAATCCGCAAATGAAGGAAAAATCGAATTAAATGGAACAAAAGGAGTAGTAAGGAATTATCAACTACAGCTAAAAAAAAATTCGGGTGATACCAGAAAACGTGATTGATAATGATGTTATTAGATTACCTTGATAGAAATCCGCCCCCCCCCCAAAAAAAATTCATTGGTCATTGGTTGAAGTTTAAAAAGATATAGCAGAAATGAATCTTAAAAAAAATTAAATCTCGAAGGGGGGAAAAAAGGAAGCACAGTTTGAGGTTTCCAATAAAATACAGAAACAGAGGAAACAATTTGGGCAGAACAAAGAAGAAACGACCTAGTGAAAAGACGAAGAAATATTGGAATCAAAGGAAATAAAAGAAAGCATGAAGTAATTTTCCGTGGTTCGTAGCTGACTGAAGTGTGACATACTCTCAGGGTATTGATGGAGCTGTTTGGATAAGATTTGAGCAGGAGTAATGTTCTCGACAGAAACCATGATTCTAGAAAACTCAAGATTATTTTTGGCCTTAACGTTATAAATGCAACCAACCAAAGGTGGGTTCTAAGATTTATACATTATCCGAGGAATAACATAGCTAATCATGAATACACAAAGTAACTAAAATTCTATTACAAATCCATTAATTTTGCGGTAATAATTACATTTCTTTTGACAATTGACACTGTTTTCAAGCTGATTCCGTGTAATTACTTATTCATTAACAGTTTTTTTTTTTTTTTTTTTTTTTTTTTTTTCGGCCTCCTCCACCCCTTACAGCCGTCCTTTCGCTCTCCATTACTGCCTTCTTCGGCTTGGCTTCTCCGCCATTTATATTTATAACTTAAATATTTTCCTGTTTCCCAGGCTTTGGGTTTGCCGTTACCGTCTTTTTTTTTAATTTTTAATCTTCTCCTGATGTGTTGTTAAGTGATCAAAGAAGAAGACAATGGACTTTGGCATTTCCTCTGAAAAAACAAAAATTAAAATTTTCACGTATCCAACGTTCTTATTTAGCCGTCACATTATTGGTTAATTTTTTTAAAAATTTTTTTTTAAAATTTTTTTTTTTTTTTTTATTTTATTTTTTTATTTTTATTTATTATTATTATTTTTTTTTTTTTTTTTTTTTTTGCCAGAAGTCTCAAGTTCTGAAATTTTTTACTTTTTAATTTGATGGTCTTTTTATTTTTGCTATTTCGTCCAGATAGCTTCCAAATTTTGTTTTGTATTTCGTCGTTTTCTTTAAACTCCAAACTTTAATTTTCAAGGTTGATAAATACTCCTCTAAGTTCTGGGATGTCTTCTGCAGTATATCCTGCATTGCGTGTCCTAAAATCCATATTAGACTGTTATGTTTCTCTATAGGTATAATCTTGAAATCCGGCTTTGTTAGGATATTGGTGAGTATTTTCCTGGGCGGTTTTTGCATCATGCGTGCCACTAAATGTTTTGTCCACGTCCAGATTGTTTGCGCTCTTCCGCAAGAGATTCGGTGTGCTAGCGTATCTGTGTTGCCGCAAGTGTCACATCTATCTGTTGGCTTGAGGTGAATACGATGTAGCTTCTCATTGGTGGCCAAGGTCTCGTTGGCTACTTTGTACCAAAGAGCTTGAGTCTCGGACGGAATTGTTTTGTTGAAAATGTTTGCCCACACGTTTTTCCAGTTGATTTCCGGGTATTTAGTTTCTATTATATTTCCCCGTTTATGGGCCATCATACATGCGTAAATCTCTTTTGTTGTCTTGGGAAAGCTGTTCTTTCTTGTCTCCATGATATAGCTGCTTTCGATGAAATACAGCCTGAAATGGTAAAGGGAATTATTGATATGGGCAATCCCTACCGGTGCCGTTGTACTCACCGGTTTGTAATGTTCCAATAATTGTGCCGTTATGGTTTCCTTGTTTTCAGATACTTTCCTCATTGCCTGTATGAAGATCGCATTTGCTTTGGTTCTTGCATCCATTAAACCTAAACCTCCTCTTGCTTTTGGCAGGGTTAGCGTCTGGAAGTTGACTTTGAATATGTCACCTTGGCTCAAGAACCAGGCTACTGCCCTCTGAACGCTTTGTATTATCCCTTTCGGTGCAGGGAGCACTTGGGCAACATAGTTTAATTTGCCAAGGACCGCCAGATTTATTAAATTTGCTTTCTGTATTTTGTTGATCCGTCTGGTTTTGTGCAGTTGCAGAATGGCCCTTGTGCTGTTTAACACTTCTCGCCAATTGATTACACTCATTTTGAGTGGATTGGTTTCTAGCCACACACCTAAGGCCTTGTGTTTGCTCATTTGTTTGAATCCATAAGTATTTACAAGATTTTGAGGTCCTGATCCAATGTAAAGTATGCCTGATTTGTCCATGTTGACTGTAGCGCCACTTTCAGGGCCATAAATCTTTATCTGGTTATTAATTGTTACTAGGTCGTCATTGTCGGTTACGTAGAACCCAATATCGTCTGCATAAGCTCTTGTAGTGTATCTTCTACCTTGGAACGTTATACCCTTTGTCAAGGAGTGGATGCTCCGTAGTAAGGGTTCCGTGTATATGGCGAACAAGACCATTGAGAGGGGGCAGCCTTGTCTCAGCCCTCGGCCCATACGAAAGTTTTTTGAGATGAATCCGTTTACTAATACACTTGTGGTAGCACCGTTGGTTAGTTTCTTGATTACTGATACGAAGCTTGTTCCCATGCCCATTCTCCTCATGGTATTGTATAAGAACTGGTGTTCGACACGATCGTATGCTTTGTCGAAATCTAGGAAGAGAATTCCCGCTTTTAGCTTCAGGTTGTCTGCCAAGGAGATGATATCTCTATGTTCCAAGATTGCATGTTGGATCCCGCGATTAGGGATCGGACCCGCTTGGTACGGGCCAAGAATTTTGGTGAGTAATGGTGTTATTCTTCGTTTCAGGATACGAGTCAAAATCTTGAAGTCGGAGTTCAGTAGCGTTATGGGTCTTAACTTTCTGATATTCTTCGTGTGTGGTGTTTTTGGGATGAGAATTATTATGCCTTCCGTGAAGGCTTCAGGCAATCGTTCAATCTGCCATATTTCATTGAATATATCGACCATCTTGTGGGATATGATGTTCCAGAAAGCTCTATAAAATTCCAGGGGAAGACCGTCTTTACCGGGAGATTTTCTAGTTTTCCCAGCCATGAGGGACAACTCTGCTTCTTCTAGTGTGATGTCTCTGGTAATCTCTCTTCGCTCGTTGTCGTCCATGTATTCATTTATGTGGTTTAGGGTGGAGTCCCTGTTATCTCCGGTTGTGGTGGAGGCTCTGTAAAAGGATGAAAAATGGTTCCAGATCATTGCGGGAATTTCCTTTTGGTTGGTTGTTCTGACTCCATCTTCCGCAGTTATGTTTGATAAGTACTGGGAGTTTCTTCTTTTTGTCGCCCTAATCAGATGGTATAGCGATGCCTTCTCTTTCTCTACTAAGTCCACGCTATCGGTGTTGACTAAAAGGGATTCCATTCTTGATGCTTGGTATTTGTTAATTTTGGCTTTATACTTTTTAATCAGTACGTGGTCGTGGATGGTGTGCACGTCTTTTTTGTACAGGTTCCTTCAGACATCTGTAGTAAAATTCCATGGTATTGTTTGTCCAGTGATGTTTTACGTGCGAGTAGGCGATAATAGCTTTTCTTATTCTTGGTTTCGCATGGGTTATCCACCAGCTTAAATTTGAGCTATACTTGTGGCAGTTTCTGACACTTGAAAACCAGGTGGTGATGACGCTTTCCTTACATTCAGCATCGCGAAGAAGCGAAACGTTCATCTTCCAATATCCTTTACCTCTCTGAATATTAATTGGGTCGCACTTAATTCTGCATATGTACGCACAGTGATCGGAGAAGCTTAAGGGTACTATTTCATCGCTACTAACTGCTGGGTCTAGAGTGTTAGATACGTAAATTCTATCAAGTCTGCTTTTTGATGTCGGGGTCATGTGTGTGTGACTAGTTTGGTTTCCGTGCAATGCCCGAAACGTGTCCTTGAGGCCTAATCCTTCGACCATTTTTGCTAATTCTTGACAGATGTTAGGGTTTGGTCTTTGGTCGCTTCGGTCAATTACGCAGTTAAAGTCACCGCCAATTACAAGTCTGGTCGGTTTCTTGCGTAATAAGTAAGGTATATCACTTTTGAAGAATTCCGCTCTCTCCTGTTTTTTATTAGTGCCTGAGGGTGCATATAAATTGACGATGCATATGTCCTTGATGTATACTGCTATACCCCTTCCGGATGTTAAAATTTCCGGGTTTGTGTAGGACAGTCCTTCCTTGATTATTATTGCAGTTCCGGTTTTGCAGTGGGAGTCTAAATTGGTTATGGTTTCGTAACCGAAGAGTTCAAACTCCCTGATTATCACTTCTTGCATGAGTGCGACGTCTATTTGATTTTGGATAAGAAATTGTTGCAAGGCATAAAACTTTGTTTTAGCTGTTATGCGATTGATGTTAATCGTTGTTAGTGTCAAGACTTGATTCATTGTGATGGTGCTTGGCCTTGGTTGTCCGCCAATCCATTAGTGTCCGACAGCAGCTGTTCCATACGTCAAGTCTGTTCTATACCGTTAAGTTTCCTGTTTACGGTCTCCAGGTGTTTGTTTCCTTGTGAGTTCGTCGCTGCGATTTATGTTCAGGAAGTCTGCCTGACATCCTCTATGTCTTCGTTATGATCGTTGTCTGCCCAACTAAAGGACATACCTTCTGTCTCCGTACCTGTTTCTCGGTGTCTGACTGAGTTTGGATTTAACTCTGCATTAAATGTTGGCCGGCTCTTCCCGATTTATTGCTTTTTGAGCTTTTTACCAGTGCCTTTAGCATCGTCTGTATTTTCTCTTTCAGTGGATGTTTCCCTAGTTTGTTTACTTTTCGTCTCTGGTTGTTTTCTTGCACGACGTTTCTTACTGGGTTTGGGCTTCGCTGGTTTCGTCCACTCGGTTTCTTCTGCTGTCGTCGTTTCGTCCTTCTCGTCGGCCGACTCCATGTTATCGTCGGTTTCTGCCGTATTTTTCAACGATTCAACATTTCTCTTCTGTTTTGTCTCTTCCATGTTTGTTATTATCTTTTCTATCAAGTCTCCTTCTTGTTTTCTTGGTAAGTTTTTCGCTTTTGTGTTCATGGTTTTGGATACCTCGTCGCACCTTGTTTCTTCAGTGTTCCTTATGTCGTCGTTTTGTTGTTCCCTCGTTTCTCTTCTTGTTTTCGTCTCCGTGTTCTCACTGTCCGTTATCGTCAGTGGTGGAAACTGCTGCTGATCTTCCAGTGGCATTTCTTCATCTTGTTCATCTTGTTTCGGTGTTCCTGTTCGTCTGAGGTAGGTTAGCGGTAGTACTGTAGGTTGTATGCGGGGGCAGTTTGCTCTGATATGTTGTATTGAATTGCATAGAGCGCAAGTTCTGGGCTGGCCGTCGTATACAACCAGTGCTCTGAAACCGCATACATTGATGTATGATGGTATGTGTTTCGTTATCTCCATTTTTACTAGCCGCACTCCATTTGCTTTCTTAAACCTGATATTGCCTCCCCATTTGTCTTCTACGATCTCTTCCACGTTTCCGAACGGTTTTATTGCTTGTAGAATGGCTTCATTAGATATTTCAAAGGGCAGATTTAACACTCTTATCTGTCTTTTTCCCATTCCTGCGTTCGTTACTTGAACATTGCTTACGTTTCCATCGGCATGATGGAATTTTAGGTTCCCGGTATTTGATTCAATTACACTAACACAATGTTCCTCGCTTATCATTTTAACAAAAACGCAGTTCTGGAACGAGTCTAGTTGTATTCCCAGTATTTCTTCGTCAATTAGCTTTACTTTATCAAACAACCACTCATGTATTTCATAGGCCGATGGTCTTACGTATGCTCGATCGAATGTGAATTTCACTGTGTTTTTTCTTGTTATGGCGGTGGAAGCCATCTCTTACCTTTTACTGCAGAATCGCCTAAATGCGGCTGCGTTGATGGGTTTTCAATAGCTCACACACAAACTTCACACTAAGACTGTTATAATAGCTGCGGCGTAAACGGAAGTTGCTGACAGCACGTCCGCGTCTGACCGCCGCTGAACGCGGAATGAGTAAAAAGTGGTGTTTGACATGGCTGTGCCATAACGCCCACATTCTTTGGGATTTTTTCTCTGCTTTACTCTTAGTAGATTTTAAAAACTGTGCATACAAGGAGTGACGGTAGACTTTTTAATGTAAGTCTGTTAAGGTTTACTAATAAGCATATTGATCTAATTGCACGTGAACTTCTCTATGCTGACGATGCGGCTTTTGTCACTAATACGGAAGGCGAACTTCAGGAGGTGTTCACCAGATTTTGTCGTGCCTGTCATCTGTTATGGATGAGTGTTAATACCTAGAAGACAGTTGTCATGGTTCAGGATACAGACCGTCTCTCAAAATAACATTAGACGGCAGCCCTTTCAAGTGGTAGAACATTTCGGCTCCATCACTACATCCAACCAGTCCAATTTGAAGGATATTGACGCACAAATCGGCAGAGCCGCGACGACCAATGGAAAGCTGTCCACAAGTGTTTGCAGAAACTGCAAGGTAAAACTCTCCACCATAATTCGTGTATATCAGACGTGCATCCTAAGCTTCTTATTGACATGATACACTTACACCCGGCAAGAGAGACACCTGAACGCTTTCCATGTACACTGCCTGCAGACAATAGTCGGAGTCTCGTGGCACGACAAACAACGAGATTGTTCTGTGACAAAGTACCACAGTCTTACTGCCATCCTGAAACAAAGACGACTCCGCTAGCTTGGTCACGTGCATAGAATGGACCCTGAAAGACTGCCACGCAACGTAATGCTCAGTCAGATTGCTCATTTTAAGATACCTGTATGGCACCCAGTGCTAAGGTTTAAGGACTCCTGCAAGCGTGACTTGGAGAGCTTCGGCATTAGTACTGCCGAATGGAATGCTTGCACTAGCACGAGAACCTTATGGCGTCATCATATCACCGTACCGCATGTCCAAACATGACAGAGCATGAGTGGATAAAATAAGCACAAAAACTTTCGTAACAGAGAAGAACATCTACCGGACCCATATTTTGCGTGCGATACTTGTGACAAGACTTGTAGCGCCGCCTGACTATCCATCCACCAAAAAAAGACGATGTTGTGGGAGACTACGTCATTTATCGTAGTAACGCAAAAAAGCACCTAAATTAAAGTCGTAATGAATTTAACATTTAGAAATAATGTGCGATTATTTGTTTATTTCGTATCAAAAACGCTGCTTTTACAAATTGTTAGAAACAGTAATAACAATAACAGAAATAAAATGATATCAATCAACACCAAAGAATTCATAAAATGGATGGCCAAAAATCAGCAACTTGTATGCATTGTCACTGGCACGAAAGAGGTCTTTCAGATTGCATGTTGATGGGCACTGCGGACAATTGTATCAATGCTGAATGGTCTGTTCTGCCCCACACTTACACGCAGTATTAGGATCTTCAAGATAATGTCATCTTGCCAGGTTATCTTTGGTCCTATCCACTCCACTTCTCAGCCGATTTAGAGCTCTCCAGGTCTTCCAGTTGAGGTTGCCACCTGGTGGTAGTGCCTCTACAGTAGGTACCCAATGATTCAGATGAGTCATTCTTGCTCGCCTCATATTGAGCCGGGCAACTTTCAATGTGCGATAATAATATTATGTTATAACTTAAAGCATACGCTGAGAAATTGCAATACCACGGATTAAGGTAGGGTTTTCACTGCGGTAGTCAAAGAATTTATCCAGAAGGAAAATTAAGAACAATATTGCTGCAATTTCCTACTTCTTCAAGATTCTAAAATCTCATCATTACAGAGTTCCTAGAGAATGACTTTAATACTAATAATTATGAAACAGAAACATCAGTTTATACAAAAATACAAGCATAATTAAGTAACCACACTAAGTAACCCCTCGAAATATTTGAAAAACCTTTGTTCACGGCTATGTATGTGATACGCTTTAGGGTATCATATTAACTTAGTGAAACTAAGCTCGCAAATATCACACTCGTGATTTTCGTTGTTATAGGGGATAGAAAATATAACTTATTTGCTGGCAAAACTAAGCTGTACCTGATGTTTGTATATGTAAGAAGGTTTGTTCCCTCTACACTTTTAGCTCATTCCAAACAACGTAACACAATTTATTTTTAAAGAATAACGTGATATTATTAACCATACAGACCGCTCATCGTTTCTGTAGCTCAACAACAGCAATGATGGAAAAGTTTTAAGAACTCCTTTCTGAGCTAAATTAATATTCTAATGTTATATCGACAGTGACCACTGCCGGCTTCTGAGAGGCAAACTAGCAAACGTCATTCTAAATCTGTTCTAATGCACGAATGAGTTCCAATCTGTAATGTGTCTCGTGAAGCGTATAATGAATGTAAACTGATTATCGGAGAATTACCTGAAGTTGTATTGCTAAATAACTCGTAAAAGCACTTTAAAGATGGCTGAACAGCAGATAACGCCGAGTGCTACCATTTTTATCAAAGCACGGAAGACCGGAAATGAGGCAGAATTTAGTGGTCGTACAATTATTTGAAATCATACAACAAAGCTAAAAAGAATAAATAATTACTTCGGGTGAAAGGTTATGTTAAAAAATGGAACAAACAAAAAATAGTAGTGATAGAAGAAAAGTAATGCAGATGAAGAAACGAAAAGATATCTTACACAAAACGCTGGCAGGTTTGCGGGTTGAATTGAACTGAATTTAATTGCGATGTAGTGCATGTTCCGGAGGCAACTTCCCTGACCATCTTCTTACCCCTCTCATATTGTTATTTTTTATTATTATCTCATATACTTTGAGTATATAAGCTTTGATTTTGCCATTGACGAATTTTAGTTTTAAATTAATTCAGTATCGTTGGTAAATTATTTATCACTTTCCTTAATAATTTATTCCAGTTCCTGATCCCTTAACCACAATGGAAAATTTTCCCACTTCCTTATGCATGAAATCTATTGCCAGATTGTGCTCATGGCAGTATCTTTTCTTCCATCAATTATTTCTAATTCTTCGACAAATATCTTTCCAAGCCTCATCACCTACATACGCTGCGTACACTCCTAGCACTCTCATCATTTTCTAGTGTCTTCCAAAACCACGGAGACTTTAATTAAATCTTTAAACTGGTAAACAATCATGTGCGTATTGGGTCAAAATGTTTCTGTGGAATGCTGTCCCTCCCCCCAAAGCAATAAGCTCTCACATTTTAATACATTATTTCAAAACACGTTTCCTTGCCTATGAAGAGAGGAAGGCTACAGTTCGATAATTAGTAATAAACGTACGAGGAACAACAATTCAGAATAATAAGCAAAAATTACTTACAAAACCAATAAGCTTACAGCAAAGCTACTTAGCGTAGAATACATGCAGAGCGTGCAGATCGAAGGCAGAGGGAAGGACTTTGGCGAAATGCCGCCCAACTTAAATTTCCCTCCTCCCGGCGTAACTCCCACTTCCCAAGACTTTTATTCTTCTTCTCCTCCAACATCAGTCTTTCCATCCCTTATACGGCATTCATGAGGGTCATATAGTATGCAGGGCGTCCTCTCTCCTAACAACTTCATTTCGTTCTTAAGGGCTCATTTTAATACGGACGAAAGTGCGGAAGTAAGGGGAGGGGCGGGTACGGCGGCTTTGTTTCGCGAATTCCTCCTTCATATTTATTGCATTATTACTCAGGATGTCTCTCCCAAGTTTTCGCTGAGGTCGTTCTTTCCGTTATCCTCTCGCTAGTTTACCTATGCGTCTCTACCTGCCTTGGCTTCGTTCCAGTTACCAACTGCCAAAGACTTCCGAAATTGGCACGGGACACGTGCAGCAAGTAGCAACATCCTTCAAGAAAGAACAGGTTTCCTCTTTTTACTGTTTTGGTGTAGAAAGAGCGTTCATAGTTAATAAATTTAACCTACACTTGAAGCCTTATGAATCTTTCTATCATTGTTTTTATAGTAAACACCGTCAATCATAATCTTTTTTGACGTAATATTAATTTCCAGATGCGTTTCGCCCTTGTGGTATATAACACCGTCAGCAGAGACTTGGTACTATATATATTACATGTCGGACCAGAATATCGCTATTACCTCGTTAATAGACCTGGATTTATTGTCAGTGTTCATTACCCCTTCAGTTTTATTTATAACTAATTTCACTTCACTATATGTATATTGGTTTAGTCAAAAATACTCTCGTGTAGTTATACACAACTGGTCTATGTGTCTTGTTATCTATGGTGGGTGAGTGATTACGGGTATGCATTCTCTCCCTAAAGCACAGTAACTTCCCAAAATACGTCATCACCACATGAGACTAGGAAATGGTTATCTTCTGAACAGACATTATTTTTCGTGCTAAATGTATGTTAAAAATTAATTTTGGAATACTTTCCTTCGACTGTAAATAGAATTTCTGTGTTTGATATTTACTCCAGAGCTTCTCATAGTCCGGGTTATACGTTCACTTCTGGCATCCATTTCTGTTATTACTCTTTTATATTATTTTTAAAGTCACTCGGACAACAATTGGACAATATTCTGATTATTTGCATTGATTTTCCATAGTATATATATTTGTTCCACAAAGTCGTGCAAAGTAAGAGAGACACGACTCTTAATTAATCCCACCTATTCCCAAAGCCGGACTCGCCGATCTCTTCAACGTGATGCTACCTCCCTACGCTGTCTGGGTAGGCTACTGTTCATTTCTGCCGACCATCCTGTAAACAAAACATGTGAGTGAGCTGGAAGAATAGCTTCACATTACTTTCCAGGGGCTATAGTTAGCCAGCATATGCGGTCCCGTACAGTGAGATCTGTTTGTAAATGTGTTACTTACTACTACAATCATACTGAACACGAAGTGGAGCAGAAGGTGGTTTTAAGAAACTTTTAAAACTAGTTATGAGCATTGTAGTGGGAAGTAAATAGTCTCGTACAGGATAAAATCTGAAACAGTTTTGCAACGAAATGACTCTAACGTTTGGGAAAATAAACCAACTTTTATAACGTCCTTGGATTTTTATCCGCTTCTGTTTATCACTAAATGCATTAATTCTTCTAACATGCTTTATTATTAAGTTTAAACTCATGAACGTTCGTCTTACACTTTTACTCTCCCATATGTACTAAACAAAAGATACAACATTCTGTGCAAGACATCCAGCGAAATTAACACAAGTTAATCTTTCCATCTTAATTTTACGCTCTTGTTTTACATGATATTGTTCATGTATATTGTTTGTTATCAGAACATAAATAAAAATAAAAAATCCTTTTAAATCAGCATATTACTTGACGCTAAATTACAAATTAACGTGGCGAAACTAATATTTTGTGGCGTTTGTGTAACACAGTTAAAACTACCGTCTTAAACTGGCGGTCTTTGCCATCTTTTCTGTTGACTATCTTGTATCTAGTTCCTCCGTCGCTACTGGCCAAATGTGAAAGACCTCCTTCTGAACGCTGTAACGAACATTCACCATGTGTCTCCATTTTTTGTCTACAAATAGAAAAACACGAGCTCTTATTGGTTAGCCTATTGACACTGAAATTTTCTTGCTACTGTCCTGCAATCCTTCACAGCGATTAAAATTCAACTATCATAATCCACCAAAGTACTGACTGAACATATCACTTATTGGCTCAAAGTTCACCGAAGATTACCATAGCGTACGTATTCATTTGATCGGAGATCACTAGTGCGATCAATATACTCAGCGCACCCTGTAAATATTGCGCCACACAACCGAACTATAACAAGACTTCTTTTGCATTTCGGTAGATACCAAACGTTACAATAACACATAACGCATCTGCCCACATCAAAGAGGACAGTCCAGTAGCATGCTCTTAGGCAAAATGGTCCGGGAATTTATTCTGTACTCAAGATCATTGGAATATTAATACTTTCTTGAAAGATTGTGCCAAGGAGTATTTGAGTGTGTGATTCTGCGAAATTCTATTCATAGTGAAGAATCAGGAGAATGTATTTCCAACATAATTAGTTAATACTCCATATAAATTACTAGCTTTATAATATCAACGTTGGAAGACAGCAGGTGAATCCGATTATTAAACTTGGAAGTATGAAATGATAGGTAGCTGTAAAAGCTTTCGTATGAGATGCAGATGATGAAGCAGACGTAATTCCTGTTTGTATTACTGTTCCGCAGAGAGAAAACACGTGTGAAATTACTCTTATTCAACAAGAGATATTTATTATAACAATTAATACTGTTATAATTGGACATCTGTAACATATCAAAACTAAAACGTTGATGGGATGTTGAAAAGGATAAGAAATTTTAGGAACAAACAAATGTAAATTGACAATATTCTATATGGCGGGTGAATTGTCTTCTCGAATTCAGTGTTTTCGCTGATGGGATTTGTTCCTACCTGCAGGAAATGTCGGTAAATCTATTAAATCAGCATCAACTGCATACATCAAAGAATCAAAATAATGATTAATTTATTTTTGCTTCTGGCTTAATACCTCGTTGTCGTCGAGGTCATTGGAGGCGAGGAATGAAGGAATTCGGTCCTGGTCTCTGAATAAACCATCCCAACATTTGCCTGTACAGATTAGGGGAAACGATGGAAAGTCCACATCTGAATACCCGGGGGTGGATTTGAACCCGCATACTACAGTAATGATTACATGATGTTAGTTTTGAAGTGCGGGGAACGAGAGAAAACGGAATGAATAATTGAAAAAGTTCCTACGATGTATACTTTTTATGTGTTTCCTGCCTTCTTTATAATTTCCTTTATCTGATGCAAATGTGAGCGAACTGCTGGGACACAGTCAAGTAAGGAAGTTTCATTTCTACGAAAGTTCATTATTCAATAATGTTCTTTTTTCCGTTCCTAGAAGCGCCGCTTCTATCTTCTTGCAGTTAGTTTATAAACGCCTTATCTCGAAGTAAAAAACACGCAATTACATCGTTTATTAAGTTTTCTTTTTACTCGTCTGTAGATTCTTGAATTGCTTACACACAAATAACAGTTTTAGGATCTTGACTTTCCTGGCAATTTTTCCTTAAAGACGCACAGTAGAAGTAAAATGCAGTTCCTTGGGTGTAAATTGATGGATTAAAATTACGATTTCCAACTAATGATACAACATTTTTCCCGATGTTGTTTTTAATAACAATGTGTCTTCTGAGTACGAATGGAAGTAAAAGAGTTTTTAAATTCTCACAAAGATGAATACCTCCATCGAAAATTTCTTACCGACGATATTGATAAATATCAAGCAAAAATAGTGTGTAAAGATGATGCAGCATATTAAAAAAAACGCTAAAGGTGAAAACAGCAATGGTGGTGGCTCGGCATTTTGCTTCAGGTGGTTCAAAATGATTGCGGAGAACTGTATCTTCGAAATGTTTCAGATTTGTGACATTTTTACGTGTTTGCAAGATCAGATTGAGTTTGAATTCCAGGGGAACAAACTAACATATTAAAAGCAATTTTGGTTGTTACGAGGCCACGAGACTTGGGGAAACCTTCGGAATTAACACGTCAGCTGACAGATGAATGATTAACACATACCACGAAATACCACGTAGTTATTTCCGTAGCTTCAACTTATATAGTTATTTGAAGTTTAGTAATTACTTGTTATGTGTTGTTTTACCAAACATGGACAGACGTAATTTCATTACATTAATGCATAACTTGTCACATTTTGAGCCATATTTAAGTGAAGGTTTAGACAGTAGCAGCTGTATGATCATTCTTTTGAAATTTCTACAAGCCTAGCATAGAAGGCTGAGGAATATTGAACCAAGGTTATTTTCAATTGACCTAGCTGTATCCTAGCTCACTGTAAATTCTTTTTATCTTTTTGTTTTAGTGTATGTGTATTTAATGGCCTGTTGACTTTTGGATATGTTACAGACAGTTAATGCCAAGAGATGGAAATAAATATATCTGACAATTTACCGAACAAGGTTTGTAATAATGTGTTTCGCGGAAAGTGTTTTTCTGGCAAATATTTTGAACAAACCACCATTTGTCAAAATCACTAAAGAATTTCTTTAAAGTTTGTAATCCGTATGACAGTGGTCCTTCCCCACTCTCATCATCACTGACCAACTTTGTAAAACATGAGGTCGGTGACGCGTCATCCTTAGCTGGATGGATCGAGGGGACAGAATGTCACGTTGGAAGTGTTAGACCGGGACGATATCATTGCCATGAATTAAAGCCTAATACTTTAAAATACGATGACTCGCTAGTGTAGCATAGTGCGATGAGCCACCGCATACAGGATCGAGTAGGTGCCACTCCGTACCGGCCGTTATGATTGCGGTTTTTCGACCGTTTTTACGGAGCCATCAAGGTGAATACAACGACGGTTCCCAATCTACGCCTCATAAACTATACATTTCACAAACAAAAATACACTTGTTACTCGCTGAACATAGTTACACTTTTCACAAACAGATGTAACACTTCACTTCCCACATTGCTACTTAGTACGAAACGGTCGTACTCGATGACATTCAGCTGTAATACCACAGCTCCCAGTTTGTTACTGCCAACGATGTGCGAAGCTCATCGAAGGCAGATGACCCCCAAGTGCAGGAAAAAGGTAATGGAGAAGAAAACTTTACAAATATAATATGGTTTATTAATATATTTCCTTGTTAAATTTGATTAAAATAATAGTTATAAATATTTTCAGTGTGATATTTCAATGGATTCCGTATATTTGCATACGGCTAGAAATTTAATGTGTGGATAAAGTGTGATCGAAGTCTTTTTTTTTAACTGCGTAACGTCTCCTATAACAACTAGGTCTTTAGAGACGGGAAAGGATGGGGGGCAAGGAATGTGAAGGAATTCGGCCATGGCCTTTTGAAGGAAGCATCCCGGCATTTTGCCTGGAGTGATTTGGGGAAACCATGGTGATCGAAGTCGAGAAAAATTTCGTATTACCTTGAAGCAGTGTAAATGTTTACCTTTAATCTCTGATCGAGTCTTCTGTATATTGAACCTTTATTAGTCACCGTTGTTGTCTCTCGGTACCTGCTGGTTGTTTATTTATGGCAGGCAGGCGTGTCCCCGAAGGTGCGTCCAGGGTTTGCTAGACAACTCTCGCCGGACAGACTAGACGGAAGGCAGTGATTAATCTCGGGATTAGCTCGTCTCGCCTGCCTGGGTTCCAGCCACAGCAGGTGGGCAGTTCATTAGCGCACACTCCAGCCCTAACTTCATTCAATCAACTCGTCTCTTTTTCCAGGAATTCGTGGTTCGCTTGCGAGGACGTCATTAAGAGCTGAACAGTGGTTCAGAGAAACTGTTTTCATCCATGTAAATCTATCGCCCTGTGCAATGAAATATATCCTTTTACACAAATACGCACATCAAGACCTTGATTCAGGTCATTGTGGAACCATAATAGTGTTCGTCACCTTCCCATGAAACTAGTTGCCCCTTCCAATATATCCCCCTCTCTCCAGTACATATTTGTTTTGTTATATAACTTCTCCTTGCTATCGCGTCTCTTGTTTGCCACTTTAGTCCTCGCTGTTAAGGATTAACATAAAACTTGCTATTACTAGTGGTATTTATGAAATTCCATACAAATAATCAATATTTTTCAAAATACGAACACACGTATTAATACACGTATCACTGCTTGCAATTTATAGGCAACTGTCCGTTAACTGCACACTACCTGTTCCCTGTACTTTCATTACTAATTCGTTCTCCATATGATTTATGCCTCCACTGAAGCTTCTGGGTTCTGCCGGAATTAAGTGAGGCAGGCTGTAGCTGTCAACCTCTGTTAGAAGTTTATTCACCTTCCGAAAATTATACGTAATTGGTATATTACACGTAAATTACTACTCCAAAGCGTCTCTCATTACAAATACACTAGTTTACTTCACCACTTTCTCTGAATCCTCCTAGCAAAGAGAATACAATTTGCGTCATCTGTTATTCATTAGGAAACGTCTAATATGATCTCCCCCATCATATTTTATACACGTCCTTTACCTGAAATGGAAAATTATACTCCGCCTTTTCACGCAAACAGATCCGATAACTTTTCAACCAGTATCAATCACTTCAAGTTTCTCTTAAGTAGACGTTTATTCCGCATCCTCAGATACAAGTATGCAACTCGTCTTTCTGACAACTTAACGTCTAACTATTCAACAAAATATCTTTTTATAGTTCGGCTGTTGCCATTTCCAATATCTCTCTCTCTCTCTCCTGTTCATCTTTGCTTTGTTATATAATTCTCCTTGCCATCGCATCTGCTGTGTGCCACTTTAGTCCTCGCTGTTAAGGATGCGCAAAAAACTTGCTATTGCTATTGGTATTTATGAAATTTCATACAAATAATCAACATATTTCAAAATACGAACACACTTGCAAGTTGGCGTGTCACATGATGAGTCAGAAATTTTAGTAAATTAACGTTTATTATGATTGATTCCCCATATATATCGAAACTTCTTCTACAAAGTATTTATAAAGCACATTTTAAAAAAAAATTGTAAAAAAATTAAAATAGGTAATAGTAAATTAGTTACAACACATGGGCGCCGGGGGGGGGGGGTGCAAGGGGGTGCACTTTCAACTCCTGCTATGAAAGAAAATACACAGAAAAATATTAAGAAAAAAATTTATTATTAAACTCACTGTTTGAATAATAACTTAAGGCTCTTAGGTTGTTTTCAAAATTTCTTCAACAGCTTGTCAATAAATTCAGTATCCTTAGTTAATAAGTAATAATTGTTATATATAATGTATAAAAAAGATACAGAGGCACCCCCCTTAAGTAATCCTTCCGGCGCCCATGTTATAATAACTATGTGATAACAATAAGGACATAGTACTTATGTACAGAACTTGCAACAACCGGACTGTAGTGTCCAAAAGCAGGAGTAAATATTCATCATAATCAGCGATCTCTCCTAAGATTCTTTTAAAAACAAAGAATACCTAGTAATGAATTTTGGCTACATTTAAAAATTTATTTTGTTTGGAGTTCTACAGAGGCCTTAAATACATGGTTGATTTTTTAAAAAAAATAGGCAATGCTTAAAATAACATGCTCTAAGAAGAAAACTGAAAATTTAAATGTAGAACTTGTAACCATTTAAATTAAAAACCACACACACTGGTTAAATTAAAAAAAAACCACTGGGCAAGTTTGGTTTACAGTCTGTCCTCGGCGTGAAACTAATATTGAATGCAGTAGTAATTCTTTCGTCGCTGTTCATATATCTATATCTAAATCAGCTGTTGCTACAATTCTGAAAGTTCTGCCCACCAACTCAGCTTACCACGGGAAAGGTTACTGGCTGGCTTGATATGAACACAGTATACACTTTTAATGATATGAAAACTTATACAGCTCGCCAAGGTAAACCACCAATGATTAGAAAAAAAGACTAAATGACCGGACACCGAAGATTGCACAGTTCTAGAATTAGGAAATGTTAGGTCCAACATACACCCGTCGTATTACTGTCAACAGTTTATGCACGCTGGAAGCATTGTTTTAGCAAGTTCAAACCCGTTGCATTACTGTACACGGTTTATGCACGCACGCTGAAAGCATTGATTTTAGCAAGTTTACAGTCACTACAGAACCATTCCGGAGTCCTTCAGATACTTAGCGTGCAGCTCTGCAGATTTGCTTCCGCGTAATAATGGACACACACGCGTACCACACCCGCACCATTCTCAAGCTAAAGATTGGTTCCCGCGGGTAAGCGTCCGTACTGTTCTTCAACTAAAGACCGACTCCTCTCGTGTGAAACGTTCATACTGTTCGCCAGCTCAAGACAGACTGGCGCCATCTTTCTCCCGCGATATTTCTTCTCGCCGCACCAATATCGATACTCCAGCGATATTCTTGTGTCGTTACAAATTGAGGCTGTTTCTTGCGGATAATGACACGTTAACCTTCTAGTTCACATGTTGTAAGCGCAGCAGACTGTTTTTAGCTGAAAAACTCATTTTTACTATCAGTAAGGAATGTCGTAATATTTATAATAGCAGTCAAATCTGTTACTCTTACCGGTTGAAATGAAAGAATAACAGAATTATTCCCAGTTTTTCTTAAAATTTAAATTACTAATCGATATTTCATTGTAATTTGTTCGACATTTATTCGTATCATTTTATCAAAAATAACATCGACTATCTTTATTCTTACTGAAATTTGCTTTTTATTAGAAACCGCTTAAGCAACATTTAGACTATTTCGATAATAACTGATGTGTCTTGTGGGTGGTACAATATCTGAGTTGTTTGAGAAAGTTCCTCGATGTGTACATTAGTTTTGAGTATTTCGTAAAGGAATCAAAGTGTTGAGGAAATATTCTGATACCTGTTATCCACTGATTTATATCAGCTTTTCGCAGTTTGTAAGAAATTGAAAGTCTGACTGGTAGTGAGACTGGAACTAATAAATCTTTACGTATCAATTCAGAGTACAGCATTTTGAAATGAGCTGAGGTTGTCAAACAATATTGGATATTGTGCAGAAAATCAAAATTACACAAGAGCGATACAATTTTTTTTCTTCCATTCGCATTATGATTAACTGCTAGAAAATTCAACATCGGCCTAAAAAAGTTTCGTTTTTATTGTAATAACTTATCATTCGCCTAACGTCGACCTAAATTCTTGCTTCTTATGTTGCTTAGCTAAAAATTAACGTTCAAAGTAGTGTTCTGTAATTACAGATCAGCACATGAATAATGAGTTTTGCTGCTCTAAACCTGGAATAGAGTGATAGGGTACGTATATTTCACTCATGAAATCTGAAAGATGCGAGAAATGTTATACCAACTCCACTGTAATAGCATTTCTCAGTTGTTTTTATTTATAAGTACGCATCTCTAAAACGATACCTACTCTTCATATTTAATAATTAAATATTTTATTTACTTCAAACTTTAAGTTACATACTGTTTTAATAGAATTTACATAATGCTTAAAAGATACATGTAATATTTCAAACTTGATGCTTATTTCGTTAAATGTTTGTAGAAGTATTTCAATAATATATATATATATATATATTATATAGTATATATGTATATATATATATATATATATATATATATATACACAGTATATATTTCACCATTAATTGTAAATGCAGTACGGATAGATAGTAACTTGCAGCATAAAACTTATTTTTATTTTTACATACACAAAATTAATAAAACTCAGATACTTACATGAATTTCTCTTTATTTCACCAATATACAGTTTACTCTTAGAGGTCATAAACAATATGAAATTATTTTTAGTAATCTAATTTTGAAGCACAGAAAAGCTAATTATTTTTAAGTGGTCTTACTGCATGGTAACGGATATTCAGGTTGCCGCGTTTTCCACCCCCTCAAATAAAAACCGGTAAAAGTTCCAGGTCTTACTAGAATTCGAAACTGGATCTCTGAATTTAAAAGGCGAGCTCCTTCGCAGATCGTTCTGTTAGTTCTAATGAACAGAGATCAGGTAGCGCCTGGCAGATAGGCCGCAGGGTGTATCAAGCTGCCAGTGACGGCGGGCGTAGCCGCAATTTGTCACCGCAGAGGCTGCACAGGCGGCGCTGCCACTTGTCAGCGTGGCTCTGGTCCGGAATCCATCTTGCAAATGTAACTGTCTACTTCTCTACGCCAGCAGATTCCCCTGGATGGAGCGGTTCTTGACACAAATTGAGCACCGAGTCTCTCGGATGGAGATTTTCAGACTACAAAATGACCAACGGAGGCCTACAGTGGAACCTTACACAATATAAAATTCTCCTGATTTGAGGGAGTCAGTTTAAGTATAACAGTTTTTTTTTTAAATTAATTTCCGTAGAAATCATAATTTCGTCATTAAACACATTCAGGTTAGAAGTCACGATGACTGCATTAATCACAAGAAGATTAAGACGTCATGAAAAGAAAAAAAAGCAATAGATGTTGATATCAGTGTCTCTCAACGTGTGGTCCGTGATGATGGTTCAGCAGCAGAATACTATAAGTTTAGATACCACATTCGTACTGTATAAGGCAACAAGTGAGTGTTCAGCTTTTTAAAAGCCACGAATATTTCAACGATCAGGCAAACATCCAACAATTTCAGGACGAGGGTCTATTCATTTACAGTTTGCATTGAAAAGAAAACCGTTCGTCTAAGAATTAAGTAAATGACCGTTTACTAAGGTTCTTGTAGTAGATGTGAGGACAGCGGTACATGGTACAGTTGGTGACATATGAGTGGTGAAGTAAACAAAAAAGAAAAGGTGCAAGTTCCAGGGTCTTTTAATTTAGTTTGAGCATGAAGTTCGGAGGTATAGTCAGTTCACTGGAAGATAATCTGTTG
Source organism: Vandiemenella viatica (assembly GCA_031002005.1). NCBI lineage: Eukaryota > Metazoa > Arthropoda > Insecta > Orthoptera > Morabidae > Vandiemenella > Vandiemenella viatica. The sequence goes on along the minus strand of JARYHS010009186.1, from coordinate 104,158,855 downwards.
TTTCTGTGTGTAGATCTGTATAAAATAATTAATTGGTGTTTTCAGTTATTGTTGGGATTTTCTAGCAAACTTTTAACAAATGTTGTAGTTTTTAATTAGTCTGTAATTACCATTTAAGAGTTTAATCAATGTAATTCAAATTTAAATTCGTGCTATAATCTACATTAAATTATGTGGAATTTTGATACACGGTAACAGAGCTTAAAAATCGGTGCTTCTTCTCTTGAAGCTTTTGAATACAAAATACGGACTAAGAAGTAGAAAACAGTTTTTTTTTTTTTTCTTCTTTTTTTTAAGAACATGCAGTGTAAGACTTACACGTAGTTATGTGAAGTAATTGACAAGTTGAATTACAAGTAACAAAAACAAAGTGAAGCAAGTGGAATACGCGGAGCAGTCTATTCAGATTTTGGAAATTTCACTGTGAGCAAGTCTAAAATGTTGCATAATACCGGTCACTCCATAACTGGACAAAAATTCCTCAAGTGGTCTGGCAACAATGACTGGCAAACCAGCAACCGATTAAAATGTCCTAGCAGTTCTAATGTAGGAATTGCAAACTATTAGATTTTTTTTCAGGTTATGAACAAATCTTCTGAAAACTCAGATCAATGATATATCATACAAACGTCGATAAAATCAAGTGATAAAGGTGCCATCTTACTAGAAATGACGTCGAAAACAATCGTTTTATGTGAGTTGTACATTTCCTAAAAATGATCGCTTTGATCAGGTTAAATACCTTGCTCACTTATCCGAAGACCAGTGAATTTTTGCCACTTTCTTACTTTTGAGCATGAAGTCTTGTTGATCAGAACCTAATTCAATCTGCTATGAAGCGATGTAATGTACTTAAAAAACATCTTTATAAATAAATCACTTACCAAAAAAGAAGATGTGGATTGCCAACCAAGAATTACAATATTTCACATCTTCATGCTATCGCTAACGTTAAAACAATTAATTGGAGATAAATTATTTTGAACTTAAGTTATAATTTTTCTGCGTTAATAGTAAAATAAAAATAAAGTTACTGAAAGAGTGATACTACACGCCGAAATACAGTAATGTTTCCAAGTTAGAGGAATTAATTTAATTTTTGTTTTCTTTTTTTTAAAAAAGAGAAGATAAAATAAGTCAGATGTTTTGCGTACTGGTAGTGGGATCGTGTAGAGAAAGTGTACATTGCTTGGAACAGGTGTGCACATGTTTGAGAATTTTTCGGCTTTTTTTTTTAATTATAAGGATTAAATTTAATAGGTATGGTGATTTCCTGGCTGTAAAATTTTAGATTTTTTTTCAACTTCAGTCATTTCTTGAGAAAATTACGAGAAACTTGTGGGAAGATATCCTAATTATATAATCTTACAACACATTTCATTACAAGTATTTCGAATGCCCACTTTTAGTAAACAACCTTTCTTTGAAAATTTTTTTGCAAATACTTTCAACGGGGAAAAATAAATACATTTGTGTAAATATTGTTTATTATAATACATTTTCACACAAGATATTTCCAATTTCTTAGTTTCTTCCTTATCTGAGTTCTGATTACTATAATTCTTTGTTGAATTTCAGGTCAGTTTCTTAATCTAGGTCATAAACAATTTTGTGCTATTAAATTTTGGTCTCTTCGTATAATGTGGAACTATTTTCCCCCTCATAATTACGTAACTTGAAGTGATTGTATTTTCTAAAGGTGTTGGAAGGTGGAATAAATAATAAGGACGACTAACTTTGCTGCCATAACATGGTTTGTATTACCCTCTGGCTTCATATTTCTGCTTCAGGACAACATTCTCGAGCGTTAGAAGAATGTCGGTTGATATTCGGTGTCAAGCTAAACAGCAGGGCTTTTCGTACTGGTACCCGCGTCTAAACCAAGGTAGAAGTAGCCTGTAGATTCGTAAAACTACACTTCTCAGCGTTGCGGTGCGCCAACACATAAATTTGGGCCTAAATAAATACTTTATAAACGGTATAGATAAATGTAGCTTGAATGAAAAAGACACTACCCTCATCGATGAGGTGAATACTGCATGCAATCAGGATCGAAGGAAAGCGCAACAGAGACTACATAAAGTCATTGCACCTGTCCAGCATTTTTTAGAAATAATATTACGTGATTGTCTCTCCGTTTGTTTACCTGAGCACAGCCTAATGTGTGAACTCTACACGACCACAGAGGCGGGACTCATGCGCCCTCAAATTCAGTTTTGTGTGCGGTGCGACGCCCCGGGAGATCGCTCGCAGTGTTGTTGTGAGACTCGACGCGTCTCTCAGTTCACGTCCCTCTTGCGATGCCTCTCTTCTGCTTACCGCAAAGTCTGTAGCTCAACATTTTAACATAAGCTTATTGCGTACTCTTACCACCTGTTTTTTTCCTGTTGCTTTCCACGCTTTCCGCCAAAAACAAATCTTGTAAAAATAGGCTAAGTCTCGTAGCTGTTTAGTGACAAAAAGTTATGGGATCCTGTTATGAGCCAAGTCTACACTTTACAGTGTGTATTAACTTCACTATGTGAAACAGATTGTTTTCTCTCAGGGTTGTAAATCGTTTACTTACAATAAATAACAAAACTCTGGTAAATTGGCCATTATGAAAGCCACAATATTGCTGAAATGATCTATTATATATATAAGGCTTGCCAGTACTGAGAGACGTGCAAGGAAAATCTTTGTTTTTGTGTATTTGTTAGTTGGATAAAGGAACACATTTAATGTATTTGTATAGATTTATAATTAATATCCAAACTAAGTATAGGAACGACATAAAATTTTATATGTTTGCTAAGATTGCTGATATTTAATAGAAATAAGAAGCATGTAGCATCAATAAGACCGAAGAAATGAGGCTTCGAAAATGGTTCGAAAATGGTAGGCAGTGCCGCCGCAATTGACTCTACTCGGTGTTTGCACTGCTGTGCACCAAATAATCTTCCGAGGTGTCATCTTTATTTAACAGATGCTGAAGTAATAGCAGATCTGAAATAACTGTATCGGCAAGCTGATTACCAAATCCAAGTTCTTTCAAATCGCAACTCTAGAATGATTTGCTAACTTCTCGCCGTCGTTTCTCATGTGCTTGATGTACAACTGCCTCAATTCATTCAAATTTCGGATTGTCTTAACGCGTGGCTTAAATTAATTGTATGGGTGTGACATAAACTCATATTGTTTTAATTATGCTTTTTGTTTATATTTTTGCAGATGAATATATTATCTGTTGCATCAACAATTGTAACATTTAAGAAAATAATTCACTACGAGGTTCTTATCACATTCATCAAGCAACGTAGTATTGAAAGCTGGCTTCCTCAGTTCAGAATAGCAGTTATAAATTAAACTGAGTTTATTGGTATTTCTTTAGAATCGTGTCCATTACTATCACTAATTGCTATTTGAAAACGCTTTTCTTCTCGCAGCTGTATGCCTCGTCGACGTCGGGGAAATTAGAGGCGGAAAAAGACTGGGGAATAGCAACAAGAAGGAATTCGGCCAGGGAGTTATGAACTATTCGCCTGAAGATATTTCGGGCAACCATAGAAAACCGAAATCTGGATGGCAAGGTGTGAACTCAAACCTCCGTTCTCTGGAATACGAGGTTAGTGCTCTACCACTCAGCCACAACTCTCGGTCAAGTTCTCACGATTCTACAATTATACAGCCGGGTATTCGTAGCCAATATTTTTTTTGTATTCTTCATGTGTTTTTGGATTCGTCACAGTAAGCTTGTGAGATACGTAGTTTCATACTCCAATGGAAATGGAGTCATGCTTTTATTGAACAGTTATCCCGAAACCGATATCGTTGATAACATATTGTGAAATTATAAATGAAAAACGCAAGAGTTTATTTTTACAATAGTGTATTAGGATACAGTAAATCATTTAGTCAAGAAACTTTATTTTTTAAACCGTTGGAAAATAAAGACACGAGTGGCCATCAACGCTGTTACCTTTAGATATTTTTTCTGATGAGAATTTTCGTCTGTATCAATTTACGGTTGTGATATTACTTATTTTCTTGCATGATAAAGGTGCGAGAACCAAAGGACAAGATATTTCAACACTTTATAGATTCTTGGAACTCCTTTCTCTAAGAGTATAGTTTTTTTTTTCGAAAACTACTTATCTTAAAGAATTGCTTTTTTTAATTTCTTTTAGATCCAGTTTAAAATTAATTTTTCACAGCGTCGATTTCAATAACGTTTAATGTATATATTTCCAACGAGAAAACATAAATATGTTTTTGCAAATTTTGTTTTAAAATGCTTCATTTCACGGGATATTACCAGAGGTTTGATTTCTCCTTTATTTGAATTATTGTCTATTAAATTTATTATCAAATTTTTATTTTGGTATTATAGAAATATTTTGGTAGTATATCAATGTTTCCGATATGGTACAGAAATATTTTTTTACCATCTGATATTCGTAACATCAATGGTTGTATTAAAAAAATAAAATAAAAAAAAATAATAAAAAATAGAAATTGGTATGAACATTAGCCGTGCCGCTAAACGATATTTTACTGACAATTGAATTATGGTTTCAGAAGCAGGATAATAATCTCATGATGATTACTAGGGGCCAAGAAGAGAACAAAGTTTGTCGACGCGACACCGTCGTTTAAAGCGGTGTGTCTCTTGAGTGTGTGACTGAAAGAAATTTTACTCATGGTAGGGATGTATGCAATCTGAATGTAACAGGAGACAGCAAACACTACCCTCATTGATAAACCGGACATTGTGTACCTGGAGGAACGTGCAACAGGAACTGCTTTGCAAATTGAAACACCTGTTCAGAATTCCGCGCCAATGATATTACCGGATGCCCTTTCTGTGTGAGGCTGTTTTCGCGTGCCGTTCAGCCTTGCACGTCAACTCTACACGACCACGGAGGCGGGCCCCGCGCGCCCCCAAATTCAATTCTGGGTGCGGTGCGGAGCCCCGGGAGATTGCTCGCAATTTTGTTTGAGGCTCGGCGCGTCTCTCAATTCAGTTCGCGAATCCTCCCGCGACGCCGCGCGAGCGATGCCGCTCGTGTACTCACTGGAAAACGCCGCCAGACTGCAGCTCCGTGTTTCAGCACGCCCTCACTGTGCACTCAGCACGGCTGATTCCCTGATACCACCTCGGCCTCAGGAAACAACACTCACCTTCATAGCTACTCGTCGTTTTTTAGCAACTTATCTAATGTGAAACATCTTATTAACGTGACGTAAATCTGTTTACCAGGTTAATGATTTATCGTATGCCAGAAATACATATTATGAACTGATCAGTCAAAACATTATGACAATCTGCTTATTAGTGTGTTACTCCACCTTTGGAGTGCAGTACAGCAGGGATTCGGCGTGGCATGGCTTCCAAAAGTCCTTGCTATTGTGGCGTCTACGTTTAGGGAAATTAAATTCGGGGTAATACTGTTCCAACAATAACATAATCATCAAGTTTGAATATGAAAATAATAATAAATTTTTAGCTAGCCACATGAAATTAATAGGAGAACTGAAAAGGGGGTATATAATTTATTAAAACTTGAAATTATGCAAACATAAGATATAAACAGTTACACTTCATTGAACGTTTTTAACGTTAGACAGTTAGAGCAATATCTCAGGGTCGATCACTGGGTGGAATCGATTGCATATCTTTTCGCCGTAAACGAAGATTTTACCGTTGCTTCACGGGCAAGGTCAAGACCCAGGCATGAATGGCGTCACGGGGGTCGTCCAGCTTTCTGGACCGGTGCAGCGTGGTGGCCGCGTCCCCAGGCCCCGGCTCGTCCAGTGCTCCGGCCTCGGTGAAGGTCACTTGCGGCTGTATCAGATGAGGATCCGAACCAGAGTGTGTCTTTGTCCGTTTCTCTGCGCCGAGCAGAACTCAGTCCCCTCTCACGGAGAAGTGTCGTCCTGCCCTTGGCGAATTACCGCGCCGCCGGCCAAAGTACCAGCATCTGATTGGCTCACAGAACAAACAAAAATACCAAAACGTTAATAAATTGTTAGCAGCTTCTCTATTGGCTGAATCGTCTCCCACCACTTTCCGAAAGCACCTCTTTACTGTGAAACGGCACTAAGTTACATTTTCGGTCACCGGCGGGTCTTTTCCGAAACGTGACCAAATAGTTATTTATGGTGGCTATAAATCCACTGAATGTTCAAAGTCAGGTAGAATATTTTTAGTCACCCTGAACGCTTTGTGGATTCACCTTTACCTGACTATTTGACATGCCGCACCGTCAACATTCACACAGACCGTCGAAACACCTGGTCCGTGCTAACACTGTATTTAATAATTCATTACACTACGTTTCCAGAGTTGTATGGCCCCAAATCTCTGCACACAGGTCACGCAATTCCCTTAAATTACGGTCCAGTGGTTTGTGGGCACGGCGAGTCTGGTCGACTGTTCGCGTGGTACTGTAGTGATCATCTGTGCAGAGTGGTTGAAGAATAACGAAACCACGACCAGGCGAAAAAGTGATGGTCGTCCACTTCCGCGGATTCTATGTTAAGCTGTAAGTGCTGAGGAGGAATGTTCGTTGAATCGATACTCCTTCAGTCGACTGCTAAACGACCCTTCGACGTCTTCCTGCCAGAACTACGAGTAAATAATCCTAATCTAAATTCTTCTAACATTCAACTATATCTTCGATTCAGTGCTTGTTTTACCCTTACAATAATTGAAACTTAAAAAATTACGAGCAACATGAACGTGCTTATTGTACACATAACCACACAATGATATTTTTGGTTAGTATAAATAATTTATGACAAAGATTTAGATTTTCATAATTTCAATAATAGAAACTGTATAAACTGTTATAAAACGTTAGCAGAAATCATGAAATTGGTTTGAAAAATTCTATATCGATTTGAAAATATAATGGCAAGTACTTTTTATTATGAAATGAGAAGGTATCTATATTTTAACCAACAATAATATGTGTTTCGTAATTGATCGAGTCTTGAATTTCCAAGTTTGCATGTGGCTTGTTATCATTCTGGGATGATTTTCATGAAATCAGTCTCCTTCCTTCGCGTGTACATTTGAGGGTTCAAATGCTTATCAAAGCCGTGTTGTGCACGTAATAAGCACAAACGGGGTGCCAGTTTAACACTTTCATATACCAGAAACTTTATAATTATGCCTTGCACAATTTATACATATCCTTTTGCTGACTCATCGATATAACAAGTAAAGAGACGACTGTAGGAAATCGTTCTCAAGCATTACAAATAGCACTTACTCGAGACTGTGATATTAACGAGCTTTAAAGCATGGCGTGCCTATTTCAGAAGTTCAATTTCTATTTGACCATTCAAAAAATACGCTTAAGCCATTCATATACACTGAAGTACCTAAAGACATTGAATGGAAATACCTTCGACAGAAAAATGGCGTATGAATTTGTACTATCATCAGTCGTGCGAAAAGTTCTCTGGCGTGATTATGGGCGCACAATACGAACTAGCAGAATTTTAACGCGGAGTGGTAGTTGGCGTTGGGACATTCCAATCTGGAACATTCCTCGATCCATAGTGTCTAGAGTGTGCTATGAAAATGTAATTTCCGGCATTGCCTCCCGGAATGGATAACGCAGTGGCCAACCATTACTACTTAATGACCGAGACCAATGACTTCTGCATCGAAGAGTCAGTGGTAACAGGAAACACTGCGTCAAAGAACAGCAACACTCAATGTGGGACGCACGACAGACGTGTCCGTGTCGATAGTGGACCGAAATCTGGCGTTGATATGATATGGTAGCGGATGACCGGTAGGAACGCCTCTGTAAACAAATCACCATAGACTGCCGTGCCTCTGGTGAGCTCTTAAACACATCTGTTGGACCCAAGGCGACTGGAAAAAGGTTTTTTGTTCAGGTGAATTACGATCGCAGTTGGTAATAGATTTCGAATGTGCGGAGACTCGATGAGACCCACCGACTCTGGTTGTCAGGAAGGCGGTATACAAACTGGTGGTGGCTACATCCTCATACACGCTGTGTTTAGGTGGCTTGGACTAGTGACGGGACATGGTTATGTTCACGGACTTCGAAACTATTTGCAGCCATTCGTGCCCTTTGTTTTCCCAAACAACGATGGAATTTTCCATGACGACAATGTGATGCGCCATGTCACCGGGAAAACATCGTTCACGACTAATACGAAGAAAATTCTCGACAATTCCAGCGAATGATTCGGACACCTAGATCGCTAGACATAAATCCATCGAACATCTCTCGGACATTATCTAAAGACCAGTGCGTGTAAAACATATTGCACCTGCAACAGTTTCGCAATTATGTATGTCTGTAGAGGAATTATGGCTGAATATTTATTCAGGGAACCTCCGATGACGTTTTCGAGTCAAAGCTACGTAGGATTACTGAACATCACCGAACAAATGTGGTCCCAGACAGTATTAGGTGGTGTCCCATGACCTCGGTGTATGATCATAGAAACTTTTATCATGGTAAAAGTTGTGTAGGCCTACTAATAATACTAAAAATATTGTGTCGTAGTAAATACGCACAACTTAAGGAAACTGGGTAGTGTGGACACGCTAACAATGCAACGTTTTATTTAAAGTTGACAACTGGAAAGTTCAAATTCTCAGAAGTTATTAGTAACATATTTCACTGTGTTTTTATAAAAATCATTGAAAAATATACAAAGTATATTTTCATTAATATTAAAATATGAACAAGCAAAAAAATTGAACAATTTAAAAAATAACATTCTCCTGGTTATGTGCCTTCATTTCTGGTGTTACTGTGGGTAATTTAATGAAATTTCTAATGTGTAATCTAATGTTAATGAAACAACTCGTGAAGAAAACTTATTGTTGATAATAAATTGTTTTAGATTTTATAAATTTGAGATTATGTAAGTATTTTTTATCAAATATTTCAGATACATATCACATTACAATTCACTAGCTATTGCTTCGATTATCTTCCTTTTGCTTTACAGGTTGTGATTTATAAACCTCAGTAATTGTGTAAAATTTCAAGAGGATTGTACATTCCGTTCCTGAGAAAAAAGTACATAGTATAAAAATTTTCGAGTTAAATTTTCAAATTTTCAGTTAACATTTATAAATACATAGAACATTGGGGTGCCGTCTGAGTGCAGGGTTAATGAAAACCATCAATAACACCCCGAAGAAATTTATTATACGCAATGAACTATATATCATTGGAATCAAGAAAGTTTGTAGATTATGTTTCACTCAAAAAATAAAAATGCCAATTTTTTACATTTTATACTACCCGGTTCCCTTAAGTTATGTCTAGAGGAAATCTTAAAAATTGCAGTGCAATTTGTCGATCAATGCCATGAACGCTGCATCCAGAATCGAATACACAGCCGACAAACTACCCCATTCGACATGGTTAGACATATTTCATTATAACAACTACTTTACATATGCTCCCTTCTTGTATTAACAGTTTCTTCAGGACCGAGAAACGTTCTCTTAAGGATTCCAGTGAGACGCTCACTATAATTCTTAAAGTAAATCCTAAAATACACCCTACTCACACAAATTTATGATGCCCATCGTCACGAGCAAATATTTTCGGAAATGAACTTCTGTGACGGGTGTGAGGGAACAATCGCTCGCTACCGTTCGTCCGGCATTTTCTTCATCTTCCCTTCTCGCTCCTTCTCTCGGCACAGCGTCTTCTATAGCGACGAAGCCGTTCGCAGCGCTAGCGAAATAATGGTTTTACCGTTCCGACGGAGCCGGCTGCCTTCCGATTGGCGCTCTAATCAAGTGGTTCAGACGCAGTTTCATTAGCAGCACCCGCTAACAGACTGTTTGCCGGCTTCTCTGTTCCACTCCGTTCTCTCTTTCTGTCCCCCTGTCTTTCCTTCATATTTACCTCCCTTTGAGCCGAACTGTCTTCTCCAGAACAAGGTCTACACACACGTTCGTCGGAACGGCCTACGTTCGCTATTTGTCGGCCGCCTGGAACTGCCACGGGCTGCACTGCGCCTCTGCTTCGTCAATTTCCTGACGTTCGATTTGGCTTCGCTCGCCAAGCGTTATTTCGATTCGGGGGTAAAACTGTAAAGCACTTCTGCGTAACGTTCACGCGGTGACGCCTAAAGAAATTACTGATAACGCAGAAAGTTTATTGAGACCTTAATTACGACTGTCAATTAAAATTCCGTCTGGAAACAACTGTTGATGTTAATGTTACTTTATTCCCATACGCGTTTCGCCCTTTTGGTGTAGGGCATCGTCAGTGGCTGTGAATTTGTTTTAAATGTGTTTCATTATATTTGGCAAAAGCATTATAAATTATTATATACATGCTATTGACTCCCGCTTTAATTGTTTCATTTTAAAAATATCAGTATTCAAAACATTTAAATCAATAACAAAGGTACAAGACAAATATGCGATTAGATCCGCAATTGTTGTTGAGTCGCGGTTACAACAAACATTCAACATTAAAGTCAGTACCGCATTGATTACATGGATCCTGCAGTAATAATACAATAACTAACACCAGGCAAAAGGGATGTTTATGGAATTATGGAACTTCAAAAAAGGGCTGCTAGATATGTTTCTGTAAATTATCGCAGAACGCAATCAGTAACAGATATGATAAAAGAGCTTGAATGGGATTCATTGGAAGACACGAAAGGGATGAAGAGGGTCATGGCAGTGTACAAGGCGTATTTTGATGATGAGGCATGGAAAGATATTGGTGTGTGAATTAAAAGGAAGGCTTGGAAGGGAAAAGATGACATGACCACAAGCTGGCACTCGATTTCGGGCACAAGGGTGTAGGACGATTCTCTTTTTTAGATAAGGGTGTCAGGGATTGGAATAAGTTACCAGGAGAAATGATGAATAATTTACAAAAAACGTTGAAAGAATTTAAATTTAAAATTTGTAGAGGGCAAATGTAGGTGGATGCAAGAAGGGGAGGAAGATGAGTGTGTAGGGAAATTGCCACCGGATCGTGCGTTCTATTGCAATTTGATTAAATATTATTAGATTAAAATAAATGCGAAGATATATATCACAAACTATAAGACAACTCTTTTATATTGTAAATTATACTATAAAATCAAATAGAAGGTATCGAATCTTAAATAAACAAATTTTATAAACGTTTGAAATCAATAAACCTAAGTAATGAATCATCGAAGAAAAAGGAGTAACTATCTCAAATTATCCATACAATTTTTCTATTTAAAAATTATGCACCGTTAATTTTAGTATAAAACAAAATAAAAACTTCACGTTGTTAAAATTAGTTACCTGCGGGAGCTGGAACGTGTTTGTATCTATACGACAAATGCGACTAACGAAACATACGAGTAACGAAATGAATTTGTGAGTAACGATTCGGTACTTCGAGTTAGGTGACGAACCCGTTACTCAGTAACGAATACATCGTTACTTTTACAGCTCTAATAGGTTATGCCAGTAACACTCGTCAAGACATCCAAGAAGATTTCTGGGATAATGCATTTCGAGACAGTTCCGGTCCTGACAGTTCTCGTGGTCTACGTGTATTTTCCTCTGCTCAGAATGCAGCTGGGACGGACCGTGTATTTTATTTTCCTGTAGTGCGCCTCTTTTGAAACACTTTACCGCTGTTGTGTCAGAGCGTGTGAGCTGCTTTTGTCTGGAGTGTACGTGCCGGCCACGATCCCGCTTTTCGTCGAGGCCTGGGCGCGCGCTCCGCATAATCCACTCCGCCACCGCAGTCTCCGCCGCTGATGGGATTTTCCTGTATTTTTTAAGGCGCCCTCGCCGCTGCTCCGGAATTGCTTCCCTTTTTTTAGCAGCCCGAGCGTAAATAGCAGTGAAAGTCAATCCGTGTCGTGAGCAGAATCTACTCAGACAGTTGGGCTTCTTCCAAGGACAAACTGGATCACAATCGGTGATTTTATTGTTCACGTCTTTATGTGATGCACAATCTTCAGGGGTAGTGACTACGTGGATGCTGTAGACTTAATAATACACTGAAGCCAAATAACCACTCAAGCGCGTAATTGGAACCCACACGACAACTCCCAGATAATAACTAATCAAATTAGTTCATGATACAATCTGACGGGCTATTTGTGACCGAATCACTTTACTGACAATCAGCATTGACTATCGACTGTAGAGGACAGTCGAATTGTCACTGGGGTGATGTTTGTTTTGTCAGCACAAAGCCTTCCGCTATACAGGGTGATTCAAAAAAACATAGACAAAATGGTATGGTAGATCTGTCATACAATAAGGATCAAAAATCGCATAGGAACAGAGGTTCGCAAACACCTGTAGAGGGCGCTAGAGCCACGAGATGGCGTTGCAATACAAACACGGTCCCTTGGATTTTTTCTTGTGAGGATTTTTAAAAGGCCTTGCATATGAAACACCTGTTGAAACGCCGGAAGACTTGGTAGGAAGAATCGTTGCGGCAGCCAGACGTGTTAGAGGTACACCTGGTGTCTTTGAGAAGGTGCGCCGTTCCATGCAACGGAGATGCCGGGCTTGTCTCGGCGCATCTGGCAAAAACTTTGATCATCTACTGTAGGCTCAACATTTGGCTTCCATTAGTCGCATCTGAGTGAGTAATTACCAATAAAATGAACTGTAATGGTTTTGTTTCTTCTCTTTGTGTCAGTATTATTTTAGACGCCCTGTAGCGGCTCCGGATCGCAGTTGCGACCCTCTGTTCCTATGCGATTTTTGATTATTATTGTATGACTGATCTACCATGTCATTTTGTTCACTTATTTTGAATCACCCTGTATAGCTATTTGTCCAAGGAGAAATCTTTCACCGTCATTACAATTTCTAACAGCCTAAGTAAGTACAGTCAATTCAGCTATTAGGGAAAAGTCCTCCGATTCATTGAGAGCCTAGCATAAGTAGTTTCGTCGATTGCAAGCCACCAACTAACTCACAGCAACCAATGAATTTCTCATATTTGTTTCATACCTCATCACTCATTTTCAGAATTTCTAGCTGCGAAATTTGGCTCGAATTATTACATTTCCCTCGTGAACAGTTTGTAACATTTATTTACTTTTTTTTGGGGGGGAGAAGATATTTCAAATAAACAAATACATTAATAGTGAATATTTCTGTATCATAAATGATGTATAACTTTTTGTTTTGGGTGTTTTGCTCGTTATTTTACACCTCTTCTGTGCAAAGACGAATTTACTGTATAACAGCGTTTTACTCTATTAAATGGATCTCTAATCTAGAGCATATGCCGTTTTAAGCGTTACATGAACTAAATTCAGAATGATGCTGATCATTTTCAAAGAATCTAAATAAACATAGAGCGTATTTTAGAAATTCAGTTAGCATGAGAAGTTTTTTTACTAATAGTAAGTTTGTGTGATGTACTTGAAATACACAAACTAAGCTTTTCTCGACGTGAAGAAAGGTTAAGGTCATTTAAAAGTCCACTAGAGACAGAATTGGAACTAGGGAACTTCCGATCCGCACGCGTTAACCACCGTGCAATCACATCGTACATAAAAATCACAGTAATTTGCTGCATGACATTTCATACAGCATATAGTGTGTATGTGTGGAAGGGGAGCATGATGCTGAGTACCCGTTTTTGTAGAAAGTGCGAAGGCCAAGAGTAACTTCAGTCGTATTGTATTAAAACCTTAGACATGGAAGATATTTAGCCTGCAATAAAATTCCAAATAATTATAAATTTGTTTAATTTGGCTCCTTTTGTTGCAGTTTGTTTTAAATAAATTACGCAGAAATCAAGAAGATGTAACGGTTATTACACTAAAAATAATGCAATGTGTCATGTGAAATTCACAAATAAAAGTTTAATAAGAGTATAAATAGATTAAAGTTTTTGGATTATTTTTACCGTCTTGCAACTAAACAACTGCTTTTGATGGCAGACGCGTTTCGTCTTTATTTAAGACATCTTCAGTGACAGTTTTATATCATGCATTAACACGCGCAAGTTCCTCTGTTATCATAGCAACTAAGGCCCTGGGCCGAAAAATCACCAACATGTTATAATTGGATTATTAACTATCACATTTTTGTAATATTTGATATCTAACAATTCATACAATTTAGACTCAGCATTACAATTATTCCTACTCCGTACCATTTTACAACCAACAATACAGTTACAACAATTTTTTTAATTTTAAGTAATTAACAAACATAATTAGCAATTGCAACCATGTAACAGAAAGATTTAGCTTATTTGATTAATACGGACACCCAATATTACAGTTGCCATTTCCGTTATTGCTCAACGGTATATGTTACGCCTATTCTGAAAATGAGAAAAGTATAAGTGTTTTTTTCAGTGAAAATTATGTTTACACTCGTTTGGAATATATAACGACAATTCACTGAAATTAATTCACGAATACCTCCCAGCGGTTCTTTGTTGGAAGAAGGATTCTTTTAGCGTGGACTGGTGTTGGGTGACTGCACGACTTCATTACTCATCATTCCGCTTCCTATTAATACCCCCCCTCCCGGGAAGTGACAGGATCTGTCTATTCTCGGGAAATTACTTTCGCTTGTTTACTGACATCATAGCTCAACAACTGATTACTAACAAGACACAAACTTTTCTGGGATTAAAAGAACACACTCTGGTGTGACGGTTCCCTTCATCTCTCAACCAGAGGGTATTTGTTACCCGTACTTCTTCTGTTACAAAACTAAAAAAAAAAAAAAAAGACAATACTCGACAAAGAAAAAGATAAACTCGTTGGTCTTAGGTAAGTGGCAAGTGTCAAGCTACCATGCATCCTACCTCTATCGTGATTGGGTATATATTTACAATTCTAAAATTTATGTAAATATCTAAAAGTTTCGTAAGGAAGAGGAAATTATCACTAATGCTGCTGTTTATTGATGTAATAGACAGTAGAATATCTTATCTCTGAAGGTAATTTAATCATAAGTTTTGTTTTCGTTGTAAATTCTTATTGCACAGCTTATCAGCTGATAAAAAGAAAACATTACTTGTTTCTCCGGGTGGAGACGCGTCGATTTATTAATACTTAACGTTTCTGCCATCGTGCTGTGGATTTCTTCAGATGGCAGAAACGTTAGGTTTATAGTAAATGGACGCGGCTCCACGCGGAGAACCAAGAAAATAGATACAGTAACCGCGGAAGTTTTCGGAATCAAAAAAGAAACATGTTAGAATGCTCTTAGATGACTAGCCATTTTAGAAAAATTAGTCTGTATTATAGATATGTCACAGTACCATTAACACTTTTAACGCTTCCCTACGCCATAGTCAGTCATATAAAATACTAGCTGATACTCGCGACTTCGTACGCGTGGATTAAGAATTTCGTTGACAGAATTGAAGATGTTGGTAACGAAGAATTGGTCCCAAACAACACCGAGTCGGCATAGTGGGACAGGAAAGCCATCACTATATCATTCTACCGTCGAACCTGTCTCTTGAAGTGAATCAATTACCAACATATTTTAAAACAGAAAAACAAACGATGGTGAGGGGATGTGGGGGGTGCGGGGTGTTAACTAAGGGCTGTTTATTTCAGCTTGGTCTTTCCTTCTTTCTTCAGCATGAGCATCCAATTCTTGGGGTCTAATAACTTTAGCTGCTCGTATAGCAACTGATATAGTTGCAACTTAGGCCAGTTTACGCACGCAAGGCATGTCAAAAAAGAAGGCAAAATAAACTGGTGCCAGAAACATTTAAGCAGACACAAAGTATTAGGATAGAGAAAATCTACATCTATACTACATAATACGTTTTTTCTCTAAACGAAATTTACTAACAAATTATACATTAACATAATGTGCAACCGACGTAGATTGTAGACTACCACACACATCCGTCACTCTGTCACCATTCGATTAGTTCTCAAAATTTCGTGACTACAACTGTTAATGATACCGAAAAAAAAAAAAA
Source organism: Vandiemenella viatica (assembly GCA_031002005.1). NCBI lineage: Eukaryota > Metazoa > Arthropoda > Insecta > Orthoptera > Morabidae > Vandiemenella > Vandiemenella viatica. Next base: position 104,142,923 of record JARYHS010009186.1, on the reverse strand, counting down.
AACTGTCCTGTGCCCTCCCTACAGATTTTCTTGTCAAATTTCGTCGATATTGGTATAGGCATTTAGTCCTCAAAACGTAACAAAAATACAGACTTACTTCTGCATTTATAGTATTATTACTGCAGATCACACACACACACTGACTGCGAATCACCCCTGAGGGATCAATATAATGTAAAAAGTGTGCCTACAGCATGGCAAGACTACTTACTATTTGCCTCGTATTGCACCCCTAAATTTGGGATATCTACAGATTAACATTCAATCCGAATAACCGACGGTCCAGGCCTGACTTTTACGATAAAAAAACAATTTTTAAAAATCTTTGCTTCCACGGGTATTTGAACCGGAGACCACGATTCAAACGTCAGTAAGTAAGCTCTTTAACCACTGAGCTACCTGACCGTTGTATGTACAGGAAGTAGAGACCCCTACACATCCACCGCGTCTGTCTATCACCGTGCAGTATTTTTTTTGTAATTATAACACAACATGTATTATTTATACAGATAATTTTTCAACCAAATGTAGGCAGTATTTTTCTCCTTGTTTCAAAGGATAAGTGTGCAGGGTTTCATCGAGATCGGATGAAAACTGTGGATTTGTATGAAGAACAAACAAACATACATTCATCTTCATATGTTTTGATAAAACACATAGAAAGACGTATCACAATAAAGAATACTAACTATTTTTTTAATTTACATTATGTCATGTAAACCGGAGGTACTATTTGATAATACTTTCAAATGCAAAATGAGAAGGCATAAGAACCGTGAATTTACGGTTAATGCATGTAGTATCTGGAAGCATAGGAACAAAGGGTTTAGTAGAAGGAGAGTCATAAGTTAAACAAAGTCCTGCTATTATTACTGAATTAGTTTCCACACGCTACCACAGCCCATTTTTCTCCACGTAGTCTCCCTGCTTACATTAATCTTTGGTTTAGTCCTCTGGGACATCACAGCATACTTTTTGTGGCGTTGTTTACATTTTTTCTACTGCATACTTTAATTTTGCGTGGATTTCATCAACGAATTGTTCTCTGTCCTAAATGGCCTCAGCCAATAATACTCAGCATTAGTCAACTTTCTCTTTTTCGCTTCGAATTTTATGTACCGAGACACCACACAAATACTTACACAATTTAATGTACTCCGTGGTGTACGGGCCTTTAGGAATTTAGTCATAATAGCAATTGGGACTACAGCATTATCTAGAAACAGGTCTCTGTAAATAACGATTTGAGTTTCACTACGTCACAGATATGATAGTAAAAGGAACGATTCATATTTATATTGAGGTAGGAGTACGACTAGAAACCTCAACAAAAGAGGTAGAAAATTCCACTTAATTCCTGAGAATTTTTTCTGATTGCTGATAGTAGATCGCTATAATCAGAAATGTTTAGCCATCAATGATTACCATTTCAATTAACTATATTATTATAATTTGGACACTACGCTCTGTCGACATCTCTTAACTCATAAAGAACCTAAAACAGCATTTTCAACTTTTTTGTGTGTTTATCAGTATTTCGACTGGTTCCATGTAATTATTAATCTCTTCCTGTCTTCCACTAACCTGTTCACCTTAAGATACCTCTTACAAACTATGTCTTCAATTATTTGCCTATTGTTATGTTGGCCTACCTCTACAGTTCTTTCTAACTAAGATCGCATGCTTTAAAATGTGACTCACTATCCTCTTTCTTCTTTCTGGTATAATCTTCCACAACCTTCTCTCCTCACCCCCCCCCCCTTTTCCAATATCCGAAAGACGTTCATCTAGTACTTTATCTGTCCACTTAATTTTCAGCATACTTCTATAGCACCACGTTTAAAATACTTCAAATTTGCTTCTTTCTGGTATTCCTAAAGTCTATGCATCGCTACCATAAAGTGCAGTGCTTCACACAAATAGTTTTAAAAAGGCCTTTCTGAGTGTTAGTTCAATATTTCAAACTAAAACAGTTATCTTTTGCAAGAAGTATCTTTTAGTTAGTACTATTCTGCTTTTAACATCATTTTTGCTTCTGTCATCAGTTGTAATTTTACTTCTTAAGTAACACAATTCACTTATTTCTCCTAATGCACTCGATCACATTTTTGTATTTAATCTACTAGTATTGCTATCATTTCAACTTAATGTTATCACTTTTGTCTTGCTTTGGTTTTAATTTAGTCCAAAATCTTCTTCCAGAATTTTATTTATGTCATTCAGTAACTTTTCAAGGTCTCCAGTCCGTTCTGCTAACAGGAAAATGTTATTATCAAATAGTAGATTACTGATTTTTTTTCTCTTTGAACGCTCATGCCACATTTAAATGTCTCTTTTACTTCCTTTATTGTTTGCTCTACATACAAGTTGAAGGTAAATGGGAAAAAACTACAAACTTGTTTCATACATTTTCTAACTGATGCGTGTCTCCCGTGATTCTCTACTTCGATTCTTATGCCGATTATAAAGTATTTTTCTATTTCGATATTTTTGACCTGACTTCTTTAAAATTTTGAACATCTTGTTCCACTAACATTATCAAATTTTTTTGCTAAATCAACAAAAATAACGAACTCTCTAACTCGCGTACAAGTGTTGGTTAGTCTACTTGTAGAACATGCACTTAATTAAGTGAAATGTCTTTCATGACGTAACTACGGAAATTCGTTTACATATCATCAGAATGGTCGCTTCGCAAATTGGATCCTCACCCACTGTAACTAACACTCCGCAGCATAACGGCGTTATAAATACTGCGGCATAGGAGGACACAGCTAGTACCATTGCACCAATAATCTTATAAGTGAGAAGATGCTGCCTCTTCAAATCTGATATTTATCTCGCTAACCATTTGTATGAAACGTTTTATTCAGTTTATCGAATTAATTTTAAATGGATATTTGGACTTAAATGAGCGTGTGAACATAGTTTCTACCTAAAAAAACCTTTTAGGGGTATCAAGATGCCAAACTACTGCTGTTATACTGGTATTGGCTGGGGACTTCATGTCAAAGAGTTGCTTTGATGACGGTATTTATTATTTAGTTGTGTGATTCTCAAAACTTCCACGGTGAGTAATGTTAAAAAAAAAAAAAAAATTGTTATGGTACAACCTTAATTATGGGCTCGACAACTACTGTCTTCTTCGAAAACCAAGTATAATTTTTATCGTTTAGACCAAGAATAAAGTAGATATTTTGATTTCTATGTTGATAAGACATCTTATATATAAAAATAACACAGCTGTTATCTTTGCTGGTTAATGAATCAGACCTTGAAACACCAACCACTTGCAAACAATTTATACGGCAGCTGTGGGTTCTTTTTACAAATGACGGCTTTATCGGTAAACTGGACCGTTAAACGCTTCCTTAAACATTACACTGGCACCTAATCTTATTAAAGCTTTCTGCTACCAGCTGCCTGCTACTGCTTACTATCTGAAGCACTATACCATTTCACATATCGATTCACACTATATCGATCATTTCCACTGATACTTATTGCCTATACACACTCTCTTTCATACGACTAACCAAAGTTCACAATTTTACTGAAGGCTTCAGAGGATAAAATTTCATTGCAGTGTGTCGTGTCTATATATAGACCGTTTATTTCTAGAGATATTTCCCACCTGTTTCTTGACTCTTCTGTGTCGTTATCTCGCCGCTGTCGAAAATTTAGTGCGCGAAGTGGTTTCTCAGAAGCTCAGCATATTGAACAATGTTGCTACAGCAACCCTCAAGACAATGTATCACTAAAAATGAGACAGAGGCTTACAGAACAGTTATAGTGTGAAAGCGAAATTGTAATTAATTATATTATACATGAACTGAACATGTATTAATAAATTCATAACAAATGACAAGTTGCACAAAAAGTTTTAACTTTTTTGGTTAAAACCATTAAGACTAAAAGTATAATTAGTCCACACAATCAGTAAATGGAACTGAAGGCCAAGGAATAATGCCCACAGAAATTTCTTTCCTTTTAACAGGTTTACGTATTCTCAATGCGCTACTATATTCCGCTTGTCTCGAGCAAGCAGTGAGGGCATTGACTGCCGTGTGCTGTATTCGGTTTCCATTCCCGCAGACGTGATATTGAACGTTTGAGCTCAACCCGATCTTGTAATGCGGCATTTGAATTGTTCATTAGTGTTCATTAGTGGGGAGAATCCGGCAACATACCAGGCGCGTCTGTTGGCGTAGTTAATAAACCACACGTAGCGACTCGAGCTTCCAAGCTAGCGCTGGGGCGAACAGCCTGTCAGCTGTAAGGAACGTTCAGAAACTTAAAACCGTTTAGAAAGAGCTGTCACACACAAAACTTTTTCGATATACGTGAAACATTAATCTCGCCTCTAATGACCCCGATGCCGACGAGGAGTAAATCCAAAAGAAAATAAGAGTACCTTTCCATCTAAACATCTGTAGAAATAGTAAAAAAATTGGATCTACTCAGCATTTCATCATAGAGCAGAACATGCAATTAGTAACAAAAATGTTACATCACGAATGTCACATAAAAATAAAAGTGAAAGGAAAAATGTATCATCTGATACGTGAAGTATCTACTCTGTTCTCTTCATTAAAACTATTTTGCTTTGGAACTAGAATCTACGAATGTCACACACTATCAGAGTAACCTGTTATTTAAATTTATGACAGGGAATCCCCATTTTGGATGAAGCAAAGAAAAACTTTGAGAGAACGTTTACGACGACTGTATGAATAACGTGCCCATCTATTAAATCATTATATTTGCTGTTCCAACATCTATCATGAAATCATGTAGAGTTTTAGCCTTGTTACTGAGTCAAATAAAAATAAAAAAAAAGAATAAGTGTAATGAAAGAAAATGTCTGAGTCAACAAAAACACATCGGTCTCCTGCCAACCAACCTGTTACTTTTAGTATCGTCATTCTCTTCTTAACTTTTTAATAAAAAATTTTATCCACAGATGATTCATGGACGTGTGGAAGGCTAAACCGTTAGCGTTATCTAAAATATAATTTTCTTCCTTTATTTGCAATATAAGCAAAGATGACGAAAACAATTTAATCAGTGATTATTTTGTAAGTTAGGATTTCAAGACAAATTTTCGTTACCACTCTTTACAAACTATTAGCAGCACTTCATTCTGCGAAACTTAGGCCCATTGTTGGAGTCTAACAGTTCTTCATTACAAGCAAACATGTGTTAGATGTATTTTGACAGAAGAAAGAAACGTCTGTTACTAAATTATTTTTTTTTTTTTTTTTTTTTTTTTTTTTTTTTTTTTTTGTAACAGTTTAACGTCCCTTTTTAACAACGTGGTCTTTTAGAGACGGGAAAGGATGGGGGCAAGGAATGGGAAGGAATTCGGCCATGGCCTTTTAAAGGAAGCATCCCGGCATTCACCTGGAGTGATTTGGGGAAACCATGGAAAACCCAAATCTGGATGCCCGGACGGGGATTTGTTACTAAAGTGCATACGCAGAAGTGACATAACTACCATTACAAATATTTATTTTTGTTGAGAAAGTACAATCGTGCAGATCCAAATAAAAAAGAGGAATTTAAACTTTATAACGACTATTGACGTATTGTGTTTGCAAACATTTCGTCCAAAAAGCAGTATAATTATTCGCGAGTGAAATATTTTACCCACGCAATCGAATAAAAAGAGATGTTTTGCTATAAACGGAATATATTTAGACAGGCGCAATAACATTAATTATATCACTTTATATAGTTATTAGTGAACGGCGTACCTAATTGAGTTTTTTGGAACTATTTACGGCAATCTGGATATTAAGTCAAAGAAAATTTCTGTGATACCTTGATTAAATCATAAACCGATTCTTACTCAATGTTTATTATTATTATTATTATTGGCATTGAAATATTTTTGTATGTTAATATTATTTACTGAGGGTAGTAATATATAATTAGTTTGGCTTAAAGGAACGGACATTGGAAACTGAATTTAGCATTCTGAAAGTTGTTGAGAAAATGTAATAACCAGGCGGCTACAAAAAGAAGGATATTCTTATTGGGAATAAAACGCCTGGTGTCATGGAAATGTGTAGAGAGTGGTCAAAATGGCAATTTTAAATCTTTTTACGCCCTCCCCTCCTCCCCCCCCCCCTTAGTAAGATATCCAGTAGAGATATGGGCAACGACGAAGAAAGATTGGGATGGGGTGGAGGATGGAGAAATGTAATGGAATACACGGGCTAAGGAATGTATAGATTTAATTTTTGGATATAACGAAGGATTTGGATGTGGAAAATTTGAAAAAGAAAATTGGGAGAGTATAAAACAATGATTTGAGCAGACCATGAAGACAAAGCGCAATATGAGGAGTTTGTGTTGGAAAAGAGACAGAAAATCCAGGTGGCAGCTGGGAAGAGACCTAAAAATGGACTGTGGAAAAAGAAAAACCTTGCTGTTTCCAGATGAATTGGAATTGAACAGCATATGAAATATGGAACTACCGAGCGTGGTGGGTGAGATGGAACGCTATGGCCTCGCATTCGGGAGGGCGTCAGTTCGAATCCATATCCGGGAATCCAGATTTCTATTTCCATGGTTTCCCCAAATCAGTCCAGGCGAATGCCGCCAGGCTTCCTTAAAAAAGAGGCCATTGCCGAAATCCTTCCAGTTCCTTACCACCAGTCCTTTACCGCTTCTGATAACATAGACATCAACGAAGCGATAAGCCAAAAAAAAAAAACTGGAACTATACTGATGACGATGCTGTGTTTCTCCATTGTGACGAAATATCGATAGTAGCGAGTGAGTTGTGGGATAGCTCAGTGATTAAGGCGTTTTAGTGAAGATCGAAAGGCTCCATGTTGGAATGCCGTCTTAGGCTGGGATTTTCATAGGCCTTTAACCCGACCTTCACCTTTGGCACAGTACGCCAGAACGCCTCCGCGGCTCAGAATCCCCGTTAATCGTAGGTCCACGATACCCGGTAGGGTTATCGGGTTAGCTTAGATTGCGCGGTCAATCGAGACCTCTGTCACTTTTCGGGCGAACAATCATGCAGGATCTCTCGCCCAACAAGGCCTTAGGATGATTTTATGTAGAATTTGTTAATAAAGTATAATTGATGTATGACATTGAAAAAATCGAGAGTTTCAGTTTTCAATTTTTTTTCTACTCCAAAATTACTTGTAATTAGGAAGAAACATAGCAGGAATCCAAATGTTACATTGGTTGCTTTTAATAACCCCGAAATCATTTAGAAAAAAGACGCAAAGACGCAGTAACAGGTCTTAAACAACTATCCTCTTTTCCTACTAGTATATAAGAAAATTGTACCTGACATCTAGTAATTATGCACTAAACAGATAATATTTCTGAAGGATATCAGAAAACGTAAAGTTACCTTAAAATTCTACAGTCGAAGGCATGAATAATTAAGGAGAAAATAAGAAGCTTTATGTCGTTATGTAAGAATTACTTTTACATAAAAAATGGTAACAGAAGGCCTACTTTAATTTCTGGCGTCTTCCTTCAAAAAAATTTTTTCATATTATGCTAAAATTAATCCTCACTTTGATAATATACTTAATTCTGAAGGTTGTCAAAGTATCCAGACGAAAGAGAGACTCCAAAAGAAGGAACGTCGATTTTTTCCGGAATATATTCTGGTGCTGGAAATATGAAACCATAAATTTATGCGGCACTACTGTTTGGGCACTGATCGCTTGCAGTCGAGACGAAACTATCTCTCCACCCCAGACTTCAGAATGAGGCATTCCCTTTAAACCTGTGCCCGGTCATACCTAGAGAGCCGTTCATTTCTTTTACAGCAGCTCATTGCATCAAAAGAGCTCTTTTACTTTTAAGCATTGTAACATTTTACGACACCTTAAACTTTCTGCATCAAAACTTCTTTATTGCCTTATATGGAACTTGCATATTAGGTAAAACTTGGCGCAACCGGAGTGCAAGCTCCGTACCGGCATAACATCTTCTCGGTGATAACTTGCTCGAATTAACTTTTTATTCGATCGTTTGCGAGAACGACCGGTCGAACGTCAGCGGAATAGATTTATATCGCCAATGAACCACTTTACTGGGTGCAAGAGGAATGGCGCCTTGCTCACAGCAAAACTCCGCCAATTTATGAATTTATTTCCTTAAAAGGAACAACCTATCCACCAGGAACGCTGGCTTATTATAGTTTGCAAGAAGAAAAATGCGACGCTGCACTTTTGACAATGCTATTACATTCCAAAGTCCCTTGCTGATATATATATCCACTTGACCATAGTAAATAAAGTATGTATATTCTCCATGCCTTATCCACAAAAAAATAACAATTTCTACATTTTATGTTACAAACGCCGAATATTGGGCTTAGCAGTTACTACATGTCATTGATACATATTTTCACAGCTAGAGCATCGACAAATGCTACCTTAAGAATGAATAGTTAGTTTGACCTGTGATAATCGTTTGAACATTAAAGAGGATTTTGAAGTCAAATCGAATGATTGCGTTTTATGTAACAGAAATATCTGTACATTGTTAATGTTGCAGTATATGTATTCGAAATATCCTCAACTAATGGTAGCCATTATCCACTATACAAAGAGGGATAAAGTTATTTAGAAATCCTATAATGAATCTTTTTCCATATCAAAAAGTAGCTTAGGAATTCCTAACAGCAAGGTTGGAAAATTTGTATAAATTTTGTTCTCTAAAAGAATTTTACATTTTTTTAAATAAGTGAACGTTTGTTTCAAAAAGGGTAAATTCCCAAGCAAGACTAGCGACCATCAATGCGACGTAATTTTTGTTTGTTAATTATTTTTCATATTTTATGAATAATTAAAAGCAGTTATGGCGTGGATGTCACTTAAGAGTGAATATATGCGGTATAGAAACTTTATTAAAATTTTACTGTGGTGGAATATATATATATTCCTACTGTGCTACAAATTTGTAGTAATAGATACGGAAGAAAATATGTAAATAGCATTGCTACGAAAAATTATATCTGTTCTACAAAATAAATTAATTTTTCTTTTAAAGAAAAACATTTGATTTTTCCTTTAGTTTCCGTACTTGTTTCAGATCTATCTTTAAATTTTCCAAATTTTCCCAATTTTTCCAATTTATAACAGTTTATAAGCTATAAGAATATGTTTCTATATATATTTTTGCAATGTTAAGCTTTGTACTGAGGGAGTTTAATTGGTTAATTGAATGAATCTGTCTATATAGATGTAATAGAAACAATACTTCTTAATAACACCTTTTGGTATGTTCACATGATTCATCACGGGAAATTAATCCGGATATATGTCCAAAAGCTAACTTTTAGAGACATATAGAACCCAAAGTCCAGAACACATTAATCATCTCCGTCAACAATTGCTTGTGGTTTTGGGCTATCCTTCTTTTCAATAAATCGTTTGAACCTTATTGAAACAAATTCATGTATGATTTAATTTTTTTGCTAGACATACTTCAGAATTTGAACCTTCCTGGAATCATCTATTCTGAGGAGAAATAAAAACATATTCTTTTATTTCTGACGGTGCAAGTCGAGGAAATATATTTTAAAACTTTCTAAAACCTTTCCCTTTTGCATCTATGACCTATAATTGAAAAAAGAAAATACCTTGCTTGACTGGAAGAAAGGGAAGAAGCAATTCTTCATGAGCAACTGTGCACTCAAAATTAATATTTTCCCTCTCACCCACATTCCATTACAGTCACAAAGGAAGCAGACATACATTGTGCACCCTTTTGCATCAGTGCCACTATTTACACTACTGTCTTCCACTTTGAACGTCATTGTATTGAATAAACAAAGCAGTTCTTAAGGTCAGTGGCGGCCGAAGTGATTTGCTCAGGTAGTGACAACAACAAAATGTTTCTAGTGGCGGATCCAGAATTTTGGTTTGATTGGGGGGGGGCTAGGATTTGGTTTGGGGGGCTCATTACTCCAAAATGCCGCCCTTATAAGAAGAGCAAAAAAAAAAAAAAAGGGTTCCCAAAATCCATGTCGTCGATCTTCGCCTAAGCCCCCTAGCCCTCTTCTTCCCTGGATCCGCCACTGAATGTTTCCGCGGCTTACTGATCATCATTGAAGTGAAAGGTGAAAAAACAGCTCAGAGTAAGAATCTCGCTATATAAAGATTTGTAACGTGTGAAAGTATCATTACCTGCAATTGCTGCCGGATTAATTAAATCATTTTGAAATTAATGAATGATAAATGTTTTAAAATTGACCAAACGGTAAACATTTAGTGATTAGCCAAAAACCGGCAAGTTGATCTACAAGCAGTGTTGGATTACCCAAAAATAGGCACGACTAGGCAGTAGCCTGGAGCCCCCTGATTTTTGAAGGCTCCCTGAAAGTTCACTTTTTTCATTAAATAAAAATAATTAAAAAAATAAAACCATCCAAAATAAAACAATCAAAATAATATGAAAAGCATGGAAATTAATTTTTTTGTTTCATAGTAGTGTACGATAAATAAAAGTAATTTTCAAAATATGATAAATTGTAAAATTCGTTTCTTAATTGAATACAAATATGATAAATTATATTAGTTATCTACAAAACCTTTTCTTTGAACTTATAAAATACATATAATTAATTTAAAAAACAGAGGGAATCAAAATTTTTGAGTCCCTAGGACCCCATACTTTCTTATCCTACACTGCCTTCGATGACCATGACGGCAGTGGAACACATTTCGCTTGAGAATCGTTTCCTGTTACGTGCATTCATAAACTTATGTAATTCGCCTTCAGAGAATCTAAGAAAAAAACAATATTGCCTGCTCGCATTGACAAAGCTTCTAGGGCAGCGTTTCCAAACCTCTTTCAACCAGAGGACCAGTAAATTTTCAAAAATAATGCTGTTGACCACTAACTCACAAAAGCCTACTATTTTATTTTTTCTTTTTTTTTTCTTTTCTTTTCAGCCGACTATGGACGACGATTACGCAACTTCATTCTCCTCTTCTGAGTGTCCTCCCTCCGTCGCCAGTTACCTCCGCAATTTTTCCTCTGTCTTTTTTAATGTCTTCCACCCTGGGCCTAATTTTATTTTGTTGTTATTAAAATGTACCATTATAATATAATAAATCTAAAACCACGTTTTGAATCCTATGAAAACGCAGATATAAAACTGGATGTGAACTATTAAAAGCTAATTACATGTTAATCAGACCAAACCAGATAAATAATAATGTTACTACAGGATGGGCGCTACACTATACCACCGGCCTACATACATAAACCAAAATAAAAGACGCTAGACCGTATGCCTTTTATTTACTTCACCTCTCGCGTTACCAATCTTATCAACTACAGCGGTTCCTCATACCCATTTAAACTCCTTAGTAAACCGTCATTTACTTATTCTCTAGACGCCACATAGACTGTTGTAGAAACAATGCTGTTCTATCTCATCCTGGAAATGCCACATTTTTGCCGGGTCATTGAAATATTCAAGGCTTTTAACTGTTGGGCATACAGCCTTATACAGTACGAATATGGTATCAGAATTTATGATATTCTGCCTGTGGAACTCCTGAACTATGTTCGTGGACCACCAGTAATCAGCGAACAGGCTGAAGCACTGTTACAGTGGATATTTAGTTGAATGCTACAAAAATGGCAGCTGCTGCACTCTGCCGGCAGTATTACTAACTTTATCGAGCTGCAGCGTGTGACAGAACGAAGTTGTCTCCATTCCCCATTAACAAAGCGAACCCCCGACCTTGAATATTTCCACGAAAACGCTAGAGCGCATGCGCGATCTGTGCCAACCAAGATTTGTCTCCACGACAGCGAAACAGTTCACTGATGTGGCCAACAGATGGAGTTCAATACTTTCCCTAGCTGTAGACTAGAGAATGCCGCATTTATAAACATTTTTCTTTCACTGCATTTATTTTCTAATTTATTTATTCATGATTAGAGGTAGTGACATGTCACAGTGGCACTACGTCTAGAGCCGCCACTGCTTAAGGTATATATATTTGTTTAGTGAAATTGGCACTATAGGAACTGAAAGCATTATATTGCAACTATACAGAAATATCCACTTCATACCTGTTTCCGAAGCATTTTTGAACTCTCTCCTGTCTTTTAGATAACGCCAGAGGTGCAAAGCTTTTCACTAAGTCATGAACATTGTTACAGAAATTCATTCATTTATCAGTATCAAAATGGGTATTAAAAGCCTTTTGTATATATTTTATAATATTAATGTTTACATTCGCGTCTCTTTGTGTAAACCGGCGGCTTTGCCCTTCGTTTGATCAAACACTGAATGTGTAAACACAAAACTTAGTAGTAATACAGCAACTTTCCAGTTAGCTTAGTAATAGATACGACGGAAAATATATGAATACCATTACAACGAAAAATTTTATTAGTCGGAAAGTTAAGGAAGGTTGTTGGAAATCGTTGAACTATTCTCTCAACATTTCAGTGAGACAACAAATTTTCCGATATGCAAGATAAACTTCGTTTAAATCAGGATAGAAAACTATGTTTATAACTTCGATGTTCCTGAGTATCAGAGTTGAATATTAATTAACCACTCATGAATTAGGTTGACTGGTACGATCTTTATCAGGAATTTATTAAGTAAATACGTGTTTTGGGGGTTAAGGGCAGTGAAAATATCTATAATGTTACTCAGAGATTATTAATGTTGCGATATGATGGAATTTTGGAAATTGGGAGTTATCTATTTCAAATAACCAGAACGGCAATACGGCCGCTGCTGTTTCTCATATACGAGTACATTAATGATTTGTGCGACATAATAAGGGGGATGAAAAGATTATTTGCCGATGATGCTATTATTTATCGTGAAATTACAACTCAGGACGACTGCGCTTTGTTACAAGACGATATTATGAAAATAATTGCGTGGTGTAAAGATTGGCAGTTGGTGTTAAACGCTAAAAAGTGCCAAGTCATGCGTGTAAGTAAAAAGGTTACACCATTTAACTCTGAATATACAATTAATGGTACTGTCCTTAGAACGGTAGATTCTGCTAAATACCTAGGGGTAACAATTCGTAATAATTTGTCGTGGAATGAGCATATCGAGAATGTAATTGGAAAAGCAAATCGTATGCTCCGATTTCTAGGTCGTAATTTAAAACAGTGCACTCCGAAAGTTAAATCGATTGCATACAAGTTACTAGTGCGGCCTCACTTAGAATATTGTTGCTCTGTATGGGATACCCATCAAAAATGATTAATTGAGCCATTAGAGATGGTCCAAAGAACAGCCGCCCGATTCGTGACAGTTATATATAGTTGGAGGGAAAGCGTTAGAGCGATGTTGAAGGAGTTAGGTTGGGAAGACCTGGAGCACCGAAAGCGTTGCTCTCGACAGAAGCTAATTGAAAAATTCTCGACTGACGTTTTTCGGAATGACAGTAAACAAATATTGCTACAAGCAACATTCATATCTCGGAATGACTGCGAAAATAAGAGAAATCAGGGCCATAACCGATTCATTTCCACGAGCGATTAGGAAGTGGAATAGAAAGGATTTACCGGGCGAGTAAACATAAAATCTGATAGGAGTAACTTTCGATAAAGCACTCCGGCTATCCTGACCTGGGTTTTCCATGGTTTCCATAGATCATTCCAGGCGAATGGTAGGATGGTTTCTCACAATAGCCCATGGGCGCCTCCTGCCATATACTGCAACGTGACGCACTGTCGCCACGTTCTAATGTGCATTTTTTATTATATAAATCATAATTTTAGAGTAATTTACATAAATCTTGGGCGACCACCTAAATAGATTTTTGTTGTAATTTCCTAAGGTACGCAAGATTCCAAGTGAGGACTGTAATGCAATGGTGAACATTCAGTGTACCTTGTTAAAGCGAATATTAAATAATTGTTGAGCTGTGTAGGCTTGAAGCTAATCGTGCTCTTCACTAGCCACGGAGGCAGGAAGTCATGGATAAGGGGTTTTGCCAGCTTTCACCGTTGGATGGGGAGCCCACAACAGGCCACTGCACCGGTGCGAAAAACCCGCCACCCGAACACGCTCTCACCCCGGCGAACTTAGCCGAATATGTCCGACCTCTGTGATATAGGCGGGGCAAATAAGATACCGGGGATATCACGTGACATTAGGTACCAACCTGAAGATCCAATCCAAATGAGCATATAACTTAAAATCCTGGGAATTTTCTGTTAAATGTGATCTTCGAGACTGCAAGGGGGTGGAACCAGAAGTGCTCCTCGGAGACCGAAGAGCGAGGAGGTGGACATTCGATTCTATGCGAGTCTAGTCTGAGGTGGACTCGGAAAGTGGGCTTCTCTTGCTAACTGCCGCTGTACGACTACTGGCTGCCGGCTTGCTGGAGCAGGCTTATCACGGCGACACCGCCAGTAATGCGATGATGCGCATTAACAGACAGGACGTGTCTGTAGCCGCCTTGTGAGACCGCAGACATCAGACGCAGGACTATGATGGTAACTTATTACGACCAAGCCATCTGATTGTGCATTCCGTGAAACAGAACCCTTAAGCGACTTTGAGAGGATAGATCCATGTTCTAACTTTGTAATTAAAAAAAAAAAAATACCCTGAGCTAGCGGCATAATTTGGCAAATCCAGTCATTTTCGAATGATATATTGTTCATTCGTGGCGCCCATGATTTTCTTTTAACTGTAAAGTCACAGCATTATTATACCTTTGTCTGAGGTCGTCATAACTTGTATTTTTCATTGTTTCCAATTGTAAGTGTTTCTTGCATTTTCATTCTGAGATGGATTTAAAAGTAAATATACAATTGTTTGCTTGCTCATGACGGCTAATTGTACATTTGAGCATTGCTTTTATGATTATACCAATTTATGTTAATGTTAACGGTAAATTCGCTCAGACTTGTAATCGCCAATGATAAGAAAATAAATGTCATATTGTCACAATTTTCCTAATTTCCAACTAACATCGAGATTCTTGCAAAATTAATAAATTTTCACTCCTTCATAAAAATTAAAATTAAAAATCCCCTTTTATTAATCATAAAGGTATGAAAGATAATTGCAACGTAGTTTTCCCACTAAGGCATCCACTACAATACCGTATATCCCTTCCAAACCATTACCTTTCCGGAAAGGTGCAATGCACCCTCTGCCACAAACTTTTAGTGAATCGTGGAGTAATAGTAGTAATAATAATAACAGCAATGATGCAGAAGTCGTTGAATTTTAAAAACGCGGGATCTGCCGTTGTTAGAGTAACAGGTGAAGTCCAGTTATTCCACAAACAATTTCACTGAACTCTCCGAACTTATCTTTTTTTGTCTATCTCAGAAAACCTCCTCAGCCGAATACCAACAAGGCAATATTGTACCAGCTGCAGTGAACCACTGTTCCGTTTCCTTGAAACTAGAATAACAAATATTTGGTATTGTATGTCGCCTAGCACGGGGTCGGCACAGACACATACTTGCCGTCTCAGATAATATCACATGCGGGGTAGTCGGAATACTAACTTCAGCGAATACGCGTCCAGCATAAAAGAGGAGCGCCCGCGCGATTATCGTGTCTCCTCACAGCACACACACAATGGCTGCGGTCGTGGGAGCCGCAGACAAAACAAGGCGGCCACAACAAAGGACGCCACACTCATCTGCATATGAACGGCTAAGCAGGGGCCGGGGAGCCGTCGACGGCAGCGTCTGCACTGCCACTTCGCACCTCCTGCGGTGCCGGGCTTGGCGAGCGTAAGGGTATGTCTTACACAGATCTCTCCATTCTCCAGAATTCAGTCTAGAGCATAATACTCACTTTCCGTAAATACCATATGTTGCGTAATCTTCTCGTAACCTTCTGAGACGCAGAATACGATGGTAGAGACAAACAACGAAATATGGATCTTCATGAAAATTTTGTGTCATCATCTTTACTTACAGATATAAGCTTCCCAATTTTTTTGTAAATTTATCGTCATTACCGATTACATTAATCGGCATCAACAGCCATGGGAAAGTAAGACTGCTTTTTTGGAGGGTAAAATGCTGTAAAATGTTTTTGAAGCGGACGGTGCTTTGTCGAATTTTTATGTTATTTTTAGACAGTACAAGATAGGTTAGAAAGAGCAATTTTCGTTGATTAAGTGCGAAAATGACGTAAGTTATTAGTAAGATTATAGCGCAACGGCTTTCATCAAGGCGTCGTTTTAAGTTGCATACGGTTAAAATTTTGGGTTTTAGGCCGTTTTCCGTTGCTACTTTACTAATAATGGGTTTTCATGTGGTTTCTATCCATGCCGTGCAGCTAAAAATGTATTAAAAAATTCATTTTGGCACACGCGTATAAATTTCAGTAGATCATCATTGGGGTTACTTTTTATTTCGTTATTACACGTCGGTTGGTAAATGTTCAATATCAGTCTTTTATTCCTCTGATACTTATGCTTCAAAACATACATTTCAGAATTCTAATATACAAAACAGTCTGTTATTTTGCCATACCCACTATTATTCTCCAACTTGTAACTTTTAAATAAACACTTTTTGTTGTTTATGCCCGATTTTACCATGTATGTACAGTACAATAAAAAACAGTGGGTATTGTGAAACACGAGAACCAGGGAAAAACTAGATTTATGTGGAACAAATCCGAGCTGTAAGGAAAAAAAAAATACTGGCACAGATGATGATTTAATAAAATAGATACGCGTATGCCAAAATCAAGTTTGTTTATATTTTTAGCTACATTAGAAGGATAAAAAACACATGTACATGTTAAATTAATTGTGGTTTTCAACATCCAGTATTTGAGAGAAACCAGGTTGAACAAAGGGTCTTTGGAACAGGAGTTTGCAAGACAGATAGCTTTCGTGTTGTAGAAAGAAGGAGCCACGAGGTGCTAAAAGATAATTTAAAAAATTAATCTAGTCCACAACTCGAAGGTTCGTTGGATCCTACCGAAGGAGGCGTCCTAATCGGATGTGTTAGAAGAAAAGACTATCAGTTCTGTTCCACCGGAACCTACAGCTGAACGTGGAATCCAAACCACAAAGCGATTTGGCCTGTCTCATATGATCAAAGCACAGCCAATAAAAATGTCTGCCACTATGGTATTCAGTGCCAGCACATTGAATTTAATAGACGAGCACCTCATTCATTGAGTTACGAGGCCGCTTATGAGTATATATCCAACAGTTGTAATGGCGTATTATTAAACAACAAATACTAATTTACAAAGCAACTGTAGAAGAAAATGGCCTACAATAATCATATATAATATTGTTACGACATTTAGAAATAAAAAATTAAAAAAAAAGTAGGCATGAAAGTGCTTATAGCCAACTTGCAAAGTGAGGGTAAATGAAAGATAGGTTTGTTTTGAAAAACATGAATTTAATGTTTTTAAACTATATCATGTTAATATTCTTTTCTAAAACGTAAGTTGACTTCTGAAACATTTTTACATTGACGAAAATGAACCATAAGTGCAACTCAGTTTGTGGAATAACCTGTTAACCTTAAAAACAAGTAAAAACGGATGGGGATGTCTTAAAACGTTGCAAGTCTTTTCCTGGAACGCCAGTTATGTTATCATAAAGTGCCCAAATTTTCCATATAAATTTCCTGAACATCACAACGAATGGCTTCCTGTTATTCTCCCAGCTTTTAAAGCTTTTCTCGGTAACCGTGGGAGGTAAAGTGTCCATAGAGGAAAATGTCTCGTGTTGAAAGGTTGGGAGAAACGACGACGACAGACTATTTTGCGGAATCGTGAAATGTGACGCTGATGGAAAATGCCTCAAACAACCACCCATGAAACTAATACGAGTGAGCGCTTGTGCCACGAATGTAAAATGTATGCTCTTCTGAACTTAAACGCATAGGATCAGAACGACCTGGATTTCCGAATACCGATCACTCACTCTCTCAATTTTTTTATTGTACAAGATTACTAGAGAAGGTGTGTTTTTCTTTTTTTGTTTATAAAAAAAAATCTCGACGTGTTCGCTTTAGACTTGAAGAAGTTAACCCAACTCAAGAAGATCAAGAAGATATGCAGATTCGTACCATTATGTTAAAATGGCGAAAAAACAGCGTTGCTTCTGAAAAGTTAAAGTGAAGTCAATATTTTAACAAACCAGTAATGAGAGAACACGCTAGGATGAATGAGAGGGCCTATATTGTTTTGTTGCAACTAAACTGGCGTGAAGAGTGTACTAAAGTAGTGCATACTCAGATACCAAACCCTTATACCTCTCTCTTATTACCCATTTCGAAAGCATGCGGTTCATTTCAATCTACTTTTTTATTGCTTTGAGTAAATGATCAATTTTTAGATTACTTCTTTTGTTTTTTGTCATTTTCTACAAGATTATAGCTGTGAAGCTATTTTGTAATAATGCTGCTACTTTTTAAATATTTATATTTCCTTCTTGGAAGAGTTTTCCAGCTTTTTTACAGACCATTGTTGCAGTTTATGGTAGCATATAGAGTCTATCTATATCGTCTGTTTACGCTTATTAAGTGCTGCAAACCCGTTATTTTACTAGTGATGTAGTAAGTGCGTTGAAATATGTCAAATGTATTTATTTCTTATATGATTTAATAACTGTTTGAAATTGTCGTGTGTACGTATTAAATCTTAGTTATTTATTGAATGGATTGATATTTCTGTTAGTGCTATTTTCGTCTGGTATATGTCTTTGTACCACATGTCCGTCGTCAATTTATATGAGAGTAAGTACTGCTGTTATACCGTTATTACTTGCAATACACGTTCATCCCTATTAACTTATTCGTTTGTAAGTAATAACATTTGCCGAAATTTGGGGGAAATGGGCAGATACTTTTGAATAGTAGAAGGCTGCTGTTGAAATGATTTCGCAACATAGCTTGGACATTGGAAAACTCAATTTTACAATTTAGGATAAACAAGGAAACTATTTATCGATTATCATTACATAAAGCTCATGCCCCGCTGCCAATTTACCTAATTATGTCCATTTTTACTTTATAAATTGTTTTGCTATTTGAGGTATATTACACAGAACCTAGAGCAACAATTCATCCCAGTGTCTCACACTTTTACTACTAATGAAATCTTTCCCCTTCTTTTTATACACTAAACTAATAACTTGTTTGTGTTCATGGTTATCTCACATACTAATCCTAATTTTCCTTCCAGTGACTATTGAGGCATAAGAGACAGCACTCCCGTTTTCCGTCTCTTGTCTTCCAAGACGTTAAGTTGGCGCCCCTCAGCAATATAGGGGAGAATTGTCTGAGACCGGTTATTCGACTCAGAAGGAAGTCGAACAGACATTCACCTTCTGCCGTGTGATAGGCTGGATGCAATTAAGACTGAGTTTGAATTGCTTACTAAAGGTGAGCACCCACCACAAACGGAGGCAGAAGGGAGAACCAGCAACCTATCTAGTGGATTTTTGATTGCATCAACCATTGTTTGGGCTGATATAGATCATAAAATTTTCGTTTATCGGCAGTAATAATAGTTCACAATTTGGTACCTCGAGCTCTACGACCCAAAAATTGAATTGATCATTAGCATAACGTGAATAGACATCATGACGAAAGCGATTAGCAGCAGCATCATAAGATTCCTAAACATAAGTACATTTTTAGATCCGTAGATATAAATAATAGAGGAATGAATTTCTTTCACTGTACCATTTTATTTGCAGAGTGTAAAAGAAAAAGTTTTAATGATTAGTTTAAAACAGGCAATAAAAACGTTGGGGAAAAGATTTAAGATTTATAAAAATACAACTTGAAGTAATGAACCCCAGCAATTACTTGGAATACTTACAATAAGAAATCACTTTCCACCAAAGCCAGGCTCCATCACTACCACACCGTCGGTCTTCATGGAGCACTATATGTGACGGAGACAGCATCACTAACGGTAAACGTCAAAGGAATCGAAAAAATAGAAAGACAGATACTGAGAAAAATATTCGGTCCCAATATCCAAGATGGCATCTGTATGCGCAAAAGCTCAGAAGAACTCTATTCAATGATCGAACGATTCACCTCACTTGCACGGGAAAGACGCATGAAATTCTACGGACATATAGCACGAATGGATGACTCACGACTGACCAAGGAAATTTTCCACATCGTCAACGGACCCCAACAAACCAAAGCACGCTGGTTTATAGAAACCCAGAAGAATCTTGCAGAAGTTAGCCTAGACACACTGCCATCTACACGCAGTATATATAGACTTAATCATGTCACATAAATTTGCCCCTAAGATCTCAACAGAAAATAATTTGACACAAGAGAGACGTCAAGCCCACAGCGAAAGGATAAGGAGATTTTGGGAAGATACGAAGAATAGCAAGAAGAATGAGAAGGACAATGCAAACGCGCTCCTTAGCGGGCCAAACGATAAAATGAAATAAACAATAAAGTAATGAACCCCAGAAGAAATGGAGTATTCACATTATTCATATTCACATTCATTTTATTTACCATTAGTGAATACATTATTGAAATAGGCTTCGTCATTGACCGATGAAATTCAGGATGAAATTAGTCAAAAATCTCCCAACAGCTACAATAAAGCATTAGATACATGTGAAAATGGCTGAAAGGTCTAATCTGATTAGTTTAAAATAGAAACGGCGTTTCATTAAGTAATAATACATCCGGATGGAACTAAATTACAGGAAGGTGTTGACGGTGCGTATGTGACTGTTATTTTTAAAATTAGCTCTCCGTATTACTCATAGCGTATAAGAACCTTACTACGATTACGGTTATGCTATAGCATTAAAATCGCAAGGCTTACGATAAGTCCGCATTGATATCGAGAAAAAGCAAACAACAAAAAAGGCCTTTTTAATTCCCCGATGTCGATTGTCCGGTTTAAGAAGTAATCTTTACAAAAATAAAAATAAAGAGAATATATATGTTCCGATACAGAAATCCATAATCAGAGAATCAAAAAACCAAACAGTTTAATGTAGAAGCTCTGAGTGAATATTCTAAAATAACTTCAGTTATCATTAGCAATAATCATCAAAAATAAAACGTCGTAATTATTTATATTATAATATAACTATGTCAAGAAAATATTTGTACAATTTTCTTACCATGTCTAAAAGATTTACTACGAAATTCCACTGGTCAGATTTTAATTCTCGGAAATTAAACAAATATCTGTAGCTGTTCAAATTATCATCAATATTATAATGATGCTGCGGAGTATGATAGTACAACCAAAGCACACCTTTCGACCCATAAAAGGAAAATAAATGGCTCATTTAATAACAGTAATTAATAGAGAAATTTTCTCCAAGGCACTTATAAATTTAAAGAGACAAACAGCTATAAAATAACGTTACGAAAAATGAAGTTCCTTTGAATCTCGTGAAGTGTTAATATCATAACGTGGGATGACATTAACCGAAATTGCCTTAGAAAGCATTTCTTTTGAGTCCCCTCCTTCCCTCCCCTTCACTTCTTCTCTAAATCTGACACTAGGTGAAAAATTTCGTATTTAATGGCCTCAATGTTTACGAGCCATAAAGTTCCAACACTACCATAACTTGAACCGCTGCGAGATCTACCCCCATAAAATATCTGTCTATTACATTGTGGTTTCCACCAATGATTTCTGTGAAAGAGACAGAATATCTTAGTTGAAAACTTTCGTCTTCGCTACAGTTTCACAGTTGCGATAAATTTTTTTCCTTGAGAAAATGGAATCTGAACTACCACAGCCATCTTCCTTTCTATTCCTGATTGAATAAATAGTATTTAGGTGAGATAGTATCTAATTTTCTGTTTCATTTTAGGTAAGATTGATATGAAAATGTTAGAGGCTAGATTTTCATAGTTCTTTATGGTAAAATAACAGTAGTTTTACAAAACTGAATTATTGGTAGTATCGTATGAGCACTTAGTAAAGCTAAGCTCAGCAACGTACAGATAAAACTGATTTTGTAAAACATTTCTCGACGATCTGACAGTTAACTGTCAAACGAGCTGTGAAAATTTTGTTGCATGAGATCATTAGTGAAAGGTTCCATCTCTTTACTGATATCACTGATGACGAATCATAGCTTAGTCTTTGGTACAGACAAGCACTGACGAGAAGCTGAAAAATCTAAACCATTTTTTTTTTTAGTTGTTTGAGTTGTTGAATACAATCCTCCAACACTACCTTTTCATCATTATATCCTAGGTTCTATACGGTCTGATTAAAAAGCAGAATTTTTTTAGCTTTCTATACAGTTCTGCAAAGCTATACACTTTATTCCGAAAATAGCCTGTCGATTATGACTCAAAAACTGACGCCTGTGTAGTTTATTTTTTAATAAGACTTTTCTTTAAATTCCATTGGCTATCGATTGAAGATTCACTTGATCGTTTACTGCTCTGTCGGTTCCTTTAGATGTGAATATGCCACTGTTTCACAAAATTACAAACAATTTACGTATTTTCCATTGATACCTATTGTTCAAGTTGCACTTTCATAAATTACTAACAAGTTAGAGTTGGGGAATAGGGAGAACCCTGCTTTGATTCCCTGTCAGCCAAAACGAATTTCTATTTGCAGGGACATATTAGTTTTTTCTTCCTAAAGGCTATCTATGTTTGCCTTTTCATTCATTTCTCTCTCTAATACCCTCTGTCCAAGACGCATGAAGCCAGTAAGAATGTTTCATCCTTAGCTACAGCCAATATGATTAATTTCAGGTTCTTTAATTACCAATTTAAATGCAATTAATTAAAAATAGACGTCGAAATCGATAAAAAAAAACTTGTTACTCATCTGCTAAGCGTGAATCAGTCTGTTCGCTACCAAATGGGAGAGAATATGCCCTACGACAGGCGTTAATGTATGTATGTGAGTATTAGATCAAAATTTTAACTGTAACTAAAATCTATTTCCTGATTCAAGTGCGTTTTGCGACTACCATTTTACAAAACGGAAACATCCATTACTAACGTCAAATCCAAAAACTTCCTTATCCTAGTCTTTGTTGAAGTTGTAAATAAATTTTATAATGTCGAATCAATCTTATATTTGTAGAGATAGGTAATCAGCAAATTACAGTGAATTTTCTAGTTTTTAGTTTTTTCGTATCATCACTCTATCCCTGAACATCAGACAAGCCTTCAACCAACGGAAGAAGAAGATTGACTTCTATCGTTAAAGTCGAGAACGTTTCATTCTGTTTTTATAATCCCACCTGATTTACTTCTCCAAATAATTTTTCATTTTATTTCTGTCGTAATAGGAACCTCTGTTGACGGTGCGTGGGAGCAGCACTTTGAATACTACTGTATTAATGAGCGTAACTCAAGTACGTAATAGATGAGATGATTTTCTTGACATATGCAAATGGTTTTGGAAGTACGGAACCTTGTTTTGCCTGGCGAATCAGGTCACCAATCACTCATAGTCACGTGCTGAACACAAATGAAATTTTCATGTCAACCTGCGCAATCGATACCATCAGATGATACGTCCGTCACTGGGTGATGCTATTGAATTTTGACGGACTATGGAAATCTGTTCTCTGTGTGAGCAGTGACGTAGAGAAATTTTGTAACTAATCCAAGATCCAATACAAATATTTCAACAATATTCATTTATGTACAGCCGTTTTTTGTGAAGGTTTTATAATATTCGTCGTAATATCCATGTATGTGTCTTGAGGTACGTGAATCCCTGTAAAGTAAGCGAGTTGATTTCAAGTGCATCTGACTTTCTTTCAATGCTGTTACTCATATGAAAGTCTTAAAATACAATACTGTTTGTGAAAATTGCAACACTCCTAAGGAATGGTCTGAAACACTCCAAAATCTGATTAACTGTAGAGGAGCGGAATCATAATGCAGAGAGATGGCGTGCACGTAGGCCCAACAGCGCTCTCTGCAGTGTGTCCGGACAGGTCATTGTTAGGCCACTCTCAGTCGGTGCAGCGCCATCCAACGAAGTGGAAACGTTCAAGGAAATGCCAGCATGTGATCAATACCAGCATGTGAGTGAGTTCCAACGCAGAACGAGTTTGTCGTTGGGTGTTAGGAGCGTGGTCTGGTGACTAGATTTCTGATATGTCGTCTATAAGAAAGCGTCGTCCTCTGGAAACCTCATTTTGTGTTCAATAGATATATGGATATCAGCTCACTTCCAGTGTTAAATAAAAGCGAAACTGCTGTGGCAACTTCCAGTGAATTATAACATTCGTTGTGACCTTTGATAAGATTTCTATCCGCTGTGTTGAATATCCCTACCTCGGTAACTATAAATAACAGTGAATGTGATAACTAACTTCTTGTCAATATATAATATTATCAATTATATAGTAATATTGACATTACTAATAAGTGTATGTACTGTTCCACATCCCCGAGATTATTCTTACATGGGATCAAAGTGAACATATCTATCTATCTATCTATCTATCTATCTATCTATCTATCTATCTATCTATCTATCTATCTATCTATCTATCTATCTATCTATCTATCTATCTATCTATCTATCTATCTATCTATCTATCTATCTATCTATCTATCTATCTATCTATCTATCTATCTATCTATCTATCTATCTATCTATCTATCTATCTATCTATCTATCTATCTATCTATCTATCTATCTATCTATCTATCTATCTATCTATCTATCTATCTATCTATCTATCTATCTATCTATCTATCTATCTATCTATCTATCTATCTATCTATCTATCTATCTATCTATCTATCTATCTATCTATCTATCTATCTATCTATCTATCTATCTATCTATCTATCTATCTATCTATCTATCTATCTATCTATCTATCTATCTATCTATCTATCTATCTATCTATCTATCTATCTATCTATCTATCTATCTATCTATCTATCTATCTATCTATCTATCTATCTATCTATCTATCTATCTATCTATCTATCTATCTATCTATCTATCTATCTATCTATCTATCTATCTATCTATCTATCTATCTATCTATCTATCTATCTATCTATCTATCTATCTATCTATCTATCTATCTATCTATCATCTTTGGCAGTGAGTGAACGTGTATTTGTGAGCTCGTAAACTGTGAAAGTTTTATAGTGTAAAACAGTGTGAAACTGATATAATTGGTGCACTGTCTCTCAGTATTCATCTGATCTTTGTACTGGTGCATAAAGTGTAGTGAACCAACTCGTGAAAGCCGAGTATTCGGCTTTTATTCTTTCGCTTAACCTTGGAGGTTAGCGGAAACATGGCCGATTTGTCAACATCAACAAGCTACGCAGATGCTATGCGGGCACAAACAACTGACGGCGCAGCCACTACCAACCTGTCGCAGACAACTGACAACACGCCAACTAGCAGTGCTGCTGAATTAGCAGTAATTATTGACAACATTGAAAATACCACAATCGATGATTACCTACAAGGGGTAAGTGAGCTCGTCGGTGGGCAAAATATAACCCATGTCTCACGAATTGCTGGAGGAAATGTGTGTATGTTTCTTCGATCTGGTACCCATGTCGAACGATTAGTGCAAGAAGGCGGTATAACAATTCGACAAATTTACTACGCTCAGGTTCGTAGATTCAAAGTGGCAAGTACGCGAGTTGTGTTCTCGAACGCGTTCCCATTCATATCCAACATTAGCATACAAAACAAAATGGCCAAATATGGAAAACTGCTTGGTCGTTTTAGAGAAATACCTTCTGGATCTAAAATACCCGGTTGTAGCCACATCAAATCGTTCCGCAGAACTGCTCAATTTATTTTTGAAGATTTGTCTAAAGTTCCTAAATCAATTGTTATACCTGTCGATGGTGCATTATATACTGTTTATTTGTCTATGGACGAAGTGATTTGTAATGCCTGTCAAGGAGTAGGACACGTAAAAAAAAATTGTAAGAAAACAGTCTTCACAGATATTATGGAGACCAATTCTTTCCCGCCTCTTCAAAAAAAGCACTGAGAAACCTACTGATCCATTGAAAGTAGTTGCAGCAGTATCTACTAACCAGGTGCCAATGGTTACTGACTCAACAGAGGAAGCAGTGGAAACCACAGCTTGCAATGAGAAAACTGTGCTTCCTATAACAGCACAGCATTTCGACAGAAGGAAAGATCGCACAGAACAAAAGCGAGAATCAGTATCAATTTCCTCCTCGCTACATGAGGAAGTACAAGATGATCAAGATGCAGACACCAGCAACAGGAAAAGTGACTTTACCGTTACTGAACACGAGGAAACGGAAAACTGCAACATTGAAGCCGATGTACAGTGCTGCTCCGAAACTGTAGTCACGGAAGCCCAAGTAAACATTGCAGTTATGGAAACGAATTTCACTGTTCCTACAGAAAACTTTGATACTATCTCCGATACGGCATCTACCATCTCTGAGTCTGCTTTTAGCAGTACAGGAGCTGAAGATGATCCAATTACCGAGGAAGAATTTCTCTCTTTCTTAAAGTCAAGTAGACATTTCACAAAAATATTACCAATTGTGAAACGCTACACTAGAAACTATACCGGTATGCAAACAATGTTAGAAAAAAGACTGACAAAGGTTAGAGATATAAATCTCAAACGTAGGCTGCAAAGAATATCGGCAGCATTAGAGAAAGAACTCAATATTGAATAAAACAATTGTCATGTTTAAGATTGCTACGCTGAATGCAAAAGGCATAGCATCGGAAAACAAACAACAATTGGTTATGTCTTTTCTACACCGATCCAGAACGCAAATCCTATTTTTACAAGAAACAAATATTGGAGCAGCTTCCGGCGTTTTTCTCTATTCACATCTATCTTGTGCCATCAATCCGAGCACACACGCATCCAGCGGAACGCTAATTGTCACCAGCGTTGGAAATTTCGAAAACCAGCAGATCATCTATCCTGGCTACGCACAAGCAGTGAAGTTAAACTTGTCAGGACAAAAGACACACTTAATTAATGTCTACCTTCCTCACTGTCTCCAAACGGCTAATCAAGTACTCAACTGTATTAAATGTTTCCTGAGATCACTTGACGCGATGGATATGGTCATAATTGGCGGTGACTGGAACGTCACCACCGATAATATAGACAGAACTCCTTTCATTGAAAGGAAAACAGTACTTTCCAGTACTCTAAGAAAGCTCCTGATGGATTTCGAATTGGAGGATATTTTGCGGCATCATCATCCTGTATAGCTGGATATACATACGTGGGGTACGCACGCTTCTAAGCCAAGGTCCAGATTAGACAGGTTCTATATCAAGAGGAGGTGGTTAACCAACACCTACAGCAGTCAAATTCTACCTACCTTTTCTGACCATTGTGCAGTACTGTTTTATTTCAGAACAGCTCAAAATGGAATGAAATCTCCATATTGGAGATTTAATAATACCCTCCTAGAGGATGAATGTTTCAAGGAAATGATCGAAAATATTATTACTGCATACAGGACAAAAATCCAACTTCGTAATGATTCAGTACTGCGAATCTGGGACGAGTTTAAAGCAGAAATTAAATTAGTCACACAGGACTATACAAAAGTGATTACCCAACAACAGCGTGATCAAGTGAAGCAGTTGGGAACGGCGTTTTATTAATAAAGACATACTATCAGAAACGGAGAAGAATGAGATTGAAGCTATTAAAGACACACTAAAAAAACACTACGGACAGCGAGCTTCCGAAGAAGCTGCCTTGAAAGAAGCCACATACATCAACGATGGAAACTCGCCCACTGCCTTCTTCTTTCGCTTAGAAAGAGAGAAAAAACAAAAAATACCTATTCGAACTCTATTAATCAACAACAGTATCGTGGCCGACCAAACTGTCATCAACGCTCATGTGAGAAGCCATTTCGTCCAGTTATACTCAAAGAGTAATAATACTAGCCTAGATGTTCCGGATCTATTTTCATCCTTACCGGAACTGGAGACTGAAGACCAAGATTTTCTCCGCGACGAAATAACCATTGACGAATTGACTAATGCACTTAAGGAAACAAAAAATGAGAAAGCACCAGGATTTGACGGTTTAACGCCGGAATTTTATAAAGCCTTTTGGCGTTCAATATCTGCCATGTTTAAAACAGTAGTAGACTTCGCTCTCTCCAAGCATACTCTTCCGTTCTCGATGCAGAAGGCAGTTTTGGTTTTAATACCCAAGAAAGGAGACCTCTCTCAACTTGGCAACTGGCGACCCATTTCGTTGCTAAACGTCGACTACAAAGTAATAGCAAAGGCTATTGCTAAACGAATCTCGGCTGTTCTACACAAAATAATAAATTCCGACCAGACATACTGCATCCCCAACAGGTCAATTCTGACAAACCTACACCTTTTCCGAGATGTGCTTCATATGTGCAACAAACAACAGCTACCGTTAGCAACAATCGCTCGATCAAGCAGGTGCTTTTGATCGTGTTGACCACATCTACCTATTTCATGTGATGCAGATTTTAAAATTCCCTCAGGAAATAATAAGTAACATCAAAACGTTGTACACCAACGCAAATGTCTTATACGAATGGGGAACAGTATGCTAGCACCAGTGGAAGTTACACGTGGGATAAGGCAGGGTGACCCACTTTCTGGAATACTTTTTACAATATCCATTGAACCATTATTAGCTCTATGTCGACGCCGCCTACGTAATTGGGGATTGCAAATACCAAGGTCCCTCGGCCGTTAGTCGTATCAGCATATGCTGACGACGTCACAGTTTTCTTAACAGATAATGAAGGAATACTGGAACTGCAAAGAACTTACAATATATACGGTAAGGCCTCGGGCGCATGCCTCAACTACCGAAAATCTGAAGGTCTTTTCTCTGGTTCATGGATCTCCAGAACAGATACGCCTCTCAACATTACGTGGAAGCGCGATGGTATGAAACTACTGGGCATCCACTTTGGAAATGCAGAAGACTATCACCAAAACAACTGGGAAAATCTCCAGAGAAAAAATAAAAACTTGCGTTGAAAGATGGAAACGTCTCTACCCCATCACGTCACTACGGGGGAGGAAGATATTAATCAACCAATTACTTGGGTCAAAGTTAGTGTATGCCTGCTCCGTACTTCAACCACCTGAAGTCTTTGTACGCCAACTTCATCTTCTGTTCCTAGACTTTCTTGTGGACTGGAAAACACTGGCTAAGTCAAGATGTCGTCTTCTCTAATACCCGCAACGGTGGAATAGGACTAACACATTTGGGAGCAAAAATTAGAACGTTTCGAATGAAGTTTATTGAAACACTAGTAAACAACAACCAAATGGAAGAAGAAAAGAACATATCATTTTATTTGGCGCAACTAAATTTGGGAACCAATCCGAACGATGACGTAACACTATTTATGCATACAACGCCAAGCGAAGCATATCTCCACAGCCTGAATCCTTCTACAAATCGGTCGTACAAACTTGGAATGAGTCCAAACCAAAGCCAATGAACAAACCTGAAACAGTTGCCGATCTTCGACGATTGCCTCTTTGGAACGCCATCCACTTTCCATCGACACTCTTTATTCCAGAGTGGCGACATATAGGCGCTGAGGTGGTCGGAGACTTACTGACAGCAATGCATCTTGGAAGCCAATCACACTAATTATAAACAAGCAGACTTGACAATTCCTACAAGACGACGTCTATGCTCAAACTACCTCCGCGTGAAAACCTATTTTGCAGATCACTTGATGCCAGTAATTGTGTCCTCAGAAATTACAAGGCCAAGCTTCTTAGTCTGTTTCAACGAAGAGTGGGTGAAAATTCCATCTAGCAGGAAGAAACTCTATGAAATAATTCTAGCAACATTAAAACCAGCTTCGACATTACACCGAAGCAGCGTTTACGTGAATGGCCGAATAAACTGGTCAAATTTGTATAGAAAACCGTGCAACAGCCTTGATTCGGATATAGTCTGGCGCTTCCTCAACGAGAGCCTTGCGACGCCAGTAAAACTACACCAGTGGAATATGAGAACCGATAATCTTTGCCCTTGGTGTCAACAGAGGGTACGATGAAACACATGTTTCTCGAGTGTCATCAAACATCTGACATCTGGAGGTTAATACATATGCTCCTCCAGAGCATATTAGGTACTGCACCACCGAGCAACGTTTTAGATGTTCTGTGTACAAATAATCAGAATACGCAAAACTCACTCTGTATTTTTTATGTAACCTTGTGTCTGTCTACAATTTACAGTGTTACATCTGGTCACTTAAAAACAATATTTTTACTGTTAATTATAAGTCTGTTTTATTAAAAGAATTAAGTGGAGAATCTGTGTTGAACTGATAAGAGCGAAAAGAGGAGAAATAAAATTAAAGAGTGTACCGATTTTTGGAACTATAATAATGCATTAGGCTCAGTGCTAAATGTGTCCTTCGAATAAGAAACTGAAGTTGCTTACTAAAAGTCTGTTAATATGTAAAAATTTAAAGTCTTGTTCCTTTTAACATATTGTTAAAAATTATTACTGAACTGTCGTCATGTCTTGTAAGTCTTATTTCTTAAGCTACAATTTTTAAAGCACAAATACATTCTTTGTAATGGAGTTTTATGTAAATTAAGTTGTAAGTATACTCTACCTGAGTATAAGATGTAATGTGACTATTATCATCCAGAGAAACTGATATTCTTTTATGGGTAACATTTGTACCAAGGCAATATGGAAAATATCTACTATGTTAAAGAATTTTGATGTTAGTACCACACATTGCAATTTTTTTTTTTTTTTTTTTTTTTTTGTCAGTGGTTAAGATTTTGTAACGTTCTTATAAGCTTAAGAAATTGTACAAACTATGATTTTCATTGCACTGCCTTATTATTGGTTTTTGTATTGTGGAAGTGTAATGAAACATTCAACCATCAAATAAAAAAAATCTATCTATCTATCTATCTATCTATCTATCTATCTATCTATCTATCTATCTATCTATCTATCTATCTATCTATCTATCTATCTATCTATCTATCTATCTATCTATCTATCTATCTATCTATCTATCTATCTATCTATCTTTCCGTCCTGTGGAGCCATCCACAGTGACCAAGGCAATGTGAAAATATTTTTACTATGTAAAAGAATATAAATTTATCACACATTATAATTTTCTGTCAGTGGTTCAGATTTTGATATGTTATTATTAGAGTGTAGATCAAGGACTTGTATAAGCTATGATTTTATTGCACTGCCTTAATATTGGATTTTGTACTGTGAAAAATGTAATGAAACATTCAACCATCAAATAAAAAAAAAAAAAAAAAAAAAAAAAAAAAAAAAAAAAAAAACTATCTATCTATCTATCTATCTATCTATCTATCTATCTATCTATCTATCTATCTATCTATCTATCTATCTATCTATCTATCTATCTATCTATCTATCTATCTATCTATCTATCTATCTATCTATCTATCTATCTATCTATCTATCTTTCCGTCCTGTGGAGCCATCCACAGTGACCTCAATCATTCGGGCACTTGGTAACAAAAAATCTCTCGGTCCTGATGGTATCAGAGCCACTCATCTTTAAAACCTACCACAATCCGCTATAGACCTGCTTACCCATATATACAACTCCTGCCTCAAGCTTTCATACTTCCCAGCCACCTGGAAAATAGCTAAAATCATCACTCTTCCTAAGCCCAACAAAAACCAACTCTTTCCTCAGAACTACCGACCTATATCATTACTAAACATCCTTGGTAAAATCCTTGAGTTCCTCATAAACACTTCTCTCCAAAAATTTCTTAAAGACAATAGTACCATCATTCCTGAAGAGTTTGGCTTCCGTGCGCAGCACAGTACCCCCCACCAAGCTGTCCGGCTGGTTGAAAAGATCTGTAGAGCGCGCTCCATCAGGCACCATACAGGCGCTGTGATGCTAGATATTGAAAAAGCTTTTGACAGGGTTTGGCATGACGGGCTCATATTTAAACTACATGCATATGGCTGTCCTGGTCATCTACTAAAAATGATCAACAGTTACCTCCGGGGCAGGAAGTTCTATGTCGTGGTGGAAGGAGCTGCAAGCCAGTTCAAATCAATTGAAGCAGGCTTACCCCAAGGTTCGGTCATAGCTCCAATATTATACACAATCTATACTAATGACATTCCCCACCAACCAGGCGGAGAGTTAGGCCTATATGCCGATGACACGATGGTCTACCGATCCTACCGCAGCCAAAAATTCATCGCACGGAAGCTCACACAACACCTAGAGCTTATAACACGCTGGTGCAACAAATGGAAAATTAAAATCAATGCTGACAAATCCCAAGCAATCATATTTACCACAAAAAGATCTCTTCCCGACAAACATGTGCAATCGACGGCAAAGACCTCCCGTGGCGAGACGCAGTCACTTATTTAGGAATTAAAATGGACAAAAAACTGACTTGGAGCAAACACATCCAAAACTTATGCAATACCGCCACAGCTAGACTCACCAAACTCTACCCCCTCCTCAAAGGAAACGGCCTCCAAAGAAAGACAAAAATGCAAATTTATGTCAGTAATCCGGCCAGCGCTACTCTATGGTTCGGAAGTTTACAGCATGGCAACAGACTGGCAACTTAAAAAAATTCAAACAATCAAGAATAGGTATCTAAGACTCATAACAGACGCCCCAGGTACATGACAAACGCACAAATACATCATGACTTAGGAATACAAAAAATGACAGACTATATTAAAGACAAATCCGAAAAATTTTATAACAACTCTCAAGCTTCGTTCCACCAATTAATAAAAAACCTAGGACAAGAAACACCATATGACGATAACAAAACTAACCAGACCAAAACTAACGCTGACGAGAAACTACAGATATTAAAAAAAAACCACACACACAGATGACAGTAACTAACACATGACTTGACTAAGACAGCCATTTCGCAAAACCCTAGACAGAAATAAGTAAGGGGACATTAAGGTCTTGGAACTTAACACCTACATTGGCTCAGGCCAAGACAGATGATGGCTGGCTGGCTGACGAAGAGGGAATGCAGCCATCTCGCCAAGCAACGGATTGTCAAGGGCTATCCAAGATGGCCAGAAGAATGGCCGGAGGCGTTGGTGTTCCCGACGCTGTGGGCCAACGACTTCAACATGGAAGACTACCTCAAAGTCCTCAAACGAATATTTCTACTTATGCCATACCCGCGTGATGAGCCCAAAAAACAGTAGAAGAAGAGGACCCGCAAGAAAATCCAGAGGAAGAGGAGCTGCCACTGGAGGGGGGGGGGACCGGAACAGGGGCCGGTCCTTCCACTCACGGCGCAGTTTGACGGTGGATACGTGGAGCTTATCACCGAGCTCCAGGACTTCACAGCCGATACCATACTAGCCATCCCCATCAGGGGCGGTCTAAAGTTCTTTCCGCAGCACCCACAACAGATGCAACTACTCTGCAAGTTCCTGACGGAGTACGGAATAGAACACGCCCCTCAGCTGCCCAGGCGACCCGCCAAACTGGTGGTCCGTGGATTACCAAGAGAAACCACGGAGGAAGCGGTAGCCACAGGGCTAAATAGCTGTGGGATCGCCACCCTAGCGGTCAACCAGATGCGGCGCCCGGGCACAGACGAGCGCATCCCGCTATACACCGTCCAGCCAGCGGAACGTGTACCGCGGGAAAAGCGCCCTTCCGAGCTGCTTGGCCTCAAGGTGCGGCTTGAACCGAAGAAAAAGCCGCCTCTTCCACTGACGCAATGTTTCCAGTGCAACAACTTCGGTCACCTGGCCCGAAATTGCACTGGAGAGCAGCGATGTTTAAGATGTGGTAAAAACCACAGGGTGGCGGAATGCCCGCAACCAAGAGAAGCAACAACACGCTGCAACTGCGGGGCCACCACGCATGCAGCGAGCTGGGGCAGCTGTCCGGTCCGCCTCAGCCTACGCCGGTCCAACGCAGCGCCCCCACCACCGAGCAGCAGCGACCCAACCAACCGAGGAGAGGGCTGCATCTTAGGCTCGCTGCGGAGGAGTACGGCGCAGCCCGGAGAGGTGCAGACAGAGCTAGGCGCATTCGCCGCCCCGCCGCTGACCAGGATGGGCGCACGAGGCAGTCCCCCTCCTGCCACGACGAGAGCGAAACCAAGATAGAAGCGCTCCTTCAAGCGATCCAAGCCATACCGGCCCAAGTAGCTGCCGCTATTACGGCAGCCATCACAAGCATAACAGTGGCAAACCAACAGCTGTAATTGAGCTGTGCATAGCTGCTCCCCACTACCAACCAGGCCACACTGGACGGCGTGCATCCTGCGCGGGGACTGACCAACACCGAAAACAAAAATAACACCGAGGCTGAAGACCGGCACAACGGTAAAACAGCCAGTCAGTCGGGTTCGCCAGGCTGACAAACGACAATGATGATGATGATGATGATGACAGCGCAACAGAGACGAGAGAGACGAGATGGTTGGCTCACATGAACGAAGCATCGTTTTTACTTTGGCTGGCTGTGCTTTGTCATCGCTTTGGTGCACTGGCTTGCTGCATGCTGGATTTACCGCTTGCTACGCCACGAGGGACGTCACTACAAGCGCTGCAAGGCGCTACGAAGCAAATATTGTCGTCGGACGGCTAGATTGACCGACTTTAGAGAGACTAAAAATTCCACCGAGGTGCTAGGGTTTCACCGCCTCACGGCCCGCTCTTTGAGCGGAACCCCCAGGCGTGCTGTGTAGGGTTGCATCTGGTCCTGATACCTACCGGTGCCAACTAAAGGCCAGTGTAACACACCCAAACTAACAGACTGACGAAATTCGGACCGCCCTGTAGTAGTACAATCCGCAGCGGCCTAATATGGGGTCCCGCAGCCATAAGAGAAAGTCCTCACAGACAACACCTACACAGACTCAGAAAAACACAGAACATACACAACACGTCATGCTGCCGGAAGGGTCATGTCTTGCATTACCACCAAATGACAATGATTCTGACTCTGATTCACAAGACGTCAATAATACAACAATCACAAACTTAGCAAATATACCAACTGCAAATCGCTATGCGCCTCTTGACACTGCTCCAGAATCTGTACCAGCTCCACCCCCACCCCAAACAACGAGTTAGGGTTCCCCCTATCTTCTGCTATCAAACCACAGGATACTTGGCGTTCGTCAAGGAAATGAGAGGGGACTTACAGGTGATCTCCACACAGCATACCGTGGAAATTCCATTAAGTATCAGGCCTCAAATTTGAAAGCTCTTAACATACGAAACTTTCAGTACCATACCTATGAAGCAGACCCCTAAAAATCATGAAAGTAGTAATTAGGGACCTGCCGACAGATATTTCCCGTGAAGAACTACACGACGATATTATTGCAAAAAAGCTCCCAGTCATGATGTACAC
Source organism: Vandiemenella viatica (assembly GCA_031002005.1). Taxonomy (NCBI): domain Eukaryota; kingdom Metazoa; phylum Arthropoda; class Insecta; order Orthoptera; family Morabidae; genus Vandiemenella; species Vandiemenella viatica. The sequence goes on along the minus strand of JARYHS010009186.1, from coordinate 104,107,568 downwards.
CAGATGACGTCTGCCACCCCAGACGGCACTAGAAAACCTCTGCGCTATTCCTCATACAACTCTACCGCTCACCTGAGCGATGGAAATTTACAATACTCAGTACATCCTTCGCCTGAAGGTGCGAGTTGAGGCTTATAGGGCACCGAGCGGACCGATTCAATGTCATTCTTGCCAAAATTTCGGTCACGGATCAAAAATTGCCACATTTCGCCACGCTGCGTAAAGTGCGGAGGAGGGCATCTCACTAAAACTTGCCCAAAAAAGCCGGAGGAGCCCCCGAAGTGCGCAAATTGTAACGGGTCGCACCCTGCCTCATACAAAAAGTGCCCCACATACCAAGAGATCCTCAAAAGGGACTAGAGCTTAAAAAAGCCAGGGAGGAAAGAAAAAGAAAGCAGAAGAAGATGAAAAGTCATCTGACTCTGATACTCAAAAAAATCCAACAAACACTTTTCAGATAGAAGCAAACCAATTCCCCCCCCCCCTCCCAAACCAACAACCAGCTCTGAGCAGCCATCTTCGACTGCAAATACGCAGAGCCACAAAAGACAATACCGCCAATGGCAACAATAGCGGCAACAACAGTACCGCTACCCCACCTGCAGAAGGAGAAACAAACTTCATCACAAGACTCTCCAAACAATTCACCATTATCAGATCTGAAAGAAATCCTCAACTTTTGCAAAGGACTACTCCAAACCTTCACCACCACAATCCAGGACTTCAAAAAAGCCCCTAATGCAGAAGCTAAAATCTTAGTACTCGTTAGTGCCTTTACCAGCTTCATAGATGGCGCAAAATAAGTTGAAACAACTAGCCATTATGACATGGAATGCCGACGGCATTCTGGACAGAAACACACCTTAGAGGCATTTCTTGACGAACACAATATCGATATTGCTCTAATCAGTGAAACTCACCTACAAACGGGGCAGAGGTTCAGGTGAGAAACTACGCTATGTACCGAACGGACAGACAAGGTCAAATGGGGGAGGAACAGCTATCCTCATAAAAAATCGCCTAGCACACAGATCAATTGATTCTCCTGCGCTCGAGCGTGTAGAAGCTACAGTTGTTGAGGTCGGAATAAATGGGCAGGCAATTAGATTTGTAGCAGTGTACCACCCACCAGGTCGAAAAATGCCGGAGGCCGACCTGGTAGCACTGACCACAGCCGACAGAATAATCCTCGGGGGTGACTTTAATGCCAAATCTCTAGCATGGGGCTGCAACGCTAACAACAGCAGCGGTCGCACCCTCTACCACTATGTCGAAAACAACCCCCAGGTGACTGTAGTGGCGCCTGACGAACCCTCGCACTTTCCCAGGGACTCCAGACTCAGGCCTGATATCTAGACATCTTTGTGTTCAAAAATATCACCTGGTCTGCTGCATCCACTGTACACAACGACCTCGATTCTGACCACAACCCAGTGGTATTATGTATTGATACAGCTGTATGCCGATCAGAGAGTAAAAAATTATCTCTAACCACAAACTGGCAAAAATACAAAGACTTAAAACATACACATCACGGGGCAACCATTCCCAGTAAACAAACAAGAAATCGAGAGGCAAATTGGCCATCTCGTAACAACTATTAACGAATGCGCGAAAATGGCTACAACCAAAATTACACATGACCCAGGGAAAAAAGACCTTCCACCACACATCTCAGATCTGATTAAACTAAAAAACTTCCACCGCAAACAATGGCAAAAGTATCGAGATCCAAATGATCGCCGAACCACAAAAACAGG